>CM028378.1:82361215-82486487 GCA_013146195.2 Codonopsis lanceolata | reverse complement strand
GGAACAAAATTAGCTTACTAGTCATGTTAAGCTTAAATGAAATTTTTTCCTATTAAGGGTCAAAAATGAGTAAATTGATTCCAATGACCTTGAAACTTGTATGAAAGTAAGATATCAGTAATCAAACATGTTATGATGATTGGTTTGGTCATTGCTTCGCCGGTTTGAAGTCAGGAACAAAATTAGCTTACTAGTCATGTTAAAGCTTAAAATGATGAAATTTTTCCTATTAAGGTTCAAAAAATGAGTAAATTGATTCCAATGACCTTGAAACTTGTATGAAAGTAAGATAACAGTAATATAAACATGTTATGATGATTGGTTTGGTCATTGCTTCCGGTTTGAAGTCGTGAACAAAATTAGCTTACTAGTCATGTTGAAAGCTTAAGATGAGAAAATTTTCCTCCTATTATGGGTTCAAAAATGAGTAAATTGATTCCAATGACCTTGAATCTTATATGAAAGTAAGATATCAGTAATCTAAACATGTTATGATGATTGGTTTCGTCATTGCTTCGCCGGTTTGAAGTTAGGAACAAAATTAGCTTACTAGTCATGTTAAAAGCTTAAAATGAGAAATTTTTCCTATTAAGGGTCAAAAAATGAGTAAATTGATTCCAATGACCTTGAAACTTGTATGAAAGTAAGATAACAGTAATCTAAACATGTTATGATGATTGGTTTGGTCATTGCTTCGACGGTTTGAAGTCAGGAACAAAATTAGCCTACTAGTCATGTTGAAAGCTTAAGATGAAATTTTTTTCCTATTAAGGGTCAAAAATGAGTAAATTGATTCCAATGACCTTGAAACTTGTATGAAAGTAAGATAACATAATATAAACATGTTATGATGATTGGTTTGGTCATTGCTTCGACGGTTTGAAGTCAGGAACAAAATTAGCCTACTAGTCATGTTGAAAGCTTAAGATGAAATTTTTTTCCTATTATGGTTCAAAAATGAGTAAATTGATTCCAATGACCTTGAAACTTGTATGAAAGTAAGATAACAGTAATATAAACATGTTATGATGATTGGTTTGGTCATTGCTTCGACGGTCAGGAACAAAATTGAAGTCTTAAGATGAGAAATTTTTCCTAACAAAATTAGCTTGTATGAAAGTAAATATATAATTACTAGTCATGTTGAAAGCTTAAGATGAAATTTTTTTCCTATTATGGTTCAAAAATGAGTAAATTGATTCCAATGACCTTGAAACTTGTATGAAAGTAAGATAACAGTAATATAAACATGTTATGATGATTGGTTTGGTCATTGTTTCGACAGTTTGAAGTCAGGAACAAAATTAGCCTACTAGTCATGTTGAAAGCTTAAGATGAGAAATTTTTCCTATTATGGTTCAAAAATGAGTAAATTGATTCCAATGACCTTGAAACTTGTATGAAAGTAAGATAACAGTAATATAAACATGTTATGATGATTGGTTTGGTCATTGCTTCGACGGTTTGAAGTCAGGAACAAAATTAGCTTACTAGTCATGTTAAAAGCTTAAGATGAGAGAAATGGATTATCAAACATAATACTCTTCTATAGAAACTTGATTTCAGAGCACCATATATATATATATATATATACAAGTCAATACATGATATTCTAGAAACAAAAACAAAAGACAACCTTTACATAAAATAACAACATTAATCTTCCGGTAGTGGAGTATTGATATATTTATCAATACGTGGAACTATACAAGGAAATTGATACAAAATATTTTGAATTTCCTCAACTGTTCCCCAAAAGTGTTTGATTAAATACATGCTAGCTAGTTGGTTTATATTCATCAGCATCATACAATAAACACCATCTTTTGTTCTATTCCATCCATTTGTTGTTGCATCATCAATGTATGTTCTTCCGTCTCATGCATATGTTCTTGGATCTTTGCAATCTCTTCTATTTGTTGTTGTTGCATCATCCGCATCATTTTCTCCATCTCTTGTATACGTACTTTCATCTTATCAATCTCTTCTTCCATAGACGCAATTTTCTTTCGCAAGTGATTAAGCTCATTGTCATTGGTTTCCTCGTGGACCTCAACATCTACGAAGTCTCCCAATTCAACAAGACCAAGAATAATCTTTGCACGCTCCAATGATCGTTGCTCAATTGATATTGTTTGCCCATTTAAAACATACGACAACATTGTTGAACCGGGAACCCGTTTTAAAGTTAACGACTCACCTGTTGACATTTACGAATGATATAGTTAGCATAATAAAGATTTTAACACAAGGTAAAATAAAAAGGAACATTTAGTGACAATGTGTTAAAGGTGGCATAAAGTTTACCTTCCTAGTGAAAAGGAAGAAACAAGAGGTCCCTTCCAATGAAAAGTTTATTATTGGATTCGATAAACTAGCATAAGAAAAGTTCTATGCAGAGGTGAGATAAACATAAATACTACAGGTTCTTTCCTGGATTTTTGATAAATTGGGCTGGTAATTATGAGCAGTTTTTTGGGTGATACGATCATCTTTTTTTTTTTTTTGCCATTTTAGAGTATATTGCATGTGTTCGCCAGATCCGTGTTTCTCTTACTCCAATGATACTTGGCCTTACTACTCCATCTGTCCCAAAAAAAAGAATCCTACTTCGAAAATTAAGTTATTCAAGTATCCTTTAGGTAATACTTGTCGTGTCAAATTTCATTGAGCTAGATATTTCCTTCCCCTCCTTCGTCTACATCTACATTGTTTTGTTTATATTCCTTTTGATCTCATTACCATCCAGTCATCCACTCTAATAACCACCAATACATGTTGCCATTGCTCAGACCAACTTGAAGGCTAATCACCATCATCCTATTGTAAAGCATTTTTATCTCAACATTCTAGAGGATCACAATTTAATTTGACAAGGTGATACGGTGACAAAAATCTGAACACCACCAATCAGTTTCAACCCTCTTATATAGCCCCAAACCCGTCGCAAAACTCTCTAAAACTGTTTGTTTTTCTTATCTTTTTAATAAACTCTGTCCCAAAATAAAAACCCCAAAAAACCTCGTTAACAAACTAGCTAAAATTAGGCTTTTATTTGTCCCAAAATAAAAACCCAAAACTCCCTTTGTTAACAACTAGCTAAAATTCCCAGCTTTTAGACTGCCCAAACCCTCAATAATCCTTGCTAACACTAGTTTGTCCAACTTCGATAACCCAGCCAAAACTCACCGTCGAACTTCACTCGAACTTCACTGCCGACGTAAAGAAATCCGACGGACAAATCAAACTCGGCTTCACTCACCTAGCTTGGATTGAACCGATTTTTAAAAAGAATAAACTTGTTCTTCAAGAATAGTTTTTCTTCAAAATCAAAATTATATTCTGCCGTCTTATTCCAAAGGAATGCCTTTAAAAAGGCTTACAAAATACTCCTAAGTTTAAAAGGAAAGAAACTCTAAAACTTGGAAGAAAAGAAACTATTTTCCTAACCAAAACAAACTTCCTAAATTATCAAAAGAAACTAACTCTAATTAGGAAAAAATTAACTTCTATCCTATGGCAGAATTCCTAGTCTATCCTTCCTTTATGAAATAGGACTCATGGTGGCCGGCCTAGCCTCCAAGAAAAGTTGTGGTCATCTCCTTGCCAGTCACGGCACGTACAGACCCCGTTAGCGCCTCCCTTCCACGAGCTAACTTGGACCAGCCCCTTATGGTTCTCGGGTCCCTTTTCTTCCAACCCAAAACAGTCCAAGAAGCCCTCTCCGTTTGTGAACGTGTTGCCCTCGTTGCTGCCCCCTTAATTGCTTGTTCCTTTCCCTTCCCGACTTAGCTTCATTCTCACTTATAGTCTGCCCAAGTACTTCCATGCATTTCATAACCTTCTTCCTCGCAACCGCATCACAAGGGGTTCCATAATTCAAAATTATAAACTCTTGAGAACCAAGTCCAAGCCTATGTTAAGAGAATTATTTTGGGATCCATAATTAATCTGCTTGCTGAAAGGTGGGAATGTCTATCTCCACGCTTAGGCGGATTTGCAAATGAAAGGCTGTATGAAGTTTTTTTTATTTTACTGTATTTTGATCAGTGAAAAAGAAAAAAATATTACCCGTGGGACAGCCATAAACCCAAATACACCCTAAGATACAAAGTAGCTACAACAACATCAAATGAAAGATAACTATTGTTCTACAAAAACTCCCAAATTGCAAACAAAATTGACCAACTAGCATTCAACATGTCAAAAAATGGCATTTGATAATCACTCCAAAGTAAATAAACAAAGTACTCTAATTCCTCACGAAATAAACTAAGTCACACATGTTTGCTCAAACACAAGATTGTAGACTCTCTCTCTCTCTCTCTCACTCACTAAATTCTCCAGCATAAAACTACCATTTCTAAGCCTTCTCCAAGTCATTTTCCAAGTTCCTTTCATCTCCAAAATAAGTTTGTCAAAAATAAGTTTGTCAAAAAAACAGAGTTCTCCAAATTTCTTCATTTCTCCATAAACACACATAGACAGAGTACAATTGAGACAATAACAAGTAAAGTAACGTACCCCAAAGAGATTTAGGGTTCCGCAAAGAAGTAGAAGACTGAGAAAAGAAGTCCATCAGTAGCAAAAGCAAAGGAGGACCGATCTACGACATATTCTGATCTTAGGAAAAAGGACGCCCTCTTGGAATGCAGTCGTGGAAGTCATAGCGGGAAAGAGCCAGAGCAGATTCAAGTGATGGAGAACATGAATCCTCAAGTGCCCATTCAGTCAGCTTCGGATTGTAAATCTCAAGATTTTGTTGCCCTAGAAAATTGGGGATAAACGAGTGAGATGAAATTTGATGAAGTAGGGGGGTTACGAACCTCAATTCATGGAGAGACCACAACGAGAGAGAAGATTGAAATACTCCATTTTGGTTATTGAACTGAGTTTTATCCCGCCAAATTTTTGAAGAATGGTGAAGACGTCGATGAAGAGAAGAAGTCGTTGAAGACAACTGGGTTAAAAATTGGTAGGTCCCATGATTTAGTGATTAATTCTCTTAAGGGTAAAATGGTAAAAAAACACTTCTAAAAAAGGAAAGTTTCAAAGTGGACAATTATTTTGGGACGGACGAAAAAGGAAAGCGAGACGATTATTTAGGGACGGAGGGAGTATAAGTTTTTAAATATCTTTGAGCATATTGTTATAATTAAAGTAGATAAAAATATAAAGATAAATTTATAAAAATATTTTTCAAAAAAGAATTTTTTAAAAGAAAACAATTATTTGAAATCGACACAAACAAAAAAGATGACTATTATTTGAAATTGGCGGGAGTATTAAATTACGAAATTAAACGCACCCATAATATTCCTCATTTAATGTTTTAAGTCGGCACGTGATAAGGAATTAGAATAATGCCAAAATGATGGGGATCTGGGGAGGGCTTACCCGGCTTTTCATGTACAGCATGTGACAAGAAGAGGCAGCGGGAGCCTCATTGACCAGTCAACGGCTTGGATATGCGATCAATTTCATCCGAAATACTATCTCCATTTCACCAAAAAAAATTCATTTGAAAATTGTAATTATTAGTGATATATATTAATATGGTTGGAGTTAGTCATGATTATAAAATATGGTTAAATATATTATTAGTCTCTGAACTTTGGTAAAACTTATCATCAGCCCCCCAATTTTAAAAGTGATCAGTGATCACCATTGACCAAAGATCGCCCTTTTTATTCATCGCTAGACCTTAGTCTTAACGTCGTTTGTATATTTATGTTAAGTGAGCATGTGTCAGTCACATGCACAAAACAAGGGGTCATATATAACATCATCAAAATAAGAAGACAATGTAAAACATTATCTCTGGCAATACTTGTTCTTTCTCTCTCTACTCCCTAATTTTCTTCTCCTGCTTTGCTCCTTCTCTTTCTTCCCCAACCCATGTAACTCAAATCTAGTTATGTTCCATAATCCAACAAATAAAATATTTTCAGTTTTCTAGAATAAAAAATAATAAACCCACAAAATAAGTTTTCAGGGTTTTCCCAGTAATCAAACCCCAACAAGTAAATAAACAAAGCATCGGATCACAATTAAAGCAAAAAAATTACAAAGTAGATACAAGCATAAATATGTTCAAAATAATCGATATAAAATTTAAAAAATTTCTAAACCTTGCAAGAGAATGCGATTGACATGTTAGGGTCCATATTACAATCTTTGTGAATGGACTAGATTTTGGGTTCAGGACAGTTAACAATCTCTTTCAAGCTCTGTACCATCTTTCTCGACGCCGTCCGGGATTGATTGTACCCCTACTTCGCCGCCGCCCCAGCTACCTACTTTGTCTCTCTTCTCTTTCTACCGAACAATAGACCCCTCTCTCTCTCTCTCTCTCTCTCTCTCTCTCTAGAAATATATAAATCACTCTCACACAATGTCAATGGTGTCTATGGAGGTTTGAGGTTGGGCGTTGTAGGGTGGTTCTATAAATAAAAATCGAAGAGCTCTTCTTGGCGTCAAGTTAGATTTTGAAGAACTCAGGAGACTTCCTTGAGCCCAAATCTCCTCTAGTCCAAATCTCCTCCAACGAATAGGATGGCTTTCTTGGATATGGTGAGGTCAGACACGGTGGTGGTTTGGAGCTTCCCGTCGGAGTTGAAGTTGGAGAATGTGGATTTAGGGAGCTTTTCGCCAACTGAGAGGGTGGTGGATATTTAATTTTGTGGGTGGTGGAGAATTTGGTGGCAGGGTTAGGTGGTGAGGCTGGAGGCGCGACAGAGAGAGAAAGCGGAGGATGTGGTGGTGGTGGAGCGAAGATGGGAGAGGATTGTGGATGGGAGGAGAGCGGTGGTGATGAGGGAGATAGAGAGGGATTTGGGGGTCGACATCAGCCTCGTAAGGGCAAATGATGTTGTTATTGCTGTCATTTTTTGAGAAAGAATGAACAGACGGGAGAAATAACGGATTGTGTGTGAGAGTGTGTTTGAGGGGTGAGGTGAAACAATTTGTCAATGGCTCTGCACTTGGCCACCAAACGGGAGAAATGACGGAAAGCCTGGGTTGGGGAAGAAAAATGGTAAAATTTCAACATGAGCCCTTATATTTTTCAAACTTTCAGGATCGTCCTTCAAGTGTATAAGTTATCAAATTACACTCTTTTTGGTGCACGTGGGTAGCACATGATCACATAATGGTAATTTATTAACTGAGTTAGGGCTAGGGACCACCGGTGGACGAAAATTGAGTACTTAGGTCAGTGATGATACACTTTGAAGATCAGGGACCTGTCGTGTGAAGAGCCAATGTTTAGGGACCAACAATGCATTTAGCTCTATAAAATAATTAAATACAAACAATATGCTTATAACACAAGTGAGAAGTTGTACGAGCAAGATAAATAGATTTTTTTTCCCTTATGTTGAGCCAGTGAAAAAAGTAGAATTGATTTACTTGTTTCCTTGTGCATATTCAATTGAAGAATTGTGATTTAATGGTTAAGAACAATAAGAATATGAAATGGCAGTGTAAGGGAGAAGACTAAAAGACAATGTCAATATATGAGTGTATGTGGTATATATGTGAATAAATAAAAATACTCATTCCGTTTTTAACTTATCGTCCTTTTTGATTTGACATATCGATTAAAAATAGTATTTGACTATATTATAATTAGTGAAATTTATGGTTTTTTTAATGTCTTTGAGCATATGATTATAATTAAAGTAGGTAGAAAAAATAAGGGTAAAGTGCTAAAAGTGTTTTTCCTCAAAGTGAAAGTTTTGAAAGAGTATAATTATTTTAAAACAGACGAAAAATGAAAGAAGACCAATAATTGAAAATGGAAGGAGTAAGTTATTTTCTGATTGAATAATATTTTTAAAGAATCAGATATAGTTAAATTCATATTTGATTCATTGAGTAAATAGATTATCAGATTTGAATCGGGTTATTACATTTTGCATGACATAAGGATGAAAATCTAATCAATTGACAAGCTTAATCTTAAGACATGTAAAATTCTCAGATCGTTAATTTATTTATTTTTGAATATTTTTGAATATTTTACAACTCAGTCTATCAAGACATGATGAGTCGAGTCAAGGAGATTCATCTTACAGAAAATTTTTTTTAAACAGCCTTTTTTTAAAAGTTTTTATCTTTTCTTTAAATCTTATGTGCATGTGAGACAATAATGAAAGTAGCAAGAATAATTAAAGGTAAAATGATAAAAATATTTTATTAAAAAGAAAAAATTAAAAACAAAACAATTCTTTTTTTTTTTTGAACGGTTGAAAATTGAGAGGATACAACTATTTAGGAACAGACTGAGTATATTTGATCTAGTTTGAAAATTCAAATCATATTTATATAAACAAGAATGTATATTTTGTAGTGCTTATCTTTGTAGTTTTTGAAAGATGAATGTGATAAAATTGATTGGTCAGACTTACGAGAGTAGAAGAGAATGGATATGAACGAACCCACCTTAAAAGTTAAAACCTCGCGGATTCTTTTCGAATACTTCTTTTCGGGTAAAAAATTCATTATTTTATTTTGGAATGTTTCATTTAAAGAATCTATTTCAAAATTGAAGGCATAACGATGTCATTTTATTATTGAGTAAGTCTCTTGTAAGATAGTCTTATGGATCTTTATTGGTAAAACGAAGCTCCACTCACTTACGGCTCAACTCGCTAACACACGATAGGTCGAGTAAAGGGATCCGTCTTACAAAAAATATCTGTAACACCGTCTTACCCAAGTTTTAGCCTTTATTATTAATAAACTACTATAAATGACATTTTTTTAAAAAAATTGACTTTCAAATAGTGAATTTTTGCTGGGAACGGAGGGAGTATTAATTTATTAAAATATAACTTTACTCCTCCGTTTTTAAATAATTATTATGTTTGACTGGTATGTAGTTTAAGAAAAAATAATTAAATCTATAATACTCCCTCTGTTTTTAGCAAAGAGTTTCCTTTTGAAAGTCAAATTTTTTAAGAAAATGACACTTTTAGTTAGAACTGTCCAGATGGTGCAAGTCGTGGAAATCCGGATGTTGGTGGTGGTGGGGGTATAGTTCGTGATTCTTTGGGATGTTGCATCTTTGCTTACTCCCAATTTTATGATGTTTGCTCTAATATGTATGTTGAAATCAAGGCTCTTTTTTTTGTGTGAAGTGGCTCTGGGAAAAGGGCTATCATGATGCATTTATTGAAACGGACTCAAAGGTGATTTTTAATTGTTTTGCTCATGGTCACTCCTTACCTTGGGCTCATTCCTACTTGGTTCGATTCATTTCCCGGGCTCAGGCTGAGATGGGGCTTTCTTTCACTCATTGCTTCCGAGAAGCCAACAAGGTCGCTGATAGCTTAGCAAATTTTGCCTGTGACTCTCATATGGATTTGGATTTTCATTTTTTGAGTGACATTCCACGCTCTATTCGAGGTCTTATTTTACTTGATGCATGTAACACCCCCTATGTTAGGATTTCCTAATTTTTTCTTCTTGATGTATTTGCTTTTCGAGGTAAGGCTCCTTTGTCCCCCCGTTCAAAGGGTAAGGCTGGTTGTCCCCCTTAAGTTTGTTATCATTTTTATTTAATAAAATCTTCGCAGGTACCGCCCTGCTTCTCAAAAAAAAAAAAAAAGTTAGAACTGTCAAAACGGGCCTGTGGATCGGGTTTGCCCGCAGGCCTAGAAAACCCGCTATAAGACGGGTTGGGACGGGAAAGCCCGTGAACATGACATTCCCTAAAAGTCTTAGCCCAGCCCACCTGCGTAGGGCCGCGGACAAAATGCACAAGCCCGCAAAATTTGCACGAAATTGTTGATGTTTTAATACAACCATGTACAGCAGTACAGGTAATACAATTATGGGTGGGGATAACCACATCTCAAATCCCTATTTTTATATCTCATTTATCTCTACACCCCACTAATTTTTCACATCTCTCTCAACACCAATGTTCTAAAAATCGTTAGGCGGCACCGCGGCACACACCTAGCGCCTAGACTAGCCGGGCGTGTCGGGGCCTAGGCGGGACTTAGAATTAAGGCATAATTACCATTTTTTGATAATTTACATCAAAGATCAAACACATTGACTACATTTTTTTATGTTTGTCATTTTATCAAGGACTTGTCTATATTTGTAAAATGAACAAAAATATACAAACCTACTATTAATCCTAATTCCCAATAACCCCAAAGCAATAAACCAGCCAAGTTTAGAACTAAAAAAAAAATATATATATATATATATATTACCCCACCTACTTACTGTCCCTACAACCCACAGTCTAACATATCCTCCCTAGTTCCTCTTCATTCTAAATTTTTAGTCCCGAGACAGTCCCCTACTTCATCTTTTTTTTTCTTCTTTCTTCTATCTATCTGACAGACCGATAACCCCTTTTTCTTCCTTTCTTTTTTTTTCTTCTCTTTCTTTTCAGCAGACCGACTCTCCTCATTTTTTCATCCTTTAATCTCTTTCCTCCTAGATCTAACCCTTTAATCTATCCCCTCTATTAGCCCACAGAATATCCATAAAAACAAACCCCTTTTCTTTTTACCTCCCTCTCTGCCTCACCATTACCACTTTCCTTCCTTCTCCGGTCACCGCACACCACAAAATCAAAGCTACAAAAATAAATTAAGGTCAGCGGGGTTTGGTGTAGGCGTCGACTTGGTTGATTAAGCGGCGATTAAGAAAGTCGCGACGATGGAGAGGCGCCTAGAGCCTAGACGAGGCCTAGGCGGAGAGTTTTAGAACACTGCTCAACACCCTACCTAACTACCCAATTTACTTTTTTTTTCAACTCAATTAATAACCCACCAACCCAATTAATTACTAACCTACCCATTCTAACCAACCAATTTACCAACCCGCCACCCTTCCTTCCGAAACCTGGCTGAATTAATAGTTGATACAACGCAAACTGCCTTCTTCGTCCTACAACGCAAACAACAGTGGCATACACTCCCTCTTTTGCGTCATGTATCAACCTTCAACAACAACAAAACAACAAGGCTTGAGGTCGATAATTTTGGAATCAACAACAACAACATACTCTCTCTCTCTCTCTCTCTGTGTATTTTGAAACCTACTACAATGTCTTCAAGCCTAAGTATGAATTTTCATTCTCCTCTACATTTGAATACTAGTTATAGGTTAAATTTACATATCAATAACAATGTAGGATTATTTCATTCATAATTTTGGGTTACATTTGTTAAAAAATAGAGAAAAACATTTGAAATCTCAGCCCACGGTTCGGACCTGGTTTGATGAACACCCTTAATGGTGTTCGTCCAGCACTGGTCGAACAACTCATAAGGTGTTCATCTCACACTAGCCGCACACATTGGTATCTGTTCATGGCATGTTGATCGAACACTCTCACTAGTGTTCATCTCATAGTGGCCAAACACAAGCCAATGTGTTCATGTCATGCTGGTCAAACACAAGCGAAGGTGTTCATGTCATGCTAGCCGAACATCTCTGAATCTGTTTATCACACACTGGCCAAACTCTCCCTTAGTTGTTCATCACACACTGGTCGAATTTCAGCCTAAGCACACTTTTCTTGCATGATTTTGTTATGTTGGAATTAGAACCTAAGTATGATTTATTTTATGTGATGTTTACAGGAAAGGCAATTACAAAAATGTATTCAAGGGCAAGGAGAAGGTCGTCGACATTGGCTAGAAAAGAAATGGAAGAACAACATCAACAAGAACCCGAAGTTGAACTAGAACAATCGTATTAGATGTTGCAGGACTAGGGCCAGGGCTAAGAACATGAGCATTATCAGCATGACCAGGAGCCTTTTCAGCACGATTAGGAGTAAGGAGCATTTATTTGGAGCTCAGATTGAGCGTGGATTTCCCGGTGGTCGCGTGATACATCATTGATGACTTCGTATGATCACACGTAGCTGCATATATTTGGGTTGGTAAAGAAGAGCGAGAAATTCTAAAATGCCACAATCACACACAAAACTACTTAATTGGGTCATTCCAAATGATGACACTTTGGGGCCTTTCGAGAAATTATGAGGGGCAGTACGCTGCATCAACTAAGGCAGATATGCTATACTGATGTGAATAAGGTGTTGGTTGCTACTTTCGTGGAACGATGACATCCAGGGACTAACACTTTCCATATGCCTTTCGGGGAGATGACTATTACTTTAGTTGATGTGTTTTGTCTTCTCAGTCTTTCGATTGTGGGTGATCCATTATCTTCTACTAGTGATGTCAATGCTTTATATGCCATTCAGATGTTGGGAGTGTCACTTGAAAAGGTTTTTAAGGGAATGGGAAATAAGAGGAGGGATTCAATGACATTTGAGTGACTACGTGTGAGGTTTAATGGCGATGTCATGTCTGAGGATGAGTTTAGGGTGGATTGTGCAGTGAGGGCGTACTTTTTATTGTTCTTGGGTTGCACGATATTTGCTGATAAGAGCGGAACCCGTGTGCCTATATCATACTTAGAGTGCCTTGAGGATCTTGAAAATCTGGATGGTTATGCGTGGGAAACTGCCACCCTTGCATATTTATATAGACAGCTAGAGCAAGCGTCTAGGTATAGCACGAAGCCGATAGTTGGATCGATGGCATTACTGGAGGTAATAATTATAATTAATTCATCTTTTATGTTGTGTATTTACTATTAAACTTAAGATGTTTAATTTGATTAATCTCTTAAAATGTATGTATTATTGCATTTAGGTATGGATCTACTTGCGATTTATATATCTGAGGCCTCCACATAATGTTGATTACAAGTCCAGATACCCGCTTGCACATAGGTTGGATCCCGCAAGGGAATCATGGACGACGCGTGGACCGTTTGTTGGGATGCACATCTTGGTTATTAAGTATTTGTGGTTATGACATTTTAGCAAATCTTCCATGAATTCGTGTATCTTTTTTAATGTTATGATCTTATTCTAGACTTTGTTTATGTTATGACATTTTATAGCAACATAACTGAAGCATAATTTAAACCTCAATAATCATACATAATTTAAAGCAACATAACTGAAGCATCATTAAAAATAAATAATTAACCAAAATAACACGTTCAAATACATGTTTGAAATCAATATAAAATACATAATCGAGCCATGGATTCAAATACACGTCTTTCATAGAATGCAATCATCATGTCAGACACTACTCCAAATGTATACTGTCAAAACTACCAACAACTCTAGTTGTGCCTACAGATTCACTATATGAAAGTTGTCGATTAATATAAAGTAATTTTCATGCATTAGCAAACGACGTGCAATTCTGGTCCTAGACCCACGGCACAGCTGCTAATGGGTAACCATCACGTAAAAAAACCTACAAATAAATTGAGATGATGCCAATAAATAATTTAAACCAAATAAGATGTGAACCAATTGTAAATAAGTGAAGTAAAGCAATTGAAATCAAACTTGAATAAAGTGATCACCGTTTACTCTTCCGATACAAATAATATGTGGATCATTTAGGGGTGAGGTTCTCATTGGTAAATACGTATAGTAATGTTTTTTATCTAATTCCATGAACGAAATGTTGTAATATAATGCCACCAAATGACCCATATCGTTTGCATCAAACCAATATGTCTTGTGAGCACTAGTGTCGTTGTGTTGGAGATTCGCGTTCACTTTAGGAACACAATTATATTCAATTAAGACACGTGAGTACAACTCCTGGTTTGACATCAACTCCATCGACAAGTCTACTCGAACCCTGTTTCATGACTCTTCACTTTTATAGATAAACCCTGCTACGGCACGAAAACCACAATGACCGTCACCAATAATATTCACCGTGCCCAATATGAAAGGTCGATATTCCTTTGGGAATTGCTTAACGTAAGTACCACTAGCTTTCCCGGCTCTGGTACATCGTCGCACTGTCGAACAACCTATTGAAAGTTAAAACAGATTAAGTTCATAATATATATATATATTATGAATTTAATATGTTTTAACTTTCAATAGGTTGTGCGACAGTGCGACATATTTTCCTTAAGCTGTGGAACTATAGTGAATGTGGGAGGTTGCTACGATGGACCAACCTCGTATAGCAATGCTTGATCATATGAGGAGCAACTATCTATCATCAACTCCACATGCTCAAAAAAACTCAGATCACGTTTGGTTGATTTTGAATATTTGACCTTCGCAGGCTTCGGATGACCACGAGTGTGAGCCTCATCCTGTGACACAATTAAGGAGTTTGTTATCGCCTCTTTCACCTCCATCATTCTTTTAATGATTAACAACTTTTCTGACTCTGGAGTGTTCTCATAATATTCATGAATCTCATCACACGTGCTATTGAATCGATTGTCCATATCCAGCTTCACTGAAACTTCAGCATTCTTAGGAGTAGGTAGCATATTTAATTTCCTCCAAAATGCATCAATCTGATCAAGGGGAATTGGTATGTCCTTTCTCTTATACTCAGCAATCTCATGACGACAAGGCATCCCACATGTCTTTCAAAGTACACAACCACATAACAACGTGTCTATATAACCATCTTCAGGTATATTGGTCATCTCATTATATATATCATATTCAATACATGAATAGACACCAAACCTCGAAAGTGTTGAAATAGAATCGATCTATATTTTGGAAGAATCACTGTAAGGTTCTTCGTGAATGACACCTTGATTGTTTTGTGAGATGTCTCAATGAGGGTGTGCAAATGTCTCCAACATGTCTCAAAGTCACCTTGACTTGATTTCACTTGTCTTTTCAAAGTTGCATGTTGACTCTCCACCTTGAAATAAGATACAATTAATATTTGTATTTCATGAAAAAATTTATTCAAAACAATGAAATGTTGACAACATTTAAATACATGTTTGTTATGTTGTTGTCGAAGTGCATTACATTATTCGTCCAAACCAACACAAATCTTTCTTTGTACGGTCATATCCATTGCTTCATGACTTACTCAACTGCAGCGGGATAATCACTAAAATCCAACTTAAATCTGTTCAGGTATTTTTCATATGTTGTCTCATTTTTTGCATCCACCAAAAAATTCCAACTGAAGCTAAATTGATCTCATTGCACTTTCGTGCAAAAATATTTCTTACAATTCGACACGATGTTTTTGTTGATATGCCACCGACAAAGGAAATGCTGTGAGGTAGGAAAAGTTACCTCGATTGCATTCATTAACGCAAGTTCTCTGCCAGTTACTATCACAGTTGGCAAGAAGTATTGATTCATCAAAGTTTTCAAGATACCAAGCGCTCAAATGTAGTTATTTTGCACCTCTGACCCCATATAGGCAGCTCCAACCAAAAATGTCATACGTGTCGACGTGACACCAACAATCTCCAACAAGGGTAACTTATATATGTTTGTCTTGTAAGTGCAATCAGTGAAGAGAACCTTCGGAAAAGAACGCAATAGTTCAACGCTCATTGGATGAGCAAAGAACAAATCTTGAACAGTGTTAGTTTTCTCACATCTCCTATGATGGTAGTAATATCCATACACCATCGATTTTTCCACAAGCTACTCATTTGCGATCGACCATCACGCTCGATAATTTTATTCTTCATACGAGCATTGTAAATAGTCCGTATTGAAGACTTATTACTTTTAAACTTCTTATGTAAACCTTGCAAAATGTCCTTGGGTCGAGAATTGACATGTGACATGTCAAGAACATAAGCCTTCTCTTGGTCTGATAATCGACCAACAAATGAGTGGTCATGCATGTGAGGGGCCTCGGCAAGGTTATGTAACCCACATTCAACTTAAAGTTCTCATACTCCGTCACATAATTGTATGCTCTTCAAACAAAATGGACAACCACATTTCTTCGATCCACGTTTGCTCTTGCTATCCTTTGTTACTTTACTCGAATCATCACCCTTTTTTTTGACGAGGTTGCCCACCAAGTTCACAACCCAAAGTCAATTGAGGTCCTCTATTTTCCGTACCACTATCAGACCTAGTAATTACTATCACAAACTCATTCTCTCTTCCGGTCTCAAGCACCCAATCAAACAAATCTTCTCGAGATGAAAAATAGAAGTGATTTATGAACACATTACTGTAATCTATACCAATCTCTTGTTGAAGAGGAATGATCGCATCATTTACAGAACCAACGGAGCTGTACTCAGTAGGAAACATGTTTGATTCCTGAAAAATAAACAAAAAACATGTTAAAAATTCATGATTATGCATTGTTCATGCACAGTTCGGCCAGTGTATGGATGTGGGTTTGTTCAGCCAGGTTGAGATGAACAGATGTGAGTATGCTCGGTTAGGCTGAGATGAACATAGGTGTTTGTGTTCAGCCAGAGTGTGGTGAACACCCTCTGAGCTATTCGGTCGGACGAACAACATTAAAGGTGTTCTTCACACCAGAGCAGAATAGTCGTAATAACCAACTTGATTTTTTTTTTCTAAAAAACCAAATTTTAATCGAATAATGTGAAAGGAATACTTACATTACCCGAGCCCATGACTTCTTTAAGCTCCTTGTAAGATTTTTTTTCACAATATGATTATATTAAGGGTTAGTTTTGAGAGAGTTTTGAAAAAAAAAATTGGAGGAAGAAGGAAGAATGAAATGCACAATATACATTAGGCCTTGTTATATTTATTTTTTTGGTTGGGGTGAAAATATAACACAATGGGGTGTAAGGAGTATTATTTGTCTTATAGTATAAGTGTATTATAGTAATTCGAATGGGGTATAGAGATTAATTTATGATGTGTAATTCCTAGAAGGGTTTATTAGGTCATTTCACGCAATGACATTTCTATAATTATTTTAAGTGGGGGTGTAGAAATAGGATTTTGGGGTATCCCCTCCCTACATTTATAATAGATAGAACAAAATGACTTGATAAACCAACACTATAACAAAAATAACAATCAAAGTATCGTCAACAAAATGGCAAAATTCATTGATTAAAGTTGCCAAAGGCACACATTAATACATTATAGAAGTTTCCGAGTTAGGAAATACATATGCCTTAAAAGATAACTTAATGTAGTACTCCATCCGTCCCTAAATTATCGTCCTCCTTTCCTTTTTCGTCCGTCCCAAAATAATTGTCCACTTTGAAACTTACCTTTTTAGAACATCACTTTTACCACTTTACCCTTACTTTTTTCACTCTACTTTAATTATGAGTCACATATACATGGACATTAATGGAAACTACACATTAAACCAATATAAATAATCATGTCAATTACTTTTTCTTAAACTGTGTGCCGGGTCAAGCAGGACAATTATTTAGGGACGGAGGGAGTACTATTTACTAGTACACAACTTCGAGAGTATTTGATGGTAGTGAGACTGTGACGGTGAGGAGGAGCCGTTGTGCCGAATCTGGAAGCAGAATGGGACTTGGGAGAGAGGGAGCGCAAGACCGAGAGTCTCAGTCTCTCAGACCAGATCGAGAGAGAGAGAGAGAGAGAGGCGCAGAGCTAGCTGATCGATACCTGTGACAGGAAAGAGAGAGAGAGGGAGAGAGTGTGTGACTAAGAATCTTAGAGAGCCAGTGAGAGAGAGAGGCGCAGAGCCGGAGCTTGGAGGTCGTTGCAGTTGCAAACACGCCAGAGAGGCAGAGAACACGAAAAGAGACTAACTGAGATATTTTGAGAGAATGAGAGTATGAGAGTCTTGACTCTTGACCTAACCCTAAAGTAATTTTAATTTTAGTCCGACTCTTTTAGATGGAAGAATGGGATGTGCCACTCACTATTTTTAAGAACTTTTAATTTTAAGAACTGTTCGTCCCCGCCTTGCCCCGACCCGCAGCCCGTGAGGCCCGCATCTAAACAGTCCTTTATTTAATTAGCTCAACCCATCCTTTTTAGGTGGCAGGGCAAACATGTCTACGGGTTTTAGCCTTATTTGACATCTGTATTTAGTAGTCCATTAATAATAAAATAATTTTTTTATGTTTTAATTTTAAAAGTGATCTCTTTAAGTGTTACATCTCCAAAATAAAATAATGATCTTTTTACTCAGAACGGATGGAGCACTAATTAGGCTAACGTGTAGTTTTTTTAATGTCTGTTTGCATGTGTCTATAATTAAAATAAGAACAAAAAGTAAAGAAAGAGTGGTAGAGTATTTTTCTAAAAAGATTTTTTTAGAAATATGACTATTATTTGGAAACTGAAAAAAAAATACATGATAATCAGTGTGTGTGTGTGTGTTTGGGGGTGGTTCTTTGACCAAATATTTAACAGATTGAATATAATTAAATTTAAAATTTTGTTAATTTAAATTTTTCTCAAATGAGAGAATTTTCAATGAAATTTTATCTAAAGTTGAAATTGAAAGCCCCACGGCCCCCACCCCGAAAACAAAGAGAACGTGAGAAGGAAATGACAAAATAAACTTTTTTCTGCTTTGCATGTTATCTTACACATGTTTTTGGAATTTAGTTTCCAAAGTGGGACCCAATCTTATTTTTAAAAGTGAGCACGACTTTTAATTTTGTTTTTTAACTCTCTCCATTTTAAAAGATTACTTTATTTGATCAATACACCTACTACTTTGTTCCTAAACTCTTTAAAAATTGAGAAAAATACCAAAAATTCTCAATAAAAAAATTTATGTCATAAAGTCCCAAAATAATTCCTCTTTCTTAAATGTTCCAAAGTTAAAATTTTAATACTAGAAATTCTAAAACTTTACAATATTACTAACATCATTTGGGTATAATATTTTAAACTTTGAATTTATATAAATACAAGAATTATTTTTTGAACTTTTTGGATATGGGAATTTTTAGTGCAATTTTTTTATATTTTCCCTTAAAATTTATATACTTCCTTCGTTTTTCTCAATAATGTTATGTTTCTACTTTATTTTTTAAAAAATATACTATTACTATTTTACCCTAACTCTTTTTAGCTATATTATAGTCACAACATGAGATTTAAAGAAAACTACATATTACACCAATATCAGTAGTCAAATCAATTAATTTTTATTAGACAAAAACTTAGAAAAACCGGTTATAAAGATGTTTTTATGTAAGATGGTCCCTTGATAATTGTTATGTTTCTACTTTATTTTTAAGGAATATACTATTTCTATTTTACCCTTACTATTTTAGTTATATTATAGCCACAACATGATCTTTAAAGAAAACAACATATTACACCAATATTTATTGTCAAATCAATTATTTCTATGTAGATAATGAGTTATTATATTTTCTAATTGGTTTATTTTAATTAATTATTTGTTTTGTATTTCTTGATATTTACTTTAATTAATTATTATTATTACATCTTTTATAGAAAGGTTATTTTGAATATTTTATTTTGTAGGGGTTGGATCAATGTACAATAGACAAAGAAAAGACAACATCCCAAAAACTAAAGGAAAAAACATTTTATTGGATGTAAAATTTTGTAACTCATCCAAAAAGAGTATAATTAAACATTTAAAAGCATTTTCTCTAACACAAACCAACCTAACAACTGTTAATTGAAATAAACTTAAAAATAAAAATCTCAGACAAAAATCAAAAAATAAATTAAATAAGACGGAGTGAACTAAGAAAAGATTATTCGAAATCGAAATCACAATATTTCATACCAATAAGGGAAAGTTAGCACAAATTTTTAAAAAGAAAGAAATTAAAAATACAAATATTTAAAACTACAAAAATTAATACAAAACTTACGAACAATTTTTTTTTTTAAAAACTAAATCTAGGTTGGGCAAAAATTAAATTGAGATTTCAGTTGATTATGATAACAATCAATTAAGAAACTAAAAACTAAATATTTGTAAAACAGTAAATCTAGGCTGCACAAAAATAAAAAAATAAAATAGAGATAATTATAGATAGTCAATGAGAAGAAACTGGATAATTAAGACGATAAGATCTCAGTAAAACAATAAATGTCTAATAAAAACGCAAATTAGTAAATCTTAGTTATGACACATGTTTTAATTACGGCAGTAAAATCTCAATAATTAACTATTGTTAGAATTAAATTATAATATAGATGGAATCCTACACATTTGGTAACTCTTTCTGAATTAAGATTTAAGTACTTGTTTATTGCTCTAACCTACTAATATTTTATGGTAAATTGATTTCTTATTCTACAAGGTTTCTAGGTCATGGATGCAAGTATAAATAAGAAGACACGGCTGAGAAGATTAAGAGACGAGACTGAGAATATACACAATACAAATTGATGGAGAGAAAAGAGATTGTGAAGTCAATGGTTGTCCTATTCTGAATGTATTGTTGACTGAAGCTACATTACAACCTTCATTCATTCTGTCCAAGCACTGTTTTCCAGTTTACACCTCCTATTGTTATGTTAAAAGCTATTAAACGTACATCAGTCTAGGTTGTCTGAGGTGTTAGAATTATACAAAGTCATATCTACTTCTTAGAGAGCTTTTACATAAATTCCACTTTGTTAGTCATTCTTTAATCTTTATAATACCCTTAAACCGTTTTACTAGTGGAATATTTTTAACCATTAGGCTTGATGAATATGTTTTTTTTTACATATTGATCAAAGGTAGGGGTGCCAAAAATTTATCCAACCCATTGAGTTATCTATTATATCCATTATAAAAGATTTATTGGGTGTTATTCATTAACACCTAATTAAGTTAATGTGTGTTAATGGATATTATCCATTAACACCCATTAACAAAATGGAGAATTATGGATATTAACCGGTTATCCATTAGATTTATCCACTAATACCACCACCACCATTGAGTTTATCAACTAATGCCACCACCATCAACCGCCTCTACCCACCGCCACCACTTCCCACCTCCGGCAACCGCCACCGACCACCGCCTCCTATCGCCGCCACATCCCCACCAACAACCGCCACTACCATCCATCGCCGCCACCTCCGCCGACCATCACCACCAACCTCCAACAACCGCCATTTCCATCCATCGCTGCCACCTCCGCCGACCATCACATCCCACCTTCGGCAATCGCCACTGCCCGCTGCCACCAGCAACCTTCGCCGACCATCACCCCAACCTCCAACAACCTCCACTGCCATCCATCGCCGCCACCTCCGCTGACCATCACCACCAACCTCCAGCAATTGCCACTGCCCACTGCTGCCCATCGCCGCCACCATCACCATTGTATGTTCTTTACTTAAAAATAATAATTATTAGATAAATAACTTACTGTTAGCAAGATTCAAACTTGGATCAAGTTGCCTTATAACAAAGCTTGTTACCATTAGGCTAGACCACTTTTTGATTTTTACTTGAAAGTTAATATAAATATAAACAAATAATCATAAAAATTATTGATTATTATGAACGTATTTGTTTTTTTTTTGGATTAAGAATATTTGTTTGTTATTTATAATTTATAATTATAATGAATATAAGTATTTAATTTTTTAATAAGGTATTTGACTTTTTTATTTTTTATTACTTTTACATAATCATTTATTAGTGTCAAATCAATAAACACGTATATTTTCTATCTCAAAACTATGAAGACTATTATAAAATTTTGACAACTTTATATATATTAGGTGATAAAAATAGTGTCGCATTGCAAATGTCACTTTTTATTTGAGGAGTAAAAAAAAGGAAAGAAAAGATAAATGCCAAAATTAAGAGAATATCTTGGTCGTTGTTGAACGTGGGGCCCATGAATTTTTATTAAATGTGAAAAGTTGGTGAAAATATTATGATTTATGAATATTAAGTTATTAGCTTATCATTGTGTGTGTGTGTGTGTGTGTGTGTGCATGTGTGTGTGTGTTTTTTTGGCATGTGTGTGTTTGGGTGGGTTTGTGTGTGTTTGTTATGCTTAGTGAATCAAAATATAAGTAAGTAAGTAATACTCAAAATAATAAATAATGTTCCTTATTGGGTATTATCCGGATAATACCCATTTATTAATGGATAGAATTAGATATTATCCAAAACTACCCATTCAACTATATTTGATAGATAATGGTTTTATCCAAATTAACCGGTAACACCCAATTGTCACCCCTAATCAAAGGTATCTCTTGTGTTCAGTTTTGTTCCTTCCTGTTTTGTTTATTTAAATTCCGCAATATTGATATTTCAATGAAGTCTTCAATGAACTCTTCATTGTAAGCTTCATTGACCAGATCATATATCAAAACAGTTTTCTTTATTTTTGTTACTTCATGATTATGTTTTTCGCCTTTGTTTTAATCTGATTTCTTTCAATTGATATCAGAGCCAACCCTTGACATACAAAGAGAAGGTCCTTGTTTTTCTAATTTTAGCTATGATGAACGTACAGAATAATGGCTATCACAAGATTCATATTTTTGATGGTACCAACTATTCTAGTTGGAAAGTTCAGATGCGTGTATACATCAAATCAATTGATGAGCATGCATGGCATGCCAATCTTCACTGGTTGGTCTATACCTTTGAACACATGCAATGAAGGTAACAATCAACTTAAGTATGAGATTAAGTGGTCTAATGAAGAGTTCTTACTTGCTAACTATAACTCTAAAGTCGTATATGCTATTAACTCTGCTGTTGATCATAGTATTTTCAAAATTATCTCTAATTGCACTAGTGCTAAGAATGCTTGGGATGTCCTTCAAAGACATTGTGAAGGATTTGATAGAGTTAGGAGAACTAAACTTAGGATGAACATGACTAAGTTTGAAAATTTAAAGATGGAAGACTCTGAAACTATATCTTCCTATAGTACCAAAGTTCTTGAGATCTCTAATGAATCTGTATCTTGAGGAGATCCCATCTCCAATGAAAGATTGGCAGGTAAGCTTATGAGATCTTTGCCTGAAAAGTTTAATGTTAAGATTTCTACTATAGAAGAAGCTCATGGCACATCCTCAATGTGTGTCGATGAGTTGATTGGTATTTTACAAACTTTTGAATTAAATCTCATTCAACAGTCCAAAGGAAAAGAAAATGAAATTGCTTTAAAAGCTAGGACTGAAAAAGAAGAAGAGTTTCTTGAGATTTGCAATGGGATGAGTGAATCTGATATGAGTGATGAATATTTGGCTATGTTTGCTAAAAAGTTTGGTAAGTTCTTTAAAGGGAAAAATTCTTCCAGTTTAAGAATATTAATGATTCTATGTCAAAGTCTAATATTAGCAGGTTTCAAGAGAGCTCAAGTGTAGCAAGTCAAGGAGAACAAATGAACATTGATTTTGTTCAATGTCATACTTGCAAAGAATATGGAGTATTATGCAAAAAGTGTGCTAATACACTCATGAAGAAAGGTAATAATTTTTCTATTACCTTAAGTGATAGTGATGAAAAAGAATCTGATAACTTATATAGTTTATTTACCCATGAAAAACCTGTTAATGTTAATCCTCTATTCACTTTCTCATAAGAAAGACCTATTCCTATGAACCCATTGAGACTGTCTAGGAATGATGTCTCAAATGAAAGATCATCTGTGACTACATTAAAGAAAACAAGCCATGTTTTTGTTAAGATTGATTTTACTCCCTACTCCAAAACTATTCCGCAGATGAGTGATGACTCTGATGATGAAAATCAAACTCTTTTAAATGACTATAATGTTTTTTTGAAAATTGGAGTAAACAAAAAGTTTTGATTGGAAATCTTACAAAAGAAAATGAAGCTTTAAGTGTTGAAAATAAAAGGTTAAATACTTTGAATGATGATCAACAAGAAGCTTTAGCTCGTATTGAATCTCTTTTAACCAGACAAGATGTGGAATTTGAAAAAATGAAATGTGAATTAGATAAGTCTAACGAACCTTGCATAAAATGAATAAAGGTAAGGCTACTCTTGAAGAAATTTTAGAAATTAGTAATGAAAGTAGAGTTGGTTTTGGTTATAAAATTCGTAAGGTTTCCATTTTTGTTAAGAATGATAACAAAGCTCATATATTTATTAAAGAAACTGGTAATTGCCCCTCTATCTCCTCAAAAGATTCAAAATCTTCAAAATTATGTGATAAAAGAAGATCCAAAAGAAAGACTTCCAGAAAACGTAGTATGATCTGTTTCTACTGTTTAATTCATGGTCATATTATACCACATTGTCGTAAGAGACAAGCTAATCTGGCCAAAAATATTTTTCAGAACTCAATGAAGGGTCCAATGAACCTTCATTCGAGATTTTATTCCATAATTCATTTCGGATTTCATTCTGTCATATTTGCTTGAAAACAAAAATTCAAAATATTTTGTCATGTTACCTTTACTTCTCTCAAGTCTAACATTGCAGGTATATAGTATTTTGATAGTCGTTGCTCTAGGCATATGACAGGTTCCAAAGATTATTTGAAAAATTATGAAAATGTCAAAGGTGGGTGTATGACATATGGTGCTTGTATACAAGGTAAAGTGATTGGTAAAGGTATTTTGAATTGTCAAGGAATACCTAAATTAAACAATGTGATCATGTTGAAGGTTTGACTGCTAATCTGATAATTATAAGTCAATTATGTGATAATGACATGCATGTTAGGTTCACCAAAGAAAAATGTGATGTTTTTGATAAAAATAACTTATGTATTTTATCAGGCATTAGATCAAATGATAATTGCTATCTTGTTGCTAACATACTTTCTTGTCATTCATCTTCCATAAATGAAATTGACTTATGACATCAAAAACTTGGTCATATGAGTACTAAGAAACTAGAAGAACTTATTAGACATGAAGCTGTTAGAGGTTTACCAAAATTAAATACCAAAGAAATGAAAATATGTGGTGCATGTCAAAAAGGAAAACAAACCAAAGCTTCACATAAAAGTATTCAAATTGTGCTTCTTCTAGATGTTTTGAATTGGTGCATGCTGATCTCATGTGACCAATTGATGTTGAAAGCGTAGGTGGTAAAAAGTATACATTTGTTTGTGTTGATGATTTTTCTAGATTTACATGGGTATTCTTTCTTAGAGAAAAATCTAATACTTTTAATGCTTTCAAAATTTGGTATAAAAATATGCTTAATGATTATAATCTTACTCTTGTGAAACTTAGATCAGACCATGGAAAAGAATATGAGAATTCATCATTCTCATCATATTGTGATAAAAAAAAATGTATTACACATGAATTTTTTTCTCCTAAAACCCCTCAACAAAATGGAGTGGCTGAAAAGAAAAATAGAATTTTACAAGACATGGCTCGTGTTATGCTTAATTCTAAGAATTTGTCTAAAAGATTTTGGGCAAAAGCTTTAAATACGGCTTGTCATGCTATTAATCGTGTGTATTTAAGACCATGTAGTAATATGACTCCTTTTGAAATTCTAAAAGGAAAGAAACCTACTGTAAAATATTTTCATGTGTTTAGAAGTATATGTTACTTGCTAAATGATAGAGAACATCTTGCAAAATTTGATTCTAAAAGTGATAAATGCGTTTTTATAGGATATGCTACAAATAGTTGTGCCTATAGAGTTTTCCATCTTAGGGAAAGAACCATTATGGAACCCATGAATATAGTATTTGATGATCTATCTGATTTGGGTAGAAAAAGTGTTGAAGGTCAAGTTGATGATCTCCTAGAAAGGCTGCAAACTTCAGAATCTGAAGTTATTCAAGGTGTAGAAACTGTTTCAAAGAATGATGGAACGAATGAAGACTCAAATGTACCTTCATCGGGGACTTCATTGAAGAATGTTGAATCTAATTCTAATTCTAATGAAAAGAAAAATATAACAAACCGATCCAGAAACCTTCCCAGTAGAATTCAGAAGGATCACCCTTCAAGTTTAGTGATTGGTGAAATAAATGCACGTGTGCAAACAAGAAGAAGAGAAAAGGTTAGTAACAAAGAAATGGTTAAACTTACTTGCTTGTCTCTTGAATGTCTAAAAGTGAATACTTGTTGCTATGTTTCTGAAATAGAACCTAAGAATGTGGTAGAAGCTTTACAAGTTGAACTTTGGATAAATGTCATGCAAGATGAACTAGGACAATTTGTTAAAAATGATGTTTAGTATTTAGTTCCTAGACCTAAGTCTACAAATTTTATAGGAACCAAGTGGATATTTAAAAATAAGTCTGATGAGCAAGGTAATGTGATAAGAAATAAAGCTCGTTTAGTTGCTCAAGGTTACACTCAAGTAAAGGGAATTGATTTTGATGAAACTTTTGCCCCAGTTGCTAGAATTGAATCCATTATATTGTTGTTAGCTATTGCATGCTAATTAGGTATATCATTACAACAAATGGATGTTAAGAGTGTTTTCATGAATGTTGTGTTAAATGAAGAAATATATGTAAAACAACCTGAAGGCTTTGAAGACCCTTTTAAGCCAAATCATGTTTATAGACTTAAGCATGCTCTTTATGGTTTGAAACAAGCTCCTAGAGTTTGGTATGGTAGATTAACTGCTTACTTACTTGAAAATGATTTTAAGAGAGGAGAGGTTGATAAAACTTTGTTTATTCAAAAATCCAATAAAGAAATTCTTATTGCTCAAATATATATATATATATATATATATATATATATATATATATATATATATATATAGTATTTGGTTCCACATCCGATTTTATGTTGAAACAATTTATAAAAGGAATGACTACTACATTTGAAATGAGTATTGTTGGTGAATTAAATTTCTTTTTGGGTATGCAAATTAAACAATCTAGAGATGGTATATTTCTCTCTCAAACTAAGTATGCTAAAAATTTGGTGAAGAAATTTAAGATGGAAAATATTACTTATAAAAAGACTCCTATGTCTTTCAAAGTTAAGTTAAGTAGAGATGATAATTGTAAAGATGTTGATAATACTCTATATAGAAGTATGATCGGTAGTTTACTATATTTGACCGCTAGTCGTCCAGATCTTATGCATTGTGTATGTTCTAGATATCAAGCTAAACTCAAAGAATCTCACCATATGGCCTTGGAAAGAATTATGAGATATGTTAAAGGAACAACAAAATTAGAGATTTGGTACTCCAAAGATACAAATACTAATTTGGTTGGTTATAGTGATTCTGATTGGGCTGATGATGTTTATGATAGAAAGAGTATTTCTGGTGGTTGTTTTTACCTTGGAAATAATTTGGTGTCTTGGTATAGTAAGAAACAAAATTGTGTTTCCCTTTCAAGTGCTAAATTTGAATATGTGGCAGTTGGTAGGTTGTACTCAGTTGCTTTGGATGAATCAAATGATTGACAATTATGGTTTGCATAGTGACTCATTACTTATATATTGTGATAATAAAAGTGTTATTGATGTATCAAAGAATCCTGTGCAACCTTCTCAAACTAAGTACATTGACATTAGACATCATTTTATTAGAGATCTATTAGAAAAAAATAGCATATGTATAGAATTCATAAGAACTGAAAATCAACTTGCAAATATTTTTACAAAGTCATCAGAGTATGAGAGATTTTCCACCCTACGGAGGTCTCTCGGTGTTTGCATTTTATAATATTAGTTGTCAATGTAGTTTCATTTGAGACTACATTTATATTCACTGTATATTTTTTAGGCATAATTGTACAACATTTCACAACTGTTCTTCTCAATTTCTTCTATAAATTTCACCTTCAAAAAATCTCATTTTTTTACAAATTGAATTGATTTTTCATAAAAAACTTATTCTTGATCTTAATGTTTCCTACAAAAAGTTTATAACTCAGTTGGTGTTGTTTATATCCAATAAAGGAAAGAGTTACCTTGCAAATTTCAAATCTTGGCCGGTTCACAAAAAATAAAATTATATATATATATATATATATATATATATATATATATATATATATATATATATATATATATATATATATATATATATGTCTTTGATGTTCAATAGTATCACATTGAATCTGATCATGTGAATAAAAAATTGAGGCTACATTATTTAAGCCGGTCCATAAATGGATAAAAATTGAGACTCTTAAAAACTGTGAAAGCTATCTACTGGATATATTCTAATTTGTTTTGAGATCAATAGTATCTCTTAATAATGACTTTTTGGAAACATATTTTCAAAATTCAAAATGTTTTGATGAATGTAGTGTTCAATGAGGTGACATTGATGAATTCATTGAAAGTAAAACAATTATCTCACTCTCTCATATATTTTTTGGTTATACACTTTTATATTTTTTAGTCATCCAATAAGACATGCATTCTTGGTAATTATGTGTGCTCCTTGAGATGAAGTATATGTGATTGCTCATGTATGAAATTCTTTTTTCTTAGAATTCCAATATTTGATTAATTTTGGAATGTGGGCTGATTTAGATAAATTTTATAGTCTTGTGATAAATCTTTGCATACTTATCAACGTGTGAGAAGTGTGATATACTAGGTGTTTCCGTAACCTTATAGAATTTGTTAATCTTTAGTCTATTAGGACAACGGTTGCTATTTATTTACAAATTTAACTATACCATATTCCTTCGGTTTTAAAATTCAAAATCCTTACAGTTTTATGATTCTTTGTAACCCTATATTTATGTTTATTTCCTATATATATTGTAACTCTTATTAGTTGTTTTATTCATATCTCCTATTTTGCATTTATTCCTCCTTTTATCGTTATTATTGTCTCTCATCATGTCTTCAAAATCTGATTGTTCATGCCCCTTCTTTTCGGTGAATTCTTCCCAGAATGAACCTATATTTCGTATTCCTCCCATTGATTGCGAACATGGATGATGTTCTGTCCATGTGTCTGGACCCTCTAGATTGGATGACCTTTCATCCAAGTCTTCATTCAAGACTTCATTCTTTCAAAAACCTAAACTAGAGATTGTGTCCTAATATACCCCATATTGTGTCAATGCCTCGTTCTTTCATGAGCGTATGACAGATATTTATGTGCAAATTATCAACGTTTTGAATCAATATGATTCTTTGATTGATAATTTTCGTTATCTTCGCAAAACGTGTGAGTTGTTCAATGAATTGCTTCTTTCTGGCAAAACCAAAGGGGGAGATGTAGTGTTGCTGCCTAGACATTTAAGTAATTTAGGGGGAGCACCTAAGTGTTGTAACACTTGTGAGACTGTGTGTCATAACTGTGTGAAGTTCAAGGGCAAAGCCAAGGTTGATGGTGATGAAGATGTTAAACATGATGATGCTGAAGTTGTTGTTGTGGCTGAAGCTGCTCAAAATTAGGGAATGCTCAACATATCTCAGAGTAGTAATTCTGGGGGAATTGATCCTATTGCTAATCCTTGTCCTAGTGTTGTTCAACGTCGGTTTGCTTGGGAAATTATGGATCATGAAGAACACTTTCATTCTTTCTTTAAAGTTTAATCTGATTGTGTTATTTAGGGGGGAGTTTATTTGCTTATATTAAACTGTTTATTATTTGTTTGTTTTCTTTTTCCAGAAAGACAAAAAGGGAGAGATTGTTGGATATTTAGTTAATGAGTTATTAGATTTTCTAATTGGTTTATTTTAATTAATTATTTCTTTTGTCTTTCTTGGTATTTACTTTAATTAATTATTATTGTTACATCTTTTATAGAAATGTTATTTTGGAGATTATACTTTAATTGGTGTTTTAGGGTTTGTAAATGAATCTTTATTCTAGTATAATTATATATTCTTGGAATATAAGTCATTGTATGCCATATGTTTATGTCTATGAGACACGACTTGACATGATTTATTTAGGTAAGGAATCCTACACATTTGTAACTTTTTATGAGGTAAGATTTAAGTTCTTGATTATTGCTAGGGGTATAAGCAGTTTGGTTTGATTTGGTTTAGGCTAAAACCACAAATCGAACCGCCCCTATTGGTTCCAAAAATCTAAAACCGAACCGAACCGAGTAAGGCTTAGAATCGAACCGAACCGAACCACTCGGTTTGGTTCGATTTTGTGGTTTATATAAATTATTTTTAATCAAATTAACCAACAATAAAAATAAGATTTTAATTTTGGAATTAACATCAAAATTAAAAAATAACATACTAACAACAAATTATTATAAAAAAAACAATACAAAATCCAAAATAAACACAAACAATAGAAGAAATAATAGTTCTCCAACAATCAAGATTTTGTTTGGTTTAGTATGTGTCTATATATATATATGACTAAATCAAAGTCACAGATTACACAAATAAGATGATCCAAATGTTCAAAATAGTTAACAAATATAATATAATAAATAAATAAAAATATAAAGGTTGATTTGGTTCAATTTGATACCAAAAACAGTGAACTGACCCGAACCAAGCGATTTTCCAACTTTTTAAATCGAAGCCGAACCGTCTTCGACCAAAACCAAACCAAACCGAGGTTTGGTTCGGTTCCGTGGTTCCGATTTACACCCCCAATTATTGCTCTAACCTACTAATCTTTTTATGGTAAGTGATTTTCTTATTTTACAAGGTTTCTAGGTCAATGATGCAAGTATAAATAAGAGGATACAAGGCTGAGAAGATTAAGTGACGAGACTGAGCATATACACAACACAAATTGATAGAGAGAAAAGAGATCGTGAATTCAATAGATGTCTTGTTCTAAATGTATTGTTGAATGAAGCTACATTGCAGTCTTCATTCATTTTGTCCTAACACTATTTTCTAGTTTACACCTCATACTATTATGTTAAAAGCTATTGAGCGTACATCAGTTTAGGAGAGGTGTTAGGATTATACAAAGTCATATCTACTTCTTAGAGTTTTTACATAAATTTACTTACATGGTTTAAATTCTTTGTAATACGTTTAAATACAAAGTCATATCTACTTCTTAGAGAGTTTTTACATAAATTTCACTTTGGTTATTCTTTGTAATACGTTTAAATCGTTTTACTAGTGGAATATTTTTAGCCATTAGGCTCAATCAATATGTTTATTTTACATATTGATCAAATGTATCTCTTGTACCTAGGTTTGGTCCAATGAATCGACAACCGATTCGAGGTGAGTTGCCAAAATGAGAGAGAGCTGGTGCGTTGGGTTTCGAAGAGAGATTCAGATCTATGTTTGAGATTCGATTCATGCCGACGACAAGCCGCTTTTTCCCTTAGTACGTCCAATCGCTGCCTCCAAGCCCCAGTTTGCCCTTTACCCAGCTCCATTTTCAGTGATTGAATATGTGAAGGTTTGAAACAAACTGGGGATTGAAAGGTTGGGGCTTTTGATCTAGGTTTACAAAAGGCAAGTAATTAGGAGCCGGATCTAGGTTTGCGAAGTGTCCTCTACGTTGCCGGAAATCTACCGGAGCTGGGATTGGTCTTGGCCATGAGAAGCATCAAATTCAGACAAAAGGGTTTCCCATAAATGACATGTATAATTTTGACCCCCTACTGTTTACACAAATGACATGTATAATTATTTTTTCAATTGGACCCTTTTGGGTTTCTAATATCACATAAAGATAATAAGTGTTATTTAAAGGGGGCAAAATAGGGATTTCACTCATATTTAACGGTGGAGCTAACGGACATCCAAAATATGGGTATGTTTGCAACATTAATTTAGTTCAGTGGTCTCATTGCACGTTTTAAACTTTCGATGGCCGCCTTGCAAGCTTTTGAAAAGTTAGGTGATCAAATGATGGGTTTTGTCTTGTTTTAATCTGCTTTCTTTTAGTCTTAAAGATGTTTTATATAAGACAGATCCAGATCCCTTGATCCAACCCACTGTGTGTTGGTGGGTGTAAGTTGTGAGAGAGTGTGGCTTCATCTTATAAATTGAGGTTCGTAAGACAGTTTCACATGAGACATACTTTTTTTTTATTATTAACTTGTGTGCATAGTGAAACCAAATAATTTTTTAAGAACCTAGGGAATAATTAACTTCACTATGAATATTAGAATAATGCATCTTTCTTAAGGATGCTCATATTTGGGTGAGACCAACAATTATGGTGAAAATTAAATTAAGGATGGGATGAAAAAAATAAGTATTAAGAAAAAAAAACTAAAATATAGATAATTTTTTTAAACAACCTATCTAAATAAAAGAGGACCCTTTTTAAACATAAGTACTTCACCCACTTTTAAATTATTGTCTTGTTTGATTATTTTTTAAGTCAAACTTATTGTCTTACTTTCTTTTTGTCTGAAAAAATGTCTTTTTTAGAACTTTCTTTTTTATGATAATATTTTTATCATTTTATCCTTACTTTTTATTCATATTTTAACTATGAGCCACATGCCTATTAGGTTTAAATGAAACTATACATTATATCAATATTAATAATCAAAGTTAATTGTTTATTCTTAATCCGTGTGCCGGGTTCAAAAAGATAATAATTTTGATACAAAGTGAGTATTTAAAATTTGAAATATATTTTTTTATCTTTTAAAATACTCCCTCCGTCCCAAAATAATTGTCAAGTTTTCCTTTTTTCGTCCATCCCAAAATAATTGTCTCGTTTGAAACTTTCCTTTTTAGAACAACACATTTACCACTTTACCCTTATTTTTCATCATATTTTAATTATGAGTCAACATACACATGGGCTTTAAAGTAAACTACACATCAAATTAATATTAATAATCTAGTCAAATATGTTTTCTTAAACCGTGCGCCAAGTCAACCCAAACGATAATTTGGGGACGGAGGAAGTAGTAAAATATGTCATTCTGAGTACTCTTTTGGTAATACATAGTATGTATTTTATAAATTAAAAAAAATAAAAATATACATTATTTTTTAATAATAAGTTAACCTAAAATTTTTATTAAACATATATAATAATTTAGTTAAAGATAACTATTTAGTATTTATTGTGATTTTTGTGCGTGAAAAAGTTGTTGGTGCCACATTTAGGCTTTATTTGATTCATATAAAATGATTTTCGGAAAATCTTTTCCTAAAAATTTTTTGAAATGAAAAATATTTTATTTTTAACTGTTTGATAAATCTTTTGAAAATATGCTAGAAAATATTTTTGAGTGTTTGGTAAATACACGAAAAATATTACGAAAAACAATTTATGAATAAATACAAAAAGGATATTATAATATTAATGCACATATTGCTTAGTAACCCTCAATTTATCATTAGTTGTGTCAAATCAATAATGTTCATCATTTTTCAATCTCACAAAATACAAATAAAAAACTGATAATTGATATGAAAAAAAAACATATTAAAAAAGAAAATAGATAATGTTTGGGACGTCCTTAAATAATATAATGTACACAAACTCAATTTATAAATAGTGTACACAAACTCAATTTATATTTCTAAATTTCTTATTGTTGAGTGTAATATTGCACGTGTATGTAAATATGTGTAATTGTGGAAGGGGGGGAGGGGTGCTCAAATATTAGTAAAATGATTTACGGAAAATGAATCCGTAAGTAATTTTTCTTAAAAGAAGACTTCATTTTCCAATGACTCAAAAAAACTTTTACATTGATTACGTTTTTCAAAAGTTTCCAAACACCAAAAAGTAATGAAAATATTTTCCAAATATCATTTTCAATAAAATAAATGGCAAATTTCAAATGGGTACAATTTTAGAAACATATTTTCATCTAGGACCATCAATTTTTTAGACATTTCATGTAACTACAAATTGGCTGCCAAATGACAAAAATGCCATTAATGAAGGCAGATCTAATCCGGCTTTACAAAAATTCAAAAAAGCTGATGCCAAATCTTGGCATCAGGTGAAAAAAAAAAATCAATAATCCAGAAAATGCTGATGCCAAAAAACTAATCTGATGCCAAAAAAAAATGCTGATGCCAAAAAACCAATCTGTTGCCAAAAAAACCAATCTGATGCCAAAAAACCAATCTGCTGCAAAAAAAAAAAAAAAAAAAAAGCTCATTAGCCACCTACGGCGTTACCCGAATTCACGTGACCTTCCTCCCCATCATCCATGGCATCATCAAAATTCCCCGAGTCATCCTCATCATCGTCATGCAGGGCGGCACCTCGAGGAAGCATGCGGACGCACTGCGATGGTGTGGATTGTCGATAATGGAAATCGGCACTCGAAGTCGCCGGAGTGGCCGGGAAGTGAGCTCAGGTAAAGCGAAATGCAGATTTGGCGGTGTAAAATAGAGTGAAATAACTTCAAACTTTCTCTACCTCCGCTCTCGGTCACTCTCTTCACCCACGCCATGCCCCCACCCACGAGAAATGGTGGAGCTTTGCTCCCCCGGTTCGTGAAAGGATCGAGCGTGTAGCCTTAACTATCTTCTTCGTGTAAACCTCATATATGTCTCTATCTATCTACGTTTTCTTCAACCTTACGAGCGGAGATGCATCCGAATCTGTCGATGGGCGGGGAGGCTAACCTTCCGGCCATACACATCAACTTCTGCCACCGAGAGGCAATCTTACTGAAGCCAGATCAACTTTGGAGCCGAACCTCTTAGTTCATTCAACACAACGACTTCGTCTTCGTCATCTTCCTTGTCTTCTTCTCCTCCTGATTTTCTCTGGAATGTTCAAGCGGCCTTTAAGCGCCATCGTCCTCTCGGTAATGTCTCTCTCGCTGCATCTTTAATTTTTCACTTTCGGTTTCTTTGTTCTTCATTTAATTGCAAAATTCAGGGGGGTTTTGCCCAAATTTGTGACATTTCAGAACCCCAAATCCCAGCTTCCTCATTCGACTTGTTGATGTACTGCGATCTTCCTCCCCATCATCCATGGCATCATCAAAATCGTCGTCGTACTCACCGTCATACAATCGTGGCTGGCAGAAGATGAAATGAAAGAATTGAAGTGAAGACGAGAATGGTGTTAATTGGGGGAAGATGATCAGTATGTTAATTGGGGGCAGTGATGTACTTTTACTACAAAAATGTACCTAAAAAATATGTCTAAAAAATAACTGGATTGATTTAAAAACATGTTTTAAAAAATATACCGACTTGTAATTATTTCTAAAATAAATGAAGACTTAGTCGACCCTAACCCGGATACAAGGAGATTTAATTAGTATTTAAATGACAAAATTAACTTTTCAGCTTCACACGTCAGTGTACGTTAGTATGGCCGTATGGGACCCTATCTTCGTAAGTAAGCCCATCAATTTAATTTTATTTATGCGTGTGTAAAAGTCGTTGGTGCCATGCCATCTTTCGTCTCACATCAAACTATTCGATTAAAAAAAAATTTTTTTTTTTCCTAAGGGGAATGGGAAGGGATCGAGCGCGAGGCGCCTCATGACTTTGTGAAATCTTATGGACCATTGGGGATTAAAAAATAGTTTATTATCTTGTTTTTCTTACTTATTCGTTTTAAAATAGTTACTCACATTTTAATTTTAAAAAAAATGCTTTTATCATATTTTACTCTTGTTTTATTAATATTTTAATTATTATCATATGTACAAGGATTTTAATGAAAACTACATATTACGTATATCAATATTTATATTATAGTTAATTACTTCTTATTTTTGTGTGTCTGATCAACATATCAATTATTTAGAAACAAATAAAATATGTTTTAATTTAACATATTAATTGGGCGGGTCACGACTTTTTAGGGGGCGCAAGCAAACAAGAAAAATGAAGCCCCTGAAATGTTTAAACAAAAATAATATTTAAACATTTGTAAGTTTGTGTGTCTATATATATATATATATATATATATATATATATATATATATATATATATATATATATATATATATATATAAAGCTAAATATAATTATTTTATCATATAAGTTTACCAAAAATTATATTCAATCAATACAACAATAAAGTATTTAGCAAAAATTAAGTTCTATAAAATTTTCGAGTTCAACATATACATAAAATAGTTCTTTCATCAACTCTTCTCTAATGGAATTAAAATATTTATTTACATAAAAATAAATTGTCCATAGTTAATGTTTGGAATATGCATTGCAAATATTGTTGCATAAGTTTACATATTCCAAGTGAGTGATTAGTGTGTTCTCATTACACAACATATTCTAAGAGTAGTTAAAAGAGCTACGTACCAGTTCGTGTGGCAACTCCCTGGAATATTGTTTCGGTCCTAGGCTAGGTCATTTTTGTACAAATATAGTTCATGTCCTATCAACTATTGACATACACTCAAACATTGGATTAGTTTATCAAGTGCCAACTCTAAGCAGATATCACTACATTATATATCATAGCAACAAATATTCCAATATCTGTTATGTTTTCCACATATCTATTACCTTCATTGGTGCCGAGTTTAAAGACGAAAACCTACAAATTCCCAAGCAATCAGAACAACAAAGATTAGCAAAAAGATTCTTAGCATATCTTCTTGACAGCTCAAAGATTCATATTGATGTTTGAGCCTCCATTACTATCTATTAGACGTTTCCTCTTCTGTGTTTGGTCTCGGTGTTAGAGACACATCTCAACAAAGACCAACTACAGTACACTTCTCATAACACATGTATGTACGTCAAGTCACATCAATTAGACCTTTGGACAGATTCAAGACAAGATCTTCATAAATATTTTTAACCAACAGTTCATACAAGATGCATTGAAGACCGAACACTCCAACAGTTAGAAATCTACCCAAGTTCTCAACGGACCTATTACCTTCTCTGCCTATTAAAGAAACCTCTCATCCATCCTCTAAATGATGGTGTAATGTAAGTGCGTGAGTGTTTGTGCATTCAAGGATAACTTGAAGAAATACCAATGAGTGAGAAAAATGCAAGTGGTAGTTCTAACACCTTTTGTGGGAGAGAGAGAGGATAAATTTACAAGGCTAGAAGTTGTGCTTAGTCAATAACTCACTTTTTAATTTGGGTACTTTCGTCCTTAGAAAGACTGAGTTTCTATTGCTCATAGACTCCAAATCTACAGTTAGAGATTTAAACACTCCAGCATGAAGTTGAAGACAAAATGCTTGCAGACGTCCAAGGAAGATTACAAGTTGATAATCCACATTGCATTCATACCAGCAGACTTGTACTCCATTGCAAGGGCTGTCGGTTGTGCAACAATGAGTAGTCACGGTGGGTCAAGTGCTAGCAACTAAATTGTTCAACCCATAGTATTCTCTTATTGCAACATCCTTCTCATTGGCACTATCATATTGCTCCACCTAAGGTATTTGGAAGTGCTAAAGAGAGGGAGATAATATTTGTCTTCCCTTTTCCTCTGGCATTGCCATGTTTGTCATTTGATGAACCTCTGTCGAATTTTAATACAAAACATATGTTTTTCTACATTCAACCTTTGCTTATCTTACCTGCTTATTGCTGTTTTATTTTATATAGTTCTCTGCTCATTGAATAAATGTATGTATCTGATAAAGATAAAAGTCTACTACTAATATGTAATTAGACCATTCTATTTACATTCACTTTAATCTTCAAATGTTATATATTTGTTTTCTATGTTTCTTCAGTCATATATCTTTTACCTTAGCAAATATTATAACCTTGATTTCCAACAGATCTATTAAGTTGTAACATATTTGTTGAATGGGTTTCAGCAGAATTGTTATTATTCTAGGAAATCAAACCTACCAGAAAAACATTTCATCTATGTTCCAAATGTTTATAATGTAACTAAGGATGAAATTTTAATGAAGGTAATATATGCTATTCACCCCCTCCCTCTAGTCTATATACTACCATTGAGACCATCGGTTAAAATCCAATATAACTTAATTTGTAATGAATCTAAATTTTAATTTTCAATAAGTACAACACTTGCGAATTGAAAAATATGAAATAAGTATCAAACATCACTGAAAAAAATCTAAACCGTCTAAGCATTACGGGAAGCAAAATCATCAATAAAATATTTAGATCAAATATTGAAAGTGACAATACTTTTTTTTGTTTTGTATTCATATTGTGATTAGATAGATTAAAGAAGCAGGCTCAAGCTGTGAAATAGAAACGATCAGCCGTAAGAATTATGACCTTAAAAGTAAGAGAGAGTTATGGAGTAAATCTATATATATATATATATATATATATTTAAAGTTGGTGAGGAGCATTATGGTTGTGCCACCTCACCACCTTTAGATAAATCTTGATTCTAAAGCATCCATGTGGAAAATTTTAAAAAAATTTGGTTTCTAGCCATTATCTAATAATAATACATAATAATAATCAATATGATAAGAGATATTATTATTAGTATATATAACTTCTTCTATTGTCAATAGTAGAAGACTTATATTTAAAAACTTTTACAACTAACATTACTTCTAACCAATGTGAGATAAAACTCTTCAAGGTTAGATATTACTTCTAATGACTCACTTTTAACATCATATTTTAAGCTTTGATATCATATTCATCCAAAAGTTGATTTGGACAAATAAATATATCATTTCGATGTTCTTGACGAGTAGAACACATTTGCACAATTACTTTTGTCAACAAACAAATGACACGTTAAGAAATTTGTGTCTCAAGTTGCACAATTTCTTTCACTTAAAACACTAATTTTTTAATAAGTATTATACTTTAACTCTTGATATCTTATTCATCCAAAACTCGATTTGGACAAATAAATATATCATTTCGATACTCTCACCGAGTAGAACACAATTGTCCAATTACATTTACCAACAAACAAATAACAAGTAAAGAAATTCGTGCCTCAAGTTGCACAATTTCTCTCACTAAAAACACTAATTGTTTTAACAAGTATTATACTTTAAGTCTTGATATCTTATTATCCAAAACTCGATTTGGACAAATAAATATATCATTTTGATGCTCTCACCGAGTAGAATGCATTTGCGCAATTACCTTCGTTAACAAACAAATGACACGTAAAGAAATTCGTGCCTCAAGTTGCATAATTTATTTCACTAAAAACACTAATCTTTCAACAATAGAAAAGATGTATCCCACATTGGTTAGAAATTGATGTTGGTTTTAAAAATTCTATTATTAAGTACCAATAAAAGAAATGCATCATACATTGGTTGGAAAGTGATGTTGATTTTCAAAGTCACTAGAAAACCAAAAGTTTTTAAAGCTTCCACATGGATGCTTTAGAATTAGAATGAAGATTTATCCAAAGGTGGTGAGGTGGCACAACCATAGTGCTTCTCACCAACTTTATATATATATTTACCATTACTACCAATATAAGATGCATATCTCACATGGTTACAAAATATTCTACTATTATTACCAATAGAAGAGATGTATCACACATTGGTTAGAAATTGATGTTTATATTAAAAATACTATTATTAATTACTAATTGAAAAGATGTATCATACATTTGTAATAAAGTGATGTTTGTTTTCAAAGTTTTTTGATAAAAACTTCTACCATTATTACCAATAGAAGATGTATATCTCACATTGGTTAAAAAATGATGTTGATTTTTAATTATTTTATTTTAGATTATATAAAAGACTTACTATTATTAGCAATATAAGATATATATACTTTTGGTTTTCTAACCATTAGCTAATAATAATACATAATAATAATCAATATGATAAGGAGTATTAGTATTAGTATATATAACTTCTTCTATTGTCAATAGTAGAAGACTTATATTTAAAAAATTTACAACTAACATTACTTCTAACCAATGTGGGATAAAACTCTTCAAGGTTAGATATTACTTCTAATGACTCACTTTTAACATCATACTTTAAGCTTTGATATCTTATTCATCCAAAACTTGATTTGGACAAATAAATATATCATTTCGATGTTCTTGACGAGTAGAACACATTTGCACAATTACTTTTGTCAACAAACAAATGACACGTAAAGAAATTTGTGCCTCAAGTTGCACAATTTCTTTCACTAAAAACACTAATTTTTTAATAAGTATTATACTTTAACTCTTGATATCTTATTCATCCAAAACTCGATTTGGACAAATAAATATATCATTTCGATGCTCTCACCGAGTAGAACACATTTGCGCAATTACCTTCGCCAACAAACAAATGACACGTAAAGAAATTCGTGCCTCAAGTTGCACAATTTCTCTCACTAAAAACACTAATTGTTTTAACAAGTATTATACTTTAAGTCTTGATATCTTATTATCCAAAACTCGATTTGGACAAATAAATATATCATTTTGATGCTCTCACCGAGTAGAACACATTTGCGCAATTACCTTCGTCAACAAACAAATGACACGTAAAGAAATTTGTGCCTCAAGTTGCACAATTTATTTCACTAAAAACACTAATTTTTCAACAATAGAATGAGATGTATCCCACATTGGTTAGAAATTGATGTTGGTTTTAAAAATTCTATTATTAAGTACCAATAGAAGAAATACATCATACATTGGTTGGAAAGTGATGTTGATTTTCAAAGTCACTAGAAAACCAAAAGTTTTTAAAGCTTCCACATGGATGCTTTAGAATGAAGATTTATCCAAAGGTGGTGAGGTGGCAGAACCATAGAAAATGATTTTTACTTATACACATTTGATAAAAGATTTTTACCATTATTACCATTAGAAGATGTATATCTCACATTGGCTAGAAAATGATGTTGAGTTTAAATTATTTTATATTATTACCAATAAAAGAGATGTATAACACATTGTTTAAAAAGAAAATGTTAGATTTTAAAGTCTTTAGACTAAAGACTTTCACTTTTACAAGAGATGTATCTCACATGGTTACAAAATATTCTACTATTATTACCAATAGAAGAGATGTATCACACATTGGTTAGAAATTGATGTTTGTATTAAAAATACTATTATTAATTACTAATTGAAAGATGTAGCATACATTTGTTATAAAGTGATGTTGGTTTTCAAAGTTTTTTGATAAAAAACTTCTACCATTATTACCAATAGAAGATGTGTATCTTACATTGTTTAAAAATGAATTATGATTTTAAAAGTTTTTAACAAAATGACTTCTAATATTATTATCAAGTTAAATGTTAATTTTAAAAGTCTTTAGATAAAAAAAATTACTATTATTATTAATACAAAATATGTATATCATGTTAGCTAGAAACTTATATTAATTTTAAAAGTATTTAGGTAAAAAAATCGTTTAATAGTATTAACAATATAAAAAAAATTATAACCATGGAAGAGATTAACAATCTAATTATAATGTCTAAAAGTTATATTATTATTACAAAAATATGTATATCCCACATTGTACCCGTACATAGCACGGACTAAATAACTAGTAAACCAATGAATTCCAAGCTTACGAAACTCTTCATATTTCTATTCATTTTTCCTATTTGTTAAAGCCTTTTTCTATTTACAATAGATTTATATAATTGAAGTTATTAAAATCAAAATAATTTATAAAACAAAAAATAATAGTCAATGTTAAAAATAATTTCTTTATTTTAATTTTAGCTTATTTTCTTCTCAGAAATTTCTTTATTCAAAAAATACAAATATAATTTAATAAAAGTAATAATTCAAAATGAATAACTTATTTGAGTTCAGATTTTATTTGTAGGGTGGAAAAAATTCAAATATGTTCGAAAACATTCATTATATAGAGTTCTTGAATAGTATAAAGTGTTCGAGGTTGTCAGGCTATGAATTGACATTTAAAATTAGTGTTCCAGTAATGCTATTGAGAAACATTAATCATGTTGCATGGTTTTGCAATAGAACAAGACTAATCATCATAAATTTTGAGGATCACATTGTTGAAACAAAAATTTTGAAAGGAAGAAATGTTGGAGAAAATATTTTTATCCCAAAATTGTCATTAACTTTATCCGATGTAAAATTGTTTTTCAAGTTCTAAAGAAGACAACTTCAATTGCCGGTATCATATGCAATGACAATTAACAAGTGTCAAAGTCAATAATTGCACATATGTCTCTTTTTGAAAAAACCCAGTATTTAAATATGAACAGTTATATGTCGTAGTTTTTAGAGTAACAAATTATTTTGGTTTGAAAATATTGATATGCGGTAAAGATAAAAAACCAACTAATAAGACAACAAATATTGTGTATAAGGAATTTTTTTATAATCTATAATGATTAGTGATATACTTATGTGTAATTGTTAATAAACTGATCACCCTTATTTTGTTTATGTACGATTTCGTTGACGTACGTTTAACGCAAGGGTTAAAAGAACTAGTTTAAGTCTAATTTTGAACTTTTTTTTTTTTTGTAATGATAAGGATAAAGACCCATAATAAATGAAGATTCCAAATATGAAAGCTTATTTTGTTTATTTGAATGTGACTCAATTTTTCTCCTCGCAAAATTAAAAAAGAAGTCCAAAAATTCATATTAGTATGACTCATAGTATGAAGTGTATATTTGAGAATAAAGGTTCCAACTTATTTATACATGAAAGCAAGACTACCTAAATTACAATGCAAAGATTAAGGCAATTACAACTAATTACAATTCTACTATAAATGTAATTAATTGACTTTGACAACTAATTAGGAGTTAATTGAGTGATCGTTATTAGGCTCCCGCAAGATGGACGATCAGTCAGTGAGACCAATCTTGGACATAAGATCATGGAAACATATATGGGCAAGTGGTTTAGTTAGAGCATCAACTAGTTGATCATTGCCATAGATATGTGAGACTCGTAGAGTGTGATTTTGAAGAGCCTCACGGACAAAGTGATAATCGAGGCCTAGATGTTTCATTCTAGAGTGAAACTTTGGATTTACAGCAACATAGGTGCCCTTATTATCACAATAGAGAACTGGTGGAAGAGGAGGTGGACACTTTAGCTCACGAAGCAAGTTGTGAACCCATTGAACTTCAGCGGTAGTGGCCGCAACAACCTTATATTCAGCTTCTGTGGATGATCGAGCAAAAGTTCGTTGCTTACGGGAACTCCAAGAAATATGATTACTACCTAAATAGATAATGTAGCAAGTGGTAGAGATCGATGTAATCATCGTTATCACCAACCCAATCAGCATCAGAGAAGGCATGAAGGGTCCTGGGTGAGTTTCAACGAAGTAGTAGTCCTTGCATAGCGGTACCAACAATGTAGCGTAAGATTCATTTTAGGGCAACCAAATGTTCTTCAGTGGGTTTGTGCATTGATCGTGTCTTATTTTAATTATTTCCTTGCAAGTGGACAAGACTATTGTAGAATAGCTTGGGAAGCAAGGGTCGAACCACAGAGACAAAAAGAATACGAATGACAAGAATATCGGTAGCAATTTTAAAATAAGGGGGGTTTTTATTTATTTTATCTAAACTAATTATTCTACTAAAACAGTAAATCTAATTAAACTAGGCAGCAATCACAATTGTAAAGATCTGATGGAAGAGTGAAATCTAGGATTAGGGTTTCACTTGTATCTACTCTATTACTTATTTAGATAAAGTATCATTCAATAACTTGGGTTCGTTCACGAAAGATAGATATAGCCTGTCAAATTACCTTTCAGTCTTCATCTCCAAATAATTGATCCATTCTATATCCTAAGCCCAAGAACATATGGAACCTAACTGTCATTTAGGTCATATATATGAACCTGGCCCTAACTTATCACTCTCGTGCATCGATAGGTTCAATTTATCATGATGGTTAGCCAGTGTACGACATATACATATGGTCGTGCAAGTATCCGCACCTCTAGGCCTTTATTACTTGCGATTCCATTCATTTGGTCAAAACTAGACAATAAATGGGTTGATAAACACCATGATCAACAATAATTGAATGAATAAGAATATATATTAAGCCATAGATTTGATACAAGTTACCTCCTAACTCCTAGATTAATGGACAATTAGTTCATCCTTGAAGATGAACTGCAAAACGAGATGAAGGAATACATGGATCGATCTTCAAAATTGTAATTACAACAACTAAACTACGTAATACAAACTAAAATTTAAGCTAGAGCTATTTCCTAACAACTTCTGGATGTCCTTAGGATTTGGCTACCGCCCTTTATTTATACTAAGATGTTGTAGAGGAATAGGAGGTTCAATCCAGGTCAAAAACCCCGAAAAGTCGGTTCTGGGGACCTTGCGGACGCATGAGGATTTTACCTTGCGTCCACAAGGGTCTTGGTCGGGCACTGCTGCATACTGCCTACCTTGCGGAGGCAAGGTCTTTTGGCCTTGCGACCGCAAGGTGTCCATATTCTTCCTTTTGCATCTTTTCAATTGTTGCACTTTACACCCTTCCTTGAAATCTTCACTAAAAGCTTCATAAATCCCATAAGTTCACCTAAAACCATGAAACTCACAATATAGCTCAAAAACAAATATCAGTAGCCAAAAGCCTTGTGGAATTACTCATTTTAAGTCATAAAAGTACCCGATATAGACGTATAAAATACTATATCATGCATATATTGAGATAATTGGTTGACACTAAAGGAGACATCAGGTTGAGTTAATGAGAGGTATTGAAGACTTCCTACTAGAGCTTGATATTATGTTGGATTGGGTAAGGGAGTTCCTGTTTGGACAGTTCAGGATGGATGGGTGATCATGGGTGTTGGGACGGGTTTGGCATTGGCCATGTGAGCACAAGTTAGAAGGTCATGAATGTACTTGGTTTGCCGAAGAACTAGACCAAGTGGATGAGGTAGCACTTCAACACCAAGAAAATAGGAGAGATGATCGAGATCTTTAAGGGAAAAACAAGTTGAGAATTGAGAAATAAAAGTGTTAAGAAGTGTTGAGTTAGAGCCAATGATGATAATATCATCAACATAGACAATGAGATAAATATGATTGTGGTTATGAGTGAGAATAAATAAGGAGTCGGAGACAAAAGTTTTGAACCCAATACTGAGAAGATATGACTTTAGTTCAGTATACCAAGCACGTGGCGCTTGTTTAAGACCATATATAGCTCGATGAAGTTTGCAGACATGAGTTGCATGAGATGGACTTACAAATCCAAAAGGTTGAGCCATAAAGACGTCCTCCAGAAGGGATTCTTGGAGAAATGCATTATTGATGTCAACTTGGCGAAGGGAGCAACCATTAGTGATAGCAAGAGAAAGAACAGTTCGGATAGTGGCTGGTTTGACAACGGGGCTGAAAGTTTCGATGTAGTCAATGCCAGGACGTTGGTGAAAGCCTTTGGCTACAAGTCAAGCCTTGTAGCGTTCAACAGAGCCATAGGGGTTGTATTTTATTTGAAAGACCCAGTTACACCCAATCAAGTTGTGGGAGGGAGAGGCTAGAATAAGATCCCAGGTATGGTTTTGTTGTAAGGCAGTGTATTCAATGTTCATTGCATTGCGCCAAAGTGGATTTTTGAGAGCTTGACTGATAGTGGTGGGTTCTATGACTTTAGGTTGAAGAGAGAGGTGGAGATTGAGCTTATTAATTGGTTTTCGGATGTTATTACATAACCGAGTGGTAGGAGGTTGAAGGTTTGGAGGTGGGGGAGGCTGCGATGATATTGATGTGGGATGTTGCTGTGTGAGTGGATTAGTAGTGATAGGTATGGTAGGAGTTGGGGGAGGCAGAGTTGATGTAGTTGAATGTTGTATATTTTGTGAGGAAGGAAGAGTTGATTGTTCAACATGGAGAATGGGAACTTGTAAAGTACACCATTCGTTCGAAGATGTAGTCTGGTGTATGGTTGTGTTAAAGGGTGATGTAGAGAAGGGATATTCAATTTCGATGAACTTGACATGGCAAGAGACATAGATTTTGTTGGAGGAAGGATTAATGCAGTAGTAAGCATTTTGCATGGATGAGTAACCAACAAAGACACAAGGGGATGAGCGAGGGTCAAGTTTATTGTAGGTGTAGGGACGTAACCATGGGTAACAAAGACAACCGAAACTGCGAAGTTTGAGGTAATTAGGAGGATGTCCATAAAGTTGGTTGTAGGGAGATTGAAGAGAAAGTGTAGGAGTGGGCATACGGTTGATGAGATAGCAAGCAGTGGCAAAGGCTAGTGTCCAGAATTTACGTGGCATTGAAGAGTGGGTAAGAAGTGAGAGACATGTTTCGACAATGTGGCGGTGACGACGCTCGGAATAGCCATTGTGTTCCGGTGTGTGAGGAGGAGAAGTGAGATAGGTAATGCCATGAGAAGTAAGAAAAGGGTCAAGTTCACAAGATCGTTAGTAACGTGATGTGTTGCACCACTAACTAGCAGCCATCCGGTAGAGTTTGAATCAGTGGCAATAGCAGTATAGGCACGAGGAAAAATGGAGGATTGATTTTTGTTGCATGACAAGAAGAGGGAGGTGTGGCCTGGGGAAACTGAGTACGAAAAACAGGACATTGGGTGACATAATGACCATGAGTACGACACCATTGGCAGCGCCTTTTGAAAGGAAGGGAAGGATGAGTTGGTGTAGGGCTACTAGAATGATTAGGAGTAGGAAGTAGGCCAGCTATAGTTGAGAGATTACGGTGAGGATTGGAATTATGGTAGGTACGATGGATGGTTTTGCAACATAGTTGATTGTGGTAAGAAAGGAAGGAAGAGTTATGGCTTTGTGTTTGAGGGAGTGTTCACGATTGATGAGCTTTTCATGAAGCTCATCAAACCTAATTGGTGTTTCACGATTTTGAACGGTTGTAATGACACTCTTGTATGAGTTATCGTTAAGTTGATCAAGGATTTTGTCAACGATATCCTCAGGATCAAGGGGACGGCTAAGGGATGTTAATTGGTCAGTACAGTTTTTAATGTTCTGCATGTATTTAAAGACAGAGCGGGTGCCTTTGGTGATATTGTGAAGGTGTTCTTTTATTTGTTTCAAATGGCCTTTGGAGGGGTTGACAGAGATTTTAGCAAGGGTTTTCCAGGTATAATAGGTTGTAAGGATTGAGAAATTAAGGGAACAAGAGGTGGGGAAAGTGTTCCAGCAAGAGCTCCAAGAATAAGCTTGTCCCGTCGAAACCAAGTACTGTAGGTAGGGTTGGGAGTGGTGGTAGTATCTCGGGTGATGGTGGTTGGAGGAGCCACTGAGGAGCCATCAATAAAATTAAAAAGGTCATAGCCGAGAAGAGTAGCTTCAAGTTGTGTTTTCCATGAGATGTAGTTTGTGGGAGTGAGTTTCAGAATGTGTGAAAGAGAGATAAGGATGAAGGGTTTGATGGGTTCAGCAGTGTTTGGAATGAGAGTTTGTTCAGCCATTGGTAAGAAAAGAGGACGGCTGGGGTTGAGAGAGAGACTAGATGATATGAAGAAAAAAAAAACTACTGCTCTGATACCATATGAAGTGTATATTTTTTGTATATTTAAGAATAAAGGTTACAATTTATTTATACATGAAAGAAAGACTACCTAAATTACAATGCAAAGATTAAGGCAATTACAACTAATTACAATTCTACTATAAATACAATTAGTTGACTTTGACAGCTAATTAGGAGTTAATTGAGTGATCGTTATTACATAGGCTAGGATCAGACTCTATGTACAGATCAAGGAAAGGACCAAACCATCTTGGTCGCTAGGCGGGAATGGCCCCTTAGTACACCTAGACTTAGGGTTTGTCCCTTTATGAACTATTGGTTTGTCGGGCATAGCTTGAATGTTCTTTCCTCGGTCCCTCTTGTAGAATGAAGTTACAAGATGAATCCACGGGCAACGAGAGAGAGGTGTTCAGCTATGGCGGGCAGAACAATCCGCTAAGTACTGAAAAAACAGTGTCTGATGACGTAGAAATTACTGTTGTCGTTGAGGCCAGGAATGATGAGGCTACTAGCAGCACGACCCTAGTAACATAGTTGAGGTAGAGGATTCCTTAAGCAGGTACAGTCCGTCCGAAGAGGAAAATGTAGAAAAGAGGGCGGCCACTAACGGGCATGGCCACAAGTAGTGGGTTGAAGGTGATGAGCCCGCTGCGAGACAGGCTGAGGATGAAGTGATGCCCTCTGCATCTGGGTAGGAAGCCCTGCTAAAGAGGCATCTAATTACGGGGAGGCGTGCTCTAGTGCACACTTACTGAAGAAAAAAATAAGTACTGGTCGCTCGAGAGATGAGGCCACCTCCTCTGCCGCTCTGCCCGTGGAGTACGTAGACGCTGATGAAGCCTAGTATGCCATACACTAGGCTTCCTTGGACACCCGGTCGAGGTGATCGACTAGTTCACTTTCTGGGCGTGAACCCCCATGATTATTGAGTGGAAAATATTGAACTGGAGCGTGAGGAGTTTCCCCATGAGCACGGAGACAAGCTCTTTTTCTTCTCTGACTTTTTCTGGGTATAGCTCGGATTGCTCCTGGACCGTTTTTTTTTGTTGTTGCCTTCCTTAATGAGGTCAAGGCTCTGCCTTATGATTTGAAGATAAACACTGTCCGGGCAATGATGGCTTACACATTAGCTTGCCGTTTGCTGTGTTTGAACCGGACATGTTCCTCCTCTGAAAACTTTTCATATTCAGCAAGAGCAAAATTGGTCGGATAAGTCTCCGATCAAACTCCAATTTTTTGAGATTTTGAGTGATGTCCCTAGCAAGGTCGAGGGCTGGGATCAGAGGGCAGTGCTGATAGACTCTTGGGTAGGATAACCCATTACGCCTAGGGCCAGAGGTGATGTGAAGATTCCAAATATTACCCGATCTTCCCTCAGCTCTGGAAAAACTAGACGGTTGTCCATGCTCAGGGATGCGCTCAGGGTTGTCATGGACGATGATAAGCGGGTGAGCCAGGAATTCCTACTCAATTGGAAGGAGTCTGGTGTGTAAACATCAGTTTTGGACCGTTCGAATTGGTGTAAGGATATCTGGGCCTAGTGTATGGATTTAGTTGCTTCTACCAACCTGTTAAGAACACGAAACACCACATTAGTGGAAGTGCAAGGCTTGGCCTCGTGAAACCACTCTAGCGTGTGAGTAAGTAACATGTGAGTCAAAAAGTAATTTGACAGAGGTTAGAGGCTGTAGAAAATGTGTACCTTGTTTAGGGTTTATGGAGGCATTTATACGTTACCAATGTCATAGAATCCGTCTAGGATTGATCTCCATTGATACCTATTAGGGTTAGAAACATGATAGGCGGCTGGCCGCGTAAAAGTTGAAACAGATATGGTAAGTGCTCTACTTGGATATGAAAACATTTGACCTGTCGTGGAGAGCAAGTCTCTGATATTCCTTGCTTGATGTTTGCCCGGACGGGCATGGCCCTGCCCGGCTGCATAATGTTTCCTTGTGATGACAAGTGTAACTCCCGGGCATGGTCCCCCTGGTCGGGCAGTCATGGCCTATGTTCGACGAAGTCTAGACGGAGTATAACGATGATCTTTGCTTGGACATCCTGCTAGTTTTGTCTGCTAGACTTATGGGTCTTATGTTAATGAGCTCGTGACTGGTACGTGATGTTTACATATGCCTTGCTTGTGACCGGCTTTGGGCGGGAACATCAATTATATTTTCTATTGGAATAGCGGACCTTTTAGAATTAGCAAGCAACGTTAATAACAATCAAATAAATGCGACAAGATTTAAAGTGGTTTACATTGTGAATAATACTCTGTTCACTCACATGACAAACCAACGGTTAGGCCTGTCAATGGATCATATATGTATCGAATATAGGTATATATGAACTCGATCTGAAACCTTATAATGTCGATCCGATCCGATAACTTGACGAAGCATCAATTCATATCTAAATCTATTACCAGTAAATATATCCGATTAAATATCTGATCCGATCAAAAAAGATAGATTTATGAATAAAAAACAATGATAATATGAAAGGGAGCAAGATCAAAATATAACATCTGTATATAATTGTGTATATTATGTATATATATATATATATATATATATATATATATATATATATGTGTGTGTGTGTGTGTGTGTTGTGTGTATATATATATATATAATAAATATATTATTCTCGGATCGGATCGAGTTTTTAACGAATCAAATATTGGTAAATTCATACATGATCCGTTAATAAATAGATTATCGGATCCAAATTCAGATCATTGAACCACTATACAAATCTATATTTGAAATTTTGGATCAGATTCAAACTAAAATGTGATCCATTAACAGGCATACCGACGTTCCATCTAAGATTTGAATATTGCACACTAAATTTACTCAAAGATAACAAATCAGACCTACACTTTAGTCAAGTTTTCGCAGTTGAAAACTTGAGTGTAGTAATTATCTTGATTACCATTCGAGTCATTTACAAAAAATAGTTTGTGACCAGGTGATTTACAAGAGATATTATTTCAAGAGATACAAAACACTCTTACATGGGTTATCCAATAATGTATATCTAGTACCTTCCTCACTCACATAGTCACATGCTTTCCATTAACATCACCCATCTCTGATCCCCTTCCCCCTTTGACTTCTTCCGCAGCTTATTGGACCATATACAATGATTTTGCCAAATTAAACTAAAAATTAAATGTAATCTATTAAAAACTAATAAAATAATTCATTAATTATTCATTTAATTTAAAACCAAAACATTTTCTAAATAGTGGACATAAAATATAACATATTTACATACTTCACCATCTTTATCTTCATTAATAATGACTAAAAATTTGAAAAAAATCATAGAATTTTTTTTTATATCCAAATGAAACAAACTAAACATCTATTTATAAATAAAAATGTGTGCTTTAATTTAGAAAAATAAAATAAAAAATGACTTTTTTGGCTTAAAATTGGTCAAACAAGATAATGAGGGAAAATAAAACGTTGTCCACTTAAATGATGACATTTGGAAAAGAGACCTAAGATTTGGGGGCTTTGGGGTTCATCATATGATTTTTTTTTTTTTGGTTAAAATCATTGGTTGATTTGGGGGATGACTTTTTAAAATTTCCCATTTAATGAGATGATTTAGATTAGATTTGGGGAAGAATCCCCATTGTCTTTGCTCTCACAGTCTCCCTGAGCAAGCGTCCATTCTAGGAGAAATCGTTTTTCACTAAAATTAAAAAGAATTACATTTTCAACATGAGGCTTGATATTTCTTTGTTTGTTTGAGTAAATGATGAGAGAAGTGCTATTATTTCATTTGAAATGTTTCGGTGGAGATGTTGAATATTGAACACTTGACGAGCCCAACATCTTTATTTTCAAAAAGTTGGCTTTAAGACATATGAAAATATTATTTTATGGGTTTAAAATAATGAGAAAAGAACGTTGGTCCTTGCTTTTGAGTTTATCGCACATGTCCATTTAACGGTAAAATTGAGCAAGGGACCAACGGTGGACAAAAACATTTTTTAAAAAATAACGGTGGACAAACCCAAAGTACAGGGACCAATGGTGAATTTTACCCTTTTCTTAAAAAAAAAAGTTAACTTTCAAACGATGACTCTTTATTCGAAAGAAATAGAGTATTCATTAAGGGATGAATGAAGTAATATATATGTATAGTGTGCATGTGGAAATGTGTGTTGGAATTTAAAATGTTGATATTACATTTTACAAGCTTTATTACGTTGGACAAATTTATTTATTATTGTTGATCAAAAATATTTTTTAAAGTATGACAGACTTTCCAAATCATCACTAACTTAATCATCTAACGACTCTAATGCTAAAACTTGTAATAATATTACAAGCTCTAACTCGTAATATCATTTGTCTTTAAAATATCAAGCACTAAAGCTAATTTGTGTAATTTCGAGTTTAGACTAAGGCCTTTTTTGGTGCATCGTTTTTAAAACGTAACGTTTTTAAAACACTCCATTTTTAAATCATGGTTTTTTTCCTTGTAAATACGTTTGAAAAATTATTTTAAAACGTTATTTTGTAATTTGAATATTTGTTAAAATGACATTTTTATCCATTTATATAATTACTTATCAAGTAAATGTAATTTTAAAATAAAAATATTAATTATAATAAAGTTTTAAAAAATTAAACATATTAATTTATTTGGATGACTGATTGTTCTATAATAATAATAAAATTTATAAAAATGAAGCATATAATATTTTTTGTCCACATTTTATAATCGGTCCTTCCCCCATCTCACTCAAACCCATTCTAACACTCAAAGTGACATGTCCTTCTCTAGATCTTTTTTATCTAATCACAATAGACAAAATTTCAGTCTCACCTCGTCTCCTTCTGATTTCGCTCTCTCAATCCAATTACCTTTTTTGTAAGAAAACCATATATTCACTTCTTATATTGTTTTTATTTATGATCATGGCCAAGGGAAAATTTCCAATGAGCTGTCTAGAGCTGCGGAGGGATGAGAAAAAGGTAAAGGGAGGAGGGAAAGAAGGAAAAAGAGGAAGGAGCAGGGATACTTTGGTCCAACGCCTTAAAGTGAGTGTTTGTTGATTGCGTTTATGAAAAAGCTACAATTTCAAGTGTTCTATAACCGCGATATTTCAAAAAACGTAGTGTTCCCTAACCGCGTCATTGATACACTTTAATTTGATAATAAGACGAGCGATTTGAGTAGCGTTTTTGACAAAAACACGGTATAAGACAGGCCCTAAGTTTTGCTTTACTAATCGTGGAATTATTCATGTTTGGCATTTTTTTCCCGTTAATTCCTTTCTCATCCATCTAGTAGTATAATATATTGCTATATTAATAATATATAAATAAATATTAAAAAAGAAACCGCTGCTGCCACATGACAGTTTTTTGTTAGTTTTTTTTTTCTGCTTAAACCCTACATCTTTCAAGTTTCTACAACAAATTCCAATTCACAAATTTTAAGTTCCCTTTTTTATAAGAATTTTGAATTACATCTTTAATTTACCTTTTTTTTCCCAAATAACTATCGCTAAAACATAATTTACCATTAAATTTTTTCTCTCTCATTGTCCACATGGCAACTTAAACAAAAACAAAAATGTAGTCATTATAAATAATTTTGATTTTTTATTTATTAAAATTGTACATCGTACGAGTATTGATCTACTTAATTTTTACAAAATTAGATTAAATATGTTTTTATTCCTAAGTAATGACGGACATTACAAATCATCACTAACTTAGGCCTCGTTTGGTATAACGTTTTGAAAACAAAGCTTTTTTAAAACACAGTTTTTTTCTTATAAACACGATTGATAAACTATTTCAAAATGTTATTTTCATACACAGAATAGTTATGAGCGCAACATATTTTTAATTTGTTCCAAAATTAAAACGTTTTAAATGGAGCACATTTTTAAAACGATATATTTTAAAATTATACATTAAAGTACTTTTATAGAGAAAAAGCACTGAATTGTAACCGATTGCTACCGAATATCAAACAAGTCAAACAGTTTGGGTCGTAAACTAGTCAGGTCAAAACCGGGTTAACATTTTTTATTATAAAAAAACCGTACTATAAACAGATGATTTGCGGTCCAAATAAAAACAGTAGAATCGAACAAAACGAACCACTAAATTATTGATATTTAATTGGAAAGACAAGGAGGCACAGGGGGGAAGAATCTTCTAGGGAGTTATGGGTACGAAAAAGGTAACGTTTATGAAGCACTCGTTAAACTGACCCCCAACCGCCCTGTCACGTCCCTAACTTAGTCCCTACACAGCTTTTAGCTTTTATTCTGCTACTTTCCAAATTCAATCTCTCTCCCTTTCTTCATCACCGCTATCTCTCCAATCAAACCTTTCTCTAATAATCTCCACTTGAATTTACGGGGCTACCCCCGTCTCATTCACGAGAACTCCGACCTTCCACGTTTACCCGGTGATATTACAAGGATAACAATATTCTTTTGGGCAAACACTCCAATAATATGATCGTACGAGTATTTTTTTATTAAGTCGATCTATTGTGTTAATGAATTTATTTTTACGATTTACTGATTTATTGTTTGTTAAGAAGTTAAGTTGTAAGAATATGGTTTCGTCTTACATCCGTAACTTCACAAAGACTAACAACATCTTTTTACATTAGTACAATTGTTGATACGAAGTACTCCTTCCGTCTTCAAAATATTGTCTACTTTGAGATCTAATACATGGTTTAAAGAAAAACCATGGACTGCATTATAAATATTGGTGAAATGTGTGATTTTCTTTAATACCCCTTAAATATGTAATCATAATTAAAATATATAGAAAAAATAAGGATAAAATAATAAAAATAATTTTTTAAATAAAAGTTTGGAAACAAGACAATTATTTAAAAACAGACTAAAAAGAAATAGTAAACGATAATTTGAAAACGAAGGAAATAGTATATGTTTTGATTAATTTATGATACCACGTCATAAATTTCATAAATTAGCTCAATTTAACGGTTTTTTCTAAATGAAAAAGATATTTAGTTTTGAATAATGAAGTATATTTTAACAAAAGAGGAGACGAGCAAAGTTGAGTTTAGTTAAACCGGTTGCTGGTATTCAATCTATTAACAACTCAATTAGTAAAATGTATACCAATTATTTTGATAAAAAAGGAAACATAGCAATAGATGTGATCCATAAATTTTTTCGCTCCCTCCATTAATTCTTCTCAACTAATTTTACTTCTTATATGTGTATATTATACTTTTGAAAAGGTCTCATATTAGATGGGAGTGGTAATTGGTATTACCTGATAATTTAGAGAAAATCATTATCTACCTAATATAGTTAATGAGTAAACTAAGTGGGTGTTATTGGATAATATCAATTTCTATCCATTAATAAATAGATATTATCCGGATAATACCGAATAAGTAACAACATATTTAATTTGTTTTTGAGTATAATTTTCCTACATATTTATTATTCACTAATCACAACACATAAAAAATACACAAAATTAAACACACACACACACACACACACACACATATATATATATATATATATATATATAATCACTCACACAACAACTTTTCAAAGAATAACACAACCATAACTTGTGTTAATTGCAATTGACAAGCAAAACAACTATAGTTTAAGGACCTTTCTAAGAAACTTTATATCACAAAATGTTTCAGTTGTCTCATGTTTCAGTTGTCTCGGCACATGTTGGTTATAAAATATTTTTGTTCTTACAAATAAGTTAGAGAAATTATAGTAGAATCAGTGTTCTAAAACTCCCCGCCTAGGCCCCGCCTAGTCGCTAGGCCCCTCTCTACCGCAGCGACTTTCTTAGTTGCCGCCTAATCGACCAAGTCGGCGCCTACGCCAAACCTCGTCGACCTTAATTTATTTTTGTAGCTTAGATTTTGTGGCATACGGTGACCGGAGAAGGAAGGGGGGCGAACTGGAGAAGGAAGGGGGAGTGGTAATGGTGAGGCAGAGAGGGAGGTAATGGGGGGTGAACTGGAGTAATATCTTTTTTGTTTTTAGTTCTAAACTTGGCTGGTTTATTGTTTTGGGGTTGTTGAGAATTGAGATTAATGGTAGGTTTGTATATGTTTGTTCATTTTACAAATATAGACAAGTGTTTGTTAAAATGACAAATATAAAAATAAATAAATTTGTAGTCAATGTGTTTGATCTTTGATATAAATTATCAAAAAAATGGTAATTATGCCTTAATTCTAGGCCCCGCCTAGACAGTCCCACTAGGCGCTAGGCGCTAGTGTACCGCCTAGCGGCGGCCTAACGATTTTTAGAACCTTGAGTAGAATAAAAAAAAAGTAATAGATGCAAAGATTAAAAAAAACAAGTAGTGAATAGTCAATCATTCCGATTATACTAACAAACACTCACGACTATCAGACCAAAATACTATCTTCGTTCCGGACAAAAAATCCACTATTTTATTTCGGGATGTTTCACTTAAATAGTCTACTTTAAAAAATTGAGGTATAGAACTGTAATTTTATTACTAATAGGCTACTAAAAGTTAATGAAATGAAATAGATCATCAAATATTAAAAAAATGCATATTTTTTGTTAAAAAAATGTCATAATTTGTGGTCATGAATTTTTATTAAAAAATGTATATTAAACTTGTGTACGTAGACTTTGTTTTCTTTTTTCTCTTGCTAACTTTTAATTTCTAGCTAAACCAAATGAAATAAAGTAGCAAATATGTGAAATTGAGCCAACTGCTAATTTAACAAAATGAAATTGACAAGTAAATGAAGTGTTTGCGGTACAATAAGTTGATGCAATTTAGGTGCAATTTTTACAAAATACAAATAAAATTTAAATTTAAATACTTATATTCATTATAATTATAAATAATCCAAAACAAAATAATAAATAAGTTCATAATAATCAACAACTTTTATGATTACTTGTTTATATTTATATTAAACTTTCAAATAAATTTTAAAAATAAGTCTAGCTTGATGGTAGCAAGCTTTGGTATAAAGTAATTTAATCAAAGTTTGAATCTTGTTAATAACAAGTTCTATTTCTATTTATAATCATTTTAAAATAAAGAACATATAGTGGTGGAGGTGGTGGTGGCGATGGGCAGCAGGTGGTAGCGGAGGTTGGGGGCAGATGGTAGTGGCGATGGGCGAAGGTGGCGGCAAGTGGTGGTCGGAGGCTGAGATTAGCGGCGTATGGTGGGCAGTGGTGATTAGTGGCGGTTGCCAGAGTTAGGAAGTGGCGGTCGTGGGCGGAGGCGGGTGGTGGTGGTGGCATTAGTTGATAAACCAAATGATTGTGGTGTCATTAATGGATAAACCCAATAGATAACCGATTAATATCCATAATTTATCTATTTTGTTATTGGTCTCTAATGGGTGTTATCCATTAACACCCATTAACTTAATTGGATGTTAATGGATAACACACAATAAGTCTTTAAGTCTTTTATAATGGTTATATTGGATAAACGAGATAAAATTTTGTCACCCCTACTTACAGATCTTAAGACGGTGTCTCACTCTCTTATAACTCAATCAATTAACATACAATGAATTAAATAAAAAAATTTATTATAAAAATATTCCTAAAAATGTCTTAATTAAGTTTTAGGCCACACTTTTTCTATATCTATCCTTTGCCATATTTTACACAAAACAATTACTCGCACTATTAAAAAAAAATAACAAACCCTTTTTTGGTATGACCTAGTCACAGTCTATAAAAGGATAAATTAGTGGTGCATAATGAAGGAGGTTCAAGTAAGTTGACTTGTCAAATAAGATTATACTCCATCTGTCCTTAAATAATCGTCCTAGTTGATCCGGCGCACAGTTTAAGAAAAAATAATTGACTTGATTATTTATATTGGTTTAATGTGTAGTTTCTTTTAATGTCCGTGTGTATGTGACTCATAATTAAAGTAGAGTGAAAAAGTAAGGGTAAAGTGGTAAAAATGATGTTTTAAAAAGGTAAGTTTCAAAGTGGACAATTATTTTGGTACGGACGAAAAAGGAAAGGAAGACGATAATTTAGGAACGGAGGGAATATATATTTTTGAGATGAAGATTTTTCTCTATTCATTAATTTTCTTCTTTTTGTTTCCACCTCTCAATTAGTGACGTTGTCCCTCCACACTAACAAGTACAATCTCTTATTTCTTACTCTTTTGCATTTATGACTCTATTATACTTTTGGTGTATTTTTGGTAGGATTATGACTACTCCTAAATTAGGTAAAATACATAGATCTATTAATGTTTGACATAAATTGAATTCAATCCTAAGAAAGGAAAATCTATCGTAAGAAGTTTTTTTTCTATGAAAGGAAAAAAAAACAAAGAATAAGGAATGAAAGTATTAAGAAAGCATGCTAAAACACACCTCCAAATCATCTGTACTAACCTCTTGTCATATTTTTTGTTCCAAATCACAAACAAGATACTCCCTTCGTCCCTTAGTAATAGTCTTGGTTGATTCGATGCACAATTTAAGAAAAAAATAATTAACTTAATTATTTATATTGATTTAATGTGTAGTTTCCTTTAAAGTCCATGTGTATGTGGCTCATAATTAAAGTAGAGTGAAAAAGTAAGGGTAAAGTGGTAAAAGTGATGTTCTAAAAAGGTAATTTTCATACTGGACAATTATTTTGAGACGGACGAAAAAGAAAAGGAGAACGATAATTTAGGGACAGAGAGAATAGTTGTTATTTTTCTATTAATTAATGTAATAACTAATTATGTAGTGGATAAATAAAAAATTAGTTGAAATAGCATCTTTTTATATTTTATTACTTGATTATTTTCTTTTGTAATTTAAATAAGTGGTGAAGAAAGGGCAAAAATGTCAATCGAATCTAAAAAAGGTAAGTATCTGTCTGTATTCCCCGTATCTATCTTTCTCTCTCTTCTCAGCGAACCTCTCGAATACTTTTAATTTCTACCTTTTCAGCCAACCCAATTAAATTAATACAAAACCGCTCCCTTTAGAACCACCCTCTCTCCCATTTTCCCAATTCCCACTCCACTTTGCCATGACTTCCAACGTTACCTCTTCGCCGTCTACCGGTGAATCAGCGACCAAGCGTCGCAAGAATCACCAGAACCTCCACCTTCATCCATCTCAGCTATTACCAGGACTTCCCGACCACATCGCCGAACTCTGTCTCTCCCACGTCGACCCTTCAATTCTCTACTCCGTTTGCCATTCATGGCGTCGTCAAATCTATTCCCCTTCTTTCCCACCCTTTCTCTCAGTTTACGCTCTCCTTTTACCCATCAATTCGACCAATTCACTTGAGTTTTCATCCTTTGATCCCATCTCGTCCAGATGGGTTTCTGTTCCTTCGCCGCCGGAAGACCCACCTCTGCGCCTCCTCATCCACCATCCGTCTTTCATGGCACGAAACCTCCCTATTCAATCCGTTTCCGTCTCCGGTAAATTGGTACTACTCGCTGCCACCACCGATCACCTACTCCCTGCCCTCCCTCGCCCTATCATCTTCGACCCAATCTCCCAACAATGGTCCTCCGGTCCCCCACTCGCTAACCCGCGTCGGTGGTGTGCCGCCGGTGCTTCCCGCGGATCCGTCATTGTCGCGAGCGGGATCGGGTCTCATTACAGTCAAGAGGTCGCTCGGTCCGTCGAGAAGTGGGATTTACAGAAAATTAACACCGTTAATCACCCCGGTGCGAAAAGGAAAAGGAGTACTAGTACTAGCAGTAGTTGTGAATTGGGGTGGAATTGGGAAAAAATGGGGCCGATGAGGGATGCGAAGTTTAGTCGGGAAGCAATCGACATCGTTGGATGGAGGGGAAAGCTTTGCATGGTGAACGTAAAAGGGGATGCGGCCAAAGAAGGGGTTGTCTACGATTTGAAAACTGAAAAATGGGAAGATATGCCAGACTTATTGTTAGCCGGGTGGAGAGGTCCGGCGGCGGCGATGGATGAGGAGACTATATACGTGGTGGATGAATCCAGAGGGGTCTTGAGAAAGTACGAATCGGAAACAGATGGATGGGAGGTGGTTATGGAGTCGGAAAGGCTAAAAGGAGCGGAGCAAATTGCGGCGAGCGGTGGCAGAGTCTGTGTTGTTGGTAACGGAGGAGTTGAAATTGTGGTGGTGGACGTTGTTGCTTCACCGCCGCAATTGCTGGTAGTAGAGACGCCTCGAGGATTCCAAGCGGTGGCGATTCATATCTTGCCTAGGATGAGCCACCCGGATCCTGAATACCGGTGATTGTCAACGGAATAACTGTTTTTTTTTGGGGGTAGTTTTGAAAGGACATAATACTGTTTAATAATAATACCGTTAATTCTTTTAATTGTATTTTTGCCTCTTCTTTTGAAAATTTGTGTAAACTTTTCGTTTAATTGAAAATTGCGATATATGAACAAAAAATTGACATCTACGCGCTCAGTCAGCTAAATTTATTCTTTTTAAAAGTTTTCTAAAATTAAAAACAAAAAACAGTACACCGTATAAGATTATTGAATTATGCATCGTACTCCCTTCGTTTTAAAATTATCATTTGGATTGAATTGATTCACGATTTAAGAAAATATATTTGACTAAATTACTAATATTAGTTTGATGTGTAGTTTATGGGTGATAACCGAGCCGATACCATGCGGTAGAATTATAACCGTAAAAGTTCATCATTATTGTTTTCAACCGATAAAATATTTTTTAATGGAAAAATAACGAAGATATCCTTAAAGAATGAAAAGCGCACATACCAAACCACTGTCTCCATTTGGCCGTCAGTAGAAAATTTTGGACGTCGATCGAAATTTTGGGCGTCGCAATGCCAAAAGTTACTATCTAAATTTGGGCATCGTAAGGAAAAACATTGGGCATCGCTCAAAATTTTAGGTATCGAACGAACAAAATTCAAAATTAAATTAAGTAGAAAAGATGAAACCATTAAACTAAACAAACACCCACCAAATCAAAACAATCATCGGGCATGATAAATTTCTACGCCAAATCATTTATTCAACAATATTCTCAACACTTACAGATTAATTCTCTTATTCAATAATATTTTCAATACTTACAGATTGCGTTGTTGGTTTCGATTGTTGTGTCGTTGGTTTTAAAAATATTGCGTCGTTGGCTCCTATTATTACGTCGTTGGGAAGTATTGGAATTTGAACTCTTTGTTACAGTTTATGTTTTTATTCGTTTGTGATTGAATCATATTGCTCTTGGGAAAAAAATTAAGGTAGCCAAAGTTTTTGACTTGAAAAACGAAAAGTTTTTGGCATATAGATTCACTGTACTCTATATGGATGTGCAGGAGACAATTGATGAAGAAAATGAAAGAATCAAATGTCTAAAGAATGAGCACGGTGGGGAAGCAATTAGAAAGAATATACAGATGCCATAATCTAGAAACCTTTTCGTTTTCCAAGTCTTTTTATGTTCACAAAGTACATTTTCGTTTTCCAAAACGTATTTTTATGTCCATAAACCATAGGCTCTGGATTCGGTAGAAGGAGGGGCATTTAAGAAATAATTTTACAAAAAGAGACTTATGCAATTTTAAAAAACAAAAGGGTAGTGGAGTGGTTACAATTTTAGGAAAGTATATCGGCCCGCAATTAATCTGTAGTTTATTTTAAAGTCCATGTGTATTTTACTCATTATTAAAGTAAGGTGAAAAAGTAAGGGTGAAGTAGTAACAGTGTTATTCTAAAAATGAAAGTTTCAAAAAAGATAATTATTTTGAGACGAACGAAAAAGAAAAATAGAATAATAATTTTGGGACAGTGGGAGTTGTAATTATTAAATGGACCAAAAAGTATTTTGTTGTTTTTAAATTTGGAATATTATTAAATTAATAGTTTTACTTTTAAATTTTAGTCCTTTGATGTAATTATTATTTTTAGAGTCATTAGAGATGTTACTGTTAGTATATATGAATGTCTAGTACTTGTCAATTAAGTTATATTAATATACAAAAATCAAAAATCAAGGTAATTATATTTTAAATTTATAAAATGTTATCCTTTGTACTACTTGTAAACATTTCTTACAACTATATCTTGAAGAATTGTACAGTTGTTTTGAACAAAGACAATTTTGATATTCTTCGAGGATTAATTGTACCGAAAGTAATAGCATTAGTTTTGAAACAGGAATACCACCTTTTTTACCACCATACAAATTAACGAAATCCAATTTGACCAATGACGTTTCATAATGATCAAATTAACCAACCAACTTTTAATTTGGTTGCAATGTCGTCTTTGCTATTTCATAACGACCAAATTAACCAACCAACTTCTATCAATATCGGTCCATGAAATTGTCATAGAAGGAAGATATTGATCGAAGTTGGTTGGTTAATTTGGTCTTTATGAAATGACGAGGACGACATTGCAACCAAATTAAAAGTTGGTTGATTAATTTGGTCGTTATGAAACATCGTTTGTCAAATTGGATTTTCTCAATTTGTACGATAGTCAAAAAGGTGGTATTCTTGTTTTGAAACTAACAATACTGTTTAAATTTAAGCTCCACCAAGATGTCCTAGGCATTGGCCAAATGCTTCGCGTCTGCCTAACAATGTACTGAAAGTAATAGCATTAGTTTTGAAACTAACAATAATGTTTAAATTTAAGCTCCGCCAAGATGTCCTAGGCATTGGCCAAATGCTTTGTGTCTGCCTAACAATTTTTCAAACGTTGGATAATGGGATAAATGACCAGATAAGACTAATAAATTAAAAAATAAGAAGGGTATTTGATAAGTTTTTGCGCTAGAGATTATTTGTTGGAAAAATTGTGTTTTGTGAATGAAATTGCGTAATCTTGTGGTACATATTTCTTTACAAGTCATTTGTGTAATGACAAGGGTAATTGTGAAAGCGTGTTCTACTCCGTGAAAACATCGAAATAATATATTTATTTGTCCAATTTGGTGTTTGGATGAATAAATTATGATTGATTAAAGTGTGGTGTTGGAAGTGGATTTATCACACATTGTGAAAATAACAAAAGTTTGAGTGGTTTATATACAAATGTCTTATGTGTTAAGTGTAAGCTTGTGTAGAATAGGGGTTTTCTCTCGCGCGGGATAATATACTCATGTGCGAGTGCGACCTGCGGACACGAATGTCAGACCAAATTTGCTTACTCAGACTAACCAACGTTTTGATATATTTTTTCATTTAGTTTCTGTAACTTCAGCTTTCAATATTGTGATTGATTGCAGAATCAATATGCAAATCAATGCAATATCGATTACCACATTCTTTATGTCGTGTTTAATAGCGAAATCAAAACATTTTTTATTCAGACCTATATAGCAGTCTCGTTTCCACATGTTGAGATACGATTTAGAACAATCACCACAAACACTCTTTACATCGCATATTGCTAGCGTATTCCTTAGCCTCTTGTATTTCTGTTTTGGTGGTAAAGTTGGTCATAAATGTGTTTTAAACACATCTATTGGGTATTTATATGACTTAGAATTTGCTATTCCATGAGTTTTATGCTACTAATATGGATTTGTAGCTTTGTTTTAAGTTTCATGGTCAGATTGAGATGATTGCAGGATTTGAGGCATTTTCCAAGCAATTGAAGACTTCAGGGGCTAAAGTACAATTTCCATATTCAAGCTGATGGCTAAGTAGAAGAAGGCGCTCGCCTTGTGACGACCCGACCCGGATCCCAAGATGAGATCCCAAGGTCGTGCCATCAGGACAAGCTAAGAGACAAACAAGCACCTGCTAAGCATAATGGCGCGAGTCACAAGACGAGCCAACAAGCTCAAGACAAGAAGACAAAGCCATAACGGCGATACAGGATAATAAAATCTAAAACATGCGGAAGCAAAAACAAATGGGACCCGAGCTAACAAGCTCCGAAATATAAACAACCAAAGAGATAGTAAATCTCTTGGCCCAAAAATTCGACGCACGTGACGCAACATTAGACACGCGCAACAAACCATCGGCAACCATGGCCGGCAACTAACAAATTCCCAACCTGATAAACACCACTCAACGGCTATAACATGCCGGAGGAACAATTCAACTACACAATATAATCAATGCTAAACCACCAACCAAATCTCACGACTAAAACTGTCGGAGGTAGGAACAATAATAATACAAGCTAGAATAAGCGAGCCACACATGCTCGAAATGACAACGGGAATAAATTCTAAGGATACAAAGGCTCGGCTATACAACTGGCTCCCAAATACACAACCATAACATAATACTACAATCTACCCAAGTAAAGTCTACATAACTTTACATCCGAGTCTCACTGATAAATAACAACAATAATAATAAACAACTCCAAGCTTATGGCTTGGAAGACCACTGCTAGAAGTCGTTATCCGAAGCCACCGCGCGTACTAACGGGATCACTGCACACACTAGGGAAAACAATCACACGGAGTGAGTCATAACGACCCAGTAAGTTTCTAAATGCAACTATATGGCATATTATGTCATGGCATGGCATAATGTGCAATCATATAAAAATCATGGTATCATGCTAGTATACCAACAAGAAACATGTACTTAATTTTTAAAGCACATAAACTCACATAAATCATGTAGCATAATATCTTTCATATAAATGCTCATAAATAAACATGTGTAACAGGAAACGTAAATCGAACCGTTACAACCAAAACCGGGTCCAACACCCAACCAAGCTTACCATGAGATCCAATCTCAAACCAAGATCCGGGCTCAATACCCAATCAATCATACCCTGGGGTTTCGTCCCCAAATAATCACAACTCATCAGTTTCCCTTAATGAGTACTCGTTACATTCATCCAGTCTCCGGATGAGAAATGGGAGCTCGAAAGTAGGCTAGATGGCTCTATCCCGAGACCACATCCCACTATTGGCCAAATAGTGAGGAGAAAAGGACCCAATGCAACGATTCATAGCGATTGTTTCCAAAGACTATGAATCGTCCCATTGCCGACACAACAACCAAACCCGCCAGCTGGACTTAAACCAAAACGATCAAGTAGATATTTACTTGCATAAACCAATGAGACCAAGTTCATTATTATCGGGCTCATTAAATCATGTAGGACATAATGCTCTACAACAACTCGTAAACCATGCACATAATTGCATATAACCACGTAGGACATAATGCTCTACGAAATCTCATAAACCATGCACATAATTGCATAAAATCAAGTAGGACATAATGCTCTACCAAATATCATGAACAATGCATATATTTGCATATAACCAATGTGTTTAACTAACTTACAAGTTTAGTTCAAAAACTACATATTGAGGTACTCATTATTCCTCAAATCATCAACCAAGTCAAGTATAGCATACAAGCTTAATAAAACATAATGTGAGGTCTACCATAATCCTCAACTCAAATCAAACCAAAGGCTACTACGTATGTCTCAAAATATCCACAATTCAAGACTTAATATTTTAGTCTTTATTTTAAGTACACCGGACTCAATCATAGTCCTAATCGTCATACATGATCGACTTCACAAATCCCATACTCAAGAACATCATGACTACTCCGTAGTCATTTTCTCACAAGTGTTTTCATATACACACAATCCAAAATCCTTAAGGAGAGAATTCTTTCTTAATCTTCTCTTAATATACTCGTGACCATACGTGGGTCTCTATTGTCCCATGCTCTAGCAAGCATGCTCAAGATATACTTCTAATAAGTCTCCACGACATGAGTGTCTCAATTAGACACAAACCAAAAACCCGGTGCGCACAAACGTAACCCAACAAACCCAAACATTGTAGGGTTTCAACCCAAGGCTCTTTATCATTTTATTGGCCTTATAACGACTCCGTTGAGTCTTACAAACACATTTCATTCTTTATGTGTTTTATAGATCCACACCGTAATAATTCATTAAAGTTTACAACCAAATCCCAATAGTCGTTCGGGCCTAATTCCCAAGCCTAAAAATCCATAAAGTCATCATAATTATAATTCCGTTTAAAGTTTGGAGACTATGCATATCACAACATTAATTAAACGAAATCCAATCGTCGTAGGATTTCAACCCAAGTTCGTTTAGCACATTATAGAACTTATAGTGACTCCGTTGAGTCCAATCTACCCTTTTCCAAAATTTAGGGCATAGAAGTCATGGGTCTCAATATCCCCTATATTCATAACTATCATCAATAGCCATCCTCCCAAGTTCGTTTAACTCACATAAACCCAACAAAACATTTATCAATGCAACATAGAACAAATTCATCAATTTGTGCATAACTTCATTTAGTTCACCTTACCAATCATATTCTCCAAAATATTATTTAAATCACGCAACATGGATTAATATTATACTCTTCTAGACATGTATAACATAATAATCAAGCTTACAACTATGATTTATAAGCCAAGTCATAATTTGGGCAAAATCCCCTTCCAAGAATCTCTACCAAATCAAGCTCAAAACCCATGGATAATTCACATAGCAAAGTTTAATAGACCATTTAGCATATGAATTTCATATAAATCAAGGTCTCACATAGGTTCATCCAACTATATCAACATTTGAAAACCTAGGGTTCATGGCATCTCTAACAACCCTAGAAATTGCATCCATTGACCTCACTTAGCAAATATGATTGTTTCCCTAGGGTCAATGGAGCCAAAAGAAGGAGAAAGAGGGGTAGAAACTTACCTTAGTTCAGCCCTTATCAAGCTGCCATTCCAGAATTTCTAGTGATGAAGTCGATTTCCTCAACCTTCACTTCAAAGCTACGGTATAGATTGGAGGAAGAAGAACCCTAGCCTTGGCCTCCAAGAACGAGCCCTTCACGAGCCCTAGAAGTCGCCTCTCTCAGCTCTCTCACGCCCTTGTGGTCTGTTTGCAGAAGACGGGAGATGAAGGTCGACTTATGCGGCAGATATAGATTGAGAATAATTGGGTTTAGTTTAAATAGGTGGGATTATTTCTCCTTAATTAACCCACTAATCCACCTCCAAACTCTAATAAGTGATTAGGACATGTCTTATGTTAAGTAGGAGGGTTTAGGTTTAGTTTAGATTGGGTTTGGGTGGGTATAAATTGGTCAACATATCAATTTCCCCCAAAAATCCCGTAACAGCACATCAGGGACCCTTGCGGTCGCATCCAAGGAGTATGATGCGAGCGCATCATACTAGTCCACACCATACACCCCTTTGTTGATTCCTTGCTCGGTTTCGGTCGTTCCCGCATGCATCCTCGAGCCTTAAAGCTTCAAAATGGCTCACAATTGAACCCTTAAAGTCCTCAAACATTAAACTAATCCATCCAAGTCTCAAACCACTTTTAAAGTAGGTCTAGACTCCCCTAAACAACACCCGAAACAACCCGGGGCAAAACCGACGCAAGCCGTAACAACTTGCTATCGAAACGTCGAATGAAACCACAAACCGACGGGTAATAACCCATGATTATAAACACCTATAAGGGCTACAATATAGGCCTGAATGCCTCTCAGATGATGAACAACAGATAGGGGAAATAAGTTCCCGAAAGACGAGACGATCGCCCGGCTAAATCTCAAACTATGCGAAAAGGAGAATTGCTATTCTCGAGGCGTCAAAACTTCACGAGACTTATGGAATGCATCCAATTAGAAGTCTAACACATCTAAACATGTTATTTAATCATCATGTAAAGATCTGGGACCAAATCGAGGTCAGGAACACAAAACCCGAATAAACTCTCAATCGCGTCGCATTTCGACTATCGTCGGGTTACGACTTTTGACTTTAACAAGTCAACAACTATATGACATCTCTTAAAAGTGTTTTGGTCTTAATGTGATCTCCCATACACATTTAGACTCTCTCACAAACCAAACGAGCAATCAACCAAAGAAGAAATGCAAGCATTGCACGCAATTCAAGCTAACCGGGAATCGGGATCTTACACGCCTTCCCCTGTGGGTTAGGCCGTCGCCTATATTCCAGAACAAGTGTCCGGAGAAAATTCAGTGAAGGCGGCCTACTCTTCTTACTAGGCGATCGCCTTGACCCATTATAGCTCTGGGTTAATTTTGTAATTGTTTCATTCTGTAAACATAGTATAAATACAACCCTAGTAGCTTAGGTTTAGAATTCATTTTTCATCCATTTTTCAGCCTCTCTTAGGTTTGGAACAATATTCTTTTGAGTTTTATTACTGTTTTGATTCATGTGTTCATCAATCCCTTGTGTTAGTTTATCGATCGCGATGAGCTAAACTCATCAATATAGGAATAGGAGGTAACTTGTATCGAAACTTATATTCTAATATATATTCTTATTCAATCAATCTTTTGTTTATCGCAAAGTTAAGCATTCTCTTTCTCTATTGTTTATTTCCTAAATACTGGTGTTGCAATCGTTAAAGACAATTGGGTATGAATAGTTGCACGACCAAATGCATATGTCATATGATGGCCAATGTTGATTCTCATTTGTATTTTAGATTTACATTTGCTCATACATTACATTAAGTTATATACTCGGTGGCTAAATGGGCTGCATACCAGTTAGTGTGGTAACTATGTATTGAACTTTACCTTTAGAATAGTTTAAAAGGACTTCACAGCTTTCGGCATTTATCACCAGAATACTTCAGAAAAGCTTCACGAACAGGCTTCACCAGCAGACCTTGTCTGCCCACGAAAAGATGTATGACACGTCTGAAGAATTAAAAGGGAAATCTAGAAGTCCAGCTCAGCACGTTAAAAAAGATTATTAATTCAAATATTTTAGAATATTTGTTTGAATTATATCTTTCATAGTTGACTTCTGGATTTAAAGAAAGCCATCCTGGTTTTTCTGGATACGACTGGACTTTCCCCTTCGATGATTACTGAACAATGGATAGATCAGATACACAGTCTGACACAACACTCTTTGAGGAAAGTACAAACTGTACCAACTCTTGCATGTCTGCAACTCAGTACCTGCTCCATGTCTCCCTCCTCGATCAGTCCTCAATGAAGAGAAGTCAACCCAACAGCTTTTCGCATTTATTGCCTCCAACCTAATCGAGTCGTTACTCTTTTCATCTTCCCCAACGATCTCAAGAATGCTTTCATATATATATATACCACCATTGAAGACTGAAGATTTCAATGCTCTGAAACAACTCAATAACTCTCAAAGTTATTATACTCAGTGCATTCAAGAGATAACAAATTGATCAACAAAGTCCTCAACAACAATAAGAAGACTACTCATCATTGTTATTTATTATCTTCTTATTTGTTGTTTTCATTAATTGTTCTTTAGCACAATGAATATTCTATTTCCCAGATATTCACTACCAACCACCAAATACAAGTCAAATATTTTGTACACGATCCATTAGAAATTTCTATAATAGAACTAGTGAAAAACATAGTGCACTTTCAAATCCAAAGTTGACTGCTTTGGTGGTGGATGTAGTACTCTTTATAGTATGAACCATTCCAAAATCACTGTGTTCTTCCTTCGCTTTTATTTCCTATCTGCTTTCATTAATCTGTTCCTTAACTGAATTCCTTCAAGTATCAAACTTAGAAGATCAGCCAAGTCTTCTGGTAGTGTTTACCTTTAGACTTAGTATGTATTCCTCGCAACTCTTCTGCTGCTACTACCTTTTAAGTGTAACTAGGCTATTCAACCTCCATTCTAACCTAGTATTGTACCCTTTGGCACTAACAATTGGTATCAGAGCTTAACTCTTCGAAAACTAGTTTTTCCAAGATTAACCTTTTGTGAGATATAGATCCAATGGAACAAACACATTATATGCTACCTACGTCAAATGCGAACCACGTCCCAATATTGGACGAAGGTCATTTCGATGTATGGAAGGATAATATTATGAGTCACATGAACTCTATTGATAAAAAGTTATGGAGATGTGTGATAGAAGGACATCACGTACCAATGAAGTCAAACCTCCTTGCAGATATTGGTGGAGGTCCACTAGATATCGCTAAAGAAGAATTTGAATGGACTGAGGACGAAAGGAAACTATTAGAGCTGGATAGTAAAGCTATAAATATTATAACAAGCTCACTAGACACTAGCACCTATCAACAATGTTCTAGAAGTCGCTAGATGGACGCTAGGCGCCGCACCTGGGCCTAGCGCCCAGACGCCTAGTCGGGGATTAATCGATGCCTATAAATAAAGATATAATTATAATATTTTTCTATTTTTAAAAATAAATTATAACATTATTAATTAATAACAAGCATTAAAGCATTTAAATGTACTCACATATAAATCTAAAATTCAATGTTCTAAAAATCGCTAGGCGGATGCTAGGCACCAGACCGAGGCCCGGCGCGTAGGGTGTCTAGGTGGGGCCTAGAAATAAAGGATAATTATCCTTATTTTGATATTTTTTCTTAATACCCATTACGTTCCGGGTAAATAGTTCACTATTTCACTTTAATATGTTTCACTTAAATACTCTATTTGCAAAAATAAAATTATAAAAGTATAAAAATGTCATTTTATCATTAAAAAACTACGAAAAGTGTCATTTTTTATAATATTTTGACTTTTAAATTATTTACCCGAAACGGAGAGAATATAATATAATGAAGAAGACCAAAATATAAATACCTTTAGTTTAGTGTATTAATCTTTTATATGGGGCACTAGTTTTGGGACTGAATTCATTGCATTTATTTCTCCCTCAAAATGGAGTAGGTTTTTTTAATTGTAAAAGCTAGACCCCACTTTGAAATAAAGGGTAACAGCGCACACACCTGACACCCCCCATTTCATATCTAAATGACTAAATCTTTCGTCTCCCATCCCCTCTTTCTCAGTTTAGGGTTTTTCGCCTCCATTGCTATCTTTTTCAATTCGTTTAAGGAGCTCGACTTATGAAGATCTCAAGCCTCATGACCTTTAAGTCTTCAACAATTCCATATCTTTGATGCGTTCATGGTCGAATATCTCTTATTTTGCAATTTCTATTTCATAATCTCACATGTCTCTATTTCCCCCCATCAACCCCCAATTTCTTTGAACCCGACGTGGGGACTGAATCCGGAGACTCGTCTTGCTTCTACATCAGTCGGCTTCTTCAAAACTCCATCTTCTCTTTTCTCTTTTCCAGTTCAATCACTGGTAACACACGTTAGTCGACATCGCAACTAGGGCACCCAGTCAACGATTTTTTTTCTCAGACAACTTTTTGCCCGATTTGGATGTAATCACGGCGTGCTGCCGGTGCCTAACACCTAGGTGGCACCTATTCGGTCCTAGACGACGCTTTTTAGAACACTGCCTATCAACAAAAAATTTGATGTACTTCTGCCAAGGATATGTGAGAGGCTCTTGTAGAATACTTGGAAGGAGACCAAGATACAAGAGACAACAGAAAATACACATTCATTCAACAGTTTGACTCCTTCAAGAAAGATCCTAAGGAAACCTTGAGACAGGCCTATGATCGCTTCAACGAGGTAATAAATATGAAACCCTAGGAATCTCTTCTGTCACAGAGGAAGGTGAAACCTCAAATACTGCTGATGATGTTTATGTCCCACAACAAACCTTTGGTAACAAAGGTAAACATGGACTTGGTTATACCAATGTTTCATATGTTTACCCCAAGGTTCACAAAGGGAAAGACAGTAAAGCTAATTCTGTTGAGAAGCTTGTTAAAGGTACTGCATAGATTCCTATGTATACTGATAGCAGCGCTGTTAAAGAAAAGTCTGCTAGCTCAAGAAAAAAGAAATATGTTCTGTCACCTATCAAGTTTGTCAAAGAAAAGGCTAATGCTCCCAATCTTGCTGATCTTAAGCTTAAAGGAATTTTGTTGGATGCTCCTAGGGCTCCTAACAATATACCAGCTAAGGCTAGAGGTCTACTATTAACAGATCCATGAATATTCATGAGAAAGCTCTCAAGCCAACTGTTAACAAGTCTGCTGAACCCAAAAGTGCTGTTGTAAAGAAAGAAAATCATAAGCATTCTTCAGCAAAAGCAAATCATAATTCTCCATGAAACTTTCATCTTTGCCACTCTTGTAACTTTCTAGGCCATCTGGCTCCAGAATGCCTATTGAGGTTCCCACCAAAATCTAAGAAACCTAATTCTCTCAAGGTTAGGCAGGTAAGGGTTCCAAAAGGTTGCTAATCATAAGAACCCAAAAGAAAATAAAGGGGACCATTTTCCTTGATATTTTTAGGTTTGCTTCATGGCTAAAGACTCAGAAGAAAAGGACAGCGTGTACTTCGATAGTGGATTTTCAAAGCATATAACAGGGAACAGAAGTCTTCTTTCAAACATAGCTGAAGCAAAAGGTCCGACGGTGATCTTCGGCGACAATGCAAGAGGAAACATAATTGGGTACGGCTCTATCACCAGAGGAAATCTTACCATCAGCAAGGTTTCTCTAGCGAGTGGTTTAAAACACAATCTTCTGAGCAGATCCCAATTTTACGACAAGGGTCTCAACTACCAATTCTCCTTTAACCAATGTCTCATCAAAGATAGTGAATCTTGCTCAACTTTGCTCACCAGCAATAGACAAGAAAACGTCTATGTCATGGACTTAAACTTACTTGGAAGATCCACTAGCCTCTACCTAGTTGCCAACAACATTCGTGACAACAGGTGGCTTTGGCACAAACATCTTAGTCACCTCAACTTCAAGTACCTCTCTAAACTTTCTAACGAAGGTCTTGTCAAAGGTCTACCTAAGGTGTCTGCTGACCACGACAGAAGTTGCAAAGCTTGTCAATTAGGAAAACTCTCCATGTCTTCCTTCAAAAGCAAGCATGTTATGTCAACTACCAGATAACTTCAACTTCTTCACATGGATCTATTCGGACCAATCTCTACTGTCAGCATCTCTAGAGACAAGTACACTCTTGTAGTAGTTGATGGCTACTATAGATTCACATGGATCGAAACAATGACCTCAAAATATGAGACATACGATCTAGTCACTACACTTTTCAGAAGACTTTAGACTCAAAAGCTTGAAGACATAAGTGACATTAATTGAGACAAAGACACTGAATTCAAGAACTACGGTGCTGAAAAATACTGTGATGACCACATGATCGGCCACAACATCTCTGCTTCCAGGACTCCTCAACAAAACAGTGATGTTAAACGAAAGAACATAACACTTATCGAACCAGCAAGAACTATGCTGGCAGAAGCTAAACTTCCAAAGTATTTCTGAGCAAAAGCTGTCAACACTGCCTGCTTCACTCAAAATCGATCCATGGTAAACAAATTCCAAAATAAGACTCCATATGAAATATGGAGTGGAAGAGCCCCAAATGTAGGATTTTTCAAAAATCTTCGATTGTAAATGTTTTATTCTTTATAATAGAAAAGAATATAGAGGTAAATTTGATACAAAGGCAAACGAAAGAATTTTTCTAGGCTATTCCAAACAATCAAAAACATTTCACATTTTTAATAACACTTCTTTAAAAATTATAGAATCTGTGCATGTTACTTTTGATGAGTTTGATTTATTAAAGCCACGAGTGGCTCCAAATGTTGCTGATGCTTCTGATAATATGGAGACAGGTACAAATCAAGTTCTACTTCATCAACTCCACAGGATCCTCTCGTAGCAACATTCTCAAATCCTCTCAAATCAAGTGTGGAGCTTAGTATCAAGGCTTACTGATCATCCTGTTATAGGCACTAAGTGGGCATTCAGAAACAAGCGAGATGAAGACGGGAATGTTACAAGGAACAAAGCTAGACTAGTTGCTCAAGGCTACCAATGTGAAGAAAGAATTGACTACGATGAAATGTTTGCTCCTGTTGCTAGATTAGAGGCAATCAGACTCTTCCTAGCTTATGCTTCGTTCATGGACTTTAAAGTGCATTAGATGGATGTAAAGAGTGTCTTTCTCAATGGTGATCTTCAAGAAACAGTATACGTTGAACTACCTCCTGGTTTTGTAATCAAAGACAAGGGAAATCATGTATACCGACTCAAGAAAACACTCTATGGTCTTAAACAAGCTCCTAGAGCTTGGTACGAAACTTTATCCAAGTTCTTAATTGAACAAGGATTCGTGAGAGGAAGAATAGAAACAACTATGTTCATCCTCAAGCACAAAGGTCATTCCCTGCTGGTACAAATCTATGCGGATGACATCATCTTTGAATCAACAAATCAAAGTCTATGTAAAAGATTCGAGAAGCTGATGTAAAGCAAGTTCGAGATTAACATTATGGGAAAGCTCACTTTCTTTCTAAGACTTCAGATTCAATAGACTTCAGAAGGAATCTTCATCAGCCAAACCAAATATGTAAAGGAACTCATCAATAAATTTGGTCTTGATTCAGCTAAAGGATTCGAGACACCAATGTCTACTGATTGTCATCTTGACAAATATGAGAAGGGAAAGTAAGAAAACGTGACCAAGTACTAAGGAATAATAGGTTCACTTCTTAACCTTATTGCCAGTAGACCTGATATAATGTTTGTTGTTTGTGTTTGTGTAAGATTTCAGGAAGATCCAAGGGAATCACATTTGCTTGCTGCTAAGTGCATCATCAAATATGTATCCACAACTACAAATTTGGGTATTTGGTTATCAGGAAGAAACAACTTTAATCTAGTTGGATACTCAGGTGCAAACTATGCAGCCTACAAAGTGAGCAGAAGAAGCACCCATGGGACTTGTCAGTTTATTGGAAATAGACTTGTCTCGTGGTCATGCAAGAAGCAAGGATCAGTTGCAAACTCAACTATAGAGGCAGAATAAATTGTTGCCAACAGTTGTTGCTCTCAGTTACTTTGGATGAAGCAACAACTCGTGGACTACAACGTCAAGACTACAAATTGTCTAATCATGTGTGACAACCATAGTTGAAAAAGGCGCGTGCCTGAGGCACAAGGCGATAGGAGGTGAGGGTTCAGCGATTGGTAAGGTCGACTCCATACGATGAGCGGTTTTCTGCGACTTTTGCGTCTTTTTTGAAGTCAAAAGTCAACAAAAAGGCGACTGAGGCACTCGACAAAAAATTTAAATTAGGGTTTGGATTTTTTTCAAAATCGGCACAGTAGGATAGGGGTATAAAAGACCTCTAACCCCAAAAATATTCATCACGTACGACTGCTACTTCTACTTCGACTTCGACGAATACTTCAACTTCGAGTTCGCGCACCTCTTTCTATTTCTTCGAGATTTCTTCATCTTCAGTTCAAAGGTATGTTTCGAAGTTCGACTTCTTCACTTCTTCTACAGTTCGACATTCAGACTTCCAAACTTCCAGTTCGATTTTTTGTTTTGTTTGGGTATTGTGAGGTTACTGTTTAACAATTTAACAATTTGTTTTGATTTTTTCACTTTCACACTTTCTGTTTCTTAAAAAAATTATTATCTTTCAGTTTTTTTGGGCTGATACTGACTGTTGTAGGCTCTGTAGTGTAGTGTCCTGTGGATTGCTAAAACAATTTCCCAGAATTCTTAATTTTTTTATGATTAGAAATGTCAATCCTGGCCTCCTCAAGTAGTAGTGGTCGAAGTCGAAAGGATCCGACTTCAAAATACTTGACATTGGATGATCCAAACAACACCAACAATACGACTTGTATTTTTTTGGCCAACGGTACTCCAGAGCGGTTTTTAGGGCCAAGCAACACATTGTTTGGTGGAAATAGAAATGTGAAGGCTTGTGAGAAAGTGCCGGCTGAGGTGGTGGATGAAATTAGGAATTTTTTGGGCATGAAAAAGATAACGAATGAGCAAATGGTGTTGGATCAAATTCCACAATCTCGAATTGATAGTTATAGAAGTGGTGAATCTGATAATGATGTTGAAATTGATAGTGAAAGTCAAGAGATCTCGATGAGGCCAAAGCAAAGTAAAAGGGGGCGGATGGATATGATTGTAAATCGCAATGGGAAAGTAAATGCCAAAAATATGAAATAACAAAAGGATCAAAATGAGGAGGCATTGAAAGAATTGGATAATCGAGCATGGTCGGCTATTGCTAGATGGATGTATGATTCTGGGATTGCTTTTAATACCTTGAATTATCCTAGTTTTCAAGAGATGCTTGATGCGGTTGCAAACCATGGTCTATCTCCAAGTACATATCAAGTGAGAGTTCCTTTACTTAAGCAAGAGATAGAAAAGGTTAATCAATCCATGGAAGACCATAGAAAGGAATGGAAGAAATATGATTGTTCCATTATGTCGGATGGGTGGAAAGATAGGAGAGAACGCACGTTGGTGAATTTCCTTGTCAATTGCCGCAAAGGAAGTATGTTTGTGGAATCGGTTGATGCTTCCGATTATAGCAAGACGGGGGAGAAGATTTGTGAGCTGATTAGTAATTTTTTGGAGACAGTTGGGCCTAAGAATAAGGTTCAAGTGATTACGGATAATGTTTCGAATATGAAGTTGGCGGGTAAGAATTACTAGTATTCTTTTTTGCTTTCTTTTTTTTTTCTTGTTGAAGTGATTATTCTTGCTTAGTTGCTATCCTTTTTTTTTCGTTCTTTCGTAGGGACGATGTTGGAGGTAAAGTATCCACATCTATTTTGGACACCATGTGCGGCACATTGCTTGGACTTGATGTTGGATGATTTGTTCGAGATACCAAGTATTAAGTCAATCTTTACAAGAGCTATCAAGTTAAATAGCTACATCTACAGTCGCCCGGGGTTAGTGAATATGATGAGGAAATTCACTAATATAGAGCTTGTGAGACCTAAAACTTTTTTTGCCACAACCTTCCTCACTCTTTCAAGGATTAAATTAGTGAAGAAAGGTTTAAGGGAAATGTTCCAATCAGATGAGTGGAGACAGAGCAAATGGGAAAAAGAGCAAAAAGGTATAAATGCATCGAGGATTGTTATGGATTTCATATTTTGGATGGGGACAAATGATGCTTTGAAGGTTGTCGGTCCTCTCTTCAAGGTTCTAAGACTTGTTGATGGTGAGAAACAAGCTCCGATGGGATATCTCTACAAGGCTATGGATAGAGCAAAGAGTTTTGGTAACGTTGAGGAGAAATATATGCAATATTATAAAATTATTGATCAAAGATGGGAGGATCAACTTCATCGGCCTTTACATGCAGCAGGTTACTACTTGAATCCTAAATTTTACTACGAAAATCCAGACATTGAGAAGGATAAAGAGGTCACAAATGGACTCTTTAAATGTATTGATAGATTAGTACATGAGCCTGATATTCAAGATAAAATCACCGATGTATTGAGTGCTTATAGGAGTACAGATGATCGACTTGGGATGCCAATGGCTAAAAGGCAAAGAGAAACAAAATCACCAGGTAGTACACTAGTACTTTAAAGTTTAAATACTATTATTGAGTAATGACTAATGAGTATAAATTATGTCATAGCTGAGTGGTGGGTCAATTTTGGTACCATGACTCCAAATTTACAAGATTTTTCCATTAAGATTATTAGTCTCACTTGTAGCGCATCTGGATGCGAGAGGAATTGGAGTGTGTTCGAACACGCAAGTACTAAATAGTACTCCCACCGTCCCTAAATTATCGTCATCCTTTCCTTTTTCGTCTGTCCCAAAATAATTGTCCAGTTTGAAACTTACTTTTTTAGAACATCACTTTTACCACTTTACCCGTATTTTTTCACCCTATAATTATAGGCAACATACACATGGGCTTTAAAGGAAACTACACATTAAACCAATATAAATAATCAAGTCAATTATTTTTTCTTAATCTGTGCGTCGGGTTAACTAGGACGATAATTTAGGGACGGATGGAGTAATTACTAAAGTATAAGATTTAGTTAGTTACTAGTTTCTTAAAAAAATATATAAACAATTATTATGCTTATTCATTAAAAATGGTGCACTAATTTGGCAGGTTCATAGCAAGAAAAGGATTAGATTGACTCAAGCTAGATTAAATGATTTGGCCTTTGTGAAGTATAATAGAACCTTGAGACATATATTTGATCTTCAAGACAAAGGACAAGGACTGGAGGACAGATTCGGATTGACACTTCACGTACCCACCATCTTGTAGATGAAGATGGTACAGACTTTGAGCCAATTAATCTTGTGAATGAGGATGATGAAGATTATGAAGATGATGATGAGATAGATGCTGAGGATTTTTAGCTTCTTGATGTTGTTAGTTCCTAATTATTACATTTCATTACTTTAGTTCTCTTTTGCATGTCTTTATTTTCATTTGCTTTAATGACTATTTATTTTCTTATTTGGAATTTAAGTTAAGTTCATCGAATGCTTTGGATTTTCAACTATGAATGATGATATTTGTGTTACTAATATTATGTTGTTAACTTAGTTTCATCACTCATGACATGTTTTATTGAGATTTGTTAAGTTATATATATATATATATATATATATATATATATATATATATATATATATATATATATATATATATATATATATATATTCCATAATATTTGTTCCGTGAGCGCCTTTTTTGCGCCTCACCTCTCACCTTAAATTTTGACATCTCGCCCGCCTCTCGCCTTTTGCATTTTTCAACTATGGTGACAACACTTTAGCAATTTCAGTCTCCAAAAATCCAGTGATGCATTCAAAGACAAAGCACATTGATATACGATATCACTTCCTCAAAGACCATGTGGAAAAAGGTAACATTAGTCTGGAATACGTTTGTACTAAACATCAATTGGTTGACATTCTCACCAAGCAACTGGATGCTACAAGGTTTTCTTATCGTAGGAGAGAACTTGGTATGATTGATCCTACTGCTTAAAATTAATTTCAATTTAAGTTTGTTTTTTTCATACAAGCAGACTTTAATTGTTACTTACTATGTTGTGTTTTTAAGCTCTAAGTGTTAAGTTCATGTTAGTATTTCAGTTTAGTTAAAGGGGGTAAAACTTTTTGAAAACAAAAGGGGCTAAAACTCATTTTTTTTTTTTACTGCTTTATTTCAAAATATCTAAAGTTAAATACTTTATGAAAGACATATGTCAATCATCTAAGCACTTTTCAATAAAGTGACTTTTTCATCCGCCTTTTAAAAGAAATTGAACTGTCATTTCCAAAAACCTTTACAAACCATCTCTCTCTCTCTCTCTCTCTCTCTCTCTATTTCTCTATCTACAAACCTCTATTTTTCTACAACTGCTTCCTCTTCTTCCAATAGTTCTTCGTTCTTCTTCTCTCAAGAGACAATGGTAAGCACTCCAACTCCTCTCAGAAACTCCTAGCATAATTTTTTTTTGTTTATTTTGGTGATGTTTTTATGGAATCTGAAGAGACGCCTTTTAGTTTTGCGTAACTTCTCATTCTCTGCCATTGTTCAACATTTGAAGCTTTGAATACTTTGGTTATTTTTTTACTGAAATGTTATTATCTGAGATATATCCATTGTTGTTTCTCTGAAAGATTTTAGTCAAACATTCAAGGATTTCAATTTAAAAAAAAAACTCTATATTTTCATAAAAATGAAATCTTTGGTTGTTTGTTTTGTCGTTGAAAAAACCCTAATTTGTGTAAAATCTTTATAGGGAAAATCTGCAAAGCTTTCTAAAAAGCTGGAAAATCTAAGGGAAAGGGCAAGGTTGACGAGCTCTATACTGCCCCAGCACATTATGGCGTCATCCCAAATTTCCCTTCTGCCCTCCTCGACACGACATCATCTTAGATCTCTCTTCCTCCCAGTGCTCTCCTCGGATGTGCATTGAATTGGATTGTGCTCACTCTAGCTGATAGTGCCCAAATGTGTGAGGCCATGAATGCCTCTGGGGTCCTCCCTCTGTTTGTGTTGAATGATTCCTCATACAACAATTTTCTCACTGGGGAATTCTATCAAAGGATGAGACCAGACCCCAAAACCAACGTTGTCCTCGAGGATGGAACGTGGTGTACCGGTATCCGTGAATGCAAGGACCATTACCGAGATGCTAGACTTATCGTATGAAGGTCCTATGGAGCTATCACAAGCTGAGATTCAAGTAGCTTGGGCTGCCATGCGTGGAGATGGCACTCCAAAGGAACCACAAGGGAAGATGCTTAGAAGAGAATTCCCTCTGGTTGCCTACTGCATCAGCCACTTTGTAAACAAATCCATCCTCTTCAAGAATGGATCCCATGATATGTTCACCTCCCAGCAATTGACCATCACCTCAGCCATCTTCACCAACCTCCACTTCAACTGGGCTCGATATATCTTTAGGGAACTTCTGGCCTCCCTGTCTCTGGCCCAAGACAACGCCAACTTCAAACGGCCCTTCGTGAGGCTCATTAATGTCGTTCTTCGGGAAATACCATCGATCAACTTGGCTGTTCAATCCTCCGAGTTAAAAAATGTGTCTAAAGACAAGCAGCTCACGGCCTCCTTCTTCAATAACTTCTTCAAGGAGGCAAACCGAAAGAGAAAAGTCGAAGGACTATCGCCCTTTAAGCCAACAACTTTGGCCATTTCCCACTCTCTGGTTATAAAGTGTGTCTCTGTAGCTTACTTTACTCCCAAAGACGCTGCTTCTACTACTCGTAAGGTCAATCAAGTAGAGGCAAGACATGTGGCAAAGTATCCCTTGGACGAGTTAACAAATCTAAATACCGAAGCACAAGAGGCCATCCTCCGTGCTCGCAAAAATAAGGCTGCCAAGGCCATATTGGTAGCTGAGTTAGCATCAGAACAAGCTGAGTTAGAGGTAAAATAGGCTGCGTGGCTCAAGGCCGAGAGGAAATCCAGCAGAAGTGCCACCAAGTCTACTGGTGGCTTAACATCTGCTGCTGGCCAAACCTCAGCCCTTGACCCCCAACCTCAACCAACACCATCCCAGCCTCGACCCACTCCCTCTTCTCCAAAACCCACACATACCCCCAGATGAAAACTATCTTCTAACCAATCCTCACCCTTACCCAAGCGCAAGAGATTGCGTAAAATCCATTCTGACCATATTCCAGCAGAATCTTCAAAACCTACCGACCCCCCTACTTCAACCCGTCTGACTGAGTCATCTACTCAGTAGGAGCCAACCACTCCGGATAAGTCTATCCCTCAGGAGGAGCCTATTTCTCTTGAGAATCTATACCTCATGAGGAGACACCGAAATCCCCTGAACCATCTCCTCCCTCTCCCTTTAACTACTCGCCAAATCGATCTCCTCCAATCTCACCTATTTATTTTCACCAGCACGCACCTTCCCCTACTAAAACTTCCACATCCGAACCAACCAAACCCATCTGTACCTTTCACCCTTACACCCTGGTTCCCTCCTATCCTATCCGCTGCTGCAACAAACTTCATATTTGAACTTTCTTTAGTAAAAGATCTCTTTCCCAGCAGCCAATCCACCCAACCAGCAACCACTCCTACCCAATCAATACACCCCTCTTATCAACCTCCAGCTTTCTGGTTCTCCACTGACCTCATCCCTACCTCTACTGGCCCTATCAATTCCTGTGATCATTTGGACACAAATATTGAAATTCCTCCCACCCCTCCTCATTCTCCAACCCATTCACCCGAATCATCCTCCTCCACACCCATCTTACCTATCCCCGATTCCATCACTACCTCATCTTCCTCTCACTCTTCGCTTCTCTAGTAGCCTTTCTGGCCTACTGTTGCTACTTATGACTCGACCTCTACACTGAGTGAGGCTCCAAAAGTAGATCTTCGATCCACTCCCCCTACTTCTACTCTAGCCAACGAAGATATCTTACACAGACTGGATGCCCTCTACACTCGCCTTGGAGAATTGATTAGTGTCTCCATTGTTGCTACTGAAATTGCTACTGAGCCATCCAAGTCTGCTGCTAAAGCCACCAACATTCTTCGCCCATTCCAAGAGGATGTTTGGACAAGATTTTGAGAGGTCAGGCACGAGTCTACTAATCTCAAGATCAGCATGGAAGCTCAAAGGAATGAGACTATTCGCCTAGTCTCAACTCTCTTCTACCAATTCTTCCACAACTTCACCCTTCATCTTGCTCATGGTCACCCTCCTATAATAGAACTCAACGACCAACTTCAAACTGCAACTTAGGAGTGGATCAATGCTGAGCGAGACCGTGAACTGGCCATCACGGAGGAGAGACGCTTGCGGTCTATGAAAGCCATTCCGATGGATGAGAACAACAGACTTCTAGAAGAACTTGATTATCGTTCTCATTTCGTCAGACAACAGCATGCCGAAGAAGACTACACCAGAAGAGTTGAAGAACTTGAGTTCCTACGTCGTGAGAAAGAAGCTACTACCAAAGGTAAAGGAAAAAGGTCATGGTAAACTGTATCTTTTAAAATCCTTTCTCCTTTATATCTATCTAGTTTTTGAAAAACTTTATAAATTTTAAACTTCTTGTTTAAAATAGAGAAATATTTTCTTTTCAAAAAGTCTACTGTTTAAATTTCATGTCCTTATTACATTGTCACATATATATGCTTGGAATTTAAACTTTTGGTTTAACTTTATTTAAACTACTTGCTCTAATCTACTTGTGCATGTTATTCAACTCTATTCTTTTGTATGCACTAAGATTAGTTGTTACATTTGAGGTGTTCCTTATTGATAGAGGCATGTCTGCTGTTATAAAACTTTAATCTCTTCTGACATGTTATTATCTATCCATAAAGCTTTCATAGCTCTCATTTGTAGTAATGATGACCAGATGCAAATAGGAAGAGATTGTTGATTCTTATTTGTATTTTAGATTTGCATTTGCTCATACATTACATTAGGTTCTATACTTAGTGGCTAAATAGGATGCGTTCCAGTTAGCGTGGCAACTGTTTATAGAACTTTGCCTTTAGAATACTTTAAAAGGACTTCACAGCTTTCGGCATTCATCACCAGAATACTTCAGCAAAGCTTCACCAATAGGCTTCACCAGCAGACCTTGTCTGCCCACGAATAGTTGTATGACACGTCTGAAGAATTAAAAGGAAAATATAGAAGTCCAGCTCAACACATTTAAAAAGATTATTAATTCAGATATTTTAGAATATCTGTTTGAATTATATCTTTTATAGTTGACTTCTAGATTTAAAGAAAGCCATCCCAGTTTTTTTGGATACGGCTGGACTTTCCCCTTCGATGATTACTGAACAAAGGATAAAGCAGATACACAGTCTAACACATCACTCTCTGAGAAAAGTACAGACTGTCCCAACTCTTGCAGTCTGCAACTTAGTACTTGCTCCACGTCTCCCTCCTTGACCAGTCCTCAATGAAGAGAAGTCAACCCAACAGCTCTTCGCATTTATTACCTCCAACGTAATTGAGCTGTTACTCTCTTCATCTTCTCCAATGGTCTCAAGAATACTCATGTATATATACATACCACCATTGAAGATTGAAGATTTCAATGCTCTAAAAAAACTCAACAACTTTCAAAGTTATTATTCTTATTGCATTCAAAAGCTCACAAATTGATCAACGAAGTCCTCAACAACAACAACAAGACTGCTCATCATTGTTATTTATTATCTTCTTATTTGTTGTTTTCATTAACTATTCTTTAGCATAGTGAATATTCTGTTTCCCAGATATTCACTACTAACCACCAAACACAAGTCAAATATTTTGTACATGATCCATTAGAGATTTTTGTAATAGAACTAGTGGAAAACATAGTGCACTTTCAAATCCAAAGTTGACTGCTTTGGTGGTGGACGTAGTACTTTTTATATTACGAACCATCTCAAAATCATTGCGTTCTTCCTTTGCTTTTATTTACTATCTTCTTTCATTAATTTGTTCCTTAACTGATTTCCTTCAAGCATCAAACTTAGAAGATCAGTCAAATCTACTGGTAGTGCTTACCTTTAGACTTAGTCTGTATTCCTTGCAACTTTTTCGCTGCTACTACCTTTTCTATAAGCTGCTAAAGGGAACCTTCTCGAAAAGGTTTTAAGTATAACTAGGCTATTCAACCCCCCCCCCTTCTAGCCTAGTATTGTGCCCTTTGGGACTAACAGCCAACCTTTTTGATAATTAGATTTCACTGATTTCATTATTAGGCTAAGGTGAAATCTAGGTTCTTGTGTTCTTGAACTTCAGGAATATCCTCGATTGATTATGTGGATGGACTAAGAAAGCGTAATCAATTTAGTGACACTAAGATTTGCAAGCGGTGAACCAACGTACCATTCTTTGCCTTCGTGAACGAACCCTTGATTATTGATTGATACTATACCCAAAGAGCATAAGAATAGATACAAGTGAATCCTAATTCCTAGACTCCTCCATAAATAAATTATCAATATGTACCTGCTCTTCTAGTTTCCTGAATTTCGTAATTAGTTATTATTTAATCAAATTTCCAGTAGTTTAGTTTAAATTAGAATAATAAAAGAAAACAAAACCCCCTAGTTTTATATTTTCTTTTTACCAATTTTAGCTCTCAAGATTATTTCTTATCTATGTGGTTCAACCCTTGTCTTTGCACAACTATACTCCGGTTGATTCGTACACTTGCGAGGTTAAATAAGCACACATCAAGTTTATGGCGCCGCTGTCGGGGATAAGCTAATAATTAGGTTAGTTTATTGGTAAAAAAAGTAATCTCTTTGATTGTGCATTGTATGCACGGTTGAAGATCTTTGAATCCTATGCTAGCGAACTTAAACAATAATATAAATAATTTAGGAAGAGCTCTTAATAACCCTGTTAATCCAGGCCCAATGAACATTGAGGATCCTCTGGTTGATCCTCCAATGGCTAATCCACCTCCAGTGGTAGAAGAAATTGTTCCAAACATGGTTGTTGTAGAAGACCAAAGAACGATGAATGACTATGCTCGTCCTATGTTAGACGCTACACCATCATGTCTTGTCTTACCCGCCGCAGTTAGAAACTTTGAATTGAAAGGACACTTCTACAATATGTTACCTACTTTTCATGGTATAGTTACTGAAAATCCTATTTCATATGTGCATGAGTACGCTAACATGACTTAAAATTTGCCTCCTTTAGGAGGATTGACCGAGGACCAATTAAAATTGTGTTACTCTCTGTGTGCATTAAAAGATGTAGCTAAAAAGTGGTACATGAATCTGAGCCCTAGGAGTATTTATACTTGGAACCATTTGTATGATTTGCTTATGGGTAAATTCTATCAACATGTATTCTTGTCTGACTACAGAAAACAAATCATGAGTTTCCAACCTAACCAAGGGGAGTCAGTAACTATGCTGAGGATAGATTTAAGAATTTACAAATTACTTGCCCACAACATAATATTACTCAGCCTGTTTTGATTATGTAATTCTATGATTCGCTTCCTCCGCACCTTCAGACTATGGTAGATAGTGCGGCTGGTGGCTCAATTAGAGGAAAAACACCAACGCAAGTTGAAGAATTATTTGAGATGTTAGGATCTAATTCACAGTAGAAACGTGTTAGAGGAAAACCTAAAAATTTGTATGAAATACAAAATAATTATAAGGAATCTGCTGAATTGGCTACCGCAAAAGCCCAAATATAAGCTTTTTAAGCCCAACTGGAAAATGCAAGCAGACCTTGTGTTTATGAAGTATGTGCTATTTGTGGATTAAATAACCATGCTACTAATTTTTGCCCTTCTAGTACTCAGTTTCTTGAACACGTAAACTCTATGAATTCATATCCTCCAAGACCAAGGAATGATCCTTACTCCAATACTTATAATCCTGGATGGAGAAGTCATCCAAAATTTTCATGGGGAGGAAATAAACCATTGCAGCCACAACTACCTCCACCTCAAGTACAACTTCACATTGAAGGAAGAACTACCCAAGAAGTGAAAGTTGAAAAATGTGTAGAGAAAAAAAATTCGCTTGATGCATGCATGAAGAAGTTGACGATTCAAATGGGACAAATGGTAGAAGACATCAGTGTACTCAAAGGTCGAGAACTAGGGAAGTTCCCTAGTCAAAATGAGCAAGCAAAGGCCATTACTACATTGTGTAATGGTAAAACGTTCGGTGAAAAGGTAAGTATTTATGTTCCCTCTACCTCCACTGAAAATAATTTGAAAACTAATAATGAGAAAAATGAAGAAACAATTTAAGTAAAGGAAAAACAAGAAGAGGAGCTTCCTTATGTTGCTCCTAAACCATATGTTCCTCCTATACCTTTTCCTGGCAGATTAATGACGAATAAGATGGACAAACAATTTTCTGAAATATATGATATGCTTTCTAAAATGAATATAAACTTGCCTTTGTTAAATGTCATTAAAAATATTCCATCTTATCCAAAATTCTTCAAAGATCTCAACACAAGGAAACATCGGTTTGAGAAAAATGAAAAAGTTATTGTATCCGAAAATGTTAGTGTTGTACTCCAACAAAACCTTCCACCTAAATTGAAGGATCTTGACAGTTTTAAGATTCAAATCACTTTAGGTGAGTCAAAGAAGGTGAAGGTGATGTTGGATTTAGGCACTAGTATTAATTTAATGTCTTACTCAATATTTAAGCAACTAGATTTGGGTGAACTAAATCCCAATACAATGTCCTTGCAATTAGCAGACCGTTCGGTCAAACATCCAATGGGCATTGTGAGGACATTTTAGTTCAAGTTGATAAATTAATTATCCTTGTAGATTTTGTGGTTCTTGAAATGGAAAAGCAAGTTAGTAGTAATCATGAAGTGCCCCTTCTTCTTGGGCGCCTGTAGACACCTCAATTTCGTACCCATAATTGAAACATTCTATAAAAAGTTAAATCAAGTCAAAAGGACTAACGAACGTTAGCTTTCAGTGGGTCCAAAATATCAAAGGAAGAAACAAGAAAATGGAAAGAACAAACAATGAATAGCAAGGGGGGAAAGTGAAAATTCCCAAAGGCATGAAACCATTTTGGGCGCTGCCCAATACCATTTTTGGGCGCCCATTTCCGTTTTAAGCCTTCTATCATTTCCTTCTGTCAGTCCCAATGGGCACAATAATAAGCTAGAAGGGGGGTTGAATAGCTTATTAGACACTTCAAAACTTTCGTAATAATTCTAAGAACAAGCACTTACAATCTATTAAAGAGATTGAAGTAGCGGAAGACTTGCAAGGAAGACAGTTCAAGTCTGCCGGTGAAGCACTACCGGTAGACTTAGCTGATTACTGAAGTTTGTTGCTAAAGGAATAAGTTAAGGAAATAAATGAGAGTACAAAACAGTAATCAACAGAGGAAGATAAACACATGTGTTTTGAGATGGTTCGCACTATAATGAGTGATACGTCCATCACCAAGGCAGTCAACTTTGGATTTAAATGTGCACTATATTTTCCACCAGTTCTATTACAGAAATATCAAATGGATCGTGTACACAATATTTGACTTGTGGTTGGGGTTTGGGAAATTGAATATCTGGAAAAACAAAATATTCAATGTGCATAAGAATAGTAAAGAGTTACAACAATAAGAAGTAAATGATTAACAGTTGATACAGATCTTCTTCTTGTTGTTGAGGACTTCTTTGATCAGTTAATGATCTCTTGAATGCACTGAGTGTAAAGCTTGATGTTGTTGGATAGATACAGAGCATTGTTTTCTTCAGTCTTTAATGGCAGTATTTATAGCTGGGCATTCTTGAGATCGTTGGAGAAGACGAAGTGAGTAACAGCTCTATTAGGTTGAATGTATTAAATGCTTGGAGTTGTTTCAATGACTTCTTCTTTAACTGATACTGAGCAGGGAATGATGAAGAGTTGTTGCATCAACTAACAGGTGAGTGACAATCAGGGTTGCAGATCTGCAATAGTTGGTACAGTCTATATGTGTTAGTCTGTGCACATGCTCTATCACTTTTCAGGAGTCGAAAGTCTTCATGCTTTTTTCGGAAAAGCTGGAGGGATGTGTCTGAGAAGTCAAGCGCTGATCTGGAGATGATTCAATTCAAATTCAAACTGATTTAGTTTGATTTAAATAATTCACTTAAGCTTGAAGTCCGGAATAGTTTAGGACACGTCATGTTGTCCGAGTGCAGACAAGGTCTGCCGTTGGAGGCTACTTGAAGTCTGCTGGTGAAGCCTTCAGCCGAAGTCTTACCCTGAACTTGTGAAGTCTAGGAAAATTATTCTAAGGAAAAATTCTATACACAGTTGCCACGCTAACTGGTACGCAACTCATTTAGCCACTAAGTATAGAACCTAATGTAATGAATGGGCAAATGTAAATCAAGATACAATGGGAAACAACACCTTCTATGGTACAACTCCTTTAGCGCAGGGTACAAAACCTTAAAGCTCAAATACAAAATATCTAGCCTTCTTTCATGGTTAAGTCTGCTTCATCTTCGCCTATAAATAGAAGGCTTGCCTTCCTTCATTTGGACAGAGAAACCTTCACTTATAAACTTTACTTCATGTCTAGCTACTTTGGTTTCTTTTTATGATAGCATGAATTTCTATCGTTCAATTACAGATTTTTATAGCTCTGCTTAAAATCAGAACTCATTTGTTCCAAATCCATAGTTTTAACATAACTCTACTGTTAACCCAACAACAAAATTAATCCTTAAAAGTATGTGTTTCTTCTCCGATTATACAGTATTCCTAAAAGATTAAGCCAAAACCTCCACATAAGATAATATTCTTATGAATCTAACCTACCCACATTGGTCAAGATCATCAGCATAACTCAGCACTCAACAGATGACCTTTCATGTCTACAACCTTACCGTTATTTTAAAGGCTAAGTTGATTTTTTTTTCATAACGATAGTTCAGACCAAATATCTACTTTTAGTGATTTTTATTTTGAATCAACAATTGGTATGTACTTTGTTGTATACCAATTGGTATATATTAATTGGTATCTTTATGATCAAATCAATTGGTATCAAGACAAAATTCAACTCAGTTTGATGAACCTTATTCAACATAAGATCTCACAAGGAGCTCGGGTAAGTCTCATCGGAAGACATCATAAACTCGTGTTTAGAAGTACTGATATTTTTGGATTTCATAAGAAAGGTTGATGCTCTCAAAGCAACTCCTTTCTCAGGAATGAAAAATATCTTCAACCCCTGTTGTTTTAACCTTTCTTAATTCTTTCCAAAATCTACCGAAGATCAGGTCCCATTGGAGAATGTTATATATTAGTACACATCAAAACCCTGCTAGTAACATCATGACCTGATGAAGGATAAGCAGAGCCCGCACCTTAACTCTAGGTTAATACCTCTTTCTGCCTAATTCTTTTTCCCATCAAGACAATGTTAATCTAAAAACTTTTCATTCATATCTTGTCTTTATAGATGACTGTCATTCTTGACATCAAGTCATCACTCTAATTGTTGATTAGAAGTGAAAATTGCTTTCATTCGATATCAAATACTTGTTTATGAATGAGCAACTCGTGTCTTTATGATACTTGTGCTTTGACTAAATAGGTATCTGCCCTTAGATATCGCTTATATTGTTTTCCTCTACAAATCAGGATTCTTTGAGGAGGAGCATTATCATCAGTTAGTTTTGCCGATAAAGCAATTGGGTCTACTGTCCAGTCGCCTAGGCATAAAAAAGGAAATCTGATGTCATCCTTTCTATCTCATCGACAGACTTTCACATCTGATGCCCTTCATTCCTCCAATTGGAATAAAAAATCTTCAATTCCAAGATTTCCAAATTGGTATTAGCAAATGTTCACATTTGCTGTCCCCACATCCTTCACATCAATTGGTATCACCAGTAGATAACTTTTCCCTTAGATCAGCAGACTGTCACATCTGTTGTACCTACTTCCTTATTCACCCTCATTCCTCATCCACTCAGTATCAGCAGACTTTCACATCTGCTGATCACATCTCTTCATTTCATAACAAATTCGTGCTGATCTACTTTCCTCTTTATCCTAACTTATAAGGATGTCTGTGACTTAAGGAACTCTTGCACCTAAGCAACAACTATAGCTTTTGGGATAGATGGTAGCGCTAAGATCCTGAAAAATCCTAGCAAACTCTGCCTCTTTCCCTCTTCATTTATGCGAAATTCCTTAATAAGCTTTATACTTTCAAAATGTCAGTAGACCCTTTCCTCTCGGATACCAAAGCATACTCTACTCATCAAACACGATATCAGAACATCCATACCCTTTCCTCTCTCATACCAAAACATTCTAACTTGATGCCCAAAATGATCAATTGGTATCGGAAACCCAATTAAGTCTGAAATTCTTAGAATTTAAAATTTGTATTAAATTCATACTTAAACCAACTACATGAATCTTTGTTCTTTCATTAAAACAAATATCCTTTCGAACCAACGTCATGATAGAAATCAATCAAATCGACGCTACAAGTCTCTGTCATAACTTTTTCGAAACGGATACCAAAATAGCTATTCATGAATCCTAGCTTTCACCCTATAAAATCTTCCATAAAATACTTTCAATTAATGCGTCCTAACCTCATCTTCAAAGATTCATGTGACGACCCGACCCGGACCCGAGGTGGAATCACGGGTCGTGCTGTCCAAATAGTGGGGAAACTAGAAAACATGCAAGGACTCAATTAATTTAAAACAGACGTGACGCAACATTAGAGAGCTAATACGACTCGGCACCAAAAGGCCGGAATTTTAAAAAACTTTTCCTGATATAACAGTTAAGCAAATAAACCAAGTCATCGGCGACACCACATGCCGGAACCCAAGCTAAGTAGTTAATAGAACAAGAATTAAATAAGAGCTAATGGGATGCTCAGCGGAAGACTATACGTAGTGAACTATCAACACGATAAACCAAGCTCGGCTTACACAAATGCTAGCATCAAAAGGGATACAACTACTACAAGTGTTGGAACTACAAGTAGCTAATAAAATTAATAAGTACAAGTTCTATACAAATTCCCAAGCATAGTCTATTTGACTTGCTTTTAAACCCATCGTCCTTAAAAAATACAAAAGAATAGAAGAGGACATCTAAAACCACCTCTTCAACCAGAACGTCAGACCAAAAGAGAAGCCAAAGGAGTACGAACACTGCAAGCCTCAGCGAGAAGGACCCGCTTTGCGAGGATCTAAAACAGTAAAGGGGAATGGGTAAGTCATAAAGACTTGTAAGTTATCAATCATGCATGTCATGGCAATATGCAACATACAAGTCAAGATATCATCACATAAGCATATAGATCATATATCCAAGATGCACATTGTTTTCACATAGGTGCTTGAAAGTAAATCACATAGGATAAGGATATATGGAGAGTCGGTCCCGCTACGTAGTTCCTGCATACAAGTGTTATCTGAAATATGAGGTGTCAGATGGTTGTGAGTACATCGACCTTCTGAGGAGATGCTCGAGATAGACACACCAATGCGCTCTAATGGTTATAACAAAGGGGCTACTTCCCCACTGTGGCCAAAGTGGAGGTGTGTGTGAATAAGAGAAAGTATACCAGCTGGACTCATGCAAATACCAAGTAGTTGTTTACTAAACAAATTATCAAGTAGAGAACGAGCTCGACAAGAGCGATCTCGTTCATGACAAGTAGATATTCTCATCAATAATCATGTAGGGTTGAGCTCGACAAGAGCGAACTCAACATGTTAAATAGGCATTCTATTATATGACATTTAAAACCAAGCATGATAGTCAATCCTATTCAAGAGTCTAGAACTAGTATTCTAGTGAAACGCATATAATAACGTCGTAGGGATTAATCATTGAACTAGTATTGTTCAATGGCTCACTAAAATGGACTCCGTTGAGTCGTCTCTATAAATTCATCCAAATAGAGTTTAAACACTAATTGCATTCCAAACTCTTTTCTAAGTTCTCGCATAGGTTAGACTAGGTCATTAATCCAAATAACAACCATAGCCAAGAATTATCATTAATTCCTAAATTATTGAACCCTAGAATCATAATTTCCAAAAGTTGTTAAAAGCCAATGGTCCAAGAACAATAGTTATTCCAAATGAAGCATATAACACAATTAGTTTTAGGCTTAGGACCAAAGCAACAAGATGAGTATATTACTCAAAAATACCATATTCTCAAATCATCCTAAAACATGTTATTAGCATGGAAAAGGCATGAGGGACATGAAAGAAAGGTGATAGTATGGCATTTCTAGCATACATCCTAAGGGAAATCAATAGCTTACCTTACACCAAGGAAAAAGATTAAATAAAAGAAATTCAATCGGTTAGAAACATGCTCCTCGTCGATAACTTCGATTTGGGTGGCTCGGATTGGAAATCGGGACTCGGGAACTCAAGATATGGGGGACACACCTAGTAATCTCACCCCACCATTCACACACTCAAGCTCTTGAAGAGGGAGGAAGAAATGGGGAAATTTTGTGGCTTATGACAGCCACAAAGGAGGGAGATAATTTATAAACCACATGCAAAGTAGTGGAATTCCACATGTCACAATGAGAGTGAGTGGGATTAGGCTCATAATTAGGGATTAGGATTAGGTCAACTTAATTAGGGCCTAATACAAGTGATTAGGGTCACTAATGATGGGATTTAATAGGTTAATTGGGTCACAAAATACGTTTGCAAAAAAATCCCGTAGGCTAAGCGAGCGCTCAGTCTCCTTCTCATTTCCTGGACGTACTGGAATTTGTACGGTCGCTTGGTCTCTGGGCTTGAGCGAGCGCTCAGTGGTCTGGTTGGCCAAAATGACTTGAAAATAAGTCTTAAATATGTCCAATACAACCCCAAACAAAATGGGATGCTAAACATACTCAAAACATGTCTGAAACAGGTCCGAACATTTCCCGAAACAATTACGAACAAAAGGGCAAATACTCGCAACGAACATCAAACAATTCAACAACGAGTTAACCAAATATAAAACAAGCATGAATGAAAATTATTAAACATGTTAAGGACTAGTAGAAAAGGTCTAGGATTCGAGTTAACAACTCACGAGCTTCAAAGACAAGAAACAGGGCAAGGAAAGACAAACCGATAGACCCTAAGAGTCAAAAGGTCAAATGAAGCAACAATGCCTCCAAACTCTCAACCAAGCATACAATGACCAAGATATGAAGGCTCTAGTAGGAATTAGTTAAGTGCGTAATACAAAGGCACGACTCACAGTAGTCAAAACAAAAGCATGCAAGGCATAGGAATCTTACTAGAGAACCACAGCTCAACTATTGGACTACTAACAAGTCAAGCATGTTAGGAATATTACTAGCATGTTAAATACACATATCAAGCATGTTAAACAAGTATAGTAGACATGTAACACAAGTAGGGTTTGGGTTCTCACAATTCAAATTTGAAGACTCTAAATCTTTACTCTTCTTTCATAAATTCTTTCATGGCTTCTTCATCTAACAACAACATTGGAGACTCAGTAACAGTCAATCCACCACCTGTACTCGAGTGTTTCTCAACTAAAGTAGGCCTCTCTACCTACATTCTAGGCCAGACTATACAGGCGGAACAATTCCACGTTAACAATAATGTAGGAGAAGCCATCTTTAAAAAAGCCTCACATTTCGAGAAGAATTCTACAGCCTCATATTGGTTGACGAAGTCTATTCTAGGATGACCTTGGCAAGAAATGGTAATAGCTTCTTTGGTCGTATTAGAGGCACAAATGTCATGCTTGATACTGAAAGCCTTTCAAGAGTATTTCAACTCCCATCAGTTGGCCCATCTTCTCTTGATGATTTCATCGTCAACGAGTCATGGCTTCGAAGAACTGGCACCAATTCTCAAGATGATTATCGTATAATGGAAATTAATGAATATTCGTTATATTTGTACTGCGTAGGTGAAATTATGAACCAATGCCTTCTATTTTATGGGTCTAGGTCAAGAATTCTCACCAGAAGACTTTGAAACCTCACCATTATTATTCTCGAATCTGAAGACCTGAATTGGTCTGAAGTTGTCTTCTCACTCCTCAGTCAAGCAGTTTAATGAGAAAAAGTGACTCGGTACAGCACCAGAAAGTACGCTAAGATTATCAGTCATTTTCTCTACTCCTTCCAGACAATTCATCAATCTGTCTAAGATGAAGAACGCCTCCCTATCACAGGCGACATGCTAATAACCCGAGAATTATTTTGCAACAAAAGCCTTCCGGATAGTGAAGAAGATTATGATTTAGACTCTGGTATAGGAAGTTTTGAAGATTCTAATTAAGATGTAATTCTTCTAGGACCAACATTATAACTAGGATGTAATCCGTTTATAAAATCGGACCCTCTTAAAGTCATAACTTAAAACATATGTCTTCTTTCCGAAAATTCTTCTCTAAACCTCTAACACCTTAATTATTCTTTTTTTCTCTCTGCTTTCGAATATAACTTACTCGCATTAAATCAAGGACCCAAAATTGGTATCAATACTCTGAAATCTACTCAACTATTGGTATATCACCAAACATTGGTATCAACAATTGGCATCCTCAACTGGTATTAAAGACCAACAAAAGGCAACCATTAAGGAGGAAAATGAAAACCTTGATTTTGAGTGCTTGCAAGCATTAAGGATGAGAATTTGACATATACATTAAGGAAGAGAATGAGGCTGACATATACGTTAGTATATCAACATCAAAATTGAAAGAGAATTGGGTTGAAAATAGAAAACAAAGAAGATAGATAAACCATTAAAAGAGGAAAAATCCTAAAACAAAATGGAAGACAATATAATGCTCTTTATTTAATGAGGAGAAATTCCTTTAAAAAGAGAACATTATAAAGGTTAAAACTTTACCCCTTCAAGATGAATCTCAGTGATACATCTTTGTCTTTGAGGCACACTTGTTGAAGAATGCTATCTTTTAAAACAACCTTGCTGATCATCTTCAACAACGTGATACATCTTTGCCTTTGTGGCACACTTATTGAAGAACGCTATCTTGAAAAACAACCTTGCTGACCTTCTCATCAACAGAGTTTTTTCCTCTTCAATAAGAAAATCTATAGAATAGCACACTTGAAATGATCTTTCAAAACATATTCTTTAATGACAAGCTGTTGTTCAAACATCTTTAAAAATATGTGATACTACGACTTTCAAACTTAAAATCTTCTACCTTTCCTAAAGTCTTTATAAATGAATTTCAACAAATGGTATCACACAAGCAATCCTTAAAATGAATTACTTAAACCTTATTCTTTACTTTAAAGATTCGCTACTCTTTCTTGCTAAAATCTGTTTTCAAATATATAAATTGTTTATGCAAAAAAGGAACCAAAAACTTTTTAGATTTTGAGCAAACAAATCATTTATATCTCGTAAATAATCTAAAAATGTTTTCTTACTATTGCTTTGTACTTGTGCTTTGATTTATCAAGTCTATAAATAGCAATAGGTGACTATACATAAGTCATCGCTTGTAAAAGCAGGATAGGGCATACCTTGAGATAAAATGATCATTCATTTTGGGCATGTTATTACTATGAGCTGAAATATTGCTTCAGTGCTTTATGTATATGTCAGTTTAGTAATGGTTCCAAACAAATAGGAGGAGATTATTGGAATATGTCTGCTGAAGCATGACTTATTCATTTGCATATTCCAAATACCATGATTTGTTTATTTCCATTACTGCATGTTCTAACAAGTGACTAAAAGGGTTGTGTACTGGTTAGAGTGGCAGCTTGTTGAACATTGCATAGGTCTTAGACTAGGAGAGTCCGAGTCTTAGTCCTACTCTTACGTGATGACCTCAGCAGACCAATTATTCCAGTACACCAGTGCCAGCAGACATGTAGTACACCAGTGCCAGCAGACATGCTACGGATTGATAGTTCCTTCCCCAAGTATATCAACCGGCATAACTTTCTATCAGAAGATAATATCATTAAAGGAATATCAAACTAGCACACCTTCAAAGCTTCTTAAGTTGCACGTGCGAACTAAAGCGGAATCATTGCAAATGATCAAAAACGACAAAAGGCTCCAACTTTTTCCAAAAGTCAACTTGTGGAACAGTCTTGACAGCTCTCAAACCTGCAAGATCTAGTTGGATTTTATTCAATAGGTATTCCCCTCTACATTTGGTATTCAAGTTCAAACGTATCTACTTTATTGGAGCACCTAATGTCAGTGTACTATTCTGTCAGACCTGCACAACAGTGACACATCAACTCAGTCTGACTTCTGGACAACTTTTTCAAAAAGAGATCTTCAAGAATATCTTTATACAATAGACCATAAGATTTATTCTTATCCAACGATCACTACAACGACTAAAGATCATTCGAAGATAATCTCAATGGATCTATAGTTTTCTGTCTATAAAAGAAACATCTTCTCCCATTTTACAAACAGAGAGATAGAGATCGAACAAGATAGAGATCGAACAAGATCACTGTGGAAAACACAAACCTTTGCAAAACACAATCTGTGTATTGCAAAGAAGAAAAGTTAGAAGAAGGAAGAGTGATCTGAAAAGCTACAACGACAGATAACCGTGTCTTGATCAATAAACCCTTTTCTTGATTTGAGTTCTTTGACCTCCTTCAACGAACTCAGTCTCTACAGCACTTCAAAAATCTAATCATTTGGTTGAGACCAAGCACTCCAGATTCGTTGAAGATAGATCTCACAAGATGTCTAAGGAGGATGAAGAGCTGACTGTCTGTATTGCATTCTTACCAGCAGACTTGTATTCTATTGCAAAAGTTGTTTGTTGTTCAACAATAGGTCATCATAGGGAGTCGAGTGCTTTGCACTCAGTTGCTCAGATATTCCTTATATGAGCAACCCATAAAATTGTCTTATCATGTCGCATCTCCTTGTTTCCACATGTTCCTGACTTGTTCATGAAACTCTGAGAAATGAGTTCTTGAGTGGGCATGGAATCCAGGGGAAGAAAGTAGATGGCTAGGTTAGAGAGTCTAAGGTTGATGTATTAGGCACGTTTGCCTTTGAGTAAACCTCTACTGAATTTTCAATATAATGTACATTCATCAAACTCGGCCTTAATCTCTCTTTCTAGTTCTTAAAAGGTTTTAATTAACTAAAGCTATCTATTCTGAAACTCAAATGTCTTGCATCTGAAGAAGAGTTAAGTATGATGTTGTTCAGAACATATATTCGTGTACAACTACTTAAATCTTCTAAGATAAATATGTTTAGCCAGAACCTTTCCACTGCTAAACTATTTTATAAGCTAACAATTTATCTACAATCTATCAGCAGAGTTCATTACTCGGCTATAAACAAGTTGTTGCCCAGTACATCAGCAGACCTGTCTCATCTCGAGATTATCTTATCACTTAGAAGCGTTTCATCCATATTTGATATGAATGGTGAGATAATTTTAAAGTATATACTTTTATTGTCTATGTATTCTGTAATTTTGTATTGTATTCCCTATATTATTTTCTAACATTATTATCCCATAATTTTAAAAAATGTTAATCCCTTTTCTATTAATACCAAAAACTTAAGGAAATATGACATTATTACTTCTCATATATATTAATAATATTAATTAATTTATGGGTGCAAATTATAAATAAGAATGTGTATTGATGTGGCAAAAATATGTGTTTGACTATTCGTTTGCCTTTGAATGGATATCAAAGTTTATGTGTAGGTTAGATCTCCCTAAAAACCTGTCAAGAACACATTAGTAGCAATGTAAGACAAGACTTCCCGAAATCATTTCGACGTGAGAGTAAGTATCGAATGTTAGAGGAAGCAATTTGACAGAGTTTCTATACTAAAAAAATGTGTGTATCTTGTTTAGGGTTTAAAAGAGGTACATATAGGCTCCCGAGTCATAGAAACCTTGTAGAATTAAGATTAGTTGTTGCCTATTAATTTAAGGTTAGAAGACTGCTCCTCAATTGTATGCGAGTTCGGCGAGATTCCCCCTGATTTTCAAAGTAGATAAGGAAGGAATCCATCTTAAATAAGGAAACCTCATTGCCTAGTCGGAGAGGTAAGGTCTTGGTCCGGCCAGGGTTAGTCACGGATTGAATGTGATCATTGGTCACATCTTGCCGGCTATGCTCGGTGCTCGCGCATGACTCTTATTTCTAAGCTCATGATTAGCACGTGATGGTAGCACATGTATTTCTTATGACTGAATTTGGATCGGACACATCACACATCTTTGTCTAAAAGAGATATTAATGTTGGATATGTTAATTAATTTATTTTTTGTTAGATTACAAATTGCAATATATAATAGGGGTATAGTGATGTCAGCACTCGACATAGATATTGAGAAAATCAAAAGTCTTTGTTTTTTTGTTTAACTAAAAATTTCGATACGCAAGAAATCGAGAAAATGTCAAACTTATTTTCTTGCTGAAAATTGTGAATTGCAAGAAGAGTACAGTGATGTTGATGTAGATATTGTGGAAATTTTAAATTATTATTTTTTATTTGAAAATAAAATTGTGATTTATAAGAAGAGTAGAACATAGATATTGACTATTGAGGAAACGTTGAACAATTTGTTTTCTTGGTTTAAGTGAAAATTGCGGTTATGTTTCTCTTGTCACCACTTAAATCTAATGGACTCTAAGAAATGAAAACGAGTTGGTTAAAGTCAAATGGTTTTTTGTGGTTCAATTCTATATGATCCAAACTTCATGTTTGACATATACAATCAACAAGGAACTAGCTATATGATCCTCACTTTCAATTATATATAGTGAATTTTCAATTGCTTTAGTCTGTAATATTTTTTTCAAACTGGCAAAAGACACTTTTAATCGTCTACCAGAGTACAACTCGACTACTGACTAGCCAAGGCCCTTACCTGAGTAATCCTAACGTAAACACCCCAACTCATTTCATAGTACAGGGAGGTGAATGCCGTTTAACTAATATGCTACATACCCAACTTTGTTGGAGAGATTTAAAAATGGTCAAGTCAAAGATGACTTGGCCATTTTAGTCTCAATTTAAAAAAATACTTTTTATGGTCTGGTTTATTAATAAATCACTGATAAACCACGACTGGTTTATGGGTAAACCAGTAAAATGCACCATTCAACATCCGAAATCACTGATTTATCAAGTGGTCGATAAATAAACCAATTGTCGATCAAATAGTTTACACTGGTTTATTAATAAACCAGTGTAAACCACTAGGTCGATAATTGGTTTATCAATAAACCAATGTAAACTACTTGGTCGACAACTGGTTTATCAGGTCGACCAATGGTCGATCAAATGGTTTATGGTCAAAGATCATATATGTTCATCAATCAGGTTAAATGGTCATATTTGACTAATGTCACGTTTTTGTTTTCTAATGCAAACATTTACTAACTTAAGCATCAGAGAATTATGGCACGTACGGTCGCACCCTGCAGTCCTTACAAAGGTCATTCAAAACTAATATTTCTTATGTTCCGGGTAAAGAGTCTACTATTTTATTTTTGGATGTTTCACTTAAAAAGTTAATTTTAAAAAATTAATGTATGTTAGTATCATTTTATTATTAATGAACTATTAAAAATATTATTTTTTTAATAAGTTTGACTTTCAAACGGAAACTCTTTGCCTGAAACGGAGGGAGTAGCTATCAGACCCGAGCAATGATTAAAAAACTGGAGAAACTAATTCTTCTTTTTCAATAACTTTTCTGAGGAACCAACTGCGACTCCTTTGTCGACTTACAAATCCTCAACGAACTCGTATGAAAAAAGAGAAGGTTAGCTAACGAGTCGTAACACCAATTGTAGAAATGCTATATAGGACTCAAACCTCCTTATGTCTAACTAATCAAACAAGCAATTAGTGGACCAAAGAATCAACTCTCCGGTCCAACTTTCATCAAAAGGACTGTTTTTAAGATACAGCAAATGTCCATGGCTAAGCTAAATTGGTGATGCAGATTCAAAGATAGTAGAAGTTGAAGCAATCTGGTCTGTGTAGAATACACAGAAGCTTCACCATTGGATACTGATAATCTGATACTCTTGCGGGCGCGCTGAAGTTGGAGTGGACCGATCTAGATGTTTCAAGCTTGCTGGCTCATTGAGTGTAATCATCGTTTGTTTGAATGTTTCTTGAATTCTTGTTACTCATCAAACCAAACTCGAACAAACCTTCAAGCTTGTCAAACAATTAAGATGGATTCAATGAGCTCACTAACGTGAGATTCCTATTGAAAATATCAAGCTCTGTAATTGAGCCAACAGAGTTGCACAGACACACCTTCAATCTAGCGTATCCGTAACACAGATACTTCCAGATACTCGTCGTTGAAGATGTGTCTGTGCAACCTAATAGCCCAGCTCAGTAAAACTCATTTGAGGTTGATTGACTCTAGAATTTGGTAATATATTTGGGAATAAATGTCGCATTTTGGCTAGACAGAGAAAAAAATCGGATCGAATGCTTGTTAGATAATGTGGGTAACAGGTTAAGGGGATACCGTCGAGATTCAAAATCATATACAAGCGTTCATTTCAAAGCTTTTTGTTAATGACCAATAGGTGATTACACGTCTTGGGGTAACACTCATTCCGACTCTCTCTGATTATGAGATTAGAGAAGCTTTCTTTAATATCAAAGGATTCTACACAAAAACTTGGGTAAAATGATTTTACGAATATTTTTTGTAAAATGAAAATATGAGAAAGTGTGGTTTCTGTCTTACGAATTAAGATCCACATTTGTTTGATACCGAAAGAAGAAAATCCCCAAAAAGAATCAACCTCTTTAGACCTATTAGCCTTTTAAACACTAGTTATAAGGCTCTTTCAAAAATCTTGGTGAGTAGGTTGAGAGCCCTGCTGAACTCTATTATTGGTCCAACCCAAAGTAGTTTCATTCCTGGGAGAATGAGTACAGATAATACGATTATAACTCAAAGAGATAAATTCATACTCTGAAATTGTCTAAAGCCAAAAAGGGTGGGATGATCTTGAAAATTGACAGATTAAACAGGAATTTTCTGTGGGGTGATGAACCAAACAAGAAGAAAGTTCATCTTGTCGGTTGGCAAAGAGTGTGTAAAACTGAACACGATGGGGCTTGAAAAGGTTCACCACGAACCGAACCATCATCGGGTGAACTGAAACCGGAGGTTCATCGGCTCAAAAAAGGTTCGTATATTTAAAATTTGGTGAACCGGCGATTCATGGTTCCAACGGTAAGATTTTGAAAAAAGCGGTTGGAATGCAATGGACGGCCCAGATTGGATCTTATCAACATCGGGAATTATTATGTGTATTTTTTCAATCGATAGATTACACTCTTCCAATATTTCCTCATCAATGAGATGTTTGTGAAAATTTAAAGATGATTTTAAAAGTTTTTTACTACGCTACTGAACAATTATCCATTTCTTATTATCCTACTTTCATATTGGTTTTAGAATATTGCGCTAAATTTAGTTATATATTCAAACATTTTAAAGATTGCTCAAATTTACGTGAATGTATTGCTAATATGAGAATAAAATGACTAAAATATTTTTTGAACATTCCACCATTGTTTTTAGTAGCTAAAATATTAGATCCTAGAATAGGATAAGATGGTTTAGAAACAATGCTAAAATATTATTACGATAATTTATTCCCCAATGACGTCGACTTATTTCAACTGACCCTATTCCAAATCTAACAAATGTTTTGACTGAAGTTAAAAATATTTTATTTGCACTTTTTAAAGAATATAACGCAATTTATGGTACTAATATTAGTAATGAAAATATAGGTACTAGTAGTAGTAGTCAACTTAGTGAAGACCATTTTTCTTAGTTAGATAATTTTATTAATACAAGAAATCAAAAAGGAGCATGAGACAATGAAAATACATTAGAACTTGATTTATAATTTATCAACTAATTTTGGTTATATAAAAAATTTTTGATATTTTAAAGTGGTGGGCGAAAATAACTCAAAATTATCCAACTCTATCATTAATTGCAAAGAAGATCATTGTTGCTCATGCCTCAACCGTCGCCGTTGAACATGCATTTAAAGCGTCCGGCTATTTTTGGATGAAAGAAGATCTCAGTTGAGCCCAAGAAATTTAAAATTTCAACTTTTGATGGACAATTAGGTTAAAGCAACGGTTCGAACACAAGACAAGGTAGTTACTTTCGAGGAGGAGGAGGTAGGGTGTAAGTGGTTTGGTTTATGCCAAAACCACAAACCGAACCGCCTCATAGTGGTTTCAAAAATCTCAAATCGAACCAAATAAGACTTGGAACCGAACCGAACCACTCGGTCTGATTTGGTTTGGTTCGGTTTTGTGGATTATATAAATTATTTTTAATGAAATTAACCAACATTAAAAATAACAATAAAAATAAGATTTTAATTTGGAATTAACATCAAAATTAGGAAATAATCTACTTACAACAAATTATCATAAATAAAAAAATACAAATTCTAAAATAAACATAAACAATAGAAGAAATTATAGTTCTCCAACAATCAAGATTTTGTTTGGTTTAGTAGGAGTGTGTGTGTGTGTGTGTGTGTATTTATATATATATATATATAGACTTGTTTGATTCGTTTGGTTTGGTTTGGTTCGATACCAAAAACCGTAAACTTCCGCGTGGTTTTTCAATTTTTGAAACCGAAACCGAATCGTCTTCAACTAAAACGAATCAAACCGATTGATTTGGTTTAGTTCGGTTCGATTCTGTGGTTCGGTGATTCCGATTTAAACCCCAAGGAGGAGGACTTTGATGAGGATACAACGACCGGAAGCGATTGAACAACGCCGCTCATTTCAGTAAGTTAATTGTAATTTTTAAATTAGAATTTTTAATTTATAGGTTGTAAGTTATAATTTTTAGATTAAATTTTTTTTATTTATTGAAAAAAATTCGTAACTTAGAGGTAAGGCTCATTTGGATTTAGTTTATTGGTTATCCCCTCATTGTAATTTTTTATTATATTAATAAAATTAGTCAGGGTATCGTCCCTGTTTTTTTTTATACAAAATATTGTTTCTATTTTACAAATTATAAAATGATTACACAAAAGTTAAAATAATGATTTTTTGTCACTTTTAAAGATTTTAAAAATATTTTAAAGATAGTTTTTTTACAAATGTTTAATGATAGTTTTTATAAAAATAAAAAATTTTAAAAATTAAATTTGGTAAACCGTGAAAACGGTTCACGGTTCATAACTGAACCGTGTCGGTTCGAATCCGATTCTCCCTTTTGCTCTCCAAGAACCGTCAGTTTTGGAACCGTGCACCAGAACCGGAACCGGAACCGTTTGGGCATGTCTAACTACAAGCCATTTACATTGATTGACCATGATTTGTCAAATGGGCCTCAAGAGGGTGGAATTCGAAATTGATTCCCTTAAAATGATTACACAAAAGTTAAAATAATGACTTTTTGTCACTTTTAAAAATTCAAAAAATATTTTATAGATAGTTTTTTTTTACAAATGTTTAAAGATAGTTTTTTAAAAAAATAAAAAATTAAATTTGGTGAACCGTGAAAATGGTTCATGGTTCATAACTAAACCGTGCCGGTTCGAATCTAGTTCCCCCTTTTGCTCTCCAAGAACCGTCGGTTTCGGAACCGTGAACCAGAGCCGGAACCATTTGGGCATGTCTAACTACAAGCCATCTACACTGATTGACCATGATTTGTCAAATGGGCCTCGAGAGGGTGGAATTCGAAATTGATTCCCTAACTGCAATGAATATGTTGAATCAACCTAAAGATGAATTCCACCGAATCCAATGGGTGGGAGAGATGGCAAGGACACCCATGTAAAAACCTTGAGATCCTTGGTTTTAATCTTCATACCTATAGAAAAGAAGAAGATAATTTCCACCCACTTATGGGACTCGTAGAAGACTGCAAAAAGTTATTGGAGAAGTCGGCTAGTACAATCAAGTTCAACTACAGGGAAGCAAACAAGGTTGCGGACTACCTCACAAAGAGGAGGTTAGTGAAAATGTAGGGCGAAAGTGCTTAGAGGAACTCATTTTTAAGTGCGAATCGCTCTTGATTGCAAATCTATCTGGTGTCAGTTTTTAATTTAGTTAGTTTGTCTTTGTTTTTTCCCGTTTACCAAAATAAAAACAAAACCCATAAATGTTACACCTAAAAACTCTAATTACCACACTACTTAGAATGTCTGATTACCAAAATACCCTCCGTCAAATATAAATAAAATAAAAACCCTTTTCAAGTTACCAAACTACCCAATTGAAAACAAAAAAATTTTGGAAAAATCATTTGGAATGTGAAAAATAATTGCCGCTTAAAAAAATTAAAAAAATTCACTAGTTTTTTAAAAAATTTGAAAAATTATGTTTGATGCAAAAAAAGAAAAAACCCATTTATAAAAATCCAAAAAGTATTAAAAAAGCGAAAAAAATAAAAAAAAACTGAAAAAGCATCACTTTAAAAAAAAATTGACAAAAATGCCACTTAAAATTTTTTGTTTCGCCACTAAAAAATGACAAAAACGCCAAGTTTAAAAAAAATTTTAAAATCTTTTTTTTAAGTTTGAAAAAAATCGTGTTTCGTTAAGTTTAAAATTTTTGTTACAAAAAGCTTAAAATTTTTTTTTTTTACAAAATTTTGCTTTAAAAATTTTTTTTTAAAGTTTGAAAAATGATTGATCTTTTCTCTTGTTAGAAGAAGTGATTGATGTTTTTCCTTTGATGACTAAAATATTTACCAATTTAATAAAAAAAAAAAAAGAAATATAAAAGAAGAAGAAAAATTATCATCGTTGTTATTCGGATCGAAATTCATTAAATAAATTATTGGAAGAAACAAGTCTAGGGTTTATAGTTAATTGTAAAGGAGGGTTGGATGTTTAAAAGAGAATTAATTGAAACTCCTTTATATAAAAGGATAAGGATTGATTAGTAATTAGAGTTTAGGGTTAATTGTTAGTCCTTTTTATAAAAAGATTAATTAGTAATTAAACTTTTAAATGAGTGTGGCATTTAGTGTTTTTTGTGTTGCATTTAGGACCACTCAATAAAAAAATATAGTCTCCCCCACCGTCTTTTAAAAGTTATGTTTACATACTCTCTATATTTCATATTAACAAATTAATTATACTAAAATATTATTGTAATTATGAACAACTTTAATGTTAATTAAGTATCCCTTAATTATTCAATTTTTGGGTGGAACGAAATACTCCCTCCGTCTCAAAATTATTATCTTACTTTAATTATCTTGTTTGAAATTTTTGTTTTTAAGACAACACTTTTACGATTTTACCATTATTTTTTCATTATATTTTTATTATGGATCACATACACATTAATATTAAATAAACTACACATCGAATCAATATTAATAATCTAATCAAATATATTTTTTTAAACCATATGTCAAATCAATTCAATTCAGACGATAATTCTAATAAAGGAGTAGTAAATAGAAAGATAGTGTCAGACATCTCCCCCACCGTCCGCCGTCACCACCATCCCTGTCCCCAATCTAACCCACGATTTCACAATTGATTGGAATGACTACTGATAAGAAGTAATGCTTTGTGAGTTTGATTCCAGAATTTAAGTATGACATGAAACCTAAAGTTGCATTCACCATTTGGTCAGACAATGGACGAAGGCATTAAGTTTGCAACTAAAGTGTTAAAGAACACAATTTTAATTTTAAAAATTAAAAATTCATAGAGAGCCGTCCGAATCAAGGACTGCCAGGTCCATCGCTCAACATGGATTTTCATTTTATTTTTGTAAAAAAAATTTAAAGGGTGAAGGACAATATAGCAATTTACTTTTCAAAAGTGTCAACAAACATGTACACAAACACAAGTCCCCCAATCACATTAGCCTGCCCTGGCCGATATTCAACAGCTTAGGGTTACACTCGGAAACATTGACGAGTAGCTCATTTACACCAAAACTAGTTCACACTTCACACTAGTAGCAAACACATTCAAAGGAAAACCACTCGCAGAATTGTATCATTGACGCACTCAACAACTCCATTACAATCACAATATCTCCCTCACGTGAAGACAGCAGTCATTCCAATGCTAAACCATAAAGCATGCAAAACAAAGCTTATTAAATGCTATAATTCGTAACCATAGCTTGCAACACTCATTAACATGCTGAACGAAGAAAGAAACACTGAAGCAGACATCGTCAAGGTCCCTCATAAGCCTTATGACATAGAAATGCACGTACAAGTGAAGATCATAGGATCTAGCGTAGCAGCAAGTAGGAATTGCCTCAGCTGTCAGAGCTGTAAGAGGCCTCCCCGGATGATGAGTTGCTCTCTTGTTGAATACGCTTCATCTCCTCGTATGCCCATTCAAGACCAGGGCAGTAATGAACTGGGGGATTAAACCTTGTGTCATTGATGTTATCTGGCAAGAATGCTCCATTTTCAATCAGGAATTTCACTGCTTTATTCTTTCTCTCTTTAGCAGCATTGTGAAGAGGGGTCCCTTGAATCAACAAAACAGAAAGATAAGCAAAAAGCTCAACATTTGAGCTACCACCAGCATTAAACAAACCATGTTAGGCTGAGAAAAATGATACTTACAGCCGCATGCCCCCTTCGTTCGGGCATCAATATTAGCACCGCGCTCAAGCAGTTCGTCCATGACCTTTAGGTGACCGCCCTTTGCAGCTAGATGAAGAGGGGTTATCCCATGCGATTTGGGGCCCGATGCAGCCACGTTTACATCCACTCCTTCGTCAAGGAGTCGTTTCACCTGACAAAGTAAATACATGTTAGTTCAAAGAGCATTCCTACCAGCATGATACGCTCTTACTTCAAAACTTCAAAACTTCAAAAGTGAAAAGGTAAGTTTCAACACCTGCCGCAGCATCGAAAAACATAAGTAATATGCACATTAGGAATAATGAACACTTCCTGACCTCCCAAAGTAGAATAGGTCAAAAATAATACTCCCACCGTTCCTAACTAATCGTCTAGTTTGACTGGGCACAGAGATTAAGAAAAGGTAATTGTCTATTATAAATATTAGTATAATGTGTAGTTTCCTTTAATGCCCTTATACATTTGGCCATAATTAAAGTAGGAAGAAAGAGTAAGGGTAAAGTGGTAAAAGTGTTTTGCTAAAAAGGAAAGTTTAGAAATAGGACAATTATTTGAGAACACGTAAATAAGGAAAGCACGACAATCAAGGACAGAGGGAGTAAAATGATCACCACTATTCTGGATTAGTAATATCCATTTCTCTTTCAAATTCTCATGAGAAATAGTCGTGTGTAATATATAATATCAAAGCAAATGGTTGAATGTGTACCACCATACTTCATATCACACAGGCAGTTCAGCAATAATTTATAGAATCTTACAAGTTATTGCCTATCTTACTCCTGAATAACAACACCCCAACGCCGTACAGCTTATTACATCACATTCTTCATTGAAACGTTAATGCAATGATGACTATTCGAACAAAAGGCCCCAGAGTGTAACTTCATGGGGGCAGTTGAAGTTACCACATTAAGGAGTCAAATTTCAAGGTGTATTATGGTGGTAGATGAAATTAAAGGTAGCTGACTCTAGATAATCGTGTCCAACTTTCCATTTCCTTTTGTGTTCTTTTAAAAGTTTCAGATATGTACTAAAAGACAAAATCTATTTCAGATAAACCCAATATTGGACTAGCAGCATATCGAAAATAAGAATATACTATCTAGGATAACTATACAACATGCTGTGCATAAGATCACAATTGGTTTCAGGTCTATGCAAATTTTTTGGTCATCGATACTTTTATAATGCCCGACAGTTGCTGCAAATTCTTGAAGCAACTTGAATCAAGAAGAATGCATACAAACCCAATAAAGTTACAGAGAATTGATGTAAAACTATAATGGTACAGCATTACATTCACAAGATAGGCTTCCTACTACACACCAAGACACCAAAACTTTTACCAAAAAAGGTTCTTTCTTCATCAAAATTTTTGGATGTCGGTACTTTTATTGTCGCCATTCAGAACAGATCATAGCATTTTGAACCTATTTTCTACATATTATATTACTAGTAAAGAAGGCAAACTAGCTACTACCGAACAACAAGTAAAGTAACTTCTCTCACTATCCCTCTTTAATCCAAAGATGCATAGTAAAACCTGAAGCACTTGAAATTTACAGAAGGAAACATTAAAATACATGCACAAAATCTTAAGACAAAAGATTGTATTGACTTAGGATAGACAAGATACAGTTTTGAAATACAGAACATATGCCTTTCTATGATAGGTAAGTGTGGCCCTTGGTATGGGGAATGGAACCAAGGACCTCAAGGTCTTTGCCCGAGTGATATTCTTCTCACATACTAACCAAATCTCCAAGTTAGATTATTTACTAAAGCATTCAACACCAAAATCTTCATATGACACAGGTTCAAACAAACGAGGTACTTCATCACTAAACCACATAAGCACCATAATATCATAATGTGTTCACAAGTAGAGTGTAAAGATGAAATGTTATAAAAATTGTAACCATAATTGTTTAAAGTGGACTCTTAATGTTATAATTGTTTAAAGTGGACTCTTAATGTAAAACATCTCAAAATAGAATGATGGACTCTTTACCTGAAATGGAGGGAGTACTCCCTAACAATAATAATAAATTGAAGTTTCATTTGAAAGTCAAGTCTTTTAAATGTACTTTTGGCTTGCTATATTTTCTTTATATGGTACCTAAAGTTACATATTTCTTGTATGACACAAATCACGTTTTCATATTTTCGAAAAAGAAATACAAATGTGAGCAAATAATGGAGGTTCTTTAAACGTCCCGAGCATGTTCCGCTATGTGTAGTCCACACAGGCCCACTAAGCACGCAAACCTTGGGTCACCAGGCCTACCATGTCTAACCCAAAAGTCTATGGATGATATTTACCCGGTGGGATCTTATAAACCGTACACAATTCCCACATCAACCCGATATGAGATGGGGGTAGCACAATCTCCCCCACTTAAAACTTGATGTCCTCGTCAAGGTTGAACAATGCCTTGGCAGTGCAGGATTCAATAGGTCGCTCGTGCAGGGATCAAGAGATAGCTCCCACAGTCCCACCTCCTGCAGTATTGCACTTTGACCCACACAACATTTTCTTCCCACACTTCCAGCCGGGACCCGCCCTGATACCATTTGCAACACCATTTGTAATGCCCCCGAGCTCGAAAATCCAAGCCCACTAAGCACAGAACACATTTGGGTCATTGGACGCCGACCCAAAAGTCATGGATGATGTTGGAGCCGGTGATAGTCGATGGCTACATTATAAACCGTATATAATTCCCACATCTACCCAATGTGGGATGGGGTTATTACAGGTTCTAGGGTTAAATTTTAAAAGATGTCACCTTTTCATCTAGGACAAATAGAAAATATAAAGTATGATTATATACTAATGCTTATAAAACATAGATTCAAACCAAAGAGGCACTTCATCACTAAACACTTGAGCACCATAATATCATAGTTACAAATCCAATTGAAATGAAAAAAACACAAATGACGTAACTTTCAGCAAGATAAAGAACCCAACCTAATCAATCAATCTTACTATCCTTGTTTCTAGACCACTAGTCTAGTCACGAACAATATTCATATAAAGCCATATGCAGAAACTAAATGCATGATGGCATGTCCCGAAACAAGCTTAATTCTGGTTAGTTTAAGCCTCTAAAAACAAGGGGGTGTATACAAGCTCTGGGAAAATCAAACAGTCAAAACCATAATTTTATCTAGGCAAATAGAAAACGGGAAGTTTGATAATTTTATTTTAGTTTGGAAGGAGGGAGTAATTCCAAGCACTGCCACCCAATAACTACTAGACAAAATCATAAAATAGCCATGCCAGGGACCAATCAGATCGTATGATGAAGACGATTCAACAGGAAAACACATACATATACATAAACACACACATATATATGCATATAAGAAACTACCTCCTTGAGATCGCCTTTGCGAGCACCAATGTGGAGCAGAGTCCAGCCTCTATCGTCCCTATCTTCGTCCCCGTGAGACCTGGGCGAGCGCCTGCCTCGCCTTGGACTCGAAACCATAAAGTAATCTTCCAGCATGCTTATCGGGCTCAATCCAAAATCCAATTCCCCCAAAATAATCCAAAGAGAAAAAAAAAAGAAAAAGGCACACACGCTACACACAGACTGAGAGTTTGCAGCCAAACAAAACCAGAGATTTCCCAATAGCAGGATTATCGAAAACCCAAACAACAATATCGAAGATTTTTCACCTCTTTTACATGATATAGAAAAGAGAAATAAAGGAGCGCAGGGAGAATTAGCGAGAGGAGTGATTGGCCATGTTGTGGGGGAAAAAGGGATTCAAACCAGGACCGAAGACACGGAGATTACCAAGTTTGATAACGAGCGATGATGGGGACGAGAATCGGAGAAGAAGAGAAATGAACATAATTGACGTCCCCAAAACCCAAAAATTGATATTGATGTAGATAAGAGGAGAGGAGAAGAGAATTGGGGGAGAGAACTTAAACAAATCCTGGATGAATTTGGAGAGAATTTGGGGGTCTCATGTGTGCCTGGGAGGAAGAAGGAAATGGATTGAGCAAGAACCCTAAAGATTGCAACAGAGCGAATCGGGGAGAGATATTTGAAGTCGGAGAATTTGGGGCAGTCTTTATCTCGCAGGTGCTAAAAGCTAAATAAAAGAGCTTCGTCACTCGTGTGACTGGATCCACTCGTGTGAAACTGTGTGATTTCCTGCCACGTGCAACCGTCCGGTACTGTTTAAATACACCAAAAAATTCTCAAGGTGGTCTCCTGCAAGACGGGGCCCCATTTAGGAATTCGCGGGTTAATAATTAAATATGTTAATAAAATTTACAATCATGAGTTTGGCGTGATGGAAGAAAGTAATTTTTAAGGATTTATAAATTTTCTGGTCATAATAAATCAATAATACGTTATAAAAACTCATAAAAATCAATATGTTGAGATGGTTCACATGAATTTTATAAGTTGTTGGAATGGGCATATTTGGTCTAAGATTCGAAACATCTTAGAATTGTTTTTATTGTTTTTAAGTTTTATTAGAAGGGATGTGTCATTTTGACATTGTTTATATTTACGATCAATCAGAGTGTTACTTTTAGGCTTGACGTGTGTCACTTTGAGAACAAAAGTGTGTCACTTTTGGATAATTGTTGCCTTAGGTCTGATTAAGTTTTACTTAGTTACTTTAAATCAGAGTGTCACTTTTAAACATAGAATGTGTCGCTTTTAAGTTTTACATGTGTCACTTTTGGTAAAAAAAATCACTTTTCATCTTTTAATTTTTATTCATAAGTGTCACGTTTAGTATGTCACTTTTATGTATTAATTGTGTCACTTTTAGGCATTAGGTGTGTCACTTTTGGTAAAACAACTCATTTTTATAATCATACAATTTGTATCAATAAGAGTGTCACTTTTAGGCTTGAAGTGTGTTACTTTTAGGACTAAAGTGTGTCACTTTTGAGCTAGTGATTTTAACAGCAATAATCAATTGAACACTACTGAAATATATCTTCTCATTCATAGAAATGTATATAATCCCAAGTGTCAATCGTTAAAAACACAAAACCATAACTTTTTCAAGGTAAAGTATATGTTTCTTACTCAAACTTACAAAATTTACTGAAAATATATCTAAAATAATCGAGCATTAGAGTCTTGGAACCAAATTACTTGGCTTGATGGGAATCGAAAAATCGTAGTCTTTTTCTTGCCCTTTTCAATACTTCCCTTAATTATTTTTGCTCTTTCCTTCGTAATGCAGAGGAGCAAGATCTAGGCATGTAGAAGATGAACTTGAAACACGAGATGATTCATTTTGGCCCGTAAATTATTTAAGGAAGAGTGTCACTTTTTAGTATTAAATGTGTCACTTTTTAGTATTAAGAGTGTCACTTTTTAGTATTAAATGTGTCACTTTTTGTATTAAGAGTGTCACTTTTTAGTATTAAGAGTGTCACTTTTTAGTATTAAATGTGTCACTTTTTAGTATTAATAGTGTCACTTTGTATTTTAATAAAAATTATAATAAATTTTCATTTATAGTGTCACTTTTAACATTAAAATGTGTCACTTTTTGTGTTTTTAATGTGTCACTTTTGGTTTTAAATGTGTCATTTAGCATTTCGTCAAAGTTCGTTAGGATCTGTCAAGTATCCCAAGGCAATTGATGCTAACGGATGACTAACGAAGCTAACAAACATTGAAAGTGGAGGGGCACTGAAACAAATAGAAGAATAGTGGCACTTTTTAGTATTAATAGTGTCACTTTGTATTTTAATAAAAATTATAATAAATTTTCATTTATAGTGTCACTTTTAACATTAAAATGTGTCACTTTTTGTGTTTTTAATGTGTCACTTTTGGTTTTAAATGTGTCATTTAGCATTTCGTCAAAGTTCGTTAGGATCTGTCAAGTATCCCAAGGCAATTGATGCTAACGGATAGCTAACGAAGCTAACAAACATTGAAAGTGGAGGGGCACTGAAACAAATAGAAGAACTTTTCAATAATGAGAATTAAAACAAAACATTGTAACTATGGAGTTTCAAACCACTAACCATCAATCCCTAAACCCTTGAGGTGGCACCTCCAACCAACTTTACTAACAACTTATTATGTTTTTATTAACAGATTTAATTATTAACCCGTAAATAGAGGAAATGAGCATTAAAATATAATGTTGAAGTTGGGGGGTGTCGAACCACAGACCTCCTTTGCTGAACCTCTAAGTTCCTCCTATCACCAACTCAGCTAGCTTGTTTTTGTGAATATTAATAACAGATTTTGCTATTAACCCCCGAATTTGTAAATGGGGCTCCGCCTTACGGATTTAGGATCCGTAAGACGGTCCTATACAAGTCTTTGCCAAAATTCTCATATCCAAGAGGTCCCAAGAATAATTATTATATCCAAAAAGTTTTAAAATCAAAATTTTAATATAAAAAAAGTTCAAAACTATATCTACGAATGTTGTTATGTTAAAAACTTTCATTTTGACGAAAATTTATTTTTCTTTTGTTTGTATCAATGATGATAATATTGTATTGAATATTATTTTATTATTATTATTATTATTATTATTATTATTATTATTATAAAAATAATACTATTATTATAATAGTAATATTATTATTTTTTATTACCATTATCTATCTATACATATATAAAAGGAGAAGAGCAAGTTTTGGAAAGTTTCCATCAAAAGTGACTTTTCAAATTTAGAAACACTTAGTATATAAGCCATTTTTTACATTGGAAATTGAAAATATAAAATGTCATTATTATGATTGATTGGATAAATGATTCTAAAACATCTTCACATTCTTATTTAATACTCCCTCCGTCCCTAAATAATCGTCATAGTTGACCCGGCGCACAGTTTAAGAAAAAACAATTGACTTGATTATTTATAATGGTTTAATGTGTAGTTTCTTTTAAAACTCATGTGTATGTGGCTCATAATTAAAGTATGGTGAAAAAATAAGGGTAAAGTGGTAAAAGTGATGTTCTAAAAAGGTAAGTTTCAAACTGGACAATTATTTTGGGACGGACGAAAAAAGAAAGGAAAACGATAATTTAGGGACGGACGGAGTATATTAAGAAAAATATGCATAGTAGAAACATAAGAGATAACAAAACCAAGTTTTTTTTGTCAATTTCTTTGCATCCATACCCAGGCTAGGAAAAATAAAAATTGAATAAAACAACGATTTTGAAACTAAATCATATACACATACTTTGAAGTAAAACTAATTCACAGACAATCAATTAATAATAATACCAAGATCTGACTTTTTTTCTCTATATTTCATCATAACCAAAGTTATTATTGTAAAATATATATATATAAATCGAGATATGACCAGTTTTTTGAGACAGCTAGCTACATGAAAAAAAAAATAGAAACCCGATAATTTCTGATTTTTTTTAGTTACTTATACATATTTAAAAATTCAGATATAAAAAAAGTACTGATGATGAAATTAATCAACATTTAGATCGAATTTGTTTGTTAGTTAAAATTGATAAACAAGTTTTGAAGTTAAACAGAGTTTTTGAAATATTTTTGGAAATATAAACATACCAACAAGTTTCCGGTAAGTCGGTGGTCATAGCTTCCGTTGCCGAACTTTCTTTAGGTAGTAACCTTAGGATTGGTCATCGCTGCAAAAAATGTGTAAAAAAAATTACAACGTGTCGTGAAACTGGGGTAAAAGTATTTTCTTTTCGTTTATATACATCAACTAAAACAATATGGTTTTATGAGTGTTTACCGGATCGCTGTCCAAAAGTTATCCATAGCACAATTTAAACCAAATTTTATGATGTCTTTCCATCAATCGTTTGAATTTTTGGTTCATTTTCCTTGACTCATCTCCTACATTTTATTTTCCTTTGTTATATATTATTTTAATTATTTTTTCTTTATGTCTGATTTTTAAATTGAACCATAATACTTGAATTATTTTGTAAAAATTATCAATTTTGAAAAGTATTGTTTTTAAGGTTTTATGACAAAACATGTTAGTATATCAAGACAAAAAATTACCAATTTTGAAAAGTATTGTTTTTAAGGTTTTAAATATAGAAATAAAGACAAAAAAATTGTTAGCGCATATAATATAAGACAAATGACAAATTGTTTGTGATATACTAACATCTTTTGTCATAAAACCTTAAAAACTACAATTTTCAAATTTGGTAATTTTTACAAAATAATTCAAGTATTATGGTTAAATTTAAAAATCAGACCTAACAAAATAATTAAAATAGTATATAACGAAGGAAAATAAAATGTAGGAGATGGGTCAAGGAAAATGAACCAAAAATTCAAACGATCGATGGATAGACATCGAAAAATTTGGTTTAAATCGTGCTATTGATAACTTTTGGACCACGACCCGATAAACACTCATAAAACCGTGTTATTTTAGTTGATGTATATAAACGAAATAAAAAACATTTTACCCTATTTTCACCACACATTGCAATTTTTTTTACGCATTTTTTGCAGCGATGATCAATCCCAAGGTTACCACCTAAAGAAAGTCCGGCGACCACCGACTTACCGGAAACTTATTGGTATGTTCATGTTTCCAAAAATATTTCAAAAACTCTGTTTTAACTTTAAAACTTGTTTATTAATTTTAACTAACAAACAAATTCGATCTAAATGTTGATTAATTTCATCATCAGTACTTTTTTATATTTGAATTTTTAAACATGTATAAGTAATTAAAAAATCAGAAATTATCGGGTTTCTATTTTTTTACACTAGTGATGCTCCCGTGCGTTGCACGATTTGTACACGTGTTTAAATTCATATACTCAATTAAAGTTGATTAATATACATTTAAAAACTTTAATATGAACAAAATAAACAAAAATAATAATAAAAAGTAAAATTAAAGATGAAAATTACATTAATTTGAAAAAGTTATTATAAATTTTAAAATATTTCTTTATATACAACATTTCTCATTGAAAATGTACAATTGTCACAACGATCACTATCACATAACGAAATTTGAAGGCCCTAGAATTAGTAAATTTAGATAAAGCGACAACACAAAAAAAATTTAAGGGTTGTGTTAGAAAATCCCCCATGTGATGCACAATATATAAAAATCTATAATAATACAACAAAATTTAAATTTTAGTGACAACACTGTATGAAAGTTGAACAAGTTATTAAAACATAAAGACAAAAAAAAAGTGTAACTTAATAGTTAATTATAAAGAATTACATTATGTAAAACAATATTTATTTTTTTCGAATACTTACTAAAAAACAACATTGGTCGTCGAACGTGTAAGATTACTATCGGTATCAGTATCACTTATTTATATGGAACACTTATCATTAGAAATTGGTCAAACAAAAAACCTTTGGCTTTATTTTGAAGGTTATCACCGTAACATTGTCATAATAACTCTAGAAAATAATTATACTCCCTCCATCTCAAAAAAATAATCTCATTTATCAAGTCAAACTAACGTCTGAATAATGTGCTCTATCAACTGCCTCAACTTCAATGTTGATTCCACTATGGTTGGTCGAACGAATATACTTAGTCATACTTATAAGAGTTTCATTTCGCAGTTTGATATTCCTTATTTGTCTATTGATTTTTCTAATGAACAACGCTTCCTTTGCAACAAATTTATAGTGGTTTCAACATTGTAAACTGCTTGATATTTGAATAGCCCTACGGATGTACATCTCCCAATATGTCCATGTACAACCGAATTAATTAATTAACTTGATGTATAATTATTGTAATTGTTTTTATATTGCTATTATTAATTTGATATTATGTTGTATAATTTAGTCATTAAAAAAACACAATCCTCTATATTATTGAATGTAACTGTAAATGACAAAATAAATTTATTAATTCGACAGTTGGTTCTTGTAATTTTTTCAATATTGTATTTATTCACAATTCAATGATAATTTGTTGTATAATCCAGTCATTAAAATAAATATCTACGTTTATTTCCTTGCATTTTCTGTAGTTATAAAAAAAAATCTAGATTTTTTTAATACTATTGAATATTAAATGTAAGGAGGCCGGAAGTTTATAACAATAAAAAATTCAATTGGCTAAAGATAAATAGAAATGTGAAAGGTTTTTTAATTAATTTATGTACTTAAAATAATGATGACAATATCAAGTATCAAATACCAAGACAAAAATGACTCTTGAATTAAAACAAAAGTGTTTCCAAATCTAGAAAGTGTATTTTGGCGGGATATTTCCGTTATTTGATCCTCTCCTTTTATATATGTATAGATGTAGCTAGCTGTCTCAAAAAATTGGTCCTATCTCGATTTATAGATTTTTTTTTACAATAATAACTTTAGTTATAATGAAATAGAGAAAAAAATGTCAAATCTTGGTATTATTATTAATTGATTATCTATGAATTAGTTTTACTTCAAAGTCTTGTATATGATTTAGTTTCAAAATCGTTGTTTTATTCTATCTTTATTTTTCCTAGCTTGGATATTGATGCAAAGAAATTGACAAAAAAAACTTGGTATTATTATTAATTGATTGTCTGTGAATTAGTTCTACTTCAAAATGTGTGTATATGATTTAGTTTCAAAATCGTTGTTTTATTTCATCTTTATTTTTCTTAGCCTGGATAATGATACAAAGAAATTGACAAAAATAATTGGCTTTGTTATCTCTCACGTTTCTACTCTACATATTTTTCTTAATATACTAAATAAGAATGTGAAGAGGTTTTGAAATCATTTATCCAACCAACCATAATAATGACATTTTCTATTTTCAATCCATTGTAAAAAGTGGCTTATATACAAATTAGAAGTGTTTCTAAATTTGGAAAGTCACTTTTGGCGGAAACTTTCTAAAACTTGCTCCTCTCCTTTTATATATGTATAGATTTATTTGTATATATCTTAATATCATTTTTTAATACGGAAAACATATCAGTGAATTTAAATTTTGTTGAGACTCCAGAGTAGAGAATAAGAGAAAGTGAACCTCAATTCCATTGTTTAGAATTAGAATTGTGGCCTTCAATGTAAATTTTATTGTTTATATCCAGGAAAAATATTAGAATTTGAATCGAACTGAAATTCTTAATATTTTTATTCTATAAATTGATTTTTTTTTCTCTAAAAGTAAAACATTTTTAAACCTAAAGACTCTTGATGTTCATTAATTTTTTTATTTCTATTAATTTGTTTATACGTTTAGATTTTTAATTGAAATCTACATGAGAGCCAAACAAAATAATCTTAATTTTAATGTTACAAAATTATGATATTCAATTCTACACATTGAACTCATAATCTTTATATTGCAATCATTTGTGTATTTTATTAGCACTAAAGTTTTAACTATTGTATTGATATGAATATATGTTTCATGTATCGCACGAGTGCTTTGATTAAAAATTTTTATGATTAACTTCAATTTTTATTGTACAAAGTAAACTGTTGTGATCAATAACGTGTCATTTCGATATCAATTTAAAGATATGTTAAAAAAAAGTTATTGTTTTTATAAACATAATTTTCTATCATTTGTTTTATATACATATTGAACTCGTGATTTTTCATATAATTATTCAGTTATATGGTTATCATTAACATTTTATATTATTTTATTTATATCAATATTGAACCGCACATTACACAGTTGTGTTGTAGTATATATAAAAATAAAAGTGCATAATTTTTAGAAATTTTCCGCCAAAACTCACTTTTCAAAAATAGAATCACTTATGTTCTGTTTATGTCAAAAAAATTGAAATTGAATTTGAGAAATGTCATTTAATGATGTTGACAGAAACTATTCCAATTGAGTTTACTTTTTTTTTTATTTAGAGAATTAAATTCGAAAATGACATATAAATGGCATATAACTATTAAATATTAAACAAAAATATAGTAGAAATCAAATTTCTAGCCAAGCTATTCATAAGTCAGACATAGTTCATGTGCATATAATTAATTACAGACAAAATCAATATATAAAAATAATTAGTAAAAATGGTATTTATTCAAAAATATTGAATAGCTTAGTATTATTATAAATAAAAAATAGGTAAATAAAAATACTCACGATTATTTTTAATAGATCTTGAAATACAGTTGTATAATATTTAAAACAAAAAACAAATAAAAAATAAAAAATACTCATGGGCCTGACTTTGTTTGTTTTTTTAGTTTGTGTTCGTCTTAGTTTAAATTATTACTAGATTTTGTGTCTGTGGCACGGTGTCAGTATGAAACTTATTCAATGTATGAAACAAACAATATGCAAATGAATTGATATATGTTTGGGATTTTGTAAATATCATATGAATGCACACTACACAATTGAAAAGAAGACAAAACTCAATCAACTAAACAAAAAAAAATATTTTATGATGGTCCATTACAAATAAGTAAGAATATCGAGAACTTTATGTCATATTCAAATTAGAGTGACATTTTCTCTTTCTTTCTTTTTTGTTAATTCTTTATGTAATTGAAAATTGAAATGTAATATATAAGTTATGTTGTTAAAAAGGATACAAGTTTTTTTTTTTTGTGGTTTCAATTAAATAGTCATATAAAAATTAAGATGCAATTTTTTTAATTACATCACATCAATGAACAATACATATTCTAAAATCTCAAAATGTGAGTTAAATTTGAACGATACATACTCGTGAATATTTCAATTGAATTACATATTCTGAAATCTGAAACTGTGAGTTAAATTAGAAGGTTGGAACTCAATTAATGTTGTTTCGTAACATAGTCTATTCACTTGAGTTATGCAATGACATGAGATTAATTGTTACAAGGTTAAGAAACCATGTTTTAGAATGTTGAGTTCTTTCAAAGGGCAATTCTGGCGGTACTCTTTTCATTCCAAGAATGTCACTGATATTATTTTATCCTACGATTTCTTTCAAATTTCAGATAAAATATTTTTTGTTGATTATGTTTTACACAATGTCTATGAATAAAAACTATGGTAAGTCATTGTCTAATATAAGACTCCATTTGAAAATATATTTTTGGTTATCATCAGTTGTATGTAGCTTTGTCTAGAGTTACTATGTGATATTTATAGTTGTAATTGTCGTACATGTTGAACGAAAATTATTATATATAAAAATATTCCAAAATTTATATTATTTTTTCAAATCTATAGGATTTTCTATATTTAATTTTACTTTTTATTACTTTTTGTTTATTTTGTTCATTTAAAAAAAATAATTACATATTATTAAACTTTAATTTAGTATATAATTTTATACACATGAACAATTCGTGCAACGCACGGGTGCATCACTAGTTAGTATTAAATACCAAAAGTCTATTTAAAATTAATTTCACAATGATCTCAAAACAAGTATTCAAGCTATAAAATCTAAAATTAATCTTTTCATATTAAGATTTGAAAAGTTAACCTTTACACTTTTATTAAATTGTGGTAGTAATATTACACTTTTATGAAATTGTGTTAACCTTTACACTTTAATTAATATTATTATTTATTAATAATAATGACACTATTAATAACAATAATAATATTAATAGCAATTTTTATAATATTATTGTTATTATTAATAGTAAGTTATTTTTTGTTGTTTTTCTTTTTTTTTTATTATTATTATTATTAATTTTATTAATAATAATATTATTATTTTAATAATAATAATAATAATATTTTAATAATAATAATATTATTATTATTATTATTATTATTTTATCTAAAATATTGAATCATTAAAATCATTGAAGTTAGAAATAAGTTTTTTTTTTTTAAAATAAAACCTCATACTCTAACAAATGTAAAAGAAGCGTTAAGTTTTGAACTTTTTGGTATTAAGAGTTGAACTTTGGGACTTTTTAGATAAAAACATATTTTTGGGACTTTTTGGATATGAGATTTTTTAATGAGACTTTTTGGGTATTTTTCCCTAAACCTATCGCACTTAACCTATAAAACCATCATAATTTCGAACCGAATGGTGGGTATTCGAACACTGAATTGAAATTAACGGTTGTTAATTGATTTGATTGGTTATGGTGGAGGTATTCGGGAATAATCGAAATAGAAAAACTAAGAAATTGTTAAGTTTCGGTATCAGTACTAAATGCCCCATTACCTGCCACATTCCCTAACTGCTACCCAAACAAACTACTAGTAATAAAAATTTTACCCCTATTTATCATATAATCTACATATAAATGTTAGATGGAAAACATAAAACTTCTAACATTATTTTCAACCACTCGAATTTGCCACTTAGTGCATTTAGTCGCTCACTCATTTTCATCACTTCAAGACTTGCATCTTCGGCAATCGGTAAAAAAAATATGATCAATCAAACTATCTATAGACATCAATGACGATCAATCAACTAAACAATATTTACATCTCAATAATGTTCGTTTCGTTCTTTCTATCTCTCTGTATCTCTCTCAATGTTTGTATATGTTAACTAGAGCTGGAAATGGGCTGGTCGACCCAATCCAAATCCAACGGGGCAAAGCTTATTTTAGGTTGGGTTGGGTCGGCTCGAATTTCAATGGGCCTAAGAAAAAATTGAGCTTTTCAGCCCAAAATGAATCAACCACAAAATTGGCTGACGGATTCATCCTTAGGTGGAGGAAGCAGGGTGAAAGGAGTGATAGGTGGAGACATGGAAGTGGTGGACTTGATGGTGGCAACGACGATTTGGGGGATGTATTCATCCTTAGGCAGCATTGATGAGAGGAGAAAGGAGAAGGTGAGAAACTAGGGTTGTGAAACTTTGAGTATGTGAAAATGAGAATTACGACTTTGTGTTGTGACTTATAGTTGAGCCTACTGGCTTCGTGCCTTGTTTGGTAAGCCGGTGTGCGTCTATTTCACCCTTAGTATCTCTTTGACTTTGTGTAACTGTGTTTGTGACTATTTTTAATGTGATTGGGATGGGCTGGTCCAAAAAAATCGAGCTTTTTTTATCTGAGCCCAAAAAGTCCATGGGTCAATTGGACTGGGCCAAAAAGGCCCAACCTTTTTTTGGATCTCCAAATTTAAATCCCAGCATATCAAAACCTTAGATTGGCTGGGTCAGCCCATTGTTGATCGGCTGGGCCAACCCAATGGGCTGGGATGCTTTTGTCAGCTATAATTTTAACAAACAAGTTGAGTTAAAAATCGCATGGTTTGAAAAGAGTGTCTAATTTAATAGATACTTGCTCCATAGTATTATTTGTCATTTATCGTGAAAGATCGTACTCTAGTAATCTTTTCTCCTGTTTTGAAGTATTGATCAAGTTTAGACGAATTGATTGCATTTTATTCATTACTTTATGTATGTCTAAAATATTTTGCATTTGAAACACTTAGTTGTGCTTTATGATTCTTCCTTTATTTATGAAGTAAAATATGTAATAGACAAATTTACATATTTTCTCTCTGCATTCATATATGCATATAGAACAATATCAACATTTATTTGAAATAAAAGTAAGTTTATATGTTATTGCATTAATGTTTATACTAATTTTATATTTACTATGAGAATGTGATTGCATCATTAGGTGAATGTTTCATGGTTAATTAACTCTTCTGTAATTTTCTAAATCATCTGTGATTCTATTTATTTATGTAATATTACATTATATTGTTGCATGTAATATATACTTATATGTGTAATTTTGTATGTATTGAATAACTCTTTTGTATGTATTGAATAATTTTGTATATACTTAATAAAGCTTTTTTTAATATTGATTGAAATTGTGGTGTGCACAACAACATAATTAAACTTTTTAGTATTTGTAAACATGATTATGATGAGTTTTAAGTAAACGTATTATCATTTATCATGTCTTATTAATATAGTATGCTTTTTGAGTGTCTTTTAAATCATTAAATTATTTAAAATAAATTGTTAACTTGTCTAATTCACGTGATTATCCTATGGTTAACTGTACCCGTGAGAAATGGATATGGTAGGACAATTTGATTGCCGGGTGGGAATTGAGATGGTTATGGGGGCATAAAATTGAATTGGGAATGAGGGTGGCATTATATATAACCGCCTGAATCTTCCCTGTCATTCCTAAAAACTACGATATATACTCAATTTTGATATAAATTTATTACCTCGGTAATTCGACTTAAGCTCATACTTTTTGAATACATACATGACAATATATGCTTAGTCATGCTTTCATTTAATTATTAACCGTAGTTATTTTTTTTTTATATAAACAGATACTATTTTATGAATATAATAACCTTAAGAGTGTGTAGAAGTAAGAATATTAAGATATTTAAAATTAAAGATGAAGAAAATATAACAATAACCATGTATAGAATATGACGTATCGTCTTGTATATTTCAATCATATTCATATAATATACGTACAAACATATATAAATATTTTTTTCCAATCACGCATTATATGATTGTGTCAAATATGAATGTATAGGGTAGTTCTTAGTTCGGTTGGATCAGTTTTGAGGCCTTTTACAAACCAATTCAATTGCGCATCGATTTAAAAGCCTTTCCCACCAAGTTTATTTATTATGAGAAAATTCAAACCAACCCAGACCAACAAAAACCTCTTCAGTTGGATCGGTTTGGCACCTTTCCCAAACCAAATCCAAATTTGTAGATTATGAGAAAATCAAATTTCTAAATGTTTAGCATTATAGCAAACTTTCCTAAGTACCATTGATTTTGATACACACCTTTCATATAAATTCCAAATTACTTTGAACATCAAAATAACATATGCGACTAAAAGAAGGTTACATAGGTTGTTGAAGACTAACTGGTCGAGCTAACTAAGATATAATGGATTGGGCACCATGGGCTCGATCCTCCATATGTGCCTCTATCGGGCTGATTCCTCCCCTAGTCATCTCTTTGTTCAAATCTCCTCGGTTCCACTAGTTAGACCCTGCTCTTGCTTGCATCTTTCTCTCTGTGGCCACGCCGCTAGATAGAGTCTTTTTTCTTGGTGCCCCTTTTGCTAGCTTTCTGATAATGGCCATTTTATGGACAATCAGTTGCACATTTGGCACTTGAATTAGAGCGTGCAAGCCAAATTTAGTTTTGAGGGCCCCGGATGCCAAGCCCCTTTGGAAGCATATATTTATTCCTTGGTGGGGGCACATCGTCTATCTATTCAAGGATGTTCCGAAGCGGGCCAAATAGTGCCGAGATTTTTGCTCGGGTTCTAGCAGATGTCATATAGGTCCAACGCATCCTTTGACTGGGTGCCTGTAGTGGAAAACTTTGTCAAGAATGCTTTCTTGAACTTGTGTCAACTCGTTGATTGAGTTTGATTCTCTTTCTGCAGTGGTGAAACATTTTAGAGTCGTCGTAAGGTGCTAAATGAAGGCGTTACACCGATTGTCTCAGACATGGTGAGAATACTCATCCGACCTCAAAGCTGAGACACGCTCTCTAGTATTGGTCTTCCCTCATATGTGCTAAAATTGGAAAATTTGATGCGAGGGATCGAGGGCCTCCTGATCCATCACGATATGATCGACGCTTTCTGTGGGCCTCATATCTTTCCTTCAACTCCCATCATCCTTTATCTCCCACTTTTGCTTCGCTAGGCATCGGACTCATATACTAAGTAGCAGTTAGCCTCGAGAATTGGGCCATGAGCTTGGTCGTTATCTTAGGACTGTATGCACGAGGTCGCCTTAGAGCACGTAGTTTAGGCATCCATTGGTGGGGGCGATCTTGGTTGCACGCCCCGTTTCTCAGTTGCCTCATTTTTTTGTCTAGCTCGTCTTACAAGACTTTGCCTATTAGTGCGACTAGCGGGTGATACCCTTAAGCCATAGGAGGGAGTGAACACTAGCTCTAGGCCCATGGTCCACCATTCTAGGACCCAATCGGTCATGAACATGTCGTTTTTATCAACTTCCTCTATTGTCGCCTCAAGGTATACGATTGTTATTCTAGGATTCTATGGGAGAAAACTCTTGCTGAGTGCTTAGTTGGGACCTATGATAGGTGGGGAAACGCGAGTGACCCAATTAAGCTCAAACAACTTTTGCCTCGCACGTGAAGCTGGACAAGGATCTCTACTTGACTTTTCCAATGCTCCAACTCGATTTGCTGAGGAGTTGATTACTTTTTTCGCCAATATATCTCCATGACATTGTCATGCCCTGGAGATCGTGATTACACGCCTCACAGAGAGGTGAAGAACAAAATCAAACACAAATCTAAAACAAAAGCCAAATCCAGGATAGTGCTTTTGCCAAAAAAGACCAAAATACCATATATATACCGTTGTGTACGAGTACATCAGAGCAACTATCATTTGGATACAAAGCAAACCCAAAGAGTCTGTTGATAACCCGAATAATCACGAACCTCAAAAAACTTTATACTATAACATATACAAATAGACAAAAATACAATGTTTAAAGGTGAGATGACTCATGCATCACTATACAACTTCTAACTGCAAAACCTGAAACAGTCACCAAACTTCCCTATAACAATCACCTGGAAGGAAGAAAAGAGAAAGGGTGAGCATAAATTGCCCAGTAAGGAACCTGTCAACATTAAAGGATGTGACAGTGTATCGAAACAATATCAAAATAGCTTTATCAATCTGATAACAATAGCTGTGAAACAAAACCAAACAATCAAATCTCTCTATTGAAGAGTGGATGAACAATAGCGATAAACAATGATATCAAAACAAATTCCATAACACTTGAGTCGACCAAATGCTCAAACCTGCCAAACAAATGACTCAAACATCAAAGTGTCACTGCAGATGTCACTTTGACCAAGAGTTGCAAATACAATTACCAACAACCGGTGATGGAGCAGTCAACTTGTGACGCTATCAAATCGTAACATAGTAACAACTCAAAGTGTATATGGCGGAGTAGCAAAACAAATACAGATGATCGATTTCAAATGACAGGAACAAAGAAACGATAACAAACTAAAATCCAACTTGGTAAGAATGATATCAATTATCAAAGGTTTCGAATAAAAAGAATCAAATGGTAACTAGGTTGACAAAAACCCTTACCTCAACTCCGAGACAATCCAAATACTCAACCAGCTAACACACCTCAATCTAAGCATATAACACAATGAAACGATTTAAGAACCAACTTTAAGTACCATGTTTTCAGTAATGAACTCTATGCACAACTAGTTTTGTGCATTAAACGCACGTACAAAAATATTTTTTAATTAAATAATATTCAAGTAAAACGAAGAAGCAAATCAAAATCAAAAGAATAAATTAAGAAAAACAATGTTGGAGACAACTACTTAAATATAAATATATCATTTTACTGGTAATATTATGGATTTTGAAAATTTTCTTATACACAACATCATCTTCATCGGATATTGATATATTCAATTCAAAACGGTTTGTTACCCTAAAAATTGCGACATACCAATGACCATGTTTGAATACTGGTTTCTTCAAGAAGAATTCTACATGAAAAAGTGATTGACCTTGACTTTTGTTAATTGTCATGACATACGATACTACCAATGGAAATTCTCATATCTGGAACTTGAAATACAACCTCACATCTAATGGAGACAATGACATTCTTGGAATAAACATTTTTGTCTTCATCATTGCTTTTATTAAAAAAAATTAGCTTCAATAACGTGATTCTCAAGCTTGGTAATGATTAGTCTTGTTCCATTGCATAATCCTGCAATAGTGTTAATGTTTCTTAACAACATCATTGAAACTTCAACCTTAAGTGTTAATTCATGGTTCGACAATCTTGAACACTTTATATATTCAAAAACCGTAGAATGAATGTTATCAAACAAACTTGTGTTGTTCTTGCCCCGAACATAGAACGAACTCAAATAAGTTATTCCTTACGTCATTGTTATAAAACTTGTACTCATTTATGGTGTCAACAACATCAA
>CM028378.1:82180971-82361115 GCA_013146195.2 Codonopsis lanceolata | reverse complement strand
ATAATGGGATATATATATATTTTGTAGTAATAATATAACTTTAGACATTATAATTAGATTGTTAATCTCTTCTATTGTTATAATTTTTTTATATTGTTACTAATATTAACGATTTTTTACCTAAATAAAATACATATTTTAATAATAATAGTAATTTTTTTTTATCTAAAGACTTTTAAAATTAACATTTAACTTGATAATAATATTAGAAGTCATTTTGTTAAAAACTTTTAAAATCATAATTCATTTTTAAACAATGTGAGATACTTATTTTATATTTTTATTGGTAATGAAAGTTTAAGTCTTTTATCTAAAGACTTTAAAACCAACACCATTCTAACCATGTGGTATACATATTTTCTATTAGTAATAATAGTAGTGGATAAAAGACTTTTTAAACAATATTCATTTCTAAACAATGTGGATACATATTTTCTATTGGTAATAACAAAAATGTCTTTATCTAATGACTTTTATAACCAATACTCATTTCTAAATAATATGAGATACATTTCTTTGTAACCAATGTGAGATACATCATCTAAAAACTTTTTAAACCAATATCACTTTATAACCAATGTGAAATATTTCTCTTCTATTGCTAATAATTGTAGACTTTTATAATCAACATCACTCTTTAACCAATGTTTAATACATATCCTCATTTGGTAATAATAGAAGAAGTCTTTTATTTTAAAAATTTATAACCAACATCTCTTCTAAATAATGTGGGATATCTCTTCTATTACATTGACGATAAAAGTAAAGTCTTTTATCTAAAGACTTTTAAAACTAACATCATTTTTTAGCAAATGTAAGATATCTCTTCTATTAGTAATAATAGTAAAAGTTTTTTATCTAAAATTAAAATCAACATCACTTTCTAACCAATGTGAGATATACATATTCTTTGATAATAATTTGTGTTTTCTATTTAAAGACTTTAAAACAAACATTACCCCTCTACCAAATGTATGATACATCTATTATATTGGTAATAATAGTATTTTTAAACCAATATTAATTTATATAGCCAATGGTGATACATCTTTCTATTGATAATAATAGTAGAATACTTTGTAACCAATGTGAAATACTTGCATCCATGTGGAAGCTTTAAAAACTTTGGTTTTCAAGTGACTTGAAAATCAACATCACTTTCCAACCAATGTATGATGCATTTCTTCTATTGATACTTAATAATAGAATTTTTAAAACCAACATCAATTTCTAACCAATGTGGATACATCTCTTCTATTGTTGAAAAAATATTGTTTTTAGTAAAGAAATTAGCAACTTGGGCACAAAATTTTTACGTGTCATTTGTTTGTTGGACGGCTGAATTAAGCAAATTTGTTCTACTTTAAGGAGAAAGCATCAAATGATATATTTATTTGTCCAAATCAAGCTTTAAGTAATAAGATATCAAGACTTCTTAAAGTATAATACTTGTTAAAATAATTAGTGTTTTTAGTGAGAGAAATTATGCAACTTGAGGCACCTAATTTCTTTACGTGTCATTTGTTTGTTGGCGAATGTAATCACAAGAAATGTATTCTACCTCATGAGCATCGAAATCATATATATTATTTGTCCAAATCGAGTTTGGATGAATAAGATATCAAGAGTTAAAGTATAATACTTATTAAAAATTAGTGTTTTAGTAAAAAGAAATTAGAACTTGAGGCACAAATTTCTTTACGTGTCATTTGTTTGTTGACAAAAGTAATTGTGCAAATGTGTTTCTACTCAAGAACATCGAAATGATATATTTATTTGTCCAAATCAAGTTTTGGATGAATAAAATATCAAAGCTTAAAGTATGATGTTAAAAGTGAGTCATTAAGTAATATCTAACCTTGAAGAGTTTTATCCCACATTGGTTAGAAGTAATGTTAGTTGTAATTTTTTTTTTAAATATAAGTCTTCTACTATTGACAATAGAAGAAGTTATATATACTAATACTAATACCCATTATCATTATGATTATTATGTATTATTATTAGTTAATGGTTAGAAAACCAAAAGTATATATATATATATATATCTTATATTGCTAATAATAGTAAGTCTTTATATAATCTAAAATAATTAAAAATCAACATCATTTTTTAACCAATGTGAGATATACATTTTCTATTGGTAATAATGGTAGAAGTTTTTTAACAAAACTTTAAAATCAACATCACTTTATAACAAATGTATGATACATCTTTTCAATTAGTAATTAATAATAATATTTTAATACAAACATCAATTTCTAACCAATGTGTAATACATCTCTTCTATTGGTAATAATAAGAATATTTTTAACCATGTGAGATACATCTCTTCTAAAAGTGAAAGTCTAGTCTTTTAAAGACTTTAAAATCTAACATTTTCTTTTTTAAACAATGTGTTATACATCTCTTTTATTGAATAATATAAAATAGGCCAAAATACAAATTTCCCCAAAGTATACACTCAATCCCAGTGATCACTACCCACCCACTTAAGTTTGTAGCCAATTTGGTATCCGATGTTGCCATTTGTGTCAATTAACTCCCGCCCAACATCCGTTAAAGAATTGATCGCGTTTAACTCTCGTGCTCTCGCACGCAATGATGGGTACTTCGCCATCGCCATTTCTTTGGGTTATGTTAGATGGGTGGGTATTTTGTTCCCGTGAATGCACTACAAAAACAGGGGCACTCGCATAATGGACGACCTATCCTGGCCTCGGATCCCCCCCCTCGACGAACCTCACCACCTCATCAACAAGTACCGCACCCGCACACAATATCTCGTAAAGTACGAGATGGGCAAAGCTACAGACCAAGGTACCTTCGCAAAGGTCTACTATGCCAAAAACCTCGATACATCCGAAGCTCCGCCATTAAAGTCATCAACAAAGACCATGTTTTAAGAAGGAAGGCATGATGGATCAAATCCAAAAATCTCGGTCATGCGCTTAGTTCGTCACCCGAACGTCGTCCGAATTGAAAGAAGTCATGGCCACTAAGCAAAAAAATCTTCTTCGTCATGGAATACATTAAAGGCGGCGAACTCTTCGCCAAGGTCGATAAAGGTAAACTCAAAGAGGATATCGCCGTAAAGTACTTTCAACAATTAATCGCTAAGTGCCATCGACTTACGTCACAGCGGCCAGGCGTCTCCATGATCCGATCCGAAACCCGAGAATTCGCTCCTCGACGAGAACGAAAACCCGAAAAGTTTCCGATTTCGGGTTGTCATCGTTCTGAGGATCGGTAACAGCCAGCATTACATACCCATGTGAATGTAGCCGTAGTATAACGCACAAGGTGCTAAAAGAAAAGAATACGATGGGGCAAAAGCGGATATTTGGTCTTGTGGGTAATTTTCGCCGGTTGAAGGAGACCGGTAAGTTTTGAGGGAGGTTGAGGGGGCACCGGGTTTATCACTTTAGAGAGAGAGATTTAGAGTGGCCGATCCAGTGGATCGGTGAGTGGCATTTTTTGTCCCCTGTTTTGTAAAGGAAATGACGAAATTACCCATCACGTGCAAGAGCACGTGAGAGTTAACGTCAATTCTTTAACGGACGTTGGGCCGGGGGAGTTAATTGACACAAATGGCAACATCAGATACCAAATTGGCACAAAACTTAAGTTGGGTAGTGATCTGGGATTGAGTGTATACTTTGGGGGGAAATTTGTATTTTGGCCTATAAAATAATTTAAACTCAACATCATTTTCTAGCCAATGTGAGATATACATCTTCTATTGGTAATAATTGTAAAAATATTTTATCATATATATATATATATATATATATATATATATATATATATATATATATATATATAATTGGTGAGGCACTATGGTTGTGCCACCTCACCACCTTTAGATAAATCTTCATTCTAAAGCATCCATGTGGAAGCTTTAAAAACTTTTGGTTTTCTAGTGACTTTGAAAATCAACATCACTTTCCAACCAATGTATGATGCATGATGCATTTCTTCTATTGGTACTTAATAATAGAATATTTAAAACCAACATCAATTTCTAACCAATGTGGGATACATCTCTTCTATTGTTGAAAAATTAGTGTTTTTTGTGAAAGAAATTGTGTAACTTGAGGCACGAATTTCTTTACGTATCGTTTGTTTGTTAACGAATGTAATTGTGCAAATGTATTCTACTCGGTGAGAGCATCAAAATGATATATTTATTTGTCCAAATTGAGTTTTTGATAATAAGATATCAAGACTTAAAGTATAATACTTGTTAAAAAAATTTAGTGTTTTTAGTGAGAGAAATTGTGCAACTTGAGGTACAAATTTCTTTACGTGTCATTTGTTTGTTGGTAAATGTAATTGTGCAAATGTGTTCTACTTGGTGAGAGCATCGAAATGATATATTTATTTGTCCAAATTGAGTTTTGGATGAATAAGATATCAAGAGTTAAAGTATAATACTTATTAAAAAATTAGTGTTTTTAGTAAAAGAAATTGTGCAACTTGAGGCACAAATTTCTTTACGTGTAATTTGTTTGTTGACAAAAGTAATTGTGTAAATGTGTTCTACTCGGCAAGAACATCGAAATGATATATTTATTTGTCCAAATCAAGTTTTGGATGAATAAGATATCAAAGCTTAAAGTGTGATGTTAAAAGTGAGTCATTAGAAGTAATAACTAACCTTGAAGAGTTTTATCCCACATTGGTTAGAAATAATGTTAGTTGTAAAAGTTTTTAAATATAAGTCTTCTACTATTGACAATAGAAAAAGTTATATATACTAATACTAATACCCCTTATCATATTGATTGTTATTAGGTATTATTATTAGCTAATGGCTAGAAAACCAAAGGTTTTTAAAACTTCCACATGGATGATTTAGAATGAAGATTTATCTAAAGGTGGTGAGGTGGCACAACCATAGTGCTCCTCACCAACTTTATATATATATATATATATATATATATATAGATTTGTCCAATTTAGTGTTTGGATGAATAAGTTCTCCTTCTGTCCCCAAATTATTATCATGCTTTCCTTTTTCGTCCGTCTCAAAATAACTATTTTGTTTGAAACTTTTCTTTTTAGGACAATACTTTTACCACTTTACCCTTACTTTTTCATCCTACTTTAATTATGAGCCATTTACACATGTATAAGGGCAAAATAGCATGTCCTATTTTGGTCTTGTTCCCACTTTTCTTGATCATAAAGTTTTGGTGGATATTTGGAAACAAAATATTCATAATATTTTGGTTTTCTTGGTCTTAAAGCTTATGAGTAATTTTGGAAACAAATTTTTTGCAAAAATCCTCCCTTATGACGTGTCTTGAAGTCCTAGTTTATTTGGTAAGAAAATCTAGCTAATAAGGAAGTTGATTTGATTTCTAATTCTAATCATTTTCCATATTGGAGTTAGTTTCCTTCTTTATGTGTAGGTTTTCTCCACATTATAAATAGAAGACATGAGGAACGGCTGAACACACATATAGAGAGCAGAATATTCAGAGGAGAAAAATTCAGAATTTCAGAAGCTGTTCATAATTTCATAATTGTGCAGAATTTGAATGTAGCTTCCAATGCCGCAACATCAGAAGCTACATTGAAAGCTGTTGTTTGTCTTCCTAGCTGTTCTAGGAAGCTTATTTTTTCTTCCCACGTTTTCTGTACCTGTTTTTCTGTGGGTTTTTGCTCTCCAAGACTTGTTGTCTTGTGAAAGTGTTTGTTTGGTGATTTCACATTCTTTTTGTAAAACAATTCATCTTTTTTAGTGAAATCTTTTTGGTCATGAGGCTAGATCTACAAGTATAGGCTTGTAGATTGTTTGGTAAACCTTTGTATTTAAATTCTTGCTTTATAATCAAGTCTTCCGCTGTTTTAACTTTTCTAATCATTGTGACATCCATTGTAGTTTCATCAGAAGCTACATTGGAAACTGCATTGCAGTTTTGAGAATTCTAACTACTATTGTTCCATCAACATGTGTTTTAAAGTAAATTATACATCAAACTAATATTAATAATCTAGTCAAATGTGTTTTCTTAAACCGTGTGTCAAGTCCACCAAGACGATAACTTATGAACGAAGGGAGTATGATTTATTAAAGTGTGGTGTTGAAAGTTGGAAGTACGGTAAGGGTAAGTTTGTAAAGAGTAAAATGATGATCAAATTTAGCCTTCGGGATACCGTACTCATGTGTGAATGTGTCATACAGACACGAATGTCGTAACTCCAATATTCATTACTGTGATTGATGGCAGAATCAATACAGTCTTGATTACCAGCTCAGTTGACCGCTTAGTTGACCTCAATTCTACAACAAACTTCACAAAGCCTTTGGTACACCAGCAAACTTCCAGTCTAGTTCACATCAAAGCAGTAACAATTTTAATTGTTTCTTATATTCTGTGATTCATGTATGTATATATATATATATATACACACACACACACACACACACACACACACACACACACACACATTTTCCTATGTTATATTTCTTACATATATATCAATAAAGTTGACCTACACATTAGGCCCCTTTTAATTTGAGGGCCCTATTCAACGGTCATGTTGAACCTGCGCATAACCGGGCCTACATAGCGTACCCTTCATGTGTCACCAAGTAATATGACTCATTTTCAATTTTTCTTGGTGACATAGTAATGGGTAAATTATGTGATACAAGAGATTTCAAACGCCCAACAACACCACCATTTTCCTCACCTTCAATTATGTACCCCACAACAACCCACAATCGTTGTCGGAGTACGGTGGGCTTAGAGCAGCTCCAACGGCTTGAAAGAAAAGATTGATATTTTTTTATTAACATTTATCAAAAGGTTGATGACATTAAACACCTCCACTTCAGTTGTTGCTTTCTTCAAAAGGTTGAAGGTTTTTAACCAGTTGATGTTAGGTCATTACTGAGGTCACACACAGTGCAACGACTGGAATGAAGACTTTACCTTTTTTATTTTATTTGAAGAATACAAAATAATGGCTGTTTTTTTATGACGATTTTTAGTTTTTTTATTATATATATATTTTTTAAATTTATTCTATAAGTTCTCCTATAAATAGGTTTGCAAAAAAAAAAAAAAAGTACATTTTTTCAAACATACATTACTTCTATACTATCTCATTCTCATTAAACTATACAAATTCTTCTTTACACTTATTTTCTTATAGATAACAATTTTTTTACAAATTTATTGAACTCTTCTAATGTCGAAGATTTTGCAAACGCCAAAACTACTCCAAATTTTCAAGGTCTGCCAAAATTTCCAGCTTATCTGCATTTTCAAGCTCCACCGAACATCCAAGCTCCACCAAATGTTCAAGCTCCGCCAAATTTTCAAGCTCCACCAAATTTTCAAATTCAGCCAAATTTTTGTTATTCAAATTTTTATTATCCAAATTATCAAGGTATCTCAAATGTTCCAAATCTTTCCTATCCTTCGTATTCGCAATTTCCCATATATTCGCAACATGAATATTTTAACCTGGCTATGGCAAATCAATATACATTCGGTTCTTATAAACCGATGACTATGGTATTGGAAATTCAACGCCAGTTGATACAAGAAGGGATAGTGTCGGTAAGTTTGTAATTTCACCATTTTCTACCCGCGAAGGGTTGGAAAACATTATTTTTGATGATGAAGCGGACAATGAAACAAAAGACATGTAAAAAACAAAGTGGATCATTGAAGATGATAAAATGCTTGTAAGTGCTTGGCTCGTTATTTCGACAGATAGCGTGAAGGAGAACTCTCAACATGATAAGGAGTTTTGAAAACGAATCACCGAGTACTACAACAGCAATCGAAAGACGGGAATTCGAAGGAAGTTGAACGTCTTGAAGTTGCATTGGTACATAATTACTCAAATGGTTAATCAATTTAACCAATTTTTCATCCAAGTTAGAGATTAACATTATAATGGGTGGTCCGATGACCAAGTGAAAGAAACTACACGTGGTCTTTATTACTCGGTAAGTAAAAAACATTTCAAATACGAGCATGAATGGCTAATGGTGAAAGATGAGCCATAGTGGAAAGGTGGGAAATCAAGTGAACATTCCTCTAAAAGGACAAAGATATCTGAATCGGGAACATTCACTTCATCATCTGATGCACATACGAGCATCAACATCGAAGACATTGAAGTTGAAGTCCGCCTAATTGGTCAAAAGGTGGCAAAGAGGAAAGGGAAAGCAAAAATCGCCGAGAAAAATGAATTCAAAAGTGTCGATTTATGGGATAAGCATCGTGAAATTGAAGAAAGAAAGGTTTTAGCACTCGAGGAAGTGACAACTGCGTTGAATTATGAAATCCTCTTTAAGGATATATACTAGTGGCATGACGAATGAGTAACTGCAAATGCATCAACACATTTGTGATTCGAAATATTCCCTAGTTTAAGTTTTATAATTTTAATTTATGAAGTTTCTAATTGTTGTATTATAAGTTTATGTAATATTTTAATTAATGTATTTTATTTCTTCACGTAACACATGTAATATTTTTGAAGTTATGTAATTTTTAATTGTGTGAAAGAAACTAGTCATTACAAAAACTAACCGTTGTAAAAACTAGCTGTTATAAGAGGTCTATATATAAGAGGATTGAGACTCTATATTTTCTCCAACCACAACCTCGACACATATCTCTCTACACTAAAAATGTCTTTTCAATCACTGTGTGATGATGACGATTCAAGTGAAAAAATGATGATGATGATTATGGAAATGAAAATGAAGGAAGAAGAAGCGAAGCCCCAGTCAAGTAAATGCGATACATAAATCGATAACGAAAGTGGACATAAAAGACATAAAAGACTTTATTTCTCCAATGAGCCGGTTACATAGATCAAATTTTCGAATGAAGAATGTATCGAATGAGTAAGGAGTTATTCCTTCGAATTGTAGAAGCCCTTTTAAATCATATAGAGTATTTTCAGATAAGGGTTGACCGAACCAGTAGAAAGGGACTTTCCCCCTTGCAAAAATGTACTACTGCTATTCGTCAGTTGTCATATGACACGCCTACCGATCATTATGACGAGTATATGCGAATTGGTGAAACCATTGCAATCAATTGTCTAATGAAATTTTGTCGATCTGTGGTTGAGGTATTTGGAAGTGTATATTTGAGAAGACCCAATGCTCACGGCGTCCAACACTTACTTCAGGTCCATGGTTTTCTACACGATGTTAGTCCATGGTTTTCCTGGTATGTTAGGAAGCATTGACTGCATGCATTGACCATGGAAAAATTGTCTAGTTGCATGGAAATGTCAATTTACCCGAGGAGATCAAGGGGTTTCAAGAATAATACTAGAAGCGGTCGCTTGTCAAGACTTTTGGATATGACATGCATTTTTCGGCGTTACAGGTTCTAACAATGACATTAATGTGCTCAAATATCCATTGTTCAGCGATGTATTGCAAGGACACTCTCCTCAAGTTTAGTTTACGGTAAATGACACACAATAGTAGATAATATCTATGAGCTTCATTTGTAGATAATATCTAAAAGCTTTAGCTTCATTTGTCAAAAGCTTTATCCTAAAATATTCGAAAAAAATGATAAAGTTCAAACAAATACAAGAGGCTGCAAGAAATGATGTTGAGCGAGTGTTCGAAGTCCTCCAATCTCGTTGGGCAATAGTCAATGTGATTACCAATGTAGCTGTGATTGAAGCTACAATGGCAAACACAATGACACAGCAAATAATAGCAGCGGAAGTTTAAAGTCTGTCACAACACCAAACAGAAGGATAAAGATCAAGTTTTTACCAAAAACAATCTACAAGATTAATACTTGTAGACCAAGCCTCAAGGCCACACAAATTTCACTAAAAATATCAAAGTTTTACACGGAATAAACTTAGTGAAATCTCTAGCAAAAAAATTCTCACAAGACAGTGTATCTTGGAGAATAAAATCCCACATAAAACAGCTAAACAAAAACGTGGGAAATAAACAAACACAGCTTCCTTATAAACAAGAACAGGAAGCACAAAAAACAGTTTTCGAAAAGCGTTGTTCTTTGTCAATGTTGCAACATTGGCGGACGACGATAGATGTTCTGCTCGGCAAAAACTGGCTCTGTATATTATGCTATTGACTCTCAGACTTCTTGCCTTAATTCTTTCTCATAAGCTCTATATCACACCCGTATTCCAGCTTTCAATATATATGCGGCAACCCCTACAAAACCACGGCAAAGGATACCACATTCTACAAGGAAAAGGATTAGTACTTAGAAGGAAAAATTAGCTACTTTCCAAACATGCAAGATTTTCTTACCAGATATGATGAATGTCAAAATCTTGGTTTAACTAAGATACTTGCCAAGATTTAGTTACTAAAAAGTGTAGCCGAAATCTACAAAGAGATTTTGCTACCAAAAATAAACTAAACTAAATCTAACACAAAATTCTAAGTCCTAAATTAACATTAACTAATTTAAAAAACCTACTTTGACCAAGAAAGTGAAAACAAGATAAAATAGGCCTTGCCTATTTTACCCTTACAATCACTCCATTTGTTGAACATTTCTGGTCAAATACGTACAAAACAAGTGTTACCAAGACCAATAGCCAAAGATTTCCTGCAAAGATTTAGATATGATAAACACCCCCTAAACATGACATCATGAATAACCAGACATAGACAAACCATAAGCATTGTTTATAGTTACAGATTACAAACCAAGGAGCAATGTAAATGTTCAGAACAAACAACATCCCAAGATTTCAAAGACATAAGATGTCAACTATGAAAAATGTGAGAGCCATAGATTACACAAATTCAGTTTTCGGGATCGAACACTTGCATCAGTGCAGAGAGGCGGGAACACTTGCATCAGGAACACTTGCATCTTCACCCCCTATTTGGCCAGAATTAAGAGCTAACCAGGCTGTGTACTGGGCAGCTAAAGTGGTGAGAAGAGAAGACTGAGCAGTCAGAATAGCTAACTGAGATTGAACCATTTGCAGCTGTGCAGTTACAAAGGCAACAGATATTGGGGCTGTTGGATGTGCAGTCATGACTGATGTTGTAACATTAGATGAAACATTAGGGGGAACATGTACTGAAGGAGAGACAGTTTGTTGTGAAGGACCAGGAGCAGAGTTGTAGGGACATAAGCATGAATCAGAGGCAAATTAACAACCCTATCACCCCTTAATAATTTTGTAGAAATATGAAGGGGTTCAAGAAGGGGTGACAATCTTGTAGAAGGTAGAGGAGAGTAGCCCTGAGACACTAGAATTTTATAAATTAGAGATGGGAAGATTAGAGACCTTTTGTCTCCTTCAGTTTCAGCCATGGAAGAGATTTTTCGAAAAACATAATACCCAAAATCAAACGGGGCATGAGTTCCAATTAGATAAAGAACCTTAGCATGTTCCTCAGTAATGGTATTGGAATTGGTTGTGGGAGACCAGTTTGCACAACAGACTTTATGAAGGAAGGCATAAAGTGAGGAGAGTTGGGAGGTACCAAGAGAAGTGCCTTTACCAGGCCATTTAGACAACTTGCCACTAGACATCTCAAAAACACAAGAATTCAGATCAATGTCCATTTCAAACGGTCCAGATTCTGGTGTGTTTAGAATAGAGTTTATGATGGAAGGAGAAAATTTATACCACTTTCCTCTAACAAAGACTCTCTCAAAGCGTGCATCAGAAGGGGAGCAGATTCTTTTCTCAATGTTGGCATAAAATTCATAGATTAACACTCTAAAATAGGGTGTAGCTGACGAAATAGTGTCCAGTAATCCTCTATCAGTGAAAAATGAGGTAAGATTATATGCATGCAGTTCAAAGGACAAAATATTTCGTTCATCTACAATATTTTTAGAAGTATTATACCTAACTGAAGAAGGTTTAGAGACAAACTTTAGAGAGAAAGGGGTACCCATTGACTTAGAACGTTTGGATGTTGCAAAGATTGGTTGCAACATTGGTACCAAAGAAGCCTACTTCGTGTAAAACGAATGTATTTCTTCCGAATCTTCACCGGCATTAGAGTTGCCTCTTTGCTTTCAAAGTTCTTATCGAACTGCCATCAAAGTCGATGAACTGGGTCGGGTATAGCTTCGGCCGAGGTAGAGATGGACCGACGGGAAGAAGATACCTTCTTCAGCTTGACAAGATACTCAGCCAGAGTATCTTCTTCATCAGAAGGATTAATTTCAGCATTTGAGGCAGAGGGCGAGCTTACTTCAACAGCCGGGGTTTTTCCTGGTTGTGGAGATGAATCTGCTGGGAATACAATGTGAGGTGAAGGAATGGGATAATCATCATCCCTGATTTCACCGAGAGTAATTTTGGAGAAGCCGGGAGATGAGGGCTCTTGAACAGAAGGAGTCGAGCCAGTCGGCGGGATGAAATCTTCGTCTTCTGGGTCGCTTTCAATTTCCACCGATTCTTCAAAAATACCTTTGGCAATCTTGTGTTTCTTGGCTGCTTGGACATCAGCTACACTTGGGTTCTCATAATTGGATGGTATACCACGAAGCCTCTTTGATTTACGAGTGCTAGGGTTACCGATTGGAGAAAATCCAGAAAGATCCCCAGGATTGTCTACATCGATTGCATTACCCTTTTCGCCTGGAAGGATTATTGTCAGAGGTTCGGGAAAAGACTGAGCCACTATCATTGCGGTGGCTGGATTTTCTGGTGATGAAAGGGGGCTGGATGTAGCTTCATTGAAGGCTACATCAGCGGGTGATTCTGTTCTTGAAGAGTTAGGAATTGACGAGGAAGAGGCCATTGAAGATTCTTAGATGGAGAAAGAATGAGATGAAGAGAGAAACTGGATTCGGAAGATGAGGGAAAGCTGGATTTGATCGCCGGAATATGAGAGAGATAGCTTTTGTGAATTGTGACCTGTTTCTCTGCAAAATTAGCACTAATACTCCACTAAACTCAATTAGCCGTTGAGTCATTAATGTGAGAGAAGGTGGGGAGACTTAAAACAAAAAATCAAATTTCAAAGATTTGGATAAAAATCAAATGCTAACCTCCAATAGAAATATGATAAAAATCTGTTGTTATGATCATGAGAAATATATGGAGAATGTAATGAAGTAAACCAACAACCAATATCTGATTTCAAAAAATTTTGAATTGTACAAAATTGATCAAGTATTTTAAGAATGCACAATTCATACTTAACCAAAATTGTAATCACACAAGTTTGCCAAACACAAATAATTACCAGATCCTCATGAAGAACACAACAGATTAGACAACCACATAAAATATTGACTTTGTGAACAATGAAGCAAAAGTGCACTAATTAGTTGAACAGAAACTTAAGGGGCTGATATTCAACAACTATATGACCTAGAAAACATGCCTAACATGTGCATAAGAAATAAACAAATGAAAGAATGCAAACACACACATGTGATATGTCTAGATCATCTGAATGTAGTTCCCAATGTAGCTGCATTGGAAAACACATTCGCCAAAATTGTGATTTTATGTCCAAATTCTCATCTTTTCTTCACCAAATTAACACATATACTCCCATAATCACAATAGGTACTTTATTTCCCTACGAGAATAGCTTTACTTTATTTCAAGCTAATTCAGCAAACACCACTAGGAACCTTTCACACTATTTACCAAGGGTAGCAACTTAACTTATTGATCAACCCATGAAATCCGAGGATTCACAGTTCCAAAAGAAAGATGCCACAACCTTGTCCATAGGTAGCTCTTTTCCGTTAGGTAGCTTTCACACTTTGTCAATTAAAGGGAGTCAATTTAGTCAAGATCAACCCATGAAAGTCTAAACTCCATAGTACATTGACAAATTGCAACATCCCAAAAATTTCAAAAGGTAGCTCTTTCCTTTGTGGTTCAAAAATTTTTCAATTTCAATACAACTTCTTAGGGAGATGGTGAGAAGAATTTGAGCAACAAGATCACAATACATATTGAATGTATAACCAAGACAATCAAACAAAGGTACTAAAGCATACAGAGTGAAACTAGTGTGCCCCCCTAAAAACAATGCAAGATGCCTATTTTTTTTTTATTATTATTATTATTAGACAAGTGAGGGATTACATGGCACACATACCGAGAGATTTCCTAAGATTTATGAATCTCTCAAAATCTAGACTCTTTGTGAAAATATCAGCCAATTGGTTTTCTGTTCCCACATGTTCAATGCAAACAATGCCTTGTTCAACCAAGTCTCTAATGAAATGGTGTCTTATGTCTATGTGCTTGGTTCTAGAGTGTTGAACAGGATTCTTAGCTATGCTTATTGCACTTGTGTTGTCACAATACATGGTTAATATATTACTGTGTAAACCATAATCTTTGATCATTTGTTTCATCCACAAAAGTTGTGTACAACCACTACCAGCAGCTATATACTCAGATTCAGCTGTTGATAGGGCTACACAATTTTGTTTCTTACTAAACCATGAAATCGATTATTTCCCGATAAAAACATCCACCGATGTACTTCTCATGTCATCAACACTGCCAGCCCAGATCACTAAACCCAACAAGATTGGTGTTAGTGTGTTTAGTATACCACAAACCCATGCCATAAGTCTCACCAACATATCGAATTATTCTTTTAACGGCTTTTAAGTGAGAGACTTTGGGGTTTGCTTGATACCTAGCACACAAACACACACTGTACATGATATCTGGACGGGTGGCAGTTAAATACAACAGACTTCCAATCATGCTTCTATATAAGGTAGGGTCAACACTTTCAGATTTTTCATCTTTATTGAGTTTATTGGATGTACCCATAGGGGTTTTCTTATGTTTTCCATTCTCAAGATTGAATTTCTTCACCAAGTTAAGAGCATACTTGGCTTGAGATATGAACATCCCTTCATGTGATTGCTTAATCTGAATTCCTAAAAAATAGGTCAACTCCCCAACCATACTCATCTCAAATGTGGAAGTCATGCAATTAACAAACTCTTTTTCCAAGGACTTGGAGGTGGATCCAAACACAATATCATCAACATAGATTTGAGCAATCAAAATGTGTTTGTCTTGATTTTGAATAAACAGTGTTTTATCCACCTCTCCCCTTCTAAACCCACTTTGTAAAAGGTGATCTGTAAGCCTCCCATACCAAGCTCTAGGAGCTTGTTTGAGGCCATACAAGGCCTTTTTCAATTTAAACACATGACTGGGTTTATGGGGGTCCTCAAACCCTTTTGGTTGTTCAACGAAAACTTCTTCTTCAAGAATGCCATTTAAGAATGCACTCTTCACATCCATTTGTTGAAGAGTTATGTCAAGAAAACAAGCAATGGCAAGAAGCAAACGAATGGACTCAATGCGGGCTACAGGAGCAAAGGTTTCATCAAAATCCACCCCCTCAACCTGTGTATACCCTTGAGCCACAAGTCTAGCTTTATTTCTTATTATCTCTCCCACTTCATTTGTTTTGTTTTTGAAAATCCATTTTGTTCCAATAACATTTATTGAAGTGGGTCTGGGAACTAGATACCAAACATCATTTTTTGTGAATTGATCTAGTTCCTCTTGCATGGCATTTATCCAACTTTCATCCTTAAGAGCCTCTTGTACATTTTTAGGTTCAATAGTGGAAACAAAACAAGAAGCATGTATTTCATCAAATTCAAGTGTGGACATGCATGCAAGTTTCTTATAATCCACTTTACCTTTCCTTCTTGTTGACACACCATCCTGTACGTTACCTATGATTTGAGTGAAAGGATGGTTTTTCTGGATCTTGCTTGGAATATCAATTTCTGCTCACCGACTGACCGAAAATCTTCCCGATTCGAACTGCTACGCCAGCTTTCCTTCGCCAGATTACGTCCAATGTGACTTCCGATGTAGCTGCATTCGGAAGCACATTGGGTGACACATCCTGAATCTCTTCATCTGCATCGCACCGCCGAACCTGCCTGATTACTGCTGGATTGCCGGATTCACCGCTTCGGTTCAAACTCTCCAAAATCTAGGATCCTTGAAACATCTTCTTCAACAGTTTTTGTGACCAAGATCGGTTAGATCATCAAAAACAATGTTCATGGATTCCATAATAGTCTTAGTTCGTAGATTAAAAACTCTTTAAGCCCGACTATTTGTAGAATATCCCATGAAAACACACTTATCACTCTTAGAATCAAACTTGGAAAGTTGGTCTCTATCATTGAGAAGGTAGCATACACAACCAAAAACATGAAAGTATTTCAAGGTTGGTTTCTTTCCAAGAAAAATTTCGTAAGGAGTCATTGTGCTACCTGGTCTTAAGAAGACCCTATTTCCAATGTGACAAGCAGTATTTAAGGCTTCAGCCCAAAAACGTTTAGCCAAATTTTTTGAGGTTAACATCACCCTAGCCATCTCTTGTAATGTCCTATTCTTTCTTTCCGCCACTCCATTTTGTTGTGGAGTTTTGGGAGCAGAAAATTCATGTGAGATGCCATTGGAGGCACAATAATTAGAAAAGGATGAGTTTTCATATTCCGTGCCATGATCTGATCTAATTCTAATAAGCTTTAGATCATACAAGTTCATCACACGGGTGTACCAAATTTTGAATGCCTCAAAAGTTTCAGACTTCTCTCTTAAGAATATCACCCAAGTGTATCTAGAGAAGTCATCCACACAAACAAAGGTGTATTTTTTTCTACCTAGGCTCTCTACCTCAATGGGACCCATAAGGTCAGTGTGGATCATCTCTAGGCATCTAGATGTGGTGCATTGTGTTATGGGAAGATGAGAAGCCTTGGTTTGTTTACCTTTTGGCAGCCACATACCTTTGAATAATTCTTTTCCAAATTTGGTAAACCTTTAACAAAGATCATGTTTCACAAGCTCATGGAGCTTACGAAAACTCATGTGACCAAGTTTCGATGCCAAAGATCCGTGTACATCAAGACTTGCTTTTTGACATGATTGGTTATTGTTGAACATGTAACAATTATCAGATGATCTTGTACCTGTCAGAAGACATTTGTTAGTATGATCAAAAACTTCACAAGAATTCTTGTCAAACCTTACCCGAAGATCATCATCACACAACTGACTTATACTGATCAAGTTTGTCTTAAGTCCTTCCACATGGTAAACATTCGTAAACATTTGAGATTTGGAAGGCCTTCAACATTCAATGTTCCTTTGCCAACTATTTTCCCTTTGGCACCACCACCATAGGTCACTGACCCACCATTGATACTCACATATTCTTTCAAATTCTCAACTGAACCTGTCATATGTCTAGAACACCCACTGTCAAAATACCAAGATCCAGCAATATGAGATTTTAATGAAGTGAAAGTAACATTGCACACTTCATCATGTGACATTGTAGCACCAGGACATATATCAAACGGCTCACAATATTTGGCTTTACACTTATCATCACAAGTTTTGGGAACCCACATTTGTTTAACAGTTTTGGGTTGGTGGTTTTGAATTTTTTTCTGATGTGCCTTCGGATGAGACTTCCAATGTGACTGCCAATGTTGCTGCATTGGCTGACGCATTGGCTGCTTCATACGATTCTGCATCTGAGTTTTTCCAGAAAAGGCTTGTCTTATTTCGTCCTCATACATAGCCTTTTTCAGAAAACAAAAGGGTTGTATGTGACCAGGCTTATGACAGAAGTGACAAACAAAATTTTTCTTTCTTATTCTCGGTTTTTCAAAGAAAACAGCTTTCATTGAAAACTTTCATCACTGTTTAGTTCCGCACGCCTTCTCCTTCTCTTACAAATACCTTAGGAACAAAACCAATACCGCCTGGATGTCCGCCCGAATTCAAGATTTCATCCACTTTTTGTTTGCTTGAATTCCATTTGGTAATGGTTTCTTTTGCTTGAGCAAGTCGCTCCTTCAACTGCTTCAATCTCAACATCCTTTCTGCTTAGCAAACTTTCCAACCTTACTATGCATTCTTTTTTATCCTCATTTGCCTTTTTTAACAGCTCATTTGCCTTACCAAGTAGTGTAACTTGGTGAGCTCTTTTCTCCCAATCCTTGTACAGCTCCTTGTACCCTTCCAAAGAAGTCCGACTCGTGTCTCCACCATCTTCTCGGAATTGTGGAATTAAAACGTAAGAATTCATCTCTTTTCGCTCATCGCCAATGTGACTCGATGTAGCCGCATTGGGTGTCACATTGGCTGAAAAATCTGCACTTTCAGATTCAGAGTCATAAACAGCATTAAGAGTGATAAGATCACCTGGATCTTCTCCATCACTATCACTCAAGGTTGCTGAAAAATTCAAGCCCTTTTTTCTTAAAGTGTTTGCACATTGGTTAGCATAGTGACCATAACCTTGACATTCTCTACATTGTATAGAATCAATGTTCTTACCATTGTAGGATGATTTTGATGCAAAGGGGTTTGTGAAGGGTTTTTCTGGAGTTTGGAAAGAATTTTCTTTGGGAACAAATTTTCCAGAATCAGGTTTGAAATTGTTTTTCGAGCTTGATGATGGAGTTCTATTTTGACTCTTATTTTTCAAATTTTTTTTGAATTTGGTAGTCAATAGAGCAATAGATTCTTCTCCAAAATCAGACTCATCAATATCCTTTTGAATTTCAAGCAAATCACATGAGAGATCAATAGGAGCAGGCATAGCAATATTTTTCACAATGGGTGTAGAAGATGATGAAGCTCCTTTGCCTTTTTGTTTTATTTGATCGTTTAGGTTCAGTTCAAAGTTTTGAAGAATTCCAGCCAGTCTTTCAAAACTCATCTTGTCAATATCATGTGCTTCTTCAATTGCACATATCTTGACATTGAACCTTTCAGGCAAAGTTCTCATCATCTTGCTAACAAGACGCTCATTAGTAATAGGATCTCCTAAAGCAAGTGCAGAATTAGATAAGTCAAGAAGTCTACCATAATATGTCATGATATCCTCAGACTCATGCATCCTAGTGTTTTCAAATTGAGTGGTGAGCATTCTTAACTTAGAAGCACGAACACTGGCAGGTCCTTCACACAAGGTCTGAAGGGCCTCCCAAACATCTTTAGCAGATTCATAATTTGCTATCACCCTAAAAGTATTAGCATCTAAGGCTTTATAAATAGCAGACAAGGCTTTTGAGTTAAAGGAAGCAGTGTTCCTATCATCATTGGTCCACTCAGATTCTTTGGTGACCTTGACATCACCATCCGAATCTGTTGTTTTGGGAGGACTCCAACCATTCAAAACAGCAAGCCACGCTCTCTCATCAATTGATTTGATGAAGATGCGCATCTTGACTTTCCAAATAGAGTAATTAGCATTAGTAAGAGTAGGAGGGCGAACAACATTCTCATACTGAGAATCCATCACGACTTTAACTAGAATCAACTCTTAGTGATATCAAGAGAAGGCTCTGATACCAAATGAAAGAACGTGAAAACACAGATTCTCAATAGAAGTCAATGTGATTACCAATGTAGCTGTGATTGTAGCTACAATGCCAAAGACAATGAAACAGCTAATAATAGCAAACAGTAGCAGCGGAAAATTGATTATAAAAACAGCTTCAAACAGTAGGATAGAAATCAGGTTTTTACTAAAAACAATCTACAAGATTAATACTTGTAGACCAAGCCTCAAGGCCACACAAATTTCACTAAAAATATCAACGTTTTACACGAAATAAACTTAGTGAAATCTCTAGCAAAAATTCTCACAAGACAGTGTATCTTGGAGAATAAAATCCCACATAAAACAGCTAAACAAAACGTGGGAATAAACAAACACACAGCCTCCTAACACATGAAACAGGAAGCACAAAAACCAGTTTTTTAGAATTCAATGTAGCAGCCGATGTTATAACATCAGAAGCTACAATCGACTGCTGTATAACTGGAAGGGAGAAGACTACTTCTGAACTTCTATGATACTGCTCTCAGCTTATGCCTTTGGTTCTTCACTCTCCAGCTCTACCATATGCTCGAATTCCAGCCATCACTATATATGCGGCAACCCCTACAAACACACGGCAAAGAGACACAATTCTACAAGGAAAGGGATTAGCTATTCAGAGGTAAAATCAACACCTTTCCAAAACTTGCAAGATATCTTACCAAATATGATCAAAGTCAAGATTCTTGGAATAACTAAGATACTTGCCAAGATTTAGTTACCAAAATAATATAGCCGAAATCTTTAAAAAGATTTTTCTACCAAAACTAGCTAAACAAAATCTAACACAAAATTCTAAGTCCTAAATAAACATTAACTAATTTAAAAACCTACTTTGACCAAGAAAGGTGAAAACAAGATAAAATAAGCCTTGCCTATTTTACCCTTAGAGGTTAACATAAAATGTTTCTACCAAGTTCTTACTAGAACTTAAACTAACTCAAGTATGCTAGAATTAACACAAATTTTTGTAAGTAATTGATCATGCTAAACATAGATATACACCTATAATCAAGTATGAATTTCCTGGGTGTTACACCTAGAGCATGCAATGTTAGCCCTAACAGGTCATGATCCTATTGGTCCACCCTTATTAGCCTTGAAGATATATGGGCCAATTTTTTCCTTCCCAAACCCTCAACTTTCTCGATTTAAATGTGTCGACCTTAACATGGGAGAAATTTGGGTCGGTTCCATGTTGATAGATGTGTTTTATACGCATCTATTGGGCATTTATCTGGTTTAGAATTTGTTATTCCTAGAGTTTTTAGCCACTAATATGAGTTTCTAGTCTTAATGTTAGTTCAGGGATTGAAGGAGGCAAACAAGCATTTTGGAGGCTTTTTGGTGCTGATTGAAGACCTAATGGTCTAAAGTACAAATCTCCAGAAGAGATGTGGACAAAAGTTGTTAAGGAATGGATGCACTCGCATCCACCCATCACCATGCACCCGCATCTAATACATGATGTTAGACCGAAATCAGAGTTAGAAGTAATATGACTGCTTCTCAAGTACATACGCCCGCATTGATTATGATGCAGCCGCTTCTCCTTCATGCATGCGTCTGCATCGTCATCTTTCCCAGATCCGACCCATTTTATAATTTAAGCCTATTTTTGCCCTATAACCCTAGTATATAAGAAAACCTTGTGGATTAGGTATAGGGTTTCGAATTTCAGACTCCCAAAAGGTTTTAATACAGATTCTTTTAGTTTTCCCCACCGTTTTTATAGATCGAATCATGTGTTCTTCAATCCTTTTGGTTGTTTCATCAATCGTAATGAGCTAAACTCATCATTCTAGGAATTGGAGGTAACTTATATTGAATCTTATGTTCTAACTATTAATTATATTCAATCAAAAATCTTATTTATCACAAAAGCATATTAATTTCGTCTTCTCTAGAAGCTTATACGTGAAAAAAGTATGTGTTACTGTTTTGACAATTGGGGTATGAATAACTGCATGATCCATATACATGTCATATTTTTTCCAACTTTTTATGATAGCTAGATCTTATTGATTTCATGATCATGCTAAGGTAAGATTTAGGTTCTTGTATTTTTCGTGTTCTTAAAGGATCCTCAATTGTTATGTGGATGGATCAAGAAAGCATAACAATTCGGGATACTAAGATTGCAAACCGTGATCCAAGCGTCTCAATCTTTACAAAAGTGAACAAACCCTTGATGATTGATTGATACTTTATGTTATGAACATAAGAGTAGATACAAGTGAATCGTAATTCCTAGATTCCCTCATAATATGATCTTCGTTCGGTAATTCCTTGCACTCGATTGCTTCCTAATACTCTGCTCTCTGATAATTAGTTTAAATTGCTATTTAGTTAGTTTAGTTTAATTCAATCCACAAACCCCCTTCCCTTAGTTTAATTGGTTCCCTTACTAGTTTAATTATCTGAATTGGTACTTATCTCATTGGTTCGACCCTTGTCTTTGCATCGATGTACTCGAGTTGACTCGTGCACTTGTTAGGTTAATTAAAATTACATAAAGATTTTGGCGCCATTGTCGGTACTTCTAGCTCCGGTTACTACTTTTCGAGCCTGATTATTGGTTTGTGTAGAGAGAATGGGGTCCAATGGAATCCTGATTATGAGAGGGTGAGGGCCATGCCTGATATCACCCATGCGGGTCTATTTTGTCATTCGCGTCAACCACGTGACCGACGTACATGTGAAGAGTCCGAGGAGGTTGAGGATGAGCCTGCAGAGGACCCTATTGAGGAACTTACCACTTAGGTCAAGTGGCTTGCAGGTGGATTAAGATAAGCTCCGTGAGCGAGTCGAGAGACTCAATGCCAACCAATCATACTATTATGGTTGGTCTGGTCATTTATTTCAGAACATGGCTACCCATCTGGGTATGTCATCTGGTTCTGTGCCCGAGTGGAGTCCTCCTTTGTTAAATCGTCCCGACATGCCCTGAGTGTTTGCCCAAGGGACATCTTCCTTCGTTAAGCGAGTGTGTTATTTCATTTTGATATCTCTCAAGATGAGTCTCCCCTATTTGATAGCCCTGTGATTTTGGGGACAAAATAAAATTTAAGTTTAGGTGAACATCTCAGGGTTAAGGTCTCTCTAGGCCTTGCCCTAATTAGACAGGAGATCTCATGATAGTACTCTAGATTTTGAACGTGGGGCAATTAGTGTCCCTAATATCTTTTCACCTCACTATTTTTTTTCTTATTTTTATTTATGGAATTGACGTTGACAAGGTCAGAATACTAGGAGGGAACTATCAAGTTCTCAACCGATAATGTTACCGCTGACTGTCTGTTAGTCACCGCAGACTGTCTAACCGGCCATCAACTATGTCAAATCAATGCCAGTTATATATATATATTGAGTTTTGGTATGGATCTTACCGCCAATGATGATTATAATGTTATGATACACATGACTTCTCACATAGTACACTCTAGATTATTAACCTGGTTGTGTAAATTTGTTATGATTCTCCAACTTTTGCGCACATATGACATGACATGAGTATTGAAGAATTTGGATATTTTTATTGAGTTTATAGTGCACATGTCATTCCTTGAGCTGTATTGTTTTGTGGTCATGAGCATGTTAATACACATTCGTACATGATTGTTGCATCATATGTGTGACTTAGGGTCAATTGCATGTCGGTTAGATCTTTTGGACTTCTCATGCATATATATCTCAAGCACACTTCTGAACCGTGAGTGTGTGTAAGCCTTGATTTTCCCTACCTCTTTTCCAGTGAACGCTTATGTGAAATACATGTAGAGCTTGATTTTAAAACGTTGAGGTTGGGAATGATTTGAAACTGTGTTGAATTTCTATGAAAAAATGCATGAGCATTGTGGCATCTAGGATATGATTTAGGTCATCTTCGGATCGTTATAGCCTATATCATACCCTTTCTATATTAATCTCTAGTGTCCCCTTTGAGCTTGATTAAAGAATGGCGTGTACTAGGCATACATCAACCCACATTCGGCTTCATTTCTATTACCCACATTAACATAACCCTAAAGAAACTTCAGCCTACCCTTTGAGAGAGTAGGATTTGGGTGGGGAAGGTTGCCTTTATGTTAGTTGATTCTTATATTGCCTCCATGATTTCATTCTTCTTCGAAAAGAGATATCATAAAAAAAAATGAATGAAAAGGGTACAAGAAAATTCAAAAGTACATATGCCCTTCAGGAAAAGAAAAAAAAGTAGAAAATAAAGCAAAGAAAAAGATCATTAGATATAAAAATCTGTTTGATGGTTTGTTATTGCTTACAACCCTAAAAGTTCAAGTTTGGGGGTTTAAGGAATATTTATGTATGGGAAAGGGTTAGTCTTGCTCTTTCACTTTGAATCCTTACTCCTTTCCACCATATCCCTCTCACCTTGGCCTTACATTACAAGCTTAATAAAGTCCTATTGATCTAGTTGCCACTTGTTTGAGTTTGTTGACATTGTTTGGAGGCATAAGTTGATTTGACTCATGTTTTGCATGATATATCTATCTCGGTAATGCTCACTGTGTTTGTATAATCTTAGTTATTATAAGTAATTAAAACTTGAGAACATTGTATTTTATACATAGGAAGTCCCTGAGATGAATGTATAAGTGATTGACCGGGTATTGATGGTAGGTTACTTGTTCTGTAATGCACATGTTTTGTTTGAAAATTTTTGGGAATGAATGTCGTGCTTAGCTTAATTAAACTATCTAAATTTGGAAATATTCATTGATTGGTGCACACACAAACACACACATAGTTCTATTTAAATTTGCATGATTGAGTGAAAGTTTAGTTTGGAATTGTGTTTTGTCCTTACACATGTGTTGAGCATTTCTTGAGGCATTATGAAATCCATGCTATCTTGACTGAAATAAAGAAAAAAGACTTTATTTTTTATTTTTAGCATTCTTTTATTTGTTTTTGTATTTATCTGTTTTGTATGTGTTTCTCGTTAGAGTCTCCTTGAGTTTGTGAGTTTATAGAGGAGTGTAAATATTGTCACCTTCACAATAAGATTTTATTTGTTTATTACTTTTGTATCTATTTGTTTTGTAGTTTACTCGTGGACGATAAGTTTGGGGGGTATTTGATAGATATGTTTTATACGCATCTATTAGGTATTTATCCGATTTAGAATTTGCTATTCCTCGAGTTTTTAGTCACTAATATGAGTTTATAGTCTTAATGTTAGTTTCAGAGCTTGAAGGAGGCAAATAAGCATTTTAGAGGCTTTTTGGTGTTGATTGAAGACCAAATGGTCTAAAGTGCAAATCTCTAGAAGAGACCCGGACAAAAACTGTTAAGGAATGGATGCGCTCACATCCACCCATGACCATGCGGCCACATCTAATACATGATGTGAGACCAAATCAGAGTTAGAAGCAATGCGGCCGCTTCTCAAGTACATGCGCATGCATCGATTATGATGCGATCGCTTCTCTTTCATGCATGCGTCTGCATGCGGCAGTTTTCCCAGATCCGGTCCATTTTGTAATTTAAGCCTATTTATACCCTATAACCCTAGTATATAAGAAAACCTTGTGGCTTAGGTTTAGGGTTTCGAATTTTAGACTCCCAAAAGGTTGTAATACAAATTCTTTTACTTTTCTTCACCGTTTTCATAGATCGAATCATGTGTTCTTCAATCATTTTCACTGTTTCATCAATCGTGATGAGCTAAACTCATCATTATAGGAATTGGAGGTAACTTGTATTGATTCTTATGCTTTAAGTATTAATTATATTCAATCAAAAGTCTTATTTATCAATTATCACAAAAGCATATTAATTTCGTCTTCCCTAGAAGCTTATACGTGAAAAAAGTATGTGTTACTGTTTTGACAATTGGTATGAATAATTGCATGATCCATATGCATATGTCATGCATATTTTTGCCAACTTTTGTAATAGCTAGATTTTACTGATTTCATGATTATGCTAAGGTAAGATTTATGTTCTTGTGTTTTTCGTGTTCTTACGGGATCCTCAATTGTTATGTGGACGGATCAAGAAAGCATAATAATTCGGGATACTAAGATTGCAAACCATGATCCAAACGTCTCGATCTTTACAAAAGTGAACGAACCGTTAACGATTGATTGATACTTTATGTTCTGAGCATAAGAGTAGATATAAGTGAATCATAATTCTTATATTCCCCCATAATCTGATTTTTCATTCGGTAATTCCTTTCTCTCGATTGCTTCTTGATACTCTACTCTCTGATAATTAATTTAAATTGTTGTTTAGTTAGTTTAGTTTAATAATTAGTTAAATTCAATCCACAAATCCCCCTTAGTTTAATTGGTTCACTTACTAGTTTAATTATTTGAAATGATACTTATTTCTATGATTTGACCCTTGCTTCTGCATCATTATACTCCAGCTGACTCGTGCACTTGTAGGTTAATTAAAATTACATCACTAATGAGTTTTGATGAAATATTAACCGAAAAAGTCCATGATAATTTTTTTTAATCGCTAAAGTATACTTTGGGGGAATGACGAAGATGCTCTAAACAAAAGGCACACGCACAAAATTCCTGCCAAACTTGGGCATCGCAATGCATAATTGAAATCTGTCCAAAATTTGGGCATCGTAATGCAAAAATCCCCCCCCCCAATTTGCCCTCGCAATACAAAAATTGGGCATCGCAATGCACAATTGAAATCTGTCCAAAATTTGGACATCGCAATGCGAAAATCTCTGCCCAAATTTGGGTATCGCAATGTAAAAATTGGGCATCGCAATACATAATTGAAGTCTGTCCAAAATTTGGGCATCACAATGCAAAAATCGCCCAAAAATTGGACATCACAATCAACAAATTCTGGAGAACAAAAAAGGTGATAGAATCAGATATAGGAAGAAGTTACAACTTTCCACTCTGGGAGATAATATTAAGGCCCTGTTTGATTTAACTTATTGATATGTGCTGATGACTTATTACTTATAACTTATGACTGATGACTAATAACTGGCGCTGTTTGGTTTAACTTTTTGAAAGTGCTAATTAGCTTTCATAAGTTTGTATGTGTGTGTGTGTGTGTTTGATTAAAAGTACTAATTAGCTTTCTTTATTATTATTATTATTATTATTATTATTATTATTATTATTATTATTATTATTATTATTATTATTATAGTAATATTAATATTATTACTATTACTATTATTATTAATAATAATATGAATTTTAATCGTATTATTATCAATATTATTTATTTATTTTATTTATTATTATTATTATCACTTTTTTATTATTTTATTAATATTAATACAAATTTTATCACTATTATTAATTATTACTATTATTATCATCATTATTATTGCATATATATTATTATTATTATTTTATTAACATTAATATTACTTTTATTATTATTATTACTTATTAATTTTAGTATTTATTTTATTATATTAATAATATTATTAATTTTATTTATATTATTATTTATACTATTGATTTTATTGTTATTAATATTATATTTTATAATTATAATATTGATATTAATATTAATTTTATTATTATTATTACTAATTATTATTACAATTATTTTTACTATATTATTATTAATATTACTTTTTAGTAATAATAATAATAATAATTATTATTATTATTATCTTTATCATTATTAATACTATATTTATTATTTTTATTATTATTATAACTATTATCATTATTCATATTATTATTTATTAATATTATTATAATTCTTTTTATTATTGTTATTTATTATTATTATTATTATTATTATTATTATTATTATTATTATTATTATTATTATTATTATTATTATTACTACTTTTTGTTTTATTACTATTATTAAGAAGGGTAATCTTGGAATATATAAAATTTCAATAAAGAAGATGACTCACATGTTTTTGAAAAGTAGAATTAAGCACTAGGCTTAGTGCTTATAACTTATGGCCTTACATGTGCTTTAAGTAGCTTGTACATGACTTATGACTCATGTTACCATAAGTGAAATCAAACGTTTCAAAAACAACTTATGATAAGTTATAATTTATAAGCACTTCCAGATAAGTCAAATCAAATATGTCCTAAGTACTCATTCTACCTATGAATAACTCACATAGGAAGGGATAATGGGATAAAGACAACATAAATTATCATTGACTACCACTAGTATATGTATCCTAGTCGAGGAAAGAAGGAAAGCAAGGAACTCATCAGTCTTAGTAAATTTAAAACCTACAATTTCTCCCATATAATAATATGTATCACTAATTGATTGTTATTTACCAATTATAATGGTTGACCGAATATGTATTCTAATAGAACGAAAATGTGATAGCAGAAGAACTAATAAGGAATAGAGACCTCGTATCCTTTGTTTTCGGAGAAGAGAGAGAGAGAGAGGACGGTATATCTTTGAGCATTTTAGAAATAAATTAATGAAAATAGACTTTAGAGGCTTTTTAAAAAATAGGATACTTAGGAGATGGATGTTACAATTTCACAAAAGGGGACTGACCCACAATTAATCCTATTAACATCTTTATGTCTGCCACATATATTCACCTCTCTCCTCTGTTTTTTCGCTTTTCTTTTTCCTTCCTTCCTTCATTCATTCTTTCTTTGTTTCTTTTCTTTGATTGTACAAAGTCTTCTTGTTTTTTAATTGAACTTTTAGCCTTTTTTATTTTTATTTTGAGTACGTCTCATGTAAGATGATTTTACGGATTTTAATTCGTAAGACGGAGCTCCACTTTCTCACAGCTCAACCCACCAATACATAGTGGATTGGGTAAAGAAGATCTATCTTACAAAAAATCTCCGTAAGACCGTCTTACACAAATTCTTACCTTTTATTTTTGATACTTTTAGTTGTTTTTTTAATTTGAAACTTTCAGCCATTTTTAAGTGTATTATTTTAGTTTTTTTTATTTAAAATACATTTATTTATTTTTACTAAATATTTAGAATATAAAATATATTAGTTAAAATTCTAAATGATTTTTTTTGTTTCTATGAAATATTTTGAATATATAATGTATTAATTAAAATTATACCAAATGATTTAATTTGTTTGAAAGGTATAAAAATAAGAGTAAAAGTATGGTGGGACCCATAAAGAACAAAAATGAGAGTATAAAACCATTGGGGACATGTGGCACTTAGACCCACAAAGAACACCAAATGAGAACATCTCTGTTGGAGATGCTCTCAAAACCAGGATATAATTATGCAAAGATGTAGCTTTTTATGATCAATATAGTTTTGACACTAGGATTTTTCGGGGAAGCAAGGCCTCACATACATTTATGAGAAATGTAATAAATTCATAGAAGATTAACCCCCCAAATTTATTTTGTTTTTTAGTAAGTCGATCTAGTATAATATCGTCTAACGAATCATAATTTGTAAGACGAAATCTCACTCTTTTATAGCTCAGTCCATCAAAACATCAACACAGGTAGATCTAAAAGATTTGTTTTTTAGAAAATTTGTAAGACCGTCTTTAGAAAGTTTTTGCTTTCTATTTTTTTTGGGAGGATGAAACCAACCCATAGGATAGGATCCTTCTATGAGTACAAAATAGTTTTTACACCACATATTCTAAGGGTTTAGGGTTAGTTTGGATACTCTTTTTTTTTTCTTCTCATGACTTCTTTTAGCAACACCAACTCTAATCCTTCATGTAGCAAAGGGACTATGCCATCTCAATGCAAAAAGTTACTCACGGTTACCACCCCTTACATAAGTGTGTATTTTCTTAAAAGTTTTCTCTCAAAAATAAGTGTCTATTTTGTAATATGGTTATTTAATTTTGTACGTATAAACTATTATTTTTCAATATATATTTGCAATATTATGAAAGTGGACTACGTATACATATGCGTGCCAAACTGCCAATGGATCAGATATGAATGAGATATATGTATATCTTAATCCAATCAAAAACCTTATCGTCGATCTGATCCGATCATTAACCTGACGGATCAAGTATATGTCAATTAATATCTGAATTCATTACTATTCAATATATCTGACAAAGTACCTGATCTGATTCAAAAAAGAAATTTTTGGATCAAGAACAATGGGAATATGAAAGGGCGTTGAAAGGAAGAAGACCAAAAGATAATATCTATATGTTAGTGTATATAAACTACAAATGTCCATAATAATAAGTATGTTATTTTCTAATTGAATCAGGTTTTTAACTGATTAGATATAAGTAATTCATATCTGATTTGCTAAGAAAAAAAAATTTCGGATTCGAGTTATTGGATCATTACACAACACCTTATCCAAAAATTTAATAAAAATTGTGGATCGGTCTCTTTTCTCAAATTTTCAACCAGATAAGTACTTTTTTTTTTCAACCGGTGAAATTCATTTTTTCTTGAAATTGTTCCTAAATTGCCCGGCAGAAGAGAAACACTGACACCAATTCGCAGGGATGAAGAGTAAAGAGGGTGGGGAGTTAGGGTGGTGAAGTAGAACACATGTGTGTTTCACCTTGAATTCGTTTACTCCACCACCTTAATTTCTCATTTTATTTCCTCTTCATCTATCGATCCTCTTTAGTTTCACCGGTGTCTATCGATTTTCACTTTCACTTGTGTCTTCTTCTTTCTTCTTCATTGTGTTTGTGTTTTTAATTTGAAATAAATTGAATTTGTGTGTTGTGTTGTTATGCATATAAACTATTCGATGAAATGCTTGAATATAAATTTGTTTAATGTTGGACACCTTTTTTGAATTTGGATGCATCAATTTTGAATCACATTGCATCATTTGTGAATCGTGATGCATCGATTTGAATTTGTGATGCAAGAAAGATGCATCAATTTTGAAATCATTTGTTGATTGTGTACATGAAAGAAGAAACATGAAGGTTTGATTCATTATCATTTGTTGTGCAGAACAATATTATTTACAACGCGAAGCATCAATATTATTTGCAGTGTGATACATCAATTGGATGTTTGACTTGGTACATTGCGTTGCAAATTGAATTATGTAATTCAAATTAATGATGCAACACGATACATAGATTGGATTAGGTAATTTAAATTGATACAACGCGAGTCATAAATTGATGCAGTGCAATGCACTATGTAAATGATCTATTGCGCGACTTAGGTTCATTAAAAGAATCGTAATCTTCTCGTCCCCAAAAGTGTTTTTTTCGAATTTAAAAAAGAGAGTAATATAGCAATTGGAAATTGTCCGAAGTGAACTAACTCAAATTTTGAAAATTTACATATGATTCAACCCAAAATCCGATCAATCGAGAGACTTACACTTACATACAGAACCGACAGGTGAAAATTATCAAATATAACCATTTGACCCGGTGAATAAACATATTTGGCCTTTAACCACTGGTTTATCAGAGAATCAATTGGTTTATTAGTTAACCATTGGTTCATTAGTCGACCACTGATTTCGAATAATAGGGCTTGCAATTTTAGGGTAACTCCAATAGTGGTACTTGCTTTATCGGTATCAAAACCAAAATTTGATATCTATTGGTTATTATTCATGTGTATCAAAATGATTATCTCCAACCATACGCAAAATTCTAAAAATCGTTAGGAGGCCGCTAGGCAACACACTAGCGCCTAGGAGACTAGTCGAGGTGTAATCCGGACCTAGGCGGGGCCTATAATTAAGGCATAATTACCATTTACTCTTTGATAATTTACATCAAAGATCAAACACATTGACTACAATTTTTTTTTTTTTATGTTTGTCATTTTATCAAACACTTGTCTATATTTGTAAAATGAACAAAAATATACAAACCTACCACTAATCTCAATTCCCAACAACCTCAAAGTAATAAACCAGCTAAGTTTAGAACTAAAATATATATATTACTCCACCTATGTAGTATCTACAGCTCCTACAACTCACAGTCTAATCTATCCTTCCTAGCCCCTCCCTATTCTAAATTATGAGTCCCGAGACAATTGTCTTCTTTTTCATCTTTTTTCCATCTTCTTTCTTCTCTTTATCTGGCAGATCGACAACCACTTTTTCTTTCTTTCTTGTTTTCTTATATATCTCTCTCCGACAGACCGACTCTCCTCATTTTTTTATCCTCCAATCTCTTTCCTCCTAGATTTAACCTTTTAATCTATCTCCTATCTCAACCCACCAAATATCCACAAAATTAAACCTCTTTTCTTTCTACCTCACTCTCTTCCTCACCATTACCACTCTCCCTTTCTCCAATTCGCCCCCTTTCTTTCTCCGGTCACCACACGCCACAAAATCAAAGCTACAAAATAAATTATGGTCGACGGGTTTGACGTTAGCGTCGACTTGGCCGATTGGACGAAGACTAAAAAACTTGCGGCAGTGAAGAGGCGCGAGGCGCCTAGCGCCTATGCGAAGTTAGGCGGGGAGTTTTAGAACACTGACCATATGTATTAAAATGAAGGGTATTATAGACTTTATAGTTAGGTGCGATACTAAGGGATGTATCAAATTTGGTATTTTCCTATTACCATACCTAATTTTAATATCTTTTACTTTAACCGTTAAAATGTCTAATACTACTAGTTTATTAGTGAACCAATTGATTTATTAGTGGAACAGGATGAAGTAACCATAAAAATTCATTTTAAAAAAAAATGCACTATAGTGTACTACTACTTAATCGGTTTAAAAATCAACTTTCTATATTTTTGTAAAAATTAAAGAATGATCACATTCCATGTTTGATTTTTGAATGTTAAACTCCTAGAATGGAATGGAGAGAATTGTTTTTGTAATTTATTACTACAAAGGAAAGTAAAACTTCTATTCTGCTGAGCATCTGTTCAAAGTTTTCCCCCAGCGTATTGGGAAAGAAAGAAAAATGTTCGGGAGAGAGCACGAAACCCTAGGGAGACTGGCTCAGATGATGATGCCACTGCCGCTGCATCTCGATACATCTCCGGTGGCGATGGTTGGTGGCAGTGGCGGTGGCGGTGGCGGTGGAGGAGGGGATGAGGAGTCTTCGAAGAGGGACGAGAGAGTGCCACAGTGGGGCCAGCAGGAGACGATAGACTTCATCGGGATTCGCGGTGAATTGGAGAAGGATTTCACAGTTGTCAAGCGGAACAAGACTCTCTGGCAGGTTGTCGCCGCCAGGATGAAGGATAGAGGCTATCGAAAGACCCCCGATCAATGTAAATGCAAGTGGAAAAACCTCGTCAACCGTTACAAGGTACACCTCCCCATCTCCAATTTCATTTCTCTGTGTTTCTCTGTGTGTGTGTGAGTGAATTCATGATGTGTGAAATTTTATACCTACATCAATTTGGTTGTGAATTTTTGTAGCGTTTTCGGATTTGGTGGGTTTCATTTACAAGTACCTGGATAATGATACTAGATATGAATATGCTATGATTGGGATCGAGAGTAAATGTTCGTAATCACTTTTTAGAATCAGTATTCTTCCTTTTTGGCTCTATTTACATAAAAGAAAGTTTTTTTTTTTAATTTTTTTGTTAGGCATTGGGATTCTACTCACATATTATCCTGCTAGTTTTCTTTTTAGAAGAAAGTGTGAACCCTATTTAAACTTGTAAATTAACAGAGAAGAGAAGTTAAAGAATATATGATTTGGAAGCCTCAACCTGTATCCAAAGGTTAGGCTAGGGTATTTATATATACGTGCATATTAGACAATAATGTTACACATAACACCCTTCATAATACCCCTTATTCGCTAACACTCCCCCTTAAGCTGGAGCATAAATGTCATGCATGCCCAGCTTGTTACTCATATAACGCAACCTATTTCCAACCACCGACTTCGTCATAACATCAGCCGGCTAATCACCGGACTTGACATAATTTGTGACAATAATCTTTTGTTGTAGCTTCTCGCGAATGAAATGACAGTCAACCTCAATATATTTTGTGCGATTATGAAACACAGGATTCGATGCAATATGGATGGCTGCTTGATTGTCACACCGTAGCTGCATAGGCGTTGAACTACCAAATCCCATCTCTTCAAGTATTTGGCGAATCCACATCAACTCACAAGTCGGTGAGCCATGGATCTATATTCGCCTCATGTTTGGATCTCGATACAACTTCTTTGCTTCTTGCTTTTCCAAGACACTAAGTTGCCTCCAACAAATATACAATATCACTGGTTGACTTCGTACTAATAGGACGTCGGCCAATCGGCATCACAAAACCCTCGACTCTTATGTGCCCGTGATCTCGATAGAGTAACCTACGACTGGAGCTCCTTTGAGATATCGGAGGATTTGTACAACTTGACTTTTCGGTGAGTAGATCGTGGAGCGACATAAACCGACCGACTTTGCTTCTTGTAAATGCAATGTCCAGTCTAGTCACAGCTAAATAGTTGAACTTCCCAACAAGTGTATGATACCTCTCTGGATGATTCAATTCTTCACCATCATCATCTCTAAGCTTCACATTAGCATCCATAGGAGTCAGCTGGTTTTGCCCCTAACATCCCGGTGTTAGTAAGTAAGTCAGTCAAATACATACTTAGTTGAGAAAGAAAGATGACCTTGTTTCGAGCGGCAACTTCAATTCCCAAAATATACTTGAGGTTCTCGAGATCTTTTGTTTGAAATCTTTCTTGAAGGAAAGACTTTAGAGCATAAATTCCCACACTATCTCTGCTTAGTAATAACAATATCATTAACATACACAACCAAGAGAATACACCTGCTTCGGGCCGACGATAAAAAGGCTGAATGATCAACTGCACCGCATAAGGCCAAACTCTAACACAACTTCACTAAATCGACCAAACCAAGCTCGAGGAGACTGTTTTAGACCATACAACGACTTTTTTAATTTGCACACCATCCCCGACTCCCCCTGAACAACAAAACCAGGAGGTGGTTCAAGATAAACCTCTTCGTGCATGTCACCATGAAGAAAAGCATTTTTGACATCTAGTTGGTGAAGCGGTCAGTGGTATGATGCAGCAAGAGAAACAAACAACCTAATAGAAGCCAACTTCGCAACTGGAGAGAAAGTTTATGGATAATCCACACCATAAGTTTGGGCATAACCCTTCGCAACCAATTGCCTTTTTATTATTCGGCAAAGGTATCAAATCCCAAGTCTGATTCTCCTCAAGAGCCTTCATCTCCTCTTCCATAGCGGTTCTCCAACCAGGGTGAGCCACTGCCTCAAACACAGACTTAGGAATAGGGTAAGACTCAAGAGAATTAATTAAGGAAGAAGTAGAAGAAGACAAACCAGAGTAACTAACGTAGTCGGCGATGGAATATTGTGCACAACTACGCTTACCTTTTCGAAGAGCAATCGGAACATCTAGATCAGATAATGGTGGCACCGAAGTGCTAGGATCTGCAGAAGAGAGGATTGGCTCGGTAGTGACCACATCAGGAGGTGCAGAAGGAGGTCCCTCTCGTGGACGGCGAGAGTAAACTTGCTAAATGGGGGGACGATAGGGAGGTACAGGAGGTGAGTGCAGGTCGCCTGAAAAAGTGATAGACAAGGAAATCATCATTTGAGTCCGAAGAGGATGGGTCAACAGAAGGCAAAGGATAGAATGATTGTGATTCAAAAAATGTGACATCAAGAGAAACGAGATAACGATTCAACTCGGGAGAAAAACAACGATACCCCTTTTGAGACTCAGAGTAGCCAAGGAAGATACATTTGAGGGACTTAGGATCCAACTTGGTTATATGAGGTCGATGATCGCGAACAAAGCAAACACAGTCAAAGGTCTGCGGTGACACGGAAAACAACGAACGGGAAGGATATAAGACACGATATGGAATCCCCCCCAAGAACCGAGGATGACATCCTATTAATAAGATGACAGGCAGTCAAAACTGCCGGACCAAAATGGCTTAGGCACATGCATTTGAAATCTAAGAGCCCTAGCACTTTCCATTAGATGGCGATTCTTTCTCTCTGCCACCCCGTTTTGTTGAGGTGTATTAGTGCAAGAGGATTCATGAGTCATGCCATGGTCATGCGTAAAAGTAAAGGAAGGGGTGGAGAAATATTCTTTTGCATTGTCACTACGAAGAATTTTAATAGGCACACCAAACTGGGTATTAATTTCAGCACAAAAACCACAAAAAATGGAGAATAACTCAGAACGATTTCTCATTAATTAAATCCAAGTTACACGTGAAAAATCATCCACAAATGTAACAAAATAACGATAACCAAGTTTCGACACTACCGGAGACGAACCCCAAACATCAGAATGAACCAACTCAAACGGGACACAAACCCTTTTATTGACTCTAGGAAAGTATGAAACACGATGGTGTTTAGCATACTGACAAGCTTCACAATTTAATGTAGACAAAGACTCTAAACTAGGACACAATTTCGAGAGACAAGGATGACCCAAACGACAATGAATCTGATGTGGTGTAAGGGAAGTGACACTGGAACATGCAACGGGTGAGACAACATCATCCGGCAAGTAAAGCCCTCCTGATTCGTAGCCTCTACCAATAATCCTTTTCGTCGTAAGATCCTGAAAGACACAAGAATCAGAAAGGAATGAGACACTACAGTTGTAATCACGAGTTAATTTAGTGATGGATAGTAAATTGAACGGAAAACCAGGAAGGTAAAGGACAGAAGACAAAGATAGAGATGGAGTGATACTAGCGATTCCGCTCCCCTGAACAAATGCAACAGACCCATTGGCTAACGTGACACTAGGCAATATAGAAGAGGTAAAGGAAGATAAAATACCTGCATCACCTGTCATATGATCGGTAGCACCAGAATCAACGACCCATTTGCGACTTTAGGAGGAAAGACACGCAGTGGGTTTACCTGAATGGACAAGAGTGGCTGCAGAAGAGGAAGATGAAGACGGTTGAGAGACCTGAAACTGGGTATACCTACCATACTCTTCATCGACATCATAACCATCTTCCGGTCGGAGAGGCCGACTAACGAGTCGATATGAGTAGCGACATTAGCAAAGCGGTTACTAGTAGGTTTCCCAAGTAACTTCCAACAATTGCGTTGCAGATGCCCTGTGTCCCCACAATGGTAACATACCTTGACATCTTGATTCCCTCCACATCCATGTGCATCATCACCACCACGACCACCATGATGAGAACCTCTATGCCCATGAAATGCCTGTGCGGCAAGAGCAGAAGACTCACCAGGCTTAGGAGATGTGCGTAAAACTTGCGAGATAGCCTCAGACAAAGAGCAAATGTCAAAATCTGTGATCGAGCAGTAGCAAACTCAGGTCGCAAGCCAGCTAAAAAACCCATGACAAGGAGATGTTCACGGTGTGCCTGCATCTCCTTAATATCTGCCGTAATTGGAAGCAAAGTGCACCATTCCTGAGACATTTTCTTAAAATCTGCAAAGTACTGAGTCACGGTGCGATCTTTTTGATTCTGTCGAAACACATCAGTAGACAAGTCATACAAGCGATTCAAATTATCACGACTCGAATACAACACCTCCAAATACTCCTAAAGATCTTTGACTGTTTCGGTATGGGAAACTAACTCTGCAACATTATCAGTCATGGAATTCATCATCTGGCCAAAGAGTAATGCATCATCCCGAATCCAAACCTTCGCACCTTCACCAGTTTTAATATCCGTGAGAGGATCACCCTTTTCCATGCCAATCAGACTCTTACTAACCACCTTACGCCACATCATATAATTTGTACCATCAAGCTTTTTATCTGTAAGCTTATTAGAAGTGGTGATCACTGTCGAAACAGTCTCAGACGACGACATAGCACGCATAATAGAGGAGTCCCAACAAAAAACGGTAACAAGAAACCAAACAAGCAGCAGCATAGTCGCAACACACGCCCAAGCCAGAAACTAACCACACGGGTAGACTACCTGGACTTGGGTGAACCTGACGAGGTGAATGTTCCGGCAAAATTCCGGCAGACGCGCGGCGCGTGGCCTGAACTCCGGCAACAGTGAAGTTTTCCGGCAACAAAAACGACTCCTTCGGCGTCGCCTAGGGATGCCGAACTGGTCTGGGTGGCGCGTGGGTCACAAAAGAAACAAGATGATGGCCAAAAAGCTCAGCGCTCAATCGTGCGGTTAGAACAAGGAACTGGTCGATGCCGCTGATCTTGCGAAACCCTTGCGCACAATAGAAACCTTCGGCAACGCAACTAGCACACCACAACTTGGGCTGGCCAATCAATCAAGGTTGCACACTCCAGTAACTCAAAGCATCGCACAGGCCTGGTGACGCAAGAAAGGAACGCGACGTCCTTACCTTTGCATGTAGAGAACGGAAAAACTAAAAAAAATAAACAAAAAATAAAAGTGGTTCAAACCAAGTTTGTTATGGAGAAACTTGCTCATAGTTACGCGGCGCCTCTTCGCTTACGCCCCTGCATGTAAAGCGAGGCGAGGCTATAGTAGAGGCGATACATTCTAGAAAAAACCCTAAAATATGACATACTTTTTACCTTTTTAGGGTTTTAATTTTTAACACGAGCCTATTAACACCGGCCATGATGTAGTGGATGATGATGGGTTTGATTTGGGTCTTGAGTGAGGATGTTTGATGTGTTTCTAGTTGCTACTTGTTTCGTGACTGTATTAGAAGTTTTACTTAATATGTAATTTCATCTTTTGCTATTAAATTGTAGGTTCGGATGTTGAGCAAGTTTTTTTGGATATTGCCTTTTTGTTATTATATGTGAATTTTAACTTAATTTCATATATTATTTTCATTTGTAAATGCTTTGGATTATGTTACAATAAAATTAATCTATATATATATATACACTATTTTTTCTTAATTTCTTGCCTTGTTCGCCTTTAAAATGGACCTCGCTCGCCTTCCGCCTTTAATAACTATGAACCTGCTCTGATACCATGTAAATTAATGGAGAAGAGAAGAAGAATATATGATTTGGAAGCCTTAACCTAAAAAGGTTAGGCTAGGGTATTTATATATATGCATATTAGACAATAATGTTACACATAACACCCTTCATAATACCCCTTATTTGCTAACAAAACTCAAGTTACTTAATTCTATTTCTATGACTATTTAAATTTATCCTTCATTACTTTTTAGTTTTTAATTAGTAGAGTTGGGAAACATTTGTAATTTGATGAGATTATTACTCTATATGGTGTTATATATACAGTTTGCTTCTTCAAATCTTTCACTTTTAAAGGAGGACTTTCCTTGTAAACATAGTAATGAGTCCATTACCATTCTGCCAGGCTAACCCTTCCTTGAAAGTATCTACATTTTTGATAATGGATTTTCATGCCCGAACTAAAAGGTATTGGTTGAGCTTCTGGTATTGCAATTGTGAAAGTGTTTCTTTTTGAGAGAGAAGTCTAAAGAGAAGATTGATCAGCTTATAGACGCCATAGGAGTGTGGAAGCTCAGTTCAATTGTGAAGGTTTCTAGCTCCTGTGCTTCCATATGTCTTATTGGTAGCTATCTTTTCCCAGCTAAGAGTTGGGGTTTCTTTTTAGTAGGATTAAAGGACCAGTAATAATTTCTCACTTGTCAAGTGTAATCATCAAGGATGGTTCTAGAGATGTCAAAGGCTGCCTTATGGTATTGGGGAAGTGCATTAGCAGTAGCATTTATGAGGGTTGTTCTTCCTGGGTAAGATAAGAGCTTGGAGTGCCAATTGGAGATTCTGGAACTAAGGTTGGTCATAAGCTGGTGGTTGTGTCCTTTGTGACCGTACCATTAATGAGGGGGAGCCCAAGGTATTTTTCAAGGCTTTTATGAGGCTTGATATGGAGGATAAAAATGAGTCTTCTCTTATTCATGATATTGGTCTTTTTGGAGAAAGAAATGGTTGATTTTACCTTTTTGACTGCTTGGCTAAGGCAAGGCAGAATGTATTGCGGATGTTATGAGTGTTTGTGATTGTTTTCTGGTCCGCCTTGAGGAAAAGGAGACAATCATCTGCGAATGCGAACTGGAATAGGGTTCCGCTCTTTGCTCATTCTAATGGCTTGAATAGTTTCATCTTAACAGCTTGGGCAACAGTGGTGAGTCGGGCATCAAGAGTTATGATGAAAAGGGGTCCCCTTGCTAGGTTTTGGAGGCCTGTAGATGGTAAAACGCCCAATTTTCGAACTGATGGTGGTATGGTAGCTAACACAAGAAGCAAACATCATAACCCTTTGTATCCATGTACAAGGGAAATTATGCTTGTTTGTTGTATTCTCAATAAACTTCCACCTCATACTTATCATAGGCTTAGGAAGGGTCATGTGTAATTAGAATATTGTCCTGGTCCTCCTGGATGGATCAATTTGGAAAGAGGATTGAAGAGATTTCATGAGTAGCTATGTCTATTAACCATTTTAGAACCGATAATCTTGTATAGCATATTACATAACTTCTCACCATGTCACATAGTGGGGGACAGTATGTCCCAATAGGTCTTGTAATAATGGGCTGTAAACTCATCAAGTCGTGGGGCATTGTCGCAGGTTTAAGGATATTATCCTTCTAAATGTTAGAGATTTGGGCTGGGTATTTATTGAAATTCTCATTAGGGACAACATAACTTTGTTAAGTGCATAGGGCAGAATTCACGTCATTGTGGGAAGAGGTGCAAAACAGGTCGTTTTCTGTGAAGTCTTTCTACCATAAAATGTGTATTGTGGATAAATCCTTTCTGTGGAAGAACGTGTGGAAAAATAAGGCTCCTCCTAGGGTGGGTTTCTTTATGTGGGAAGCAGTCAACGAAGCCATTTTGACTGGAGATAATTTGAGGAGAAACAAGATATACACTAATTGGTGCTTCATGTGCAAGAGGGATGCAAAAAGTGTAAATCATCTCCTACTTCATTGTCCAGTTGCAAGGCGAGGGATCTGTGGGATTTTGTCCTGAATTTATTTCAGATGGCCTGGGTGATGTCGTATTCAATCATTGATTTGCTTTGGGATTGGTTTTTGTATAAACACAAGAAGAGAAATTCCTTTTGGGATACTGTGCTGTTAGCAGTGAGTCGGACTATTTGGATAGAAAGGAATGCTGGAGCATTTGAGAACGAAGAAAGGAGGATGGATCATCTTAAGAATCAAACTCTTGGACTGTTGTCTTTTTGGGTTACGAGATGGTGTCGCAGGGTATTAGCCCCTTTAGTAATTTTTTGCATAACTTATAGTTAGTGGTGGTTTTTTGTATACTTCCTGTGTACATATGATGTGTCTCCTTTTTTGATGCTCCTCCTTTTTTGCTCATTATATTTTATAGTATTCGTACTTATAAAAAAATGTAGAGGGCAGAAGAAATGTGAGTTGAAGGGCCGGTGAATTTCATCTTGAGTTGTGAGCCAATCCCTCAATTTTACAAATGGAGTGAATGAAACTTTTCCTTCATCCTTTAATAAAGCGAGATAGAATTTTGGTATTTGAATCTTTAGTTCTAGTAACTTTGGCCCTTTCTTTGTACTAAGTTATCAACTCATCTAAACACTTATGTTGTTAGAACTTAACACTCCGCCTTGTGCGTGACTCGTCCACACGTGGAGAGATAAACAAGCATCACAAACCAAACAAGGGTGCCATCATGTGCACTCACAATACCGCGGGTAACAATTGCAAGCTGGAGTCACCGAGTAATGCTAGTAATTCGGAATGCTCTCCTTGGATCCTTGTGCTTCAGAAGTTAGTAACTAAGCAGAGGCGGACCCATGTAGACTTCATGGTGTCACATGGCACCTCTAGAAAAAAAAAGTTGATTACTGAAGTAACTAAGTACAAAATATATCTTTTCTTCCCACTTCCCAATTATGTTCGGCAGTTCCTCCTTCCCCCAAAACCATTCTCTCGTTCTACTCTCTCTCATCCGTCCCCCTCACTCAATAATCTACCTCCCCACTTCTTCAATCCGACTCTCCACCCAGAGGCCACGTAATTGTCCTTCTCCACCACATATTCTCTTGGTCTCTCTCTCAAGTCTCAAGGTATTTTTTTTTATTTCTCCATTTTTTCTCCAAAGCCATTAGAGTTTAATTAAAATTTTCTATCAGTACTATTATTCTTTGTTTTCGATCTTGGAGATAGTGGAGTTTATTTTGACTAGGTTTCAATTTTTCTTCTAATTTTATGGTTTTGTAAATCTATTTCATTGTGACACCACTGGTTTTGGTGTTGTAGATCTATTACGAGGAGGTGATATTTGAGAGGAGCTAGCTACTTTGCGAACGCTAAGAGTGAAAAAGGTAGTATAACATCCGAATTTTGACTTTCATCCGAAAAGGAAGCAATTGTAATGGATTGTTGTAATGGATTGTGACACCATTGAGCGAGATTTCTGAATCCGCCACTGTAACTAAGGATTTGTAGGAGTCATAGCTAGTCCATGATTTTCAAACACAGATTTTTTAGAATTGGTTTAGGAGGAAGGGTGTGTCTGGGCAGTGATCTGACTTAAAGAAAGGGAGATGCTGACTACGAAATTGGGAGTGCCAGATGTTGTTCCCTATCGTTCTCGTGTCATACCCCATTTTTACAGTTACGCCTCCATGTAAAAGCTCCCCCCTATGTAACTAAGATCATAGAGTCCGTGACGATTAATGCAATCTAAGAATTTTTTAGAGAGAGTTCTCTAAGATTGATGGAATAGGGTTAAAATCCTTGGAGCAGGAAGATAAAGATTTTTTAGAGAGAGACTTCTTGGAAAAGGAAGTGGTGAAAGCTCTTAATTCTGTTAGTGGTGATAAAGCCCTGGGGCCGGATGTTTCTCAATGACTTTCTTTCAGCATTGTTGGGAGGTGGTTAAAAAGGATATCATGGAAGTATTCCAGCATTTTCACGATCACATGGAGTTTGAAAAAAGTATTAACGCTACCTTCATAGCAATCATCCCAAAGAAAAAAGGTGCGTACAAGCTTAAAGATTTCAGGCATATTAGTTTTATTGGAAGCATGTACAAATGGATTGCGAAAGTTTCATCTCTACGGTTATGGAAGGTGTTAAGTAAAATTATTTCTGAGTTTCAACACGCTTTTGTGGGGGGGGGGGGAGAGAGATTTTGGATACCTCTTTGATAGCAAATGAAGCTGTAGATGCTCCTTTGAAAAGTGGTCTTCCAGGATTATTGTGTAAGTTGGATATCAAAAAGCGTATGACCATGTCAATTGGCAATTTTTGTTGCATCTGCTGGAGAGGATGAGTTAAAGTGAATGTTATACTGTTATCTGTTCGATCTGCTTTTCAGTCTTAATCAATGGTGAGCCCTCTGGTTTTTTGCTAGCTCGAGGGGTTTGAGGCAAGGTGACCCCCTCTCTCCTACCGTTTATTCTCATTATGGAGGCTTTGAGCAAACTGCTAGAGAAGGCAGTACATGGAGGCTTTATACATAGATTTTTGTGTGGGGAGGGGCAGCAAATTGGGGATTAAAGTCTCGCACCTTCTTTTGCCGACGATACTATGATCTTTTGTGAGGCCGAGAAGTCCCAATTGGGTTATCTTCGCATAGTGCTGCTATTTTTTCAAGCGGTGTTGGGGCTCAAGATTAACATTTTAAAGAGTGAAATCATTCGGTGGGCAATGTGAAAAATATTAATGCTCTGGCCTCGTTTTTTGGTTGTAAGACTGTTCTTCCTTCTTCATATCTAGGTCTGCCTATCTGAGCTCTCTTCAAGAGTAAAGAAATGTGGATCCCGGTGATGGAGAGATTTGACCGACAGCTAGCTGGGTGGGAAAAATATTTATTGTCTAAAGGGGGCAGACTGGTGCTGGTGAAGAATACTTTATCTAGCTTACCTACATACCATATGTCTATTTTTATGCTCCCTACTTCAGTGAGGAAAAGGTTGGAGAAGGTTGAAAGAGATTTTTTGTGGGGAGATCGAGGGGTGGTGAGAAAGTTTCACTTAGTTGGGACAAAGTTCATTCAAATGTGAGGAATGGAGGCCTAGGAATTACAAATCTCGGTCTTCAACGAGGCTTTGTTAGGAAAATGGCCTTGGAGATTTGCAACGGAAAGAGAGGCTTTTTGGAGAAAAGTAGTGGATAGCAAGTATGCTGAAGGAGAACCTTTTTGGCTACCAAAGAAGATTTTGGCCTTTTTTAGGGTAGGGGTTTGGAAAGGTATCATAAACGGGTGGGATATTTTTCAAAAACATCAAGCTTGAGATTGGAGATGGTTCTGATGTTAGATTTTGGAAAGATACTTGGTGCGTTGATGAGGATCTAATGAGGACCTACCCGAGCTTATTCGATATTACTACGGAGAAATGGATAAGAGTAAGTGCTGTTTTGCAGAAGACAGGTAATTCAGTCATATGGGCTCCAATTTTTCAACTAAATTTGCATGACTGGGAGCTTGATTCAGCGATGCAATTTTTTGAAAAATTGTATTATCAAAGAATAGGATCTGACAGGGGGATAAGATAGTGTGGCAAAGGTTAAAAGGTGATAACTTCATGGTTAAATCCTTTTATCAGATTCTGGCTAAATGATCAAAGGATTGAAATTCCATGGAAAGCCATTTGGAAAACGAAGGTTTCTGGGAGAGTTACTTTCTTTGCGTGGGAAGTAGCAAATGAAGCCATTTTAACAGGGATAATATACAGATGCGCAGTTTAATTTATACAAATTCGTGCTTCCTTTGTAAGAAGAATGGTGAGAGTGTTATCAATCTTTTGTTGCATTGCCCGGTGACAGCGGAATTATGGAGCTTAGTTTTCAATTTATTTAACCTCGCTTGGGTGATGTCCACAGTCAAAGAGATGTTTCTTAGTTGGTCCCTTTACAATTGAAGATGGAGAAATAGTGCTTGGGAGGCAGCTCCTTTAGGAGTGTCTTGGGTAATTTGGAAAGAAAAAATTGAAGGGCATTTGACAATGAGGAAAGATCAAGTGATGATTTGAAAAACCTCTTGTTGAAGACTTTGTATTTTTGGTGCACTGAATCTGAGGAGATTTCTTCTTCTTCTTGTAATTCTTGTGCAGACTTCGTGATTAGTTTATCTCTAGACGGACTTTTGTAATGTATACCCTCGTGTACAAAGGACGCATCACCTGGTTTGACTTGCTTTATATATATACTTATAAAAAAAGTGGAAGCTTTTTGTCCTTGTGAAGCGCAAAATAGCATGGAATCTCATATCATTGATTAGTATGCTTCTTTTCCTACCCTTTTGGTTTATTAGCACTAAGCACAAAGATGATAGTTTACTGTTTAACCTTTAACATCTATGCACCTACAGTAATTGGAGATACGTAATTGATAATCTGGGGCCACTCATTACTTCTCAATATGTTAAAATTCAAAATGAGGCAAGTGTTTTGGTTCCTTGTTGTGTTCTTACTCTTTATCTTAGTTCCTGGTTCTGTACTATTAGTATTTAGAAACCATTGCTTGGCTCATGTGATCGTGGTGGGTTTGAAGTTTACTTGTTAAAATTCAGGGAAAGGAGACATCTGATCCTGATAATGGCCGACAATGCCCATTTTTTGAGGAGCTGCATGCAGTATTCACAGAGAGAGCAAAGAGCATGCAAAGACAACTAGAGTTGGAGTCTGTTTCTGGTCAATCCAAGAAAAGGGCCAAGAGAGTTGGTCGAGATCAATCCTCGGATGAATTTTCAGAAGCAGAAGATGAATATGGGAGTGAGGAAGAGCGGGTGACAAGAAGTGGCAATCCTCAGAAAAGTGGGAAGTCCGAAAGGGACAAGCGACTGCGAACATCAGCAGCTGCGGAGAAGCCATCAAGACTATCTTATACAGCAGGGAATGTCAACACTAGCAATGACGGTGTTGGCAACAATACCACTACGATTCAAGAGATACTTGGGCATTTCTTGCAACAGCAACAGTTGATTGACATGCAGTGGAGAGAATCAATGGAAAAGCGTGCCTATGAGAGGCAGTTATTTGAACAGGAATGGCGACAATCAATGGAGAAACTTGAAAGGGAGAGGATGATGATTGATCAGGCTTCAAGGGAGAGGGAAGAACAGAGAAGGATACGAGAAGAAAGTCGTGCCGAGAAGAGGGATGCTCTGTTGACGACACTCCTCAACAAACTCCTTCACGAGGATCAGCTCTAGGATGCATACTGCCAGTCTGGGAGGCTCTATAAAATGAATCTCCCTTTACACCAACTACATATGTATAAACTGGGTGAGCAGATACATAGATTTTTGTTTTTATTATACTAGAGGGTTAGGAGGGAGAAGAGTATAGAAGAGGGCAGAAAATTGATTTTGTATTTTTGTAGGTATTTCTTTTGTCAGCAATGTACCTAGAGTCCCTAATCACTATTAATGTATAGAAATAGCTGTATGAGCTCTATACAAGGTGGTGTACTGCATGGGACTCCAGCAGCAGTTTTTCTTCAGCTTGTGGGAAGTAAAATTATAATCAGCAGAGATAGATGTTTGGACTTTAAGAACATTTTTTGTACAGGAAAAATGGTTAATTTTATTATTGTACTTTGACTGATCGATATATTTTGTCAATGTATAATTTTTCTAGTGAAATTGTCATTGTACTTAAAAAGAGAGATGAAATTTCGTTATTATTACTAACTCTCATCTAATTTTTAGCGAAATTAATATTAGTTGCCTCCTTTACGGTTTTTTAAAATATAGGAAGGTACTTAATGATAGTTAAAGTTAAACATTTAAATAATTTTATGGTTCTTAAATCATCATTTTTATTTTTCCTTTTAGAGGTTTAAAAAATATATTTTATGAACAAAAAAGGGGAAGAAAATGAAATATAAAAATGCAAATAAGAAGGAAACATATATTGCCAAAATAAAAAATTGAGAGAGGAATATCAATAATGCCTACAATGAGGTGATTTCATGTAAGACGGTCTTATGGATCTTTATCCGTAAAACGGATATATCCATGTTAAATGGGGCAAAATTCAGAAATCTTAATGCAACCCTTTAGTTTTTGAAAATTACAGCGTCACCCCTCATGTTTATATATGCAAAGTGTCGATTTTTTATTATTAACAGTGTCACTTTGTAGTATAAAATGTGACATTTTTTGCTTTAAAAGTGTTACTTTTGCATTTTTAATGAAAATTATAATTTTTCCCCTAAAAAAGTTACTTTTTGACTTAAATGTGTCACTTTTTAGCCTTACATGTGTTACTTTTACTTTGAAAATAGTCTCATTTTTTTATAAATGAAAACAATTACGTTTGACATTAAAGTGTCATTTTATAGCATTAAAAGTGTCTTTTTTTAGCATTAAATGTGTTACTTTTGACCCTATAAGTGTCATTTTACTTTATAAATAAAAATCGTCGTTATTGACCTTAAAGTTGTTACTTTTTAACATTGAAAGTGTCACGTTTTAGTATTAAATGTGTCACTTTTGGTAGTCATCGTTAATTTTAAAATAACACTTTTTAGTATTAAATGTGTCACTTTTTAGTATTAAGAGTGTTACTTTTTAGTATTAAGAGTGTCACTTTGTATTTTAATGAGAATTATAATAAATTTCTCTTTATAGTGTCACTTTTAACCTTAAAATGTGTCAATTTTGTCTTTTGAATGCGTCACGCTTGGCTTTAAATGTGTCACTTAGCATTTCGTCAAAGTCTGTTAGGGTCCGTCAAGTATCACAAGACAAATGAGGCTAACGGAGGGCTAACGGAACCGACAGAGGATTAAACTGCAAGGCGTGAGAAATATAAGAATTTCGGCGTCAGACCTTGAAAGTGTAGGGACACCGCAGCAAAATGAACTTTTTTCTTTTAAATGTGTCTTGTAGCATTTCGTCAATGTCCGTTAGGGTCCGTCAAGCATCCTAAGGCAAATGTGGCTAACGGAGGTGACAAAGGATTAAACTACAAGGCGTTGGCAACATGAGAATTTCAGCGACAAACCTTGAAAGTACAGGGGCACCGGAGCAAAATGATAAACTTCTCATTAGAGATGAGAAAAATTAATCACGTGGCTTGAGCATTAGCTCTAGACCATCTTGGCTGAATCATTATTTTGATTTTTAGTAACACGTTTATTTATTATGACACGAGAATTCCGAAATGAGGCTCCATCTTACGGATTTAGGATCCGTAAGACCGTCTTACACAAGTTTTTGCCTAATAAAATAACGCTCAATAGCTCACTTACAATTGGCAAAAGTTATTTACCTGCTGAGATTAAATCTTTTAAAAATATTTAACGGTTGGGATTCATCACATGTATGGAATTGGTTATCCTTCTTATTAATAAATTATGGGATAATTGCATAAAAAACCCTGGCCTATTTTAGGTATTGCAAATTGAACCATGACAATTGTTTATAGGCATATTGAACCCCAGACTATTATTTTCAGTTCAATTAAAACCCTCCGTCTATTTCATACGTTAACTTCTAACGGGAAGGTGAGTAGGATGCCAACGTGACATCCTACGTGGATTTGGCGGCACAAATGAGTCTCAATGAATCCCAAGGTTCAGTTCTCGCCAAATTTAATCCTAGACTAAACCTTGTACAATTTTCCGGATTGCATGATGGACCCTGATTGCTACAGGCTAAAAAATTCAATATATAAACTATCTCCTACATCTATAAACATACACCCACTGCCATTTCTATATCAAAAACAAAGACATATGCTAATGATGAATAGAGAAGTTTTATGTCATTGTGGAAGGATCACTGTCATGCGGACATCCTGGACTGATCAAAATCCAGACAGAAGGTTCCTAGGTTGTGAAAGATTTGGGGTAAGTTTATTTTATTTATTTTTTGGTTAAAAATCAGAATTTTTATTTTAATCATTTTGCTCACTGTTTTTTTTTTCCTAGCAGAAACAAGGGGCATGTGGGTTTTTTCTTTGGTATGATTCACCTCAAAAACCAGTGCAAAGTAACAAATGTCTTTGGATTTGTTTGGTGTTATCATGCTTGTTCAACCTACTCTTCATCTTAATCATAATTGGGCAAGACTAAGCTATATTGTAATGAATAGGTGGTATAAAAGGAATGTATTTTGTATGTTTTTGTATGTTTAGGTAGAAATGAATGTAATGGTTGTTATGTTCAAGACTAAGCTATATTATAATTTTGTTTTGTTTTGGTGGAAATGATAATTTGGTATGAAATGAATGTTTAATGATAATTTTGTATATTACTTTGATGTCACACAAAACAACACAGTTGATCATATAATACCCTTACCACTATATAATATCATTACCATTATATATCAACAATGTTTAATGATAATTCAAGGCCTGCCACGATTGATAAAAAAAAACTATACATACATATTTTACTTGTGTCTCCTCATGACATCAAAACATCATACTGATCAAAGACAAACTATACTTGTGTCTCCACTGTCCAAAAAGCTATACCCCTACATTCATATACCACTGTCTACTGTCCAAAAGCAATATACCCCTGCATTCTTCAACAGAAATCATATACCACTGTCCAAAAGTATTTTTCTTCATTACATGGGAAAAAAATAACTCAAAAGTCCTGCATTCATCAGAAAATTCATTTGTAAGCAATAATCAATCAATACCTAAAAACATTTAAATAGCATATAATACAAAATACCAAATATACCAATGACTCAAATTAATTCTTGGCAGACCAATGTCGATTCTCCTGAAGTGATTACTGCAATAGATTAAAAATTCATTAAAATTATTCAGACATCATAAATATACACTACTAAACTAGTAAATAATAAAAAAAGTTACCTAATTATTCATCAAGGACAATTTGTTCACTAGGCTTGAATCCAGAAGTTTTTGAGAACCTTTCATTCAATAGTCTGAATGACGTCCTAGGTGTTTGTGTTGGAGTTGGAGAGGCTCTTAGCTTTCTTGGAGTCCTTTTAGGTTGGCTTGATGTGATTGGAGAGGCTCTTGGCTTGGTTGGAGTCTTTTGAAGTTGTGTTGATGGTGGTGGTGTAGCAAGAACATGGGATGTGAGTGGAGAGGCTCTTGGCTTGGTTGGAGTCTTTTCAAGTTGTGTTGATTGTGGTGGTGGTGGTGTAGCATGAACATGAGATGTGAGTGGAGAGGCTCTTGGCTTGGTTGGAGTCTTTTCATGTTGTGTTGGTGGTGGTGGTGGTGTGGCAGTAACAGGGGAACTCATTGGATCAAGCTCTTGGTTTTGTTGTGGTGAATCATACAGTTGGTCATGCTTATCCACATTCAGGAAATCAAACATATTTTCCTCATCTTGTAGATCTTTGAGAATATCTTGAAGCTCTTTTTGGACATCAAACACATTTTCAGGTTGGGATAGGTTGCCTTGATTTTTGGACTGTGGGATGTTGGTTGGACATTTTCTTTTGTTATGCCCAGTTTGTTTACAAATGGAGCAAGTGACAGTGTTTTTCATCTCACTTTGAAGATCGCGAGGTTTAGTTGGACATTTTCTTGTACTATGTCCAAGTGACTTGCAAAGAACAAGTCACTGTCCCACCTCCTCTACCTACCTTCTGAATGCCATCAGCTGTTCTTCCTTGGTTCTCATCATTTCCATCTAACCTCCTTTGCTTTTTAGGTCTCCCAGTTTTCCTCCTTATATTAACTGGACAAAGGATAGGTGGTAGCCCAGTCTTTGTCCACATGTCTGCTTCATGAATTGCATCAAGTGTGTTGCTGTAAGTCTTTATGTACAATTCTCTCTTATACCAATGTGCCACAACATCTTCTGCTTGCAAGCCAATATAAGACAAGGCAGAGATGGCATGACTACATGGTATTCCACTCAACTCCCACCTTCTACAAAAACATGTCTTATTTTCAGTGTCAACAATATACTGTATCCCCCTACTTAAAACCTCAAAGTGTGAGCTGCATGTCCAGGTAAGTACACAAAGTGTTGACTCTGTCTTGGTCTTTTCAACTATGGCTTGAATCTTAGGACATAACAACCCTTTTTTTCTCTTCATCTTATCCCTCAACACATGTGTTCTTTTCATTAATATACCCCTAATCCTTTCCAGCATAGTTATTATAGGTTCATCCCTTGCTTCTAAAATTGATGCATTAAAGCTCTCATACAAATTGTTTATGACCATGTCACACTGTGGCCATGTGCTGAAATGTGACCTGGACCACTGTTGAGGTGGTTTAGTATTAAGCCACTTAAATGCCTTTAAGTTTGTTGCTTTTAAGGCATCCATGCATTTCTCAAACATGGTAGGGTGTGAAGCCCTTGCACAATCCCATAATCTGTCTTTCAATATCAACCCTTTGTGTACCATCTTAAAGTTGTTGTACAAGTGTCTAATACAAAACCTATGATCCGAGTTAGGACATAGTAATTCAAGTGCTGGAACCAATCCCTAGAAACACAATGAAAGATATCAAAGAATTAAACAATGCTTGTCAAACAAACAAAAAATATTTTTTTTTTGGAGAAGCAGGGCGGCACCTGCGAGATTTTATTAAAATAAATAAAAGATACAAACTTGAGGGGGACAACCAGCCTTGCCCTTATAAATGGGAGGACAGAGGAGCCTAACCTCGAAAAGAGATACAGAATTAAGAAATTCTAATATAAGGGGTATTTCTAGCATCAAGAGAAATAATTCCGCGAATATGACGAGGGATGTCCGATGAAGAAGGAAAAACCATGTCAGAATGGGAGTCACAAGCAAGATTAGCCAAGCTGTTAGCTGCCTTATTAGCTTCCCTGAAACAGTGAGAAAAAATGTATCTCCTTTCAGCTTGAAAACGAAGAATATCTCTGACAGTATAAGAATGGATCCAAGGGAGACTGTGACCATTAGAGAAGCAATCAAATAGGATCTTCGAATCAGTTTCGATAATAGCATCATGATACCCATTAACATAAAGCCAGTGCACACCAAAGTAAAGCGCTTTGATCTCGGCAACCATGTTCGAACAAGAGTTATAAAACTGAGAGAAAGCAAAAATGCAACGGCCCATAGAGTCACGAATAATACCTCCACCTCCACTCAATCCCGGGTTTCCCCGACTAGCACCATCGAAATTAAGCTTTACCCGGCCATGCGAAGGGCTAGACCAAGAAATAGAATGAACTAAAATCTGCTTGCGACGCCCAATCTTAAATCGAGCATTGTGAGGAAAATCAGGAATATGAAAGCCCGCTGCCTGGAGAATGTTCTGAAGCTCGAACTTAATATTTTGGATAATCACAGCCAAGGGAAGACGATGATTATCAAAAGCAGTCGTATTACGAAACTTCCAAATGTGCCATAGAATGATCGACGGGATTAAAGAAAATGAGATAGCCTTTCCGTGAAGCCACCAGGAAAAGCATTGCTGCTGAATAGAACCAGGATGAGCAGTAACATCAAAGAGAGAATGAAAGTATGACCAGATAGAAGAGGCTGTCGAACTGTGAAGAAAGACATGCAAAAAAGTCTCACTATGGCCAAGATCACAACAATAGCATTTTGAAGCCAAAGAAATACCTTTCCGACAAATAGCTTCATCAATGGGAAGCTTATGAAGGAAGAGACGCCAGATGAAAACACTAATATGCTTTGGCAGAGCCTTATGCCAGATAAAATCAGAAGAGAGCAATCTGGGCTGAGGAGATCGAAGCAACGGGAAGACAGAAGAAAGAGTAAATTTCCCCGAAGAATTAAGGGACCAGAAAGGTCTATCTTCTGAATCATTGAGCAAAATAAATTGCGACTGAATCAAATCTGTAGCAGCAGCAGGCAGTTGTAACAAATCACCTTGAGTTGATGATAGGAGATCTTTCACAGTATTGCTCGAACAGGCAGTTGGTTTATCAAGGGAAAGACCAAGGATCCAATTGTCAAACCAAGGAGAGCAAAACCCTTTACCTATTATCCAGAAAATATTGGGCTCTGCAATGCCCCGAGCCCTTAACATACGATTCCAAGAATGAGAGCCTTTGTAAGTGACCTGAGTCGGATGAAGGATGTGGCAATACCGAGCTCTCAAAAAATTGGACCAGAGATTAGAGACTGTCCGGAATCTCCACCAAATTTTAACACCAAAAGCCTTTGAGATATCAGTCATACATAAAATGCCCAAAACCCCCTCGGCAGTAGGCTTACAGCAAGAGTTCCATGCAACCCAATGACTTCGGTATTTACCTTCCACTTGACCCCAAAAGAAATTGGAGCAAAGCTTATCAATAGCTGAACTGACTGAAACCGGAGGGTCAATGGAGGCAAGAAGATAGCTGGAGATAGAATTAAGAACATGGTTTATAAGAATAGTACGACCAGCAGGATTGAGAAAATTTCCAGCCCATGAGGAAATACGATTATGAATTTTAGTGATGAGAGGATCAAAATAATACCGCTTTTTCCGACCAAAATAAAGCGGGCAACCCAAATAGGAAATCGGAAGAGCACCTGAGTTATAACCCAACAAGGTTGAAATCCTTTGAATACGATTTGGGTCAGTTCGAGGGGAGACAAAGAAAGAGCTCTTGGAACTATTAACCAACTGACCCGAAACCTCCTCATAATGTTTAATCACACCCTTAAGCAATTGAATAGAATGCTTTCTGCCATTTGAAAAGATAATAACGTCATCTGCGAATGCAAGATGAGATATTATAGGACAACCACTTATGGTAGAATATATGCAATAAAAGACTTGTTGATGGAGAATTGTGAGACTCCTGCTAAGATATTCAGCCGAAATAATGAAGAGACTGGGAGATAGGGGATCTCCCTGTCGAAGACCATGACTAGAAGAAAAAAAGCCTGAGGGAGCTCCGTTAATAAGGACTGAGAACCAGTTGTCAGAAATAATACGCCAGATAAGATCCAAGAAAATCTCATGAAATCCAAACCTCCGCATCACATTAATGAGAAATGGCCAAGATACTCTATCAAAAGCCTTAGCCATATCAAGCTTAAGAACCATGTTGGAGCCAGGAACCTTTTTCCCCAGAAAGCACATCAATTCCTGAGCCAGCAAAATATTATCTTGGATCGTAGGACCTTTAACAAAAGCACTTTGGTTGCCTGAAATTATATGGGGGAGAATTGTGGCAAGCCGAGAAGAAATGATTTTAGAGATAACCTTGCTACAGAAATTACAAAGGCTGATAGGGCGGAGGTCCTTAAAAGAAGAGACACTATCAGATTTAGGAATAGCCACAATTAAGGTACTGGTCCAAGCCCTCGGAAAAGAGAAACCTGAGAAGAATTCAAGAACTGCATCACAAAAGTCTTCCCCGATAATATCCCAACAGTGCGAGTAAAATAAGCCGGTGAACCCATCAGGGTCTGCTACACTTTCGCCATTCAAACTGAACACAGCTTATTTTATCTCTATAGCCGAAGGGAGAGAAATAAGCAGATCATTCCAATCATCAGTAATTAAACGAGGGATAACATTGGAGTTAAGAGAATAATTATAAACACCATCAAAATGAAGCTGCTCCTGGAAATAATTGACTGCCCCTTGTCTAATAGACTGGTCTGAGTTTAGGGTATTACCATCCTTATCTTTAATGGAATGGAGAAAAAGATGCCGTTGATTCTGCTTGACAGAAGCGTTGAATAACTTGGTATTTCCTTGGCCCTCCTTAAGCCATTTCAGATTAGATTTCTGCCTCCAGTATTTTTCCTCCTGAGATAGAAAATGTCGAAGTTTGGCCTGAGCAGCCATAAGATCTTCCCTATTGGAGGGGGAGGCATTAAGCTCAAAATATAACTCCTTCTCAGCCACATCATCTTCAGCCTTTCGGACATTATCAAAAATATTACCAAAAACAACTTTGTTCCAATTTTTGAGAGCAGCTTTGACGTTTTTCAATTTGAGGGAAAATCTGTGCATGGGCCGAGCACTCTCATAGCCTATCCAAGCACTAGAAACTGTTTCGTTGAAAGATGCATGGCTCGTCCAAACATTTAGGAACCGAAAAACTGAAGGACTACGATCAGATTGACGAGTAATGGTTGCCAGAAGCGGAGAATGGTCCGAACATGTCCTATTCAAATGCTGAATTTTAGTAGCATAAAACTGGTCCAGCCAAACTGTATTACAAAGAACGCGATCAATTCGCTCATGGATAGTAGCATTCCCCTCTCTCTTATTCCACCAAGTAAAGTCACTTCCTGAATAGCCCAAATCGGAAAGACCCGTCACAGCAAGACAAGCGTGAAAATCCAATGCCCTATTGCGATCCCACCCCACACCACCTGATTTTTCATGGGGGTGAAGAATGATGTTAAAGTCTCCCCCAACCAACCACGACATATTTTGAGCTAACATGGATTAAGTCATCCCAGAGGTCTTTACGTTCTTCCAAAGTGCACTTAGCATATACACAAGTTAGAAGCGCAGGAGAAGACCAAGAAAAATGGTGAATCTGCAAAGTAACTTGTTGAGCAGAATTATTAATTAATTGGCAAGTAAAAGAAGATTTGACAAAGATCCAAATGGAACTAGAAGAATTAGAAGCAGAGAACCTGAACCGCAGGCGGCGAGTAATGAGGGCGACTTTGTCCATATTCAACATAGGTTCAAAAACGGCAACAACTGAAAGATTATGAAGACGAACTAGAGTTTTAAGACGGCTAACCGATGGATCGTTTCCTATTCCCCTAATATTCCAAAATAGGGCTGTAATATCCATAAAAAATTAGACTGAAGTGCTAGCAGATGGCTTGGAGGCCTTAGATCGGGTGAGCCTATCTGTAAGGGGGATAGGAGGTTTTTGTTTATTCTTGACTGGAGGGTGAGCTGTCTCTAGATTAAGGGCTGGAATAGAGCTGTTGTCATCATCTTCCATCTCAAGAACTTCCAGAACTGCAAATCTGTTTAGGGAAATAACAGAAATAGGATCCTCTTCATTAGCTTGGGGAATGTCACTAGGGCCGGAAGTGACATCATCCGAATTGAGGACATGATCTGCCAATTGTTCCTGCTGAACCGCGGGAGCAGGAGGAGAATTTGTCGCTTTTGAAACTGGCTCATCAACTTGAGGAAAAGTGGTCTCCTTGTAAACTGGCTCATGAGATTGTTGGTGATCTTGGTCCACACAAGTCGCAGAATCTTGGGCATTGGAAGTAGGAGCATCCGGCTTGGTTGCATGGGAAGGGTCGGCTTGCATGCCTTTTTCATTAGAATGTTTTTTGGAGTCCAACGTTTAGTGGTAGGCTGTGGCTGAGATTTCGGTTTAGGGACTTCAAACGATGGAGCTTCAGGATTCTTTACCTTGCAGATAAGTTCATTGTGCCCTTGACGAAGGCAGTGAGAACAATATGACGGCTTGTTTTCAGCCTCTATCGACTGCCAAAAGCTTGGGTATGCAGTACCACAGTCGACCCAAATACGAGTAGGACAGGGATGAAGCAAATCGATTTCAACGCAGACACGCGCAACGCTAGGCCGAGATAAAGTTATTGTAGGCTGATCAAGCATGAGAGGCTTGCCAAACAAGGATGCAATAGAAAATAATGCAGATTTGTTAAACAAATGAATAGGGAGACCAGGCAGTGAAAACCAAACCGGGACTATAGAACTTTCGATATCTGGACGAAAGTTAGGGGACCACTTGAACACGCGCATAGGATGTTTACCCAGATACCATTGATCTTTTATCCTCAATCTCTGAAAATCCTCATTGTTGTTAACTTGAATGAGAACATGCTTGGGATCCAAATGTCCAATTGTGAATGCGGCAGTGAGACCTATGGTATTAAAATACTTTCGGGTGGCTTCCATGGATGGCCTGCCATGCGAGAACTTGCCAATTAATGCAAACCGAAAAGGAGCCGCAACGGATTCGATGAGTTCCGGGGAAAGCTTGAGAGATGGTTCTCCTTTATAGGATGAAGGCGGAATAGAGAAGGAAGAAGGATAAGGATTGGCGTTAGAGGGGCTGCAAAGAGCGTCGGCAAAAGATTTAATGGGAGGGTGGAGGCCTGGATCCGGCGGAGCTGGAGGAACCCCAGCCATAGCCGCCAAAAGAGGAAAAACCTAAGGAAGAGCGGCCAGAAAGAAATCGTACCTTTAGTGCGTGAACTAGTGTGTGTCTTTTAATTGAACCTCAAACAAACAAAAAACAAAAACAAAAACAAAACAAAACAAAAACAAAAACAAAAAACAAAACAAAACAAAACAAAAACAAAAAAATATTAAAAACAAATAAGAATTAAACATTGATATCTATCAAAGAATTATACCTTCTGCTTATCTGACTTAAAAGTCCAATGGTAAGAGTTCCCCATGTTGATATCATTCTTCAACAATTCAAGAAACCAAACCCATGACTGCTTGTTCTCACTTTCCACAACAGCATACACAAATGGATAAGTACAATTATTCTCATCTATGCCCATAGCACTTAGCAATATACCCCCAGCAGGACCCTTCAAGTGACAACCATCCAGTCCAATGATTGGTCTACATCCTTCTAAAAAACCTTCTTTAATGGTGCAAGACAAACATAAAGCCTTTTGAATGTGTTATTGTCATCTGTCAGCAACTGTATAGTTGAACCAGGGCTCCTTGTCCTTAGTTCATGGCAATAATCATTCAGCCTCCTATATTGCTCCTCCTCTGAACCTTGGATCAACTTAATTGCTTTATGTTTAGCTCTGAAAAATTTAGTCCTAGACACATTTACTTGGTGCTCAGTTGAAATTGCACTTTGCAATGCCTGTAATGGCATATGAGGATCTGATCTGATTCTATCCAAATACTTCTTAGCAATCCAGCTTGCTGTGACATTTTTATTCTCCAAAGACCTATAACAATTACTGTGGGTTGGATTGTATGTCTTCACTTGAAACTGGTTCTTACCTTGAACCTTGGATACATACACCATCCATCCTTGCATATAGCCCTCACCCTAGTCTTTTCACTTTTGGCATACCTTATCTGTTTCCCCCACTTGATAGAGTGTTGTCTAACAGCATCCTTAAACTCTTCAATTGAACTAAATGTCATTCCAATTTCAAACTTAGGGTCAGACATATCAGTACCTTTGTTGAATGAACTAAATGTTACAATCTTCTTCCCAGTTTCTTCATCACTTCCATCCATGTTATTTAACTCATCATCAGTAGCATCATATTTGTCCATAAAGTCCTTATCACCTACTTCCCCTTTTCCCTTTTCATTTGTATTTTTGTTTACCCCACCCCATTCAACATCCTTATCAACATTGCGATCAAATAAGTTATCATCCTCAACATCATAGTCATTATCAATGAAATTATCTCCCAAGTCAGTTGACGTATCACTATCTGATGCATTTGACACATCATTATCATAACTCTTACCAACATTAACATTTGACACATCCCCTGTATTGACATCCCCTGCATTGACTTGGCCATCATCTAGATCAAGGTCCATACCAACACCTACATCAAACTCTAGATCAATCCTTAAATATCATGACTTTGACCAATATTATGTGTGATAAAGTACAAAGGAAATATCTTGTTTCCAAACTCCAAATTTAACACCTCCTTATCTGACTTTATCTGTCTGAACTCTTTCCCATTTTCACCACCTATTTTGTAGTAAAAGTCTACTAATTGTGGATCATATGCTAAAGTTTCAGCAATATCTTTCAATTCAATTAGTGATCATTCATCTTGGTCACAGTTGTCAAAATAATTAACATTTCCCCCAACATATTTGTCACACTTGATCTGACCACCATGATGCACTTTTACAGTAAACAATGACCCATTTTTATCTGAAAAGTATAAAATAAAACAATTTAATATATATGGTAACATGCATATCATTGCAATGGACCACATACCATTCCAGTGGACCACAAACAAACTGAAGAAGATCACATAAATGACAGAATACAGAGACAATATATGGTAACTTTGTTTATATTTGCCCCACTTAAATATAAACATAAATTGAAAAAAATTATACATGCCAACAAAGAATACAAAGACAACAAAGAACAAATCCAGAGACATTTCAACAAAGAACAAATAACAAATATATATGCTTGTTGAAGACATTTTTTTAAACTTATAACTCGAATACAAATGATTATAAACAGATGAGAACATTGAATCATTTACATTTTCAATAAAAAATTTAGGGTTCGTATGCATACCATAATTAGGTGTAGGATAATCGTTGAATAGCCTCAGAGACCGCATTGCTTTGATTGTTTGAGTGTTAATGTTACTGACGAGGTAATCTTCAAGCACGAATTGCACTTTTCCCGGTTAATTTCTGAGCTTTGTTCAAACCCCTAATTTCAAGCACGAATGAATAAAGCCCTAATTTTCCTTTAATTCGATTTTGATACATTTCCCCAAAATTATGAACGAACCTTCAACAGGCGTGCCATTCACGTGATTTCATTTGTGCCGCCAAATCCACGTAGGATGCCACGTTGGCATCCTACTCACCTTCCCGTTAGAAGTTAACGTATGAAATAGACGGAGGGTTTTAATTGAACTGAAAATAATAGTCTAGGGTTCAATATGCCTATAAACAATTGTCAGGGTTCAATTTGCAATACCTAAAATAGGCCAGGGTTTTTTATGCAATTATCCCATAAATTATTTACTAAAATATTAAAAAATTACTTAATATTATAAAAAATAAATTCATTAAACAAAGTATTTCATTACATTTAATAAATTATTTAAAAAATAATCATTTTATATAAATTAATAAAAAAATATTTACTAAATTAATGAATATTATTAAATAAAACATATTAGACATAAATAATTAAATAACATTAAAAAATTGTTCTTATAAAAAAGAGTATCATTCAAAAAAAATTAACACATCACAATTTTCATGGTGGTTATTATAGGTTCAATTAAATGTTTTATTTTTTTTTATAATCTTAACGGATTTTGAAAAACATTAATATAAAAATAAGTTATATTTTTAGTCAATTTTCTTTACAAATTAAATTACATTTATTAAATGAGTGTTAGCAGCTAGAGTTAATGAATTAAATTCTTCAAAATTTATTAATGATTTGATTTCTTTTAAAATTATTGTGTTTTATTATTATATTATTATTATTATTATTATTATTATTATTATATTATTCATTAAGATAAAATGTATATAATAATTAATTTAAATCTTTTCTCTAATTTTTTATTCAAGAAATATATCTTTTCTTCTTATTTGTATTTTTGTATTTCATTGATTCATTCATTTTTTTTGTTTATAAAATAGTTTCTCTTTTTAACCCTTAAAAGCCAAGAAAAACAAAAAGGACACCCTTATAATTTAAAAACCAAAAAACCATCTACCTTGAATATTTTAAAAACTCTTAGGGTGACAATTGAAATTAATTTTATTAAAATTGGATGAAATTAAGGATTTTGGTGAAATTACATCTATCTTTAAAAATACAATGACAAAATATAAAGATTCATTAAAGGACAATGAACAAAATTAACCATTTTTCCATTTTGTCTTAATTCTCTACCCCCTTGGGGGACACCACATCTCTTCTTTTACTAAATATCTCCCTCTGCAAATTTCTTAACTCTGTGTGTGTGTGTGTGTGTGTGTGTGTATATATATATATATATTTAAAGAGGTGGATCCATGCATATTTTGTGGTGTCACGTTACACCATGTATTAGTTTTTTGAACACCTGAATACATAGTAAGCATGTTTGAGATGGTTCATCACATGGGTTACTATCTGAAACTCATTCAAAACAACATGAAATCAATTCTCACCATCAACAACATTTAATAAGTTTATAATTGAAATATATGTTTTATTCTTAGTTGATTTTTATGTAAATGACATCCTTTTAACGTTGATGTAGAAATAATAAAACTATGAGAGAACCCATGTAACCATTTCTCATTCTCTCGTTCCAAATGCATTGTTCCCCCATGGAGAAAATTTCATGGATCCACACTATTTGTACCCTCTCTTCCTCTAAATACACCCTGTCACTCTCTACGCTTTCTATTTACCCTTCACCATCCAAACACACCCCCTTTCATCATTGCCTCCTCCCTCCCTACCGTTTGTGAACCATCCCTCCCCCAATCTTCCTTTCTTTTGTTTCATTCTTCCTCCCTCATGTGACCCATCTCCCTCCTTTCTTCGTCGTGAAATAATTTCCATTCCTTCCCTACAATCTCTCTCTCTCTCTCTCTCCCTTTTCTCTCTCACCACTATTATACTCCCTCAATTTTCAATAAAAATTTCCTCTCCTCCCTTCCCTACAATGAGATCTCTCTTTCCCTATCCCTATTTTTTTTTCTTTTCTTCCTCCAACAACAACAAAGCTTTTTTTTTTTTTTAATTTCTTGTGGTTGGCTCTGGTTGACTGAATAACATATAGTGTTCTTCGTCTAGCCCTTGCCAAACAATACCGGGTTGTTCGGTGAACTATGACGGAACACTAGAAATCAAAAACAACAAAAATAATAATTAAACCTAGTGTTGTTCGACTAAGGCTAGCCAAAGAACAATATGTTGTTTGGCCAACCAAGGCCGAACCATAGAAATAAAAAAAATTGCTCCAAAGTGTGTGATTTATCAATTGAGTTTTGCTACAGGTAAGAATGAAAGATTCGGAAGAAAATAGAGGAAGAAAGAGAGAGTGATGTGAAGGGAGGAAGAAGGGAAGGAAAAAAAAAACCCAGCAGGGGGATGGTTCACATGAGGGAGGGAGGAGGCACTGCTATGAGGGGGGGTTTAGATGGTGAGGGTAAAATCGAAAGTTTAGATAGCGAGGGTGTGAAAATAATGTCACTTCACATTTTGTAATAACTGCCCATTCTTTTCTCTATTTACAATACAATAATTATAAGTCTAGTAGGCAACGAAATAAGGCTAGAGGGTGGGGTGAATAGCCTTTTAAATACTTTTAAGGGTTATTTTGAAAACCTTCAAAACTGGCAGCGGAAAGGGTAATTAAGTTATTAGCAGATAGAAAAACTCTCTATCAGTTGATGAACAAAATGCTCTGTGTCAGCTTTTTGACACAAGTTTAAGTAGTAAAGGCTTTAGCCAGATCACTAATATAACAAATGAATTGAAAGAAGATATATAAAACAATTAAGAAAATGATTCAAGAATGTAATTGACTGACACTTAAGTAGATGGAAGCTGCTTAAGTGTTAGAAACATGTGAGAACCCAAACCCTGCTTGTGTAACATGTCATCTATATTTTCTTAATATGCTCATTATGTGCTTTAACATGTTTTAGAGTCCATGTTGTTCATATCATTCTTGTATTAGGTCAATTATGATCGTAGTTGATTGTATGCCTTCTATACATTGCATGCCTTGCTATACTTGCTTTGTGTATCGCCTTAGTACTTAACTAAGTCCTACTAGAGCCTTAGTACCTTTCTTACATGTTTTATAACTTCAATCTTTCCCATTGTATGCTTGGTTGAGACTTCGGAAGCCTTCTTGCTTCATTTGACGTTTTGACTCTTAGGGTCTCTCGATTTGTCTTTCCTTTGCCTTGTTTCGTGTCTTTGAGACTCGTGAGATGTTAACTTGAATCCTAGACCTTGTATTCTAGTCATTAACATGTTTAATAATGTTCATTCATGTTCATGGTATCTTTGTTTAACTCGTTGTTGATTCAATTGATGTTCGTTGCGAGTTTCGCCCTTTATTCCTCCTTGTTTCGGGTGATGTTCGGACCTGTTTCGGACGTGTTTTAAGTGTGTTAAACATCACATATGGTTTGGGGTTGAGTTGGACACATTTGGGACTTGTTTTCAAGTCATTTTGGCTATCCAGACCCCTGAGCACTCGCTCAGCCAAGTGACTGAGCGAGTGCACAAAATCCAGAAGCACAGGACATGAAAAGGGGACTGAGCGCTCGTTCAGCCTTTTGACTGGGCGACCGCCTAGCACTGTTTCCAGCCCTACGGGATTTTCTGCAATTACGAATTTGTGACCAAATTAGCCATTGAATCCTCCATCATTAGTGACCTTAATCCCATGTATTAGACCCTAACTAAGTTTACTTAATCTTAATCCCTAATTAGGAGCCTAATCCCTTTCATTCTCCTTGTGACAAGTGGAATTCCACTCACATTTGTATGTGGTATATAAGCCTTTTCCCTCTTTGTGGTTGTCATCAAGAAGCCATTTCCCCCATTTCTTCCTCCTTCTTCATGAGCTATTGTGTGTGATGGGGAGGGGAGATTAGTGTGTTTTCTCCATAACTTGAGTTTCCGAGTTCCGATTTCCAATCCGAGACAACCAAATCAAAGCTATCGACAAGGAGAACAATTCTCACCGAATAGATTTCTTTTATTTCATCTTTTTCCTTGGTGTAAGGTAAGCTATCGATTCCCCTTATGATGTATGCTAGAAATGTCTCACATGCCTTTACCATGTTAATATCATGTTTTAGGACAATTTGAGATTTTGGTAATTTTGAATGATATGTTCATCTTGTGGTTTTGGTCTTAAGCCTATAATTAAATGTGTTATATACTTCATTTGGAATAACTATTGTTCTTGTACCATTGACTTTTAACAAATTTTAGAATTTATGATTCTAGGGTTCCTTAATTTAAGAATTAATGATAATTATTGACTATGGTTATTATTTGGATTAATGACCTAGTCTAACCTATACGAGAACTTAGAAAAGAGTTTTGAATACAATTAGTGTTTAAACTCTAGTTGGATGAATTTATAGAAATGACTCGACGGAGTCTATTTTAGTGAGCCATTGAACAATACCGGCTCAATGATCAATCCCTACGACATTCTAAATGTGTTTCACTAAGAATACTAGTTCTAGACTCTTGAATTGGATTGACCATCATGCTTGATCTTAAATGTCATATAATAGAATGCCTATTTGACATGTTGAGTTCGCTCTTGTCGAGCTCAACCCTACTTGATTTATTGATAATAATATTTACTTGTCATGAACGAGATCGCTCTTGTCGACCTCGTTCTCTGCTTGAGATTTTTTAAGTAAACAATTACTTGGCATTTGCATGAGTCCATCTGGCATACTTGCGCTTATACACACACGCCTCCACTGTGGCCGCAGTAGGGAAGTAGCCCCTTTGTTGTAACCATTAGAGCGCATTGGTGTGTCTATCTTGAGCATCTCCTCGGAAGGTCGATGTATTCACAACCATTTGACACCTCACATTCCACATAACGCTTGTATGCAGGAACTACGTAGCGGCACCGGTTCTCCATATATCCTTATCCTATGTGATTTAATTACGAGCACCTATGTGAAACAATATGCATCTTGGATATATGATCTATATGCTTATGTGATGATATCTTGCCTTGTATGTTGCATATTGCCATGACATACATGATTGATAGCTTACAAGTATTTATGACTTACCCATTCTCCTTTACTGTATTAGATCCTAGCAAAGCAGGTCCTTCTCATTGAGGCTTGCGGCATCCTGTTTACTTGGTTTCTCTTTTGGTCCGACGTTGCAGTTGAAGAGGTGGTTTGGATGTCTCTTATATTCTTTTGTATTTTTCAAGGACGATGGGTTTAAAGCAAGTCAATTAGACTATGCTTGGGAATTTGTATAGAACTTGTACTTGCTCCTTTATTTAGCTACTTGTAGTTTCATCACTTGTAGTACTAATACTCTATTTTGATGCCGGCATTTGTGTAAGCCGAGCCTAGTATATCTTGTTAGTAGTTCACTACGTATAGTCTTCTGCTGAGCATCCCATTAGCTCTTATTTATTTCTTGTTCTTTTAACTGCTTAGCTTGGGTTCCGGCATGTAGTGTCGCCGATGACTTGGTTTATTTGCTTAACTTAACTGTTATATCAGGAAAAGTTTTTAAAATTCCGGCCTTTTGGTGTTGAGGCGTGTTACGTCTCAAATGTTGCATCACGTCGTTTTCTTAAATTAAGTCCTCGCATGTTTCTTGTTCCCCCCTATTTGGGCGGACCGGCCCGCGGTTCAACATCGGGTTTGGGTCGGGTCACCACAGTTGGTATCAAAGCAGTTTTATAGGTTAGCTATCGACCAGGATAGGTTCCATGGCCTAGGTGGGTTGGTTTGTTGTGTGATGTTCTAACGCCGAGTGAATTCTTATAGGTGTTCAATGGTTGTTCCTAGAGGATTTGGTGTAAGCCGAGGCAGAGGAAGACCCAAGAGAGTTCTTGATGAGCCTGAGGCAGAGTTGCCACCTCCACCACTGTATCCAGTTGATATGAATGCTCAGATGGCGGATATGTATCGCCGCATGATGGAGTTTATGATCGAGATGGCTTAGTTTGCCCAGGGTCAAAATGTACCTCTACTACCACCCCCCAGAACCAGAGGTGAGAGTGCCGCCACCACGAAATGTTGCACCACCGGAAGCTAGAGCATGAAATAATGCTTTCTTGGATAGGTTTTTGAAGATGAAGCCTCCATCTTTTGAAGGAGAGGCGGATGCTAGTATAGCCGAGTTATGGCTAGAGGATTTGAAGAAGATCTTTGCAGCTCTAGACTGCACGGATGAAGAGAAGGTGGTGTTAGCTGTTTATAAGCTGAGGGGAGCCGCCAATCATTGGTAGGAAGTTCTACATGCTAGTTGGGAGATGAACCGAGTGGCACAAGTGTGGCCTAACTTTGAGATGGAGTTTAGGGCTTCTTATGTGCCTAATGTGGTTAGGCAACGACGAGAGAAAGAGTTCCAGGATCTAGAGCAGGGATCCATGTCTATAGCTCAGTATTCTTCTAAATTCACTGAGTTATCCCGATATTGTGCACATCTAGTGTTGGACGAGAGACACAGGACCCATAAGTTCGTGAAAGGGTTGAAGACCGAGTATAGGAAACAGTTGTTATCTCTACAGTTGGCAGATTACCGGAGTACGGTGAATCGTGCCTACGAGATTGAGTGGGACATTGAGGAGCACATGCAAAACCTTCTGTGCAAGCTTCTCAACAAGAGTCTTCACAGGCGATTGGGAGAGGTCAGTCTTCTAGGAATCGGTCTGGCTATCAGGGCAATCGTCGGAATGGTGGTCAGAATAGGCAGCAATTTGGTGGACATAATAGGCGTCCGTCTGAGAGTCGTTGTAGTAGTGCTTCTACTCCTCAGGGGCAGCAGACTTATGGTAGCGGACCTTTGATTTGTTCTTTCTGTAATAAGATTGGGCATTCTAGCGAGAAGTGTAGGACCAGGCTTGGTACTTGTCTTAGTTGTGGAGATCTTAGTCATCATCTCAAAGACTGCCCTAAGTCTAGAGCAGCTCAATCCATGGGTTCAGTTCAGCAATCTGGGTCCAAGAAGGACAGTGATGGGCGTCCTAAGGCGTAGGCTCGTGTTTTCGCGCTTGATCAGCGAGGTGTTCTCGAGTTTACTTCTGTGATCGGAGGTATTCTCTCAATTTTTGGTCATCATGCTCGAGTTCTTATAGATCCGGGGTCTACTTATTCTTATGTCACATCGCATTTCTTAGACCATTTATTTGTATTGCCTTCTCAGTTGCCTTATGTACTAGAAGTGTCTACACCGTTGGGTGATTGCTTGTTCGCGTTTGAGTTTTATAGAGATTGTGATGTGCTTATTAATGATCGAGTCTTGCATGCTGATTTGGTAGTATTGCCTATTCGAGACTTTGATGTGATTCTTGGTATGGACTGGCTTTGTATGCATCATGCTTTAGTTGATTGTCGTCGTAAAAGAGTAACTTTTGCCATGCCCGGTATTCCAGAGTTTGTGTTTACGGGTGATCATGCTATGAATGGTGTTCATATTATTTCTGCTTTGCGGGCTAAACAACTCAGAAACTTCCCCTAGCTACTTCCCTTCTAGACACTCAAGAAACCTTCCCATCAGACCACGTACAAGCCACTTCTCCCATACCAGCCATTTCTCTCATTACATCTTCTGATACATTTCCTTCATCTTCCTCTTCTTCCATTCCTTCTTCTACTCCAGTTGACTCCCCTATGCCTTCTTCACTTCCCACTGTGAGACCTGTTAGACAGAGGGTCATTCTATCCAAGTATAAAGATTGTACAGGTCTGCCTTCAAGGTTTACTGCTTCTCAATGTTCTGCAGGTATAAGTGTTGTTTCCTACTTTGGGATTTCTCCTACATATTATTCCTACATTTGTAATACCTACTCTTTATCTTAACCTACCACCTATCATCAGGCCTTAAAAGATCCAAACTGGTGTGATTCTATGACTATAGAACTTTCTACTCTTGAACAAAATAAAACCTGGGAATTGATTGAATTACCTAGTGGTAAGAGGGCAGTGGGTTGTAAGTGGATCTATATGCTGAAATATAATGCAGATAGGACTCTCAACAAGTATAAAGCCAGGCTTGTAGTCAAAGGATTTACTCAGACTGAGGGGAAGGATTATTTTGAGACATTTTCCCATGTGGCAAAGATGACAACCATGAGAATCCTTCTTGCCTTGACTACTATTAAGGGTTGGCAACTATCCCAGATGGATGTTGCCAATGCCTTTCTCCATGGTGACTTAGATGAGGAAGTTTATTGGATTTGCCTCAAGGATATGTCTTACCTTCTGCTCAATCCACAGAGAAACCTCTTGTGTGTAAGCTTCTTAAATCTCTCTATGGCCTTAAACAGGCATCAAGGCAATGGTATAGCATGTTTTCCTCTACCTTGGTTCAGTATGGCTTTGTTGAGTCTAAGCATGATCATAATTTGTTTACCCTACAAGGACCAGTCTCATTTACTGCTATTCTGGTCTATGTTGATGATATTCTGATTGTTGGATCAGATAGTACTATTATTGCAGAAATTAAATCCCATTTACATGCTCACTTCAATATCAAGGATCTAGGACCTTTAAAGTTATTTCTTGGTATTAAAATAGCAAGATCTACTGAGGGAACTGTATTCACCAACGTAAGTATTCCCTGGATATTGTCTCTGATGCTGGCTTAATGGCAGCTAAAGCATAAAAAAATCCTTTCCAGAAGAAACACGACTTAGCTCCAGATAATGGGGAGTTGCTCACTAATCCTATGCCATACATGAGACTAATGGGCAAGCTAGTTTATTTGACAATCACAAGACCAGATTTGTCTTATGGTGTTCACATCTTGAGCCAGTTTTTGGCTGCTCCTAGGGAACCTCACAAGCTACTTTAAAGCTAGTGAGATACATCAAAGGTAGCCTTGGTCAAGGCCTATTGTACTCATCTTCCAGCCGTCTCCAACTATCTATTTACTGTGATTCTGATTGGGCAACTTGTCATGTCACTCGAAAGTCATTGTATGGTTCATGTGTTATGTTGGGCACTTCTCTTGTGACATGGAAAGCCAAGAAGCAAACTGTGGTTTCTAAATCTTCCAGTGAGGCAGAATATCAAAGTATGGCCAATGCTTCTTGTGAAGTGGTTTGGTTAGTCAATCTCCTCAAGGACGTTGGTATTGATGGTCTTACTCCCGTTCCATTATATTGTGATAATCATGTAGCTCTGCAGTTGGCTGCCAATCATGTTCTTCATGAAAGAACGAAACATATAGAAATTGATTGCCATTTGATAATGGATCGTATAAAGTCTGGCCTTATCTCCACTTTCCATGTTTCTTCCCCAAATCAGCTAGCTGATCTCTTCACCAAGGCTTTGCCTTTGGAGGCTATCACTTTTCTGTTGTCCAAGCTTCTTCATGTGATGAATTTATTCAACACCTTCATCTTGAAGGGGGCTAATATGGAGAGTGACAAGGAGGAGGTGCACAAGAGTGGAAAGGAGCACAAAGGCAGTTAGGTTGTTGTGTACGTGGTTGTTGTTGATGTGTGGTTGTTGTTGAGTACGTGCCTAGCCTCCTATACCTAGTGTGTAGCTACTCCTAGCTTGTAGCTAGATTGTAGGAAATTCTATTAGGATATTATCTGTATGCTTATCTAGTGATATAAATAGGAGTATCTCCTCTTGTAAGGTGCGGAGATCCTTCTCTATGATCTCTTGATTCCTCATTCAATTCTTTCTTGTTCTTCATTCAGGTCGGCCCAAGGGGGAGGATGAGTAAGCTAGGGCTTTAGGCCTCACCTAATAAGAGGTCTCAAAAAAAAAAATTACTGTTACATACTAGATAAAGCAATCTCTTCATTTCAAAGTAGATTTGAACAATTTAAAATGTATCAAGATATTTTTGGTTTTTTTTTTTTAGCATTGAGAAATTAAGGTCATTGAATAATGAAAATTTAAAAGAAAATTGTCTTAACCTTGAAAATTCATTAAAACATAATGACAACTCTGATATTGAGGGATTAAATCTATTTATGGAACTAAAAATTTTAAGAGAAATTATACAAGTGAAGAATGATACATCAAAGGACATACTTAATTATATATTAAGGGTTGATTCTTTTCCAAATGTAGAGATCGCTTATAGAATAATGCTAACAATTCTCGTAACGGTTGCTTCAGCAGAAAAAAGTTTTTCTAAACTAAAATTAATAAAATCTTATCTAAGATCGACAATGTCTCAACAAAGATTAAGTGGACTAGTTTTATTATCTATTGAAAAAGAATTGTTAAGTGAAATCGATTACAATAATTTAATAAATTATTTTGCATCTCAAAAAGCACGAAAGATAAACTTTAAATAAAAATATAACAATTTTAATAATAAATTATTATTTACTTCAAAAGGTCTCATTCTATAGTTCGCTTTAGGCCTCCATAACAATTGGGCCGGCCGTGTCTTCATTTCTCAATTACAGTTTCTTCCACACAACTCCCATAATCCCATTCACTCCATAATCACTCTCTCACATTATTCACCATCTCCACCGAATCACTTCCACTCCCTCACTTCACAGTCCACACAAGTAACCCACAAACCAATTCATTCTCTATAAACACAAGCTCAAACACTTTTCATTACTAAGAAACAACTCTCTCGCACAGTTCACTCTCCTCTCATCCCTCGTCCAAGACACAACACATATCTCTCATCCAACACAAACTCTCTCTCAAGTTCTCCCGGTTCCAACTGAAACACAACAACAAACTCAACAACACAACAAAAACAAAGCCATCCTTTCTCTAGGAAGCAAATTAATACAAGCGAAGCACGACTCCAAAGGTCTAAACTTATCATCTACTCATTTGGTGTTCATCTCGTAAAGGTATAAACTCTTTTGTAAAATTTCCATCTTCTTAGCTTTCTTTGTAAAATTTGAAGTATCTCTGCTCCTTGTAAAAATGTAGACATTTAAATATTTATTTGTTATATCTAAAATATTTCAAAATGTAGTTTTTCTTGTGGTTAGTACAAATTGCAAATATAAGTAATTCTTTTATATTTAGTGTCTTTGTAAATATTTTTGTTATTATCTTCTTAAATTTGGTTTAATTTGCTTCACTGTATTTATTTATTTTATTTGAATAGATGTTTTATTTTCTCATAAAACAGATTGCATGTTTTTTTTTCTTAAATTGATATTTTAATGATGTTAAAGAAATGGGTTCAAAATCTATATCTAATGTGGTTGTATATATTTTGGTTTCAATTTCGTTTGATTTTCTTAGTATTTGTTTTTTCATTTTATCTAAATTATAAGTTTGTGTTTCTCAAAAATTGCAATCGTGTAATCTTCAATCTTCATGGATAAATAATAATTTGCATATGAATCTGTCCATGTATATGCTTAATATGTCTCTTCATTATTTGGACTTTGGAGTTTTGTTTTAATTATTTTTTAACACGTTCTAGATTTATATTGTCTAATGAAGGTATTATGATTTAGCTTAAAACATTTAGTTTAACATGTTATTATTTTATTCTTATGTTGTTAACTTTTGGATTTGTTTTGTTGACTCTAGACTAGTTGACCCTTGTTGGCTAGAGTTGACTTTGGACCTTTTGGTAATTTTACGAGTTTGCTTTACTTTTTTTGGACCGTTATTGTTTGACCGTTAACCGACCAAGGAGCTTTGATCAAATATGCAGCTTTGACCACACATTAGAAATCAAAGAATGTGTAGCAACTTTTTGAGACCAACAGGGCAAGTCATCTGCCTAACCCCTTCCTGACTCATAACCTAGTCCCCAGACCCTAGAACTTATATTTCCTTTTGTTTACCCTTTAAATGAAAGTGATGACAACTCTTTTTACATATTTGGGAGCTCACTTGAGGTCAAACGTACTCCACGCACGCTCAAGTTTTGAAACTACTCATCTTTCAATCGACGGGAGGTCGAAATATCAGTTTGGTTCCGTTTTCGAGAATCTCATAATTTCCAAATCTTATACACCACTTTTCTTGAAAATCTCATTCAACACTATGGATACTACCGAGCGACACCAAGCCCACCTCCACAAACTGTCAATCCCTCTCCCGGGTGTTTGCCAGTTGGGTCGAATGTTAAACTTTTATACAAGCATGAGATTCAAACATAAATCATTTTCAAAAAATTTATTATACTTTAATAAACTTAAAATCTTGAAACACATAATTCTCGCGATTTAATATGCATATACATGTAATAAAGACTAATCTGGGTTCATGATATTGATACGCAATTGCTATGATAAGCGAAATTTTCTCCCTTGCTTTTCTCTATTATTTCTCCTTGATGTCGAGAAGAGTTTTTTTCTTTTCTTTCATGTTTCCTTCCAAAGGATTTTACTTGGTTTCTCTCAATCTTTTCTTATGTCCTTAACGTCCTTTATGGACATATAGAGAGAGAGAGAGAGAGAGAAAAAGGGGCTTGATATTTTGGTTTCTCATGTTAAAGGAAACCAAAACAACCTTCCTTGCATAAGCTTTTTTGTCACCGCGTATGATGTGATGATGACTTTAGTCAATGATGTTTATACTTAAGGGGAATAGTACATTATTTTATGTATTGTTGGAAAACTAGTGTTTTTAAGTGAAGTAAATTGGGGCTTTGAGGCACTAATTTATTTGTGAGTCATTTATGTAATGACTATGATAATTGTGGAATTATGTTCTTCTCCGTGAGTACATAAGAATACTATATTTATTTGTCCAATTCGGATATCGGATGAATAAATTATAGAGGTTTAAAGTAGGACATTTGAAATGTTGGAAGTGGGTTATCCCACATTGGGAAAATGTGGAAAGCTTGAAGGGTTTATATACAAAGGCTCCCTTGGTGTTGGGTAATCTTGTATAGAAAGTACTATCCCTCCCGCGCCCGCAGGGGGGGGGGTACAAATCAAGGTCTAATTTGGCTTGGACTGGCGTACTCGTGTACCTGCACATGCGGACACGAATGTCGGACCAAATTGTGCAACCTAGACAAACCCGCCTTTTGCACATTTTGTAACTCCAGCATTAAAGAGCAGAGGACAGATTAATTCTGTCTTAATGTCCGCTTTAATTGAGTGGTTAATGGGTATAATTAAAACGCGTTGATTCACATACCTATATAAAGGAACCATTCTCCACAACAGAATATACACTCACACACACAAAACACGAAATTCCCTTCCTCCGATACACTTGCATTAGCATTGCATCTTGATCATCGTCTTTCTTGGCCTCTTGTTTGGTGATAGTCTACAGACATCAATTCAGTTCGCCGGACCTACAGTGCATAGTCATCCGGTTCAGCCGTTGTATCCTGGGAGACGATCGTCCTGCGTAGAAAACTCCACGCACTTACAGGGAGTAGGACGAATAACGTTTCAAGGAAACTGTGTGTTACACAGGCCTCGGTACATTTTTCCTTCCTTCCACGGAAGACATCGGTCTTCCACCTAGACTTCAAGATCGCCACCGTAAGACTTCGACTTTCCACCGGTAGACCTGCAGTACTTCCACCAGTAGACCTTCACCAGCAGACCTTGGTTAAAGTCACCAGCAGACTTGAACTAAGTCACAAGCAGACCTTGCAAAGCCACCAACAGACTTCATTTCAAGTCACCAGCAGACTTCCCAATATCACCAGAAGACTTGGTTTGAAGCAACCAGCAGCTCAACGGTTTTAGTTTTCGTTATTCTTTATTATTTACTATATATTCTGTAAGATTGTATAGGGTTTTACCCAACAATCTTGAAACGTTATTTATTTCTTCTGATTATTATTGTTATTTCAGATAACAATAATCTCTTCTATAGAAAACTCTATAATCTTACAGATTATTGTCGTATTTCAGATATGACTAACGAGAACAATACCTTAGCTCCTACTACTGGAACTGGAACTGAAAAGACTGTGACTGGAGACACTTCGAACTCGAACCCTACAATGACCAATGCAGCAGCCATGGCTCAAATGGTAACTGTTCCACATTTTCCGGTGAACCATAGTGAGAAACCGGAGAAATTCAAAGGGCTGAATTTCAAGCGCTGGCAGCAGAAGATGTTGTTTTACTTGACCACGCTTCATTTGGCAAGGTTTCTGAAAGAAGATCCTCCAAATGTTGGTGAAGATGCTGATTTCCAAGCCGTTAGTGCTTTGGATGCATGGAATCAAGCTGATTTCCTTTGCAAGAACTATGTACTGAACGGGTTGGAAGACTCGTTGTACGAAGTTTATCGTTTTAAGAAAACGGCAAAGGAACTATGGAACTCTCTTGACCACAAGTACACCTCCGAGGATGCTGGGGCCAAGAAGTTCATAGTTGGTAGATTCCTGGATTACAAAATGACAGATGCTAAATGTGCAGTCAAGTACAGAGCCGCAAGTGCTTTACTCGAAATTGAGCAGTAGGGATGGAAATTAGTGAAACCTTCAAGGTGGCTGCAATTATTGAAAAATTGCCTCCAGCCTGGAAGGATTTCAAGAGTTACCTAAAGCATAAACGAAAGGAGATGACTGTTGAACAGCTTGTTGTTCGTCTTCGCATAGAAGAGGACAACAGAGGCAATGATAAGAAAACGGTCACTTCTATGGCTGCTAAAGCCAATGTTGTGGAGCATGGTCAAAGCTCCAAAGGCAAAGGAAAATTTGCTAGAGCTGGAAAAGGGACAAACTTAGGTCCCAAGGGTGGAGTTTCTAAGAAGAAGTTTCATGGAAACTGCTACAACTGTGGAGGCATGGGTCACAAGTCCACGGTTTGCAAGAAACCAAAGAGGGAGCGTGAAGCCAATCTTGTGGATGGCATTGCTCAAGATGTGTCAGATATCAACCTTGCTGCGGTGATATCTGAAGTCAACTTGGTGGGTTCAAACCCAAATCAGTGGTGGATTGATACTGGTGCCACTAGGCACGCCTCGCTCCAACAAGGAGATGTTCAAAGACCTTGAAGCCGCCGAGGATGGAGAAAAGATCTACATGGGAAATTCTGCCACCTCTGATATCAAAGGTCAAGGGAAAGTGGTCTTGAAGATGACTTCAGGCTTCTGGGAAGGAACTGACTCTCAACAACGTGCTCTATGTGCCTGAGATTCGGAAGAATTTAGTTTCCGGATCTTTGCTTGTGAAGCATGGCTTCCGTGTTGTTTTTGAGTCTGACGTTGTAACTTTGGCTAAAAATGGAATGTTTGTAGGCAAAGGGTATGTTAATGATGGGCTGTTTAAGCTATCTGTAATGGTTGTCAAGCCAAAGAGCAGTAATAATAAGAACAAATCTTCTGTTTACTTGCTTGAGTCTTCCAATTTGTGGCATGGTAGACTAGGACATGTTAATTATGGTACTTTACGTAGACTGATTAACATGGATTGCATACCAAAATTCCAAATTGATAAAAATCACAAGTGCGAAACTTGTGTAGAAGCAAAGTTAACAAGAACGTCCTTCCATTCTATTGAAAGAAATAGTGAACCACTTGAATTAATTCACACTGATGTGTGTGATTTTAAATCAACACAATCACGTGGTGGGAACAAGTACTTCATAACTTTTGTTGATGATAGCACAAGATTTTGTTATGTGTATCTTCTTAAAAGTAAAGATGAAGCAATAGAGAAGTTTATTCTCTACAAAACTGAAGTTGAGAATCAACTTAACAAGAAGATTAAGATGTTAAGAAGTGATCGTGGAGGTGAATATGAATCACCATTCGCTGAATTTTGCGCTAAGCATGGAATAATTCACTAAAACAACAGACCTTACGCACCTCAACGTAATGGCATTGCGTAACGCAAAAATCGAACTCTTAAAGAGATGATGAATGCCATGTTGTTAAGTTCTGGATTACCACAGAACATGTGGGGAGAAGCTGTTCTGTTAGCTAATTACCTTTTAAATAAGGTACCTCGCAAGAAACTTGACAAAAGCCCTTACGAGATGTGGCATGGAAGAGTTCCATCATACAAATATTTGCGAGTGTGGGGGTGTCTTGCAAAGGTTGTTGTTCCTTTACCTAAAAAGGTGAAAGTAGGACCAAACTGTTGAATGCATATTCATTGGTTATGCACATAACAGTAGTGCTTATCATTTTCTTGTGCATGAGTCTAAGATAGAAGACATACACAAGAATACAATAATAGAATCTCGAAATGTTTCTTTCTTCGAAGATGTATTTCCTTGTAAAAGGAGCAATGAGTCTAACTCATCTAAACGGGTACATGCTTCGGAAGAAGAAGAACATGAAGAGAACGAGCAAGAAGAGGTGGAACCTCGTCGTAGCAAAAAAGGTAGGGTAGAAAAATCTTTTGGTCCAGATTTTCTTACCTACATGCTAGAAAGTGAACCTCAAAACTACAAAGAGGCTGTGAGTTCCTCTGAGGGACCTCAATGGAAAGAAGTCATTAAAAGTGAAATTGATTCCATTATTCAAAATCACACTTGGGAACTAGTGGACCTTCCTCAAGGAAGCAAACCATTAGGTTATAAGTGGATTTTCAAGAAGAAAATGAAGGTAGATGGAACAATTGATAAGTATAAGGCCAGACTTGTAATTAAAGGTTACAGACAACGTGAAGGCCTTGATTATTTCAATACTTATTCTCCTGTTTCGAGAATAACCTCCATTAGATTAGTACTTGCTATTGCTGCATTGCGAAATCTAGAAGTACATCAAATGGATGTAAAGACTGTCTTTCTAAATGGTGATTTAGAAGAGGAGATTTACATGGAACAACCAGAGGGGTTTTCTGCTCCAGGGCAAGAAAACAAAGTGTGCAAGTTGGTTAAGTCTTTGTATGGCTTAAAACAAGCACCTAAACAATGGCATGAGAAATTTGACAATGCCATGTTGGGTTGTGGATTTAAAATCAATGAATGTGATAAATGCGTATATGTAAAGGACACTGAAAATGGCTATGTCATTTTATGTCTTTACGTAGACGACATGCTTATCATTGGTAGCAATGATAATATGATCAAATCCACAAAAGACATGTTAAACTCGAAATTTGACATGAAAGATATGGGGTTAGCGGATATAATCCTTGGTGTTAAAGTTTCTAGAATTTCAAGTGGACTTATTTTAAGTCAGTCACACTACGTGGATAAAATTCTAGAGAAGTTTAGCAAGGATGATATTGCAATAGCCAGAACTCCTATTGACACAAGTCTACATCTATCAAAGAATAGAGGTGAGACTGTTTCTCCGGTAGAATACTCGAGAATCATAGGAAATCTGATGTACTTAATGAGTTGTACAAGACCAGATATTGCCTATGCTGTGAGTAGACTGAGTAGATATACGAGTAATCCTGGGATTGATCACTGGAAAGCGATAGTCAGAGTACTCTCTCTGTTTTAATGGACAGATTAATTCTGTCTTAATGTCCGCTTTAATTGAGTGGTTAATGGGCATAATTAAAACGCGTTGATTCACAGACCTATATAAAGGAACCATTCTCCACAACAGAATATACGCTCACACACACAAAACACGAAATTCCCTCTTCCTCTGATACACTTGCATTAGCATTGCATCTTGATCATCGTCTTTCTTGGCCTCTTGTTTGGTGATAGTCTACAGACATCAATTCAGTTCGCCGGACCTACAGTGCATAGTCATCCGGTTCAGCCGTTGTATCCTGGGAGACGATCGTCCTGCGTAGAAAACTCCACGCACTTACAGGGAGTAGGATGAATAACGTTTCAAGGAAACTGTGTGTTACACAGGCCTCGGTACATTTTTCCTTCCACCAGAAGACATCAGTCTTCCATCGGTAGACTTCCAGTACTGCCATCAGAAGACTTCAGCTTTCCACCGGTAGACCTGCAGTACTTCCACCGGTAGACCTTCACCAGAAGACCTTCACCAGCAGACCTTGGTTAAAGTCACCAGCAGACTTGAACTAAGTCACAAGCAGACCTTGCAAAGCCACCAGCAGACTTCCCAATATCACCAGAAGACTTGGTTTTAAGCAACCAGCAGCTCAACGGTTTTAGTTTTCGTTATTCTTTATTATTTACTATATATTCTGTAAGATTGTATAGGGTTTTACCCAACATAATTATTTAAGACACAAAAAGAGAGAGTACCACTTTAAAACTCTCAAACTTAAATATAATTTTATTTTTATTTAATCATCAAAGTAGGACACTTTATTGTTAAAACTTATTTACTATCAATTCATATGGACCACTTTACGAAATAATTTCAACATTTCTCCCACTTGGCTCATATGACGACTTGAGGATCTAACAACTTTAAGTGTATACAACGTTAAATCCATTATAATATCAATTTGACTTTCTTTTAATTAAGTCAAACTAATCAGATCATGGCGATTACACATCATTTAATCGATATGTTCCCTTCCAAGTATCACAAATTAATTCAACTTAACTATAACTTTAATGAGGTAAAAACATAAGCCTCAACCTTAATGTCTTCAAAGAATACTAAATTCATTCTTACATTAAACCGTACAATGTAAATAAGTAGAAACATAAAACACATACATGAGTTCAGAGTGTCATAGCCTAAAGAGCAAAACAATTGTTATGTATATATACATACATGTCTATCATGTTAAGAATGACTTTTCTATGATACACATCCTATCGACATGATTATGAAATGTCTTAGGAGGTAATCTTTTTGTTAACGAATCCGCTATCATGATGTCGGTGCTAATATGTTCTATAGACACTCTTTATTTCTGCACTTCTTCTTTAACAACCAAGTACTTCAATTCCATATGTTTAACACCTTTAGATTACTTGTCGTTCTTTGAGAAGAAAACAGTTGCGGAGTTATCACAATAAATTCTCAGTGGCTTAGCTATACTGTCGACAATTCCAAACCCTGAGATAAAGTTCCACAACCACAATCCATGAACTGTGGCTTCAACGCATACCACAAATTCGGCTTCCATAGTGGACGTAGCAATGACAAACTGCTTTCTACTCCTCTAACCAGAAGGAACAAATAATCAAATGTTAACTTTTTGGAGTCAACACATCGGCATAATCTGAATCTGAATAATCAATTACATCGAGGTGATCAGACATCCTGTATGTGAGCATGTGATCTTTGGTGCCTTGTAAGTACCGAAAAAATTTCTTTGCGGCCTTCCTAGTGGTCTATTTCACGATAATTTTGATATCGACCCAACATTCCAACAGCAAAGCCAATATCAGGTCGAGTACAAGTCTGTGCATACATTAAGCTCCCAACCACTGAAGCATACGGAATAAAGTTCATTTCCTTCCATTCCAAATCATTCTTGGGACATTGCATTCAACTGAACTTGTCCCCTTTTTGTATTGGAACTATCCCAGCCGAACAATTCTCCATTTTGAATCTCTCTAGAACTTTAACAGTATAGGCCCTTTGAGACAATCCTAACAATCCATGTGATCTGTCACGGAATATTTCTTTTCCTATCACATAGGATGCCTCGCCTAAATCTTTCATTTCAAAATTTTTAGAGATAAATTTCTTTACATTATGTAACATTTCAATATCATTTGTAGCAAGCAATATGTCATCGACATACAAGACCAATAGTATGAACTTGTTCCCACTAACCTTCATGTAGATACACCGATCAACGGTGTTCTCCATGAAGCCATAAGATGTAATGGTATTATTGAATTTAAGATACCATTGGCGGGATGCATGTTTCAGTCCATATATTGACTTCTTTAATTTACACACAAAATTTTCTTTTCATGTGGTCATAAACCCTTCTGGTTGGTCTATATAAACTTCCTCTTCCAACTCACCATTTAAAAAAGAGGTTTTAACATCCAATTGGTAAAGCGCTAAGTCATAATGAGCTACCAAAGCCAAGACAAATCTTAAAGAGTCCTTCTTTGATACTAGCGAGAAGGTCTATTTATAGTCAATGTCATCCTTCTATGATAACTCTTAGCTACAAGTATGGCCTTATACCTTTCAATGTTACCTTTTAAGTATGATTGGTCTTAAAGACCCATTTACAACCGACTCTTTTAGAACCTTCAGATAATTCTACTAAGTCTCAAACTTCATTGTCATACATCGACTTAATTTCTTCTTTCATAGAATTAATCCACTTTTTTGAATTGTTACTATTCACCGCTTAACTAAGTGAGACTGGATCCTTATTAATGCTTAAGTCGCATTCATGCTCAAGATTATACACCACATAGTCATCAGGAATAGCTGATCTTTTCTGTCTTACACATCGTTTTAAAGCTACTTCCTGTTGTGGTTCATTAATATCTTGTTCAACTGCGATTGGTTCATCTATAATATTCTCATTTTGTGGGTTTTGAACATTAACTTGTTTTTCTGGTATGTTGTTTGATTATGATACAACAATAGGAACAACTTCAACAGGAATATCGGATAATGATATTTCTACCCAAATTTCATTAATGTCAATTTCACGTGGCTTCTCACTCCCACTGATTTAGCCATTTTCTATGAACCGAACATTTCCTGACTCAACAATTCTCGTACTATGGTTAGGACAATAAAACCTATACCCCTTCGACTTTTCAGGATAGCCAATAAAATATTCACTGACTGTCCTAGCATCAAGTTTCTTTTCATGTGGATTATATACTCTTTACTTCCGTTCGACAACCCCAAACATAAAGATGCTTCAAACTGGATTTCCTACTTGTTCATAACTCATAAGGTGTTTTAGGGACAATTTTACTAGGAACCCTATTGGGGAGATTCACAGTGATCTTTGATGCATGCATCCACATTGATAGGCGTAATGAGCAATTATTTAACATACTCCTAATCATATCCATTAACGTACGATTTCGTCTCTCAGTAATAACATTCTTCTGAGGAGCTCTGGGCATTGTATATTGTGCACAAATGTCATGACTCTCAATGAACTTTACAAATGGACCTGGACATCGTCCCTTTTTAGTCAATTTTCAGTAATACTCACCACCTTTATCTGATCTCACTATCTTCACTTTCTTATCTAACTCAATACTAGAAAAATGGCCAAAAGGCAGAATTCCATCGCTGATGGCTACCGAGTGACGAAATTTTTTCGTCAATTGACCGTTGGTAATCACGCATCGCAGATGTCTGACGGGCCCATTTCCATCGCTAAAGGTCCAATTTCAACAACGAAATTTCCATCACTAAAAGTTTTCAAATTTTAATTAAAATTCAATTTCACCAAAAGAATTTTTGTCGCTAAAGGTTTTTCGAATTTAAATAAAATTAAATTTCAACAACGAAAATTCCATCGCTAAAGGTTTTCAAATTTTAATTAAAATTGAATTTCAGCGACAAAAAAAAACCATCGCTAAAGGTTTTCAAATTTTAATTAAAATTGAATTTCAACGACAAAAATTTCGTCGCTAATATTGGAAAAAATTAAAAAATATCAAATTAAAACATATCAATTATAATTTTTTTGTACATAATATAACAATTAATACGAAACTAAAAATACAAGATAAACAAGAATATAAACCAATCTAAAAACCTCAAACTCTAAATGTTATTACAACAAATACCAAATATCAAAGTACGAAATCAAATAGTACCAAATATCAAAGTATGAATTCAAATAGTACCAAATATCAAAGTAAGAAATTAAACAATATCAAATATCAATGTACCAAATTAAACAGTACTAATAATCAAAGTGGGGGAGGGGGGGGTCGATCTTGGAAGAGATTTCTGACATGAGAAGGGGGCCCGATATTACTAGAGGGAACGTTCGGGAACCCATGCATCTGTTGCGCCATGCTTTGCATCACGGCCATAATTTCTGCCAATTGCCGCTCTTGCCGCTCGATTGTTCTTGATATTCCGCAGCCAAACGTTGCTGCTCAGCCAAGCGTGCTTCCAGAATCTCGATCCTCGAAATCTCCTGAGCGTCGGGCCTAATAGCATGCGAACGACCTGTCGACGGTGAGCATTGCAGCTCCTCGTCCCCCATCTCGAACACTCTATCTCCCCTCTTTTTCCGTCCTTCGAGGGAGATTTCTTTCCAAACTTGAGGCGTAAATGGAATGGGCTGAATAGGATCAGTTTCTTCCTCTGATACCGTTATCTTATATACAGACTGTCAAAATAAAACAAACAAATATTATCATGTACACAATATACATAAATAAATTTAAATATTCAAAAGCAAGTCTTTCAATGAAAGTTTACTTACAAATGAAGATGGTGCTGATCTATCAACCCACTGCGGAGGTTTATCGACGAATGTACCAGGTCTAGTATGTCTTTTCTACAATCATTATAATTATTTTAGTTAAACCAAATAATATAAGCATTTACAAGAACACATCATATTTGGTTTCAAAGTCAATTAAACTAACACCCCATTTTATTTTTTACCATTTACACTAACACCCCCTCCCAAGTACATACAATTATATCTTGTTTTGTTTCAAAGTCAATTAAACTAAAACCATAGATTTCATAACATCAACATGACTACTTGGATAACAAACGTACATAAATTGACGTTTAAGCATTAATACACTAAATTTACACTAACACCCCTTTTATTTCTTACCATTTACTTTGAACACCCCCAACGTACATACAGTTATCTTGTTTGGTTTCAAAGTCAATTAAACTAAAATCATAGATTTCATAGCATCAACATGGCTACCCAGCTAACAAACGTACACAAATTGATATTTAAGCATAAATACATTAAATTTACACTAACACCCCATTTATTTCTTACTGTTTACACTAACACACACCCCCAACGTACATACGATTATCTTATTTGGTTTCAAAGTCAATTAAACTAAAACTATGGATTTTATAACATCAGCATAACTACCCAACTAACAAACGTACATAAATTGATGTTTAAGCATTAATACACTAACACCCATTTATTTCTTACCCTTTATACTAACATCCCCCCAATGTACATATAGTTATCTTATTTGGTTTCAAAATCAATTACACTAAAACCATGGATTTCATAGCATCAATATGGCTACCCAGCTAACAAACGTACATAAATTGATATTTAAACATTAATACACTAAATTTACACTAACGCCCCCTTTATTTGTTACCATTTACACGAACACCCCCACAATGTACATACAATTATCTTGTTTGGTTTCAAAGTCAATTACACTAAAACATGGATTTCATAACATCAACACAGCTAACCTACATACATAAATTAATTTTTAAGCATTAATACACTAAATTTACACTAACACCCCCAACGTACATACAGTAATCTTGTTTGGTTTCAAAGTCAATTACACTAAAATCATGAATTTCATAGCATCAACATGGCTACCCAGCTAACATACGTACATACATTGATGTTTAAGCATTAATACACTAAATTTACACCAACACCCCCAACGTACATACAGTTATCTTGTTTGGTTTCAAAGTCAAATACACTAAAACCATGGATTTCATAGCATCAACATGACTACCCAGCTAACATACGTACATAAATTGATGTTTAAACATGAATACATTAAATTTACACTAGCATACGTACCAATCGCATATTATGCTCAGCTACATTTATCGTCCCCATCGTATGCTTCGTGCCACTCCCCGACGAGCTCGCCTTATTTTGCCTAGCCTGCTCGACGATTTTAGCCGCCTTTTCCATCCCCCAAAAAGCACAAAACTCAGCAAACACATCATCAGCCATCCACGTCGGTCTCACGGGGGATACCGGTTTCTTCCAACATTCTTTCTTTGTGTTACCTATTAAAAATATAACCATCTCATTAACATATAATTATAACATTATAAAAATTAAGCTAAGGATAGATAAATGTGCTACCTATTAAAAATATAATCATCTCATAAACATATAATGAGAACATTATAAAATTAAGCTAAGGATAAATAAATGTGTTACCGATATGAACCCTAAACCGACTGCTACACTGAGCCATGAAAACACTTTTTATCATCCCCTCTTCATAGTCCTCCGTCCATGTATATTTCAACTACAATATAAAAATAGAATTATAATATTTTAATAACAAACTAACATTTAATAAAAATAAAAAATAGTAACACATACCTTAAAGGCCTCCCAAATATTATCCTTCTCCTCGTCGGGCAACTTTCTAAACGTGGGCCAAAACCCACAGAGTACTCGACACCGCCAATACTCTCCAATCCAAGTATCGGGCGTAGGGTATACCCCTACAAACCTGCCAAGGATATTTATATGAATTAACTTAAATATTAATGAATTTTATATAAAACAAAAAGGAACCAAATTATATCAAATAAATAAAGAGTTACTTACTGATTGTAATTCGGAGATAACTGGACATATATCCTCCCCTCAGAATCAATAGGACCGGAAGTTGTAATACCTGCTACGGAGGAGCATGTATGCATGTCTGCACCGGCATCAAACAAGCGGGACGGTTGCGTCCTAGTGATAGAGGTATATAAAGGGCGGGTCTTTCTACCCGCTCTGGAAGGTCTAGACAAACTCATCTCTAAATACAATAAAAACATAAAACTTAAGCAATTGAAAACAATACATTGATAGATCTTCTTACAATGCTCAACACATAAATTTAAAGCTCTAAAAATCTAACACAGTCACAATATAGTTAACTTGTCGAATAATTAATACATAAATTAAAAGAGTATGACCATTGTTAATTATAGATTTAGAGATGTTGAACTATTATAAATCTTCTTTCTCATCCTCATCACCGAACTCTGAATAACTACAAAACTCGAAGTTCTTCTTCATCATCATCATCTTTGGACTCTGGTGAATCAAACTCTGGTTCGACTTTCTCTTCCTCTGATTCATCAATATCAATATCAATGTGCGCGAGATGACCTGAACGAGGCGGAGGAAGTGGCAAATTCACCGGTAAGAAATCCTCAAGTTCATCAATATTTTGAGGAATATGAGTGGCATCATCCAATGGATGATTAGCTGATGAAATGTTAGGTGGCACTAGCATTTCATCTTCTTGATAGGGTGTTTCTAATGAACTCTGTAGTTGTATGTTCGTCAATCATGCTTCTAGCCTTAGTCTTCTAGACAACCCACCATCCGCTTAACTCGGATCGCCAACGAGGATAGGGTGTTATGTATACCTGTTGTGCTTGAGATGCTAAGATGAAGACGTCATCGCCGACATGTGTGGACGAGTCCTTTACATCGACGAGGTCAAATATGTATGGACCAGTCCTTTAGAGATTAAGGTTAAGTTAGTGTTTAGTGTTTAGGTTTAGGTTTAGAGTTGTGGTTTAGGTTTAAGGTTAGTGTTATGGTTTAGGTTTAAGGTTAGTGTTATGGTTTATGGTTTAGGGATTAAGGTTAAGTTAGTGTTTAGGTCTAGGGATTAAGGTTAAGTTAGTGTTTAGTGTTTAGGTTTAGAGTTGTGGTTTAGGTTTAAGGTTAGTGTTATGGTTTATGGTTTATGGTTTATGGTTTAGGGGTTAAGGTTAAGTTATGGTTTAGGTTTAAGGTTAGTGTTATGGTTTATAGTTTAGGGATTAAGGTTAAGTTAGTGTTTAGTGTTTAGGTTTAGAGTTGTGGTTTAGGTTTAAGGTTGGTGTTATGGTTTAGGTTTAGTGTTATGTTTAGGTTTAAGGTTAGTGTTATGGTTTACGGTTTAGGGATTAAGGTTAAATTAGTGTTTAGTGTTTAGTGTTTAGGTTTAGAGTTGTGGTTTAGGTTTAAGGTTAGTGTTATGATTTAGGTTTACGGTTATGGTTTAGGTTTAAGGTTAATGTTACCGTTTAAGTTTAAGGTTAGTGTCAAATTTTAATGCAACAAACGCATTGCTTGAATTTTCCATTTCTTATAACTCTTTTGCATCAGAATGCATTGTAAAATTTATAGTAGTAGTTGAAGCTAGGGGATTTATGTTTGGTCCTTCAATTGCATTGGCCATTGGTGCTAAGTTTGTTCCTCTGCGTAGACCAAGAAAGCTGCAAGGTATCTCCTGTGCCCAACTTTGATGTGTTCTTTTGCTAATTAAGGTCAAAAGTATTCTTCAAGATTGTGATATTTTTCAACTGAATTTTGATGCAAGTTTGGAAGCAAGAAAACCACCTAGCATTTCATAATTTAACTTTTTTCATTGAGATTTGAAGTTTGGAAGCAAGTTTTAACTTCTACATGCTTAGTAGGGGCAGGAAATATTTTGAAATATTGCGAATTTGAAATATTTTTACTGGAACGTGTGGGGGCTGAAGTTATTGAATGTGCATGTGTAATTGGATTGCCAGAGCTCAAGGTAATTTGTCAATGCATCACAATGCTCGTTCCTTTTGTGTTTTGGGTAACTCTGGTTATTTGTCTACTTGCATGAACAAATATGCAAAGACATAGCATGCAACACAAAAGAAAGACAAGTCTATGACATGTGCGATTTGCCTTCTAACAAGAAGAACTATGGCAAGACATTATAAGCAACACAACAGAAAGCCAGGTCTTCAACATGTGCAGCTCCAGCAATTTATCCTTTTTACATGAAAAGAATATGCAGACACAATATATAGAATGCACATGCACCTAAATAAAGTGCCTCCAACCAACTTCTACATTTGTATTAACAAAAAAATACCAAAAATAGAAAAATCTGATTGTTAAGACAAGATAAGGAATGAACAAACCCTTTAACAGCACTAGCGTCACGATCTGCAAGGATAGAAACTCTTGTAATCTCTCCACAGGTACGAAAATGCTGTTCTAGCGCTGTCCTGAGAGGTGGTTTCAATTAACAAATAAATAAGATTGGCTTCACTTTGATGTCTTGTGCTCAAAAAATACTAAAAAAATTAGACAATTTCAGTCCTTTAAGATAACTGCAATAAATACCATTGAAAACTAAAGCTAAGGAAAGCTAGTCTCACTATCACTATTGATCCAATAGAATCACAGGTATATATAAAAGCATGCGTCGCCCGGATGACGACATCGTAGAAGAATCCTTATAAAGTTTGGGAATTTTTCTGAATGCTCTCTTAGAAAAGACATGTATGGCCAACTACGACGACATATGTAATGATTCCTCCGGATAATGCATGCTCGGTTGACATGCATCAAATGTAGACATCTGATGTAATGCAACTAATCTTGAATAGGAACACTTCCACGTGATAACAGGCTATGAACAAGGATTCAAATTTATTAGTTATAATTATTGCCATGTAAAGCTTGCTTGTTTGATTTTTTTTCTTTCTGCCTACGCTGCAGTATTTTACTTTCCGAATTTAAGTGAATTTTTGGTACAAAGGTGTTTTTTCTTTTCTAATTCCAGGGCGAAAACTCAAGTTTATGTGTATAGCTCATTTCAATAGCACAAATCATCTTTTAGATGTGCCTTTAGCGCATACATAGCACAACATACTGAAGGAAACGTATGTATAATGAGATGTGATCATGTGTTTAAGTTATTCGGTAATATCGGAAGCTCTTGATGTTTCGTGACAAGCTCTTCAAGTTCCAATAATGTCATTGTTTTAATTTGCTCCTATAGCGCTTTCATTGTGGAATTCCACCCAGTTTTAAACTCCGGAGACTTGTAGAAACATTTTGTCAGGCAAAAGCAGCATATGCTTTGATAATTTAAATGCAATCAGAAGAAAACAGAAAACACACCTCGGGAAAAATAGAAGTTCTTGAGTAAATACAGTGCAAGCACAACTTGATCAGTAGGTTTAGTGATCACTCGCTCCACTTTCTTGAAGGCACTTCTCTCCTGTTTGATAGTTTTATCCTACATTTTTCCTTGCTTGAGATTGACTGAAGCTATTCCATATTAACAGGCCATCCTGCAAAAGTAGAATCCATTTACGAGGTGAAGGTTATATCAATTAACAAATAAAGTAGAAAATTAGCTTCTACAATATGGTACTGCCTTTTAATAAAACGACTGGGAAGGTGACAGAAACGTAGCCACTTTTAAGAAACCAAGGAGCTCCGCTTGTATACTGAGTCTGTGATAAAGAGAAACACTCTGAATGGCTCTTCTTTTTTTTCTTTTTTTATATCTGTTGTTTCAATTTTTGCATGTGTTTGCAGACAAATTCGCCAGTCTTTTAGTACATTAAGCGGTAGTCAACTTCCTTTCCCTCTGGACTTGACATTTAAGTATATAACCCAAAAATTTAACATTTTCCACAATTCATTCTTCTAAAATGGTAATCCTCTTTCTTAATACCGATTGAAAAGAAAATGATGAAACGATATTAATTATGCCTAGACAATAATGTGACACAGTAACATGTGTTGCATACTTGCATGGAGAAACCTGTCCATATACGAGGATAAGAATATGGATACCTCAGAGTACTAAGATGCATATGTCACTACCATGATAATATCCTGAAATTTATATCACTTGATGCTAATTCTCAATCTGAAATCTGATATTTTAAGAATATAAAACATAGTTTTCATTCAAAAAGACAAAACAGAATAGCAGTTTCGATTGGGAGAAAGACCAATCACATTGGATGTGTTGTTTAAGCGAGTATCTTGGTCATTCTATTGTTGAAACACTTTTTAGTTTTTATGGGATAATTTTCTCCACGTCACATGCATCTGAAAAAGCCATAAGATGAAGGTTACAGATGAATGTCTGTCTGCATTTCTATGGTGTCATCACTGTGCAAGAACGAGAAGTCGAGTTAGGAGCACAACAAGTTTCAGGAAAATGACAACAAGTTTCCAGATTTTGGAGAAGTCTTGTGCAGTTTCCAGCATGTACTACTACACTAGCTTAAACATTTCAGATATCTACCAAAAAAATGTAGAACTCCATTCAGGACCTCAAAATTTTGATGGCCCACTTTGGTAGAAGTGGAACTATAATAGCAATGTTTAGCATCTCAGAAAGATAAATTGTCTACACAAAGAAATAAATGATGATTAGGATCTAACAGTGGTCCTTAAGAAGATTCTGATCAAAATCGAATCAACCTAGATAGACAGAAAGAGGTAGACCAGACAAAAAAATGGTTGGTTGTTATTGTCAATGCCAGTGAGGATTCAGGAAAAAACAGAAAATCAATGTATATATTAATAGATTAAATAGAAAATCAATGTATAAATTCACAAAATAATTACAAAAAAGGCAAAAAAAGGAAGGGAACTCACCTCATTTAGGAAGTGGTAGCGTTGGCACGGGAGGAGAGTGGGCATTTCGCTGAGATGGAGGTTGCCGGATCTGGGGTCGTAGATGGCGCAGAGAGAGATGGGGGAGCCAGTCAGATGTTTCCGGACCCGTGGAGAGGCCAGTAGATGCGTCGCAGACCAAGTTTTCTTTTCGCCGCTTTGGTGCCGGTGGCGAGGGTAGCGGCGATGAGATAGAGTGGAGAGGGCTTGGAGGCGGCGATGGCGAGAGGGCGAGAGGGCGAGGAGTATGCGCAGATCTGAGAGAGATATGAGATGCGTTTTGATCTTTTAGGGTTATATAATTAGTAAATTCACTAAATTGTATTTACATTAGGTACTTTTTTTGTTTTTCTTTTACAAATATTAATATTAATATCAAATAAGTATTTTAAGTAGTTAGTTATGAAAAAATCGATTAATTAAATTTTGTGAATATTTAAAATATTTTAAAAGTTTAATCAAATAATATTAATTAATTAACAAACTATTATTAATATTTAATTTAAATTTATATATAATAAAAACATTTTTGTCATCTTTCTTTCGCGTCTCCTATCACATTGATATCATCACGTGAACCACACATACATGAGTTTTTAAAAAACTACACATCAAACTAATATTAATAATCAAGTTAATATGAATTTTCTACTTTATCGATTTTGCATCGTGATGCACGAAATCGAATTCAATTCTTCATAGGACGTATTTTAAATTCGTTTTGAACACTACAATCAAATTGATGTATTGTCATGAACAAATTGATTGGGGTTCGAGTTAGGGTAACCCGCTAAACGAAATTTTGTAAAAATGTGTGATCCGATTAGGTTTTAGCTGATTGGGTCGGGTCGAGATACAAATGTAACCAAAATCTGTTTGCCAACCCTATGTTCGTAAAATATCAAATCGATCTCAACCGCTCAAATCTAGATCGAGGTTGAACTAAATTGAACAAACTCACAACAATTCGACTTATGCGATTTCACAGTTCAGTTTCACGGTTGTGCATTGGGATTTTCTACATCGGGAATCCAATTTGTGCATCAATAGTCTAATTCTGCATCGGGAATCCAATTTGTGTGTCAGGAATGTAATTTCTACATCGGGATTTGTTGCATCGCAAATTCATATTGTGCATCGCAATTCAAATTCATGCATTGTCATGAACAAATTGATTGGGGTTCGAGTTAGGGTAATCTGCTAAACTAAATTTTGTAAAAATATGTGATTTGATTGGGTTTTAGCTAATCGGTCGGGTCGAGATACAAATGTAACCAGAATTTGTGTTGCCCACCCTATGTTCGTAAAATATCAAATCGATCTCAACCGCTCAGATCTAGATAGAGTTTGAACTAAATTAAACAAAACCACGATAATTTGACTTGTGCAGTTTCATAGTTTAGTTTCACGGTTGTGCATTGAGATTTTCTACATCGGAAATCCAATTTGTGCATCAATAGTCCAATTTTGCATCGAGAATCCAATGTGTGTGTAAGGAATGTAATTTTTGCATAGGCATTTACTGCATCGCAAATTCATATTGTGCATCGTGATTCAAATTGATGCATTGTCATGAATAAATTGATGCATCGCAATGCACAAATTGATCCTTAGTGTGCCTCTCTCTAGTTATAATGGCATAAATGAGCAGTTCTTGTTTATGGGAAACATGATGAAGGCACAGATAGAGGGCATAGGGACTTATAGATTGCTTTTGGACACTGGGTGTCACTTAAACCTGGAAATATGTCTCTATGTACCTGAATGTGTCCGAAATCTTGTTTCAGTTGGGAAGCTAGGATGTAATAGGGTATTGTTTTGAGATTTGTATGGGCAGTTTTTTGTTGTATAAAGATAACTGTTTTTATAGGTCAAGAAAGTTGTATGACTCACTTTATCGTGTAAATCACAACAACGATTTTGTTGAATCTTTGTTTCATGTTGAAAGAAATGTAGACATTAAATGTAGTACACCAAATGAAAGTTCAGTTTACTTATGGCATCAAAGATTGAGGTCACATTTCCAAAGAAAGGTTATTGAGGTTGATGAAAAGTGCAATTCTTCCTCAATTGGATTTTAGTGACTGTAACGTATGTGTGGATTGCATTAAAGGAAAGTAGACTAAAACAACAGTAAAGAAATCAGCCACAAGAAGCATTCAGCTCTTAGGGCTGATACACACTGATATTTGTGGTCTTTTTGACGTTCCAAGTTGGAGCGGCGAACAATATTTCATTACATTTATTGATGACTACTCACGTTATTGTTATGTTTATCTACTGCATGAAAAGTCTCATTCAGTGAACATCCTCGAGGTGTTCATAAATGAAGTGGAAAGGCAGTTACTACTAGAAAGGGTGGTTACAACGACAAAATTTTCAACGACGGAAATATTCGTCAATATATAGCAAAGAAAATGGAGCATCAACAACGAAATTAATTTGATGCCGCCTTTAGCGACAAACATATTCCATCGCTAAAAATGAATATTCAACAAATATCCCTTCCAATTCCGTCGGTAAGGTAGCAACGGTTTATTCCGTCGCTAAAAACAGTCTCTAGCAACGAATGGTTCCGTAGGAGGTTATTAGTGATTTCTTATGTAATTAAATTCTAAAAGCCTTTAGCGACGGACTTTCGTCGCTGAAATTACCGTAAGCGACATAATGTCTGTCGCTGTTGTATAAGTTCAAATATATAAAACCTTCATGTATTTATAAAAAAAATGATTTTTTTTGTAAAATATATTTGTGTATATATATATAATATTTATATATATATATATATATATATATATATATATATATATATATATAGGAACTATTATAATCATTTTAATGAATGAATGATATTTTATTGTTAAATTAATATTTGAAATATTAATTTAATAATATAATATCATTAATTAAAATGATTAACATCAATATAATTACAAAAAAATATTCACATTACAACTTAATTTATATATTTAAGAAAATAATAACAAAATTATATAAATAGAGTAGATTTGAATTTGCATGTGGTAATACTGTGTTATCTCTAGCACATTCCTTGATATGAATCATTAAATTATTATTTTTACTCAAATTTTTATAGACATAAGTAATTTTTCTAGCTTTACAATATATTATCTCATAGAGTTTTTCGAGCTGAGTTGAACCAAACCGGATAAAATTGTATTAATTGAACCGAACCATTACACATATTATATTTATATTGGACTGTTCATTGGTAGAAGTTTTAATTGTTTCTAAATGTTTCAATGTATAGCACGGGCACAGTTGAAACGCTAAAGCCCCATTTATAAATTTAGATAATACTCCCCCCGTTCTAAACTTATTGTCATGCTTACCTAACACATGGATGAAGAAAAAACAAGGAGACATCCCCTTGCATAAGATTTTAACCAATTAAGTCTCCTATATTTTTTAACTAGAAAAAGCACTCTTGGGGGGTAGATGACTATGCCATTATAACTAGAGAGAGGCACACTAAGGATCAATTTGTGCATTGTGATGCATCAATTTATTCATGACAATGCATCAATTTGAATTACGATGTACAATATGAATTTGCGATGCAGTAAATCCCGATGCAAAAATTACATTCCTGACACACACATTGGATTCCCGATGCAAACTTGGACTATCGATGCACAAATTTGATTCCCGATGTAGAAAATTCCAATGCACAACTGTGAAACTGCACGAGTCAAATTATTGCTAATGGTTTGAAAATGAAAAGTTGCAAGTCAAGTGATGTAGAGGCTCGAGGATTTTTTTTTCTTTTTCATTACCGTTTCCTTCCAAAAGCTTTTACTTGGTTTCTCTCTTTCTTTTCTTATGTCTCTACCGTCCTTTATGGACATATATATATAGAGAAAAAGGTGCTTGATATTTTGGTTTCTTCATGTTAAAGGAAATCAAAACAAACTTCCTTGCATAAGTCTTTTTGCCAACACCTATGATATGATGATTACTTTGATAAACATCATTGACTTTGACCGATGATGTTTATCCTTTAAAGGGATTATATATACATTTATATATTATTTTATGTACAATTATTTAAGGCACATGAAAAGGAAGTACCATTTTAAAACTCTCAAATTTTAACTTAATTTTATTCTCACTTAACCATTAAAGTGAGACACTTTATTGCTAAAACTTATTTACTATCAATTCATATGGATTACTTTACCAAATAATTTCAACAACGAATTCTAGGGATCCTCCTCGCATGGTCAAGCGATCCAACCACCTGGCTAGACGGTTCACGAATGTGGCAAAAGGGTAGGTGAAGGTTGGCGAGACTACAACCTTAGCCCAGCGTCGCGAAGATGGGCATTTCACATTGTGTCTTCCCACGATGAGGATGTTCATTGCGGCGAGGACGTCTGTAACACCCCGACTATTTGGTTCTCTTAGATGTGTATTATTTAATGGTATTACATGTGAAATAATTTTGAACATTAAATTTAAATGTGATTTTCAGGTTATTTTGGTTAATACAATATCCTCCTAATTGTTAAGAAGTTGTAAAAAGTTATTTGACTTGCGTTAATTGTGCATAATTTCAACTCCAGTTGATAATTATATTTTAGCTTGTATTATGTATGAGTTTTTATTGTAATTGAGTAATTAATTAGTGGAGTCATTTTATATCGTGTTACTGATCTCATTTTTAAAATATAATATTGATAATTTTATCATTTGACTAATAACTAATAAACATATTTGACTAAATAATATTTGTTGTAATATTATTAATATAATATGATTTGTATCATGTGTCATATATTTTGTTTGTCTTGTGCGGATGTTGTGGGAGTGAACATTAGTAAGATTTATTTTGGTAAGTTTTGGTGGGGACCCATAGGGAGATTTCTTTCACACTAAGATTACTTGTGTGGAGACAGCATGAATCACAATTTTGGATGAATCATTTGTTCCACGGCCGTGAGAGTGGCACCTCACGCTTCTTTGTTCAGTGTTGTTTGTTACACATTAGCAGGTAAGCACACAATATTTTAATATCATAAATATGTATATAGCTATTGTTGCTAAGATTAACATTTTGATAGTTCTCTACTCCTATCCCCAAATCAAGAGACAATTACTGACTCCGTAAATATTAGAAATCATACCCAATCTCAAACATAGGTCAATAGTATCTTTACATCATAAAATACTACACGACTACTAATGAGTATTAAAGCACCATATCTTATGATATACAATGTCACTAGCTATCTGTGAATATTCAACATTATATAACCCAATAGTAGGTTAATGACTCTACTACATACAATATACCAACATTATGCCAATGACAACCCATACCACCTATAAACTTTATATTTAAATTCATAATTGTCATGTAACCAAAGGGGGCACAATTGATATTATGAGCATGCTCTTGATCCCGCTACTCATAATACTGACAAACAATACCTACAATCACCTTAACTTTTATATAAGTCTCATAACTTATCAATGATTAACCTAATCCAGGTTAATCACTCTCTACCAATACCACACTCAAACTTATTAGTCATGGGTTTCAAATCAATCATATGAACGACTATTAATACCTATTACCCAGCAAAATACCATACACAATATATAAGCACTTGATCCACAGAATAATGTCTCATAACTGTTTTGCAATTACAATATCTATGTAGTCTGTTATAACAATTTTATACTAAAATCCAGTCACTTCTTTTTAAGCGCATGGATCATTTACTCAGTTCAGATAACTTATTTTTCTAAAATACTAACTCTGCTAAGTCACAAACCTCAAAAGCTATTTGTTATTAAATAGATGTAACATCCGCCCATCAACATATAGTTATTTATACTTATATTTAGTACGAATCTACCGGTCATTCAGTACATACATACGAATATATATTAATTGTTGCAACGTCACATAACTGAATTTCAAATACTATTGCCATACCTTATAATCTTAATTAAAATCTTAATTAATTAACTACCAATTACTTCCGAGACTTAATAAATTTAGCATAGGATTAATCTTACTTAAATACTTTCATTCCCTGATAGAACTAAACTACTTAGTTGACTTAACTATTAGTCAACTCTAATTGACTCCGTAAAGTCAATTATAATACCATAATAATATTCTTAACACATAAGGATTAATATATTATTTTCTCATTTAATACTTTACTACTATACAAATTAACTATGTTGGGTCAATTATAATAATATTAACACTTTTAGGCCACAATCACCAATTATTTATTAGCACATAAACATCTAATAACAATTTCTTATTATTGCATCGTAATTTCTATAATTGTATAATCATCCTCTAAATAAATTACAAACCTCATAGGAGTTAGTTACACTACTACATATAATTTATTTCACTCAACTTGACTCCATAGTGTCAATTATTCAACGAATCATGTCCTGGAGGTTAGTAATTACAACTCCATAATTTACGGATCATGATTGTCATTTTGCATTATCACCCTATTTCATTATTTCGGTTATTCTACCGATTAAATGAAATAATTATTTACTACGAATATGTATACTAAATCCAAGCTCAAAACAATTAACAAGTAGTTTATTTTCACCCGTTAACTAATATAATCCCACATAAACATTTTATGTACATATTATTGCATACACAAGCAAACAATGAGATTAGTAACTTATCAATTGACGGAATTTCCATTGATTAAATATTGTTTACTACCTCAAATATTAGTCCCAGTCACAAACTCGAACTTTTACAAAGTCGGATCGCTCGTTTACAGCTTAAAGCATCAAACACACACCACACCACTCACGGTTTTCCTCATTTTCTTTTCTCTTACACGGCTGAGCTGGGAATAATGAAGGAGTAGTGGTGGCAAATTCTACCCACGCCTATATGCCCGCCCAGACCGTCCACTAAAAAATGGGCGTGGACACACTTGAATTTTAATATGGGCACAAATGGGCATGCCCACTTAGACCATTAAATTTTATGGACATAATATAGACTTAGATGGGCGCCATTTTCCCACTCAGCTTATTAACCGACCGAGAGGTCTAGTGAAGCAAGCTGCTTCAAGTTTCCGATTAATGGTGTTGTTGGACCTTTGAGTGCATTATGGAGAAGTTGAGAACTTTGATCTGAGCAGCATTGCCTATTGATTGAACGATGACTCCACCAAATTTATTAATTTGCTATAGAAAAGAAATAGGCAGGCATGATTCATCACTGATCACTGGACTTGTTTATGGTTCAAAATATGCTAGGCCTCCTAAAAGGAGATGTTTTAGGAAGGTTGTGATTATTGGTCCTTAAATAGTCGTCTCATTAGTTATCTTCTTCTCAGTTTCTAACATACTTTCGTGTTTGTAATTCAAATTTGTGGTTGAAATTGGCTAGTGTATTCTAGTCTCTAAAATCAGAGATATATGTATGGTTAGTTGTAATTTTTGAATAATTTTTGTAAAAAGGAAATGATTTTTGTTGTAATTTTTGTACTTATTTGATAATTACATTTTAATGAGTAAATGAGCGCCCATGGGCGCCCATGCCTATTTAATACCCACCCATATATGCTCATATAATTAAATGGGCACTTATTAGTCCGGCCATTTAAGTCTGTCACCCATATGGGCACGCCAATACCCACCCATTTGCTACCTCTATGAAGGAGATAAGGACTCCCTTATAAAGAAATGATATTCAAATTGTTTCGGTCAATCAAGAGCCCAAGCCAATATCGGTCAATCACTTGTCCAAGCCAAGATGTGATTAGTGGTAGTAAACCAAAATGGATGAGAACAACAACAAATTGATGATATTTTATGAACTTTATTATTAAACTAAAGTAATACTCCCTCCGTCCCTAAATTATCGTCCTTCTTTCTTTTTTGTCCGTCCCAAAATAATTATCTAGTTTGAAACTTACCTTATTAAAACATCACTTTTACCATTTTACCCTTACTTTTTTACAATACTTTAATTATGAGCCACATACACAATTACACATGGACTTTAAAGGAAACTACATATTAAACCAATATAAATAATCATGTAAATTTTTTTTCTTAATTCGTACGTCGAGTCAACTAGATCGATAATTTAGGGACGGAGGGAGTACCAGTGTCAACAAATAATAAAATAGTCAAATGTAACAAAAGTGGTATCTATTTTCTTTATTTGTAAAAAGTAAAATAGATTAAATATCAGTGTATTACAGTATGTATTTTTAGTTAGGATAATATTTTTGATTTGATAAGTGGTTTAATAGTATATGAAAATTGAAGGTAAAGGAAAAAGAGGAAATAACGAATTTGTATAGGAAAATAAAGTATTACAGTAGTTGGGTTTGATATGGAAGAAGACAAATTTTAGGAATTGCAATTTAGTCCTTGTAGCCTAACTTCAGATATAAAGCTTACCTTATGGTTATTAATTATCGGTTTGGTCCTTGTGAATTTTAAGAAAAGTCACTAATTATGAATAGTCATAATTTACTCATTTTAAATCGGAATTAAGTAATTCAAAAGCCGAAATTGATTATTTTTCAAAATACTTTCTAATGGGCTTAGTTTCGGAATCTGATTGTGCTCGTAATTTTAATTATAATTGATTATCGAAGATTGCAGTCATATATATATATATATATATATATATATATATATATAATGGCAACCGTGATTTTCTCGCCTAAAACTTATTTCTATAAATGGAAACATTGAAAGCTGAAACACTTTGTTTTGTTTTGTTTTGTTTTTAGTTTTTATACTAAACATTTAATATTATTAGATAAGTTGACAAGAGTATATTTATACATTTTTATGAACTTTAAATACACTCAAACTGTTGGTATTCTCAGCACAATTCATAATATCATGTTGGATATTTTATTTTCCATCACATCTATATAAAAGTCTGTGGATGTTCTTTGCGGATGTTCAACCAATTTTCTACAAAGTAAAAAAAAACTGTCACGAAATAAGTTTTAGACATTTTGAACCCAAACTTTTTACTGCAACTATTATGGCTTTCAAACCATCTGTCCTAAGAGACATCCACAAACAAAAATCCGACCGGATTCTCAAAGTTAGAGTTGTAAGAAAATAGTTAGTCACAACTGAAATAAACAATGAAGTAGTTGATATAGTCAAAATATAAAGTTAGATATTTTTTATAAGCATGAATAATGGTTAAATAAAAAATATTAAGAAAATGTAACATATAAATTTATCCTTTCAAATAAATTCAAATCTCAAAATTTCAGCTTTATATTCTTTTCAAAATAACCTTGATAAATATATTTAAAAATTTAGAATAAAGCAAATCTCGAACGGTAAAATAAAATAATCCCTCTATTTTCAAAATATTGTCCTTTTTGACTACACGATACACCATTTAATAAAAAGTAGTTTACTGTATTATGAATATTGGTGAAATGTGTAATTTCTTTTAATACCCTTGAGTATGTGACTATAATTAAAGTAGATAGAAAAAGTAAGGGTAAAGTTGTAATCGTGTTTTCCTAAAAAAAGTTTTGAAAGAAGACAATTATTTTAGAACGGATGGAAAAAGAAAGGAGGACGATAATTTGAAAATGAAGAGATTATTTATCTTTAAATAGTGTTTTTACTAAATACTTGACTTTATTTTATAAATTGAAGTCTCAAATTATTAGATTCGAATTTTTAAAAAAAAACTTTAAAAGTTGTACAACGAAATTGAACATAAAACAAAATGATAGAAGCTCAATGAAAAATTAAAAGGATTTGAATAATCTGGGGAGAGAGATCGTTAGGATTTCTTACCGAATGTTGGGTGGATGAAATTTTGAAGTGAAATAATAGACGTCAAATGAATGATTCTAGATGAAAGGGTCTAAATGAATGGTTGTATTTGTTAGACGGCGGATGTTAAATTTGGCTAGGTGTTGAGATGATGTATTGCTTATATTAAGAGTAGTTCTCTTGTAAGACCTGTCTTACGGATCTTAATTTGTAAGACGGAGTCTTACTCTCTCAACGCAACCCACCAACACACAGTAGGTTGGGTCAAGGAGATCCGTTTGACATAAAATACATGTGATACTATCTTTCCTAAGTTTTTGTCTTATATTAAGAGGTTAAAAGGGACAACTTACATGACATGAGGCTTAAGGGCGGATGTAAAATTTTAATGGGCTGGAATATTATCAAAATTTCAACTTTGTCTTCGATCAATAGACTTATCTGAACTAATTCATGGAACATACAATTTTAAAAAATGAATGAAAATTTGTCATGTTCTTCACCATTGTTATCGTTAGATTGTGTTTTATCACACTTTTTTCTTTTTTTAATTGCTAGCGCAACACCTAATAAAAATATAATTCAAAAAAAAAATTCTAATTAATCGAAAGGTGAATAACTCCAACTGTATATATAAAATGAAAATGTGAACCAACCAAAGTATAATTTTATTTTTGTCAATTTCTAAAGTTTAACAATTGTGTTGCAGTTAGTATTCACAGGTTAAACATGAAATTGCCACAAAAAACAAAACAAAACAAAACAAAACAAAACAAAAAAAAAAAAAAAACTAAAAAACTAAAAAAAACTAGTTAAGTATGAAAATTTGGTCATTTAGTATTTGGAACCAACTATTTTCAGATTTGCTACGTTTTGGATAGTCTCAACAAAAGCATTTGCCTCGTTGAATTGTTCGTAAAATGTATTTTGTGCTTCAATAAATTTGTTGAAGTATTTTGAAATAGATGTATTAAAGTCTTGAGAATTATTTAGTTCATATGAAAATAATAGTATGATTGAATGATTTTTTTGGTGTTTGTTCATTTAATTTAATAATCTTATATAAAATATGTTGCAAAAAATGTTGCTTCCCATCAGTATAATATTTGAGGTTCTAATCAAAATATGTTGCATCCTACTTCAGTTACGTTATTCCTTTATCGGATATCACAAAGGTGTGATATATTATTTATTTTAAAAGTAAATTATATTAAATTTTTTATTTATATATATTTAAAATATTACATATTTTTTAGTTGCTACACAAGTAAACAATACATGGAAGAGCAATTTCTATACCTACTCACTTTTCACAAGTTTATCTTGCTCAATGTTTATTCAACAAATCAAGTTCAATCCTACTGTCATTTCGAACAAAAAAAGTATTTATATAGATCTCTCACTTACTCAATGTAAAGTTTTGTTATAAATTTTGGAATACTTCTTTATATACAACATTATCATTGAACATGTACGACTATTACAAGTATCACTATCACATAACAAAATCCGAAGGCCCTTAGAATCAGTAACTCAAGACAAAGCGACATACAACTAGCTAGACTAAAAACATGTTTTTTCAAAAGAAGTCATACATTAGACAATGATTGACCATAACTTTTATTTATAGATAATATTGCGTAAGACACTATCAGCAAAAAACTGTCTTCTCAAACCGTTTTCTCTGGAATTTGAATGAAATTCTATAATCAGATGATGTCACATGTCAGTGACATTCTTGGAATCAAAACAGTACCACCAGAATGACCATTTGAAAGAACTCGACATGTTTTTTGTTAACATGATCACAAAGTGTACTATTTATGGACACATTGCAAAGTATTGAAACTTACAAAAAACATGAGACTACAAGCTCTTGGCAATGACAACGCGGTCTCGTGTTGAAGGCATTTTTTGAGTGGATTTTAATTATCGGTGACGGTACATATGGTGGTGAAAATAATTGTGTTGCAGTAATAGAAATTCCAAATGATATTTTGGTTAATGCATCAGATAATTTGATCGAGTAAATTGTTGAAAGTACATATTCGTCATTTTTGGAGTCTTTTGATGATGTGTCATATTTGCAAGGAAGAGTTATCTTTGTCCCGACACTTGATGTTGTTGACACCATAAATGAGTACATGTTTTATAACAATGACGTAGAAGGAATAACTTATTTGAGTTCAGATTCTATGTTCAGGGCAAGAACAACACAAGTTTGTTTGATAACATTCATTCTACGGAGTTTTTGAATAATATAAAGTGTTCAAGATTGTCGAACCATGAATTAACACTTAAGGTTGAAGTTTCAATGATGTTGTTAAGAAACATTGACACTATTGCAGGATTATGCAATGGAACAAGACTAATCATTACCAAGCTTGAGAATCACGTTATTGAAGCTAATTTTTTTTAATAAAAGCAATGATGAAGACAAAATGTTTATTCCAAGAATGTCATTGTCTCCATTAGATGTGAGGTTGTATTTCAAGTTCCAGATATGAGAATTTCCATTGGTAGTATCGTATGTCATGACAATTAACAAAAGTCAAGGTCAATCACTTTTTCATGTAGAATTCTTCTTGAAGAAACCATCATTCAAACATGGTCATTGATATGTCGCAATTTTTAGGGTAACAAACCGTTTTGGATTGAATATATCAATATCCGATGAAGATGATGTTGTGTATAAGAAAATTTTCAAAATCCATAATATTACCAGTAAAATGATATATTTATATTTAAGTAGTTGTCTCCAACATTGTTTTTCTTAATTTATTCTTTTGATTTTGATTTGCTTCTTCGTTTTACTTGAATATTATTTAATTAAAAAATATTTTTGTACGTGCGTTTAATGCACAAAACTAGTTGTGCATAGAGTTCATTACTGAAAACATGGTACTTAAAGTTGGTTCTTAAATCGTTTCATTGTGTTATATGCTTAGATTGAGGTGTGTTAGCTGGTTGAGTATTTGGATTGTCTCGGAGTTGAGGTAAGGGTTTTTGTCAACCTAGTTACCATTTGATTCTTTTTATTCGAAACCTTTGATAATTGATATCATTCTTACCAAGTTGGATTTTAGTTTGTTATCGTTTCTTTGTTCCTGTCATTTGAAATCGATCATCTGTATTTGTTTTGCTACTCCGCCATATACACTTTGAGTTGTTACTATGTTACGATTTGATAGCGTCACAAGTTGACTGCTCCATCACCGGTTGTTGGTAATTGTATTTGCAACTCTTGGTCAAAGTGACATCTGTAGTGACACTTTGATGTTTGAGTCATTTGTTTGGCAGGTTTGAGCATTTGGCCGACTCAAGTGTTATGGAATTTGTTTTGATATCATTGTTTATCGCTATTGTTCATCCACTCTTCAATAGAGAGATATGATTGTTTGGTTTTGTTTCACAGCTATTGTTATCAGATTGATAAAGCTATTTTGATATTGTTTCGATACACTGTCACATCCTTTAATGTTGACAGGTTCCTTACTGGGCAATTTATGCTCACCCTTTCTCTTTTCTTCCTTCCAGGTGATTGTTATAGGGAAGTTTGGTGACTGTTTCAGGTTTTGCAGTTAGAAGTTGTATAGTGATGCATGAGTCAGCTCATCTTTAAACATTGTATTTTTGTCTATTTGTATATGTTATAGTATAAAGTTTTTTGAGGTTCGTGATTATTCGGGTTATCAACAGACTCTTTGGGTTTGCTTTGTATCCAAATGATAGTTGCTCTGATGTACTCGTACACAACGGTATATATATGGTATTTTGGTCTTTTTTTGGCAAAAGCACTATCCTGGATTTGGCTTTTGTTTTAGATTTGTGTTTGATTTTGTTCTTCACCTCTCGTGAGACGTGTAATCACGATCTCCGAGGCATGACAATGTCATGGAGATATATTGGCGAAAAAAGTAATCAACTCCTCAGCAAATCGAGTTGGAGCATTGGAAAAGTCAAGTAGAGATCCTTGTCCAGCTTCACGTGCGAGGCAAAAGTTGTTTGAGCTTAATTGGGTCACTCGCGTTTCCCCACCTATCATAGGTCCCAACTAAGCACTCAGCAAGAGTTTTCTCCCATAGAATCCTAGAATAACAATCGTATACCTTGAGGCGACAATAGAGGAAGTTGATAAAAACGACATGTTCATGACCGATTGGGTCCTAGAATGGTGGACCATGGGCCTAGAGCTAGTGTTCACTCCCTCCTATGGCTTAAGGGTATCACCCCGCTAGGTCGCACTAATAGGCAAAGTGCTGGTAATCAGACGAGCTAGACAAAAAAATGAGGCAACTGAGAAACGGGGTGTGCAACCAAGATCGCCCCCACCAATGGATGCCTAAACTACGTGCTCTAAGGCGACCTCGTGCATACAGTCCTAAGATGACGACCAAGCTCATGGCCCAATTCTCGAGGCTAACTGCTACTTAGTATATGAGGTCCGATGCCTAGAAACTGAAGCAAAAAGTGGGAGATAAAAGGATGATGGGGAGTTGAAGGAAAGATATGAGGCCCTAGAAACTGATCGATCATATATCGTGATGGATCCGGGAGGCCGCCCTCAATCCCTCGCATCAAATTTTCCAATTTTAGCACATATGAGGGGAAGACCAATACTAGAGACTGTGTCTCTAGCTTTGAGGTCCGGATGAGGATTCTCACCATGTACGAGACAATCTGGTGTAACGCCTTCGCTAGCACCTTACACGACCTGACTCTAAAATGTTTCACCACCGCGAAACAGATCAAACTCAATCAACAGTTGACACAAGTTCAAGAAAGCATTCTTGACAAAGTTTTCCACTACAGGCACCCAGTCAAAGGATGCGTTGGACCTATATGACATCCGCTAGAACCCGAGCAAAAATCTCAGCACTATTTGGCCCGCTTCGGAACATCCTTGAATAGATAGACAGTGTGCCCCACCAAGGAATAAATATATGCTTCCAAAGGGGCTTGGCATCCGGGGCCCTCAAAACTAAATTTGGCTTGCACGCTCCTAATTCAAGTGCCAAAATGTTCATGATTGTCCATAAAATGGCCATTATCAAGAAAACTGCATAAAAGGGGACAGCCAAGAAAAAAGACTCTATCTAGCAGCGTGGCCGCCACAGTAGGATGCAAGCAAGAACGGGGGTCTAACTAGTGGAACTGAGGAGATTTGAACAAAGAGATGACTAGGGGAGGAATCAGCCCGATAGAGGCACATATGGAGGATCGAGCCCATGGTGCCCAATCCATTATATCTTAGTTAGCTCGACCAGTTAGTCTTCAACAACCTATGTAACCTTCTTTTAGTCGCATATGTTATTTCGATGTTCAAAGTAATTTGGAATTTATATGAAAGGTGTGTATCAAAATCAATGGTACTTAGGAAAGTTTGCTATGATGCTAAACATTTAGAAATTTGATTTTCTCATAATCTACAAATTTGGATTTGGTTTGGGAAAGGTGCCAAACCGATCCAATTGAAGAGGTTTTTGTTGGTCTGAATTTTCTCATAATAAATAAACTTGGTGGGAAAGGCTTTTAAATCGATGCGCAATTGAATTGGTTTGTAAAAGGCCTCAAAACTGATCCAACCGAACTAAGAACTACCCTATACATTCATATTTGACACAATCATATAATGCGTGATTGGAAAAAAATATTTATATATGTTTGTACGTATATTATATGAATATGATTGAAATATACAAGACGATACGTCATATTCTATACATGGTTATTGTTATATTTTCTTCATCTTTAATTTTAAATATCTTAATATTCTTACTTCTACACACTCTTAAGGTTATTATATTCATAAAATAGTATCTATTTATATAAAAAAAAAATAACTACGGTTGATGTGGCAAAATGCACAGCTTGGGCCGTCCTTTAGATGGGTAGGATATCTGGGCTTGTAATCGTCCTCTTTGAGCCTATTAAGATCACAAGAACACTAGAAGTGCAAGGCAAGGCCTCGCGAAAGAGAGTAAGTATCAGTGATTGTCAAAAGGTAAATTGACAGTAACGAGGCTCAAGAAAGTGTGTACCTTGTTAATGATTGTGGAGAGGTATTTATAGGCCTTCAAGGTGATTGAATCCGTAGGATTCTGGCGAGATAATCAAGGAGGAAATCCCTTGATTATAGGCGAAATAGGCGATTGACCGCGTATTTATAGGAGTTGATAAGGCAAGTATCCCGCCTAAACATGGAAACTTTGGACTTGCCTTGGAAAGCAAGCTACCAGCGTCTCATGCTTGATGTGTGCTCGGGCGAGCAAGGCTCTGTCCGGCTATTCTGCTTGTATTGATCCCTGAACTTATTGGTCTGAAGATCGGCTGCCTCCCAATAATGGGGCATCAACGGTTAATAATTAAATGAAAGCATGACTAAGCATATATTGTCATGTATGTATTCAAAAAGTATGAGCTTAAGTCGAATTACCGAGGTAATAAATTTATATCAAAATTGTGTATATATCGTAGTTTTTAGGAATGACAGTGGGAAGATTCAGGGGCGGTTATATATAATGCCACCCTCATTCCCCAATTCAATTTTATGCCCCCATAACCATCTCAATTCCCACCGGGCAATCAAATTGTCCTACCATATCCATTTCTCACGGGTAACGGTTAACCATAGGATAATCACGGTGAATTAGACAAGTTAACAATTTATTTTAAATAATTTAATGATTTAAAAGACACTCAAAAAACATACAATATTAATAAGACATGATAAATGATAATACGTTTACTTAAAACTCATCATAATCATGTTTACAAATACTAAAAAGTTTAATTATGTTGTTGTGCACACCACAATTTCAATCAATATTAAAAAAAGCTTTATTAAGTATATACAAAATTATTCAATACATACAAAAGAGTTATTCAATACATACAAAATTACACATATAAGTATATATTACATGCAACAATATAATGTAATATTACATAAATAAATAGAATCATAGATGATTTAGAAAATTACAGAAGAGTTAATTAACCATGAAACATTCACCTAATGATGCAATCACATTCTCATAGTAAATATAAAATTAGTATAAACATTAATGCAATAACATATAAACTTACTTTTATTTCAAATAAATGTTGATATTGTTCTATATGCATATATGAATGCAGAGAGAAAATATGTAAATTTGTCTATTACATATTTTACTTCATAAATAAAGGAAGAATCATAAAGCACTACTAAGTGTTTCAAATGAAAAATATTTTAGACATACATAAAGTAATGAATAAAATGCAATCAATTCGTCTAAACTTGATCAATACTTCAAAACAGGAGAAAAGATTACTAGAGTACGATCTTTCACGATAAATGACAAATAATACTATGGAGCAAGTATCTATTAAATTAGACACTCTTTTCAAACCATGCGATTTTTAACTCAACTTGTTTGTTAAAACTAGAGTTGACAAAAGCATCTCAGCCCATTGGGTTGGCCCAGTCGATCAACAATGGGCTGGCCCAACCAATCTAAGGTTTTGATATGCTGGGATTTAAATTTGGAGATCCAAAAAAAGGTTGGGCCTTTTTGGCCCAGTCCAATTGACCCATGGACTTTTGGGCTCGAGATAAAAAGCTCGATTTTTTGGACCAGCCCATCCCAATCACATTAAAAATAGTCACAAACACAGTTACACAAAGTCAAAGAGATACTAAGGGTGAAATAGACGCACACCAGCTTACCAAACAAGGCACAAAGCCAGTAGGCTCAACTATAAGTCACAACACAAAGTCGTAATTCTCATTTTCACATACTCAAAGTTTCACAACCCTAGTTTCTCACCTTTTCCTTTCTCCTCTCATCAATGCTGCCTAAGGATGAATACATCCCCCAAATCGTCGTTGCCACCATCAAGTCCACCACTTCCATGTCTCCACCTATCACTCCTTTCACCCTGCTTCCTCCACCTAAGGATGAATCCGTCAGCCAATTTTGTGGTTGATTCATTTTGGGCTGAAAAGCTCAATTTTTTCTTAGGCCCATTGAAATTCGAGCCGGCCCAACCCAACCTAAAATAAGCTTTGCCCCATTGGATTTGGATTGGGTCGACCAGCCCATTGCCAGCTCTAGTTGACATATACAAACATTGAGAGAGATACAGAGAGATAGAAAGAACGAAACGAACATTATTGAGATGTAAATATTGTTTAGTTGATTGATCGTCATTGATGTCTATAGATAGTTTGATTGATCATATTTTTTTTACCGATTGCCGAAGATGCAAGTCTTGAAGTGATGAAAATAAGTGAGCGACTAAATGCACTAAGTGGCAAATTCGAGTGGTTGAAAATAATGTTAGAAGTTTTATGTTTTCCATCTAACATTTATATGTAGATTATATGATAAATAGGGGTAAAATTTTTATTACTAGTAGTTTGTTTGGGTAGCAGTTAGGGAATGTGGCAGGTAATGGGGCATTTAGTACTGATACCAAAACTTAACAATTTCTTAGTTTTTCCATTTCGATTATTCCCGAATACCTCCACCATAACCAATCAAATCAATTAACAACCGTTAATTTCAATTCAGTGTTCGAATACCCACCATTCGGTTCGAAATTATGATGGTTTTATAGGTTAAGTGCGATAGGTTTAGGGAAAAATACCCAAAAAGTCTCATTAAAAAATCTCATATCCAAAAAGTCCCAAAAAAATATGTTTTTATCTAAAAAGTCCCAAAGTTCAACTCTTAATACCAAAAAGTTCAAAACTTAACGCTTCTTTTACATTTGTTAGAGTATGAGGTTTTATTTTTAAAAAAAACTTATTTCTAACTTCAATGATTTTAATGATTCAATATTTTAGATAAAATAATAATAATAATAATATTATTTTTATTTTTATTAAAATATTATTATTATTATTAAAATAATAATATTATTATTAATAAAATTAATAATAATAATAATAAAAGAAAAACAAAAAAAATAACTTACTATTAATAATAACAACAATATTATAAAAATTGCTATTAATATTATTATTGTTGTTAATAGTGTCATTATTATTAATAAATAATAATATTAATTAAAGTGTAAAGGTTAACACAATTTCATAAAAGTGTAATATTACTACCACAATTTAATAAAAGTGTAAAGGTTAACTTTTCAAATCTTAATATGAAAAGATTAATTTTAGATTTTATAGCTTGAATACTTGTTTTGAGATCATTGTGAAATTAATTTTAAATAGACTTTTGGTATTTAATACTAACTAGTGATGCACCCGTGCGTTGCACGAATTGTACATGTGTATAAAATTATATACTAAATTAAAGTTTAATAATATGTAATTATTTTTTTTAAATGAACAAAATAAACAAAAAATAATAATAAGTAAAATTAAATATAGAAAATCCTATAAATTTGAAAAAATAATATAAATTTTGGAATATTTTTATATATAATAATTTTCGTTCAACATGTACGACAATTACAACTATAAATATCACATAGTAACTCTAGACAAAGCTACATACAACTGATGATAACCAAAAATATATTTTCAAATGGAGTCTTATATTAGACAATGACTTACCATGATTTTTATTCATAGATATTGTGTAAAACATAATCAACAAAAAATATTTTATCTGAAATTTGAAAGAAATCGTAGGATAAAATAATATCAATGACATTCTTGGAATGAAAAGAGTACCGCCAGAATTGCCCTTTGAAAGAACTCAACCTTCTAAAACATGGTTCCTTAACCTTGTAACAATTAATCTCGTGTCATTGCATAACTCAAGTGAATAGACTATGTTACGAAACAACATTAATTGCGTTCCAACCTTCTAATTTAACTCACAGTTTGAGATTTCAGAATATGTAATTCAATTGAAATATTCACGAGTATGTATCGTTCAAATTTAACTCACATTTTGAGATTTTAGAATATGTATTGTTCATTGATGTGATGTAATTAAAAAAATGCATCTTAATTTTTATATGACTATTTAATTGAAACCACACAAAAAAACTTGTATCTTTTTTAACAACATAACTTATATATTACATTTCAATTTTCAATTACATAAAGAATTAACAAAAAAAAAAAAAAAGAAGAGAAAATGTCACTCTAATTTGAATATGACATAAAGTTCTCGATATTCTTACTTATTTGTAATGGACCATCATAAAATATATTTTTTTGTTTAGTTGATTGAGTTTTGTCTTCTTTTCAGTTGTGTAGTGTGCATTCATATGATATTTACAAAATCCCAAACATATATCAATTCATTTGCATATTGTCTGTTTCATACATTGAATAAGTTTCATACTGACACCGTGCCACAGACACAAAATCTAGTAATAATTTAAACTAAGACGAACACAAACTAAAAAAACAAACAAAGTCAGGCCCATAAGTATTTTTTATTTGTTTTTTGTTTTAAATATTATACAACTGTATTTCAAGATCTATTAAAAATAATCGTGAGTATTTTTATTTACCTATTTTTTATTTATAATAATACTAAGCTATTCAATATTTTTGAATAAATACCATTTTTACTAATTATTTTTATATATTGATTTTGTCTGTAATTAATTATATGGACATGAACTATGTCTGACTTATGAATAGCTTGGCTAGAAATTTGATTTCTACTATATTTTTGTTTAATATTTAATAGTTATATGCCATTTATATGTCATTTTCGAATTTAATTCTCTAAATAAAAAAAAGTAAACTCAATTGGAATAGTTTCTGTCAACATCATTAAATGACATTTCTCAAATTCAATTTCAATTTTTTTTGACATAAACAGAACATAAGTGATTCTATTTTTGAAAAGTGAGTTTTGGCGGAAAATTTCTAAAAATTATGCACTTCTGTTTTTATATATACTACAACACAACTGTGTAATGTGCGGTTCAATATTGATATAAATAAAATAATATAAAATTTTAATGATAACCATATAACTGAATAATTATATGAAAAATCACGAGTTCAATATGTATATAAAACAAATGATAGAAAATTATGTTTATAAAAACAATAACTTTTTTTTAACATATCTTTAAATTGATATCGAAATGACACGTCATTGATCACAACAGTTTACTTTGTACAATAAAAATTGAAGTTAATCATAGAAAATTTTAATCAAAGCACTCGTGCGATACATGAAACCTATATTCATATCAATACAATAGTTAAAACTTTAGTGCTAATAAAATACACAAATGATTGCAATATAAAGATTATGAGTTCGATGTGTATAATTGAATATCATAATTTTGTAACATTAAAATTAAGATTATTTTGTTTGGCTCTCATGTAGATTTCAATTAAAAATCTAAATGTATAAACAAATTAATAGAAATAAAAAAAATTAATGAACATCAAGAGTCTTTAGGTTTAAAAATGTTTTACTTTTAGAGAAAAAAAATCAATTTATAGAATAAAAATATTAAGAATTTCAGTTCGATTCACTACAAGAAAAGAGAGTATTTGGGTCGCTCGTTTGCCGTCCCTAAAAGTCCATTTGCCGTCCCTAATAGTATTTAGGACGGCCATAGGGACGGCAACATGGGGGCTTAAATAATATGGGTGCTAAATGTTTTTAGGACACGACGAGCCGTCCCTAAAGGTTTTTAAGGACGAAATTTTTGTCGACCCTAATACATTTCAAAGCGTTATAAATAATTGGCGGGAAAACAAAAAGGACGAATTATTGCCGTCCTAAATGTTTTGGCGCCAACACTTTTGGTTCTAAAATTTTGGTGGGAAAACAAAAAGGACCGATTGTTGATGTCCTAAATGTTTTGGCGCCAAAACTTTTGGTTCTAAAATTTTGGTGGGAAAACAAAAATGACCGATTGTTGGAAACTTATTAAGATCGACTTCCACCATCCTAATAAATAATTTCTTATATTGATATATGCATTCTATTAACGAATTATAAGTTCAACATTTTCATCAATACAACAAACAAAATTTTTAGTAAAAGAAGATATCATTAATAATAAAAGATAATCATTACATCAATTTGTTAATAAAGATGATTGTTTACCAAAAGAATCAATCTACTAGATCCTAAGATTAATTAACCAACCCAGAAGCAACTTCTTGAAATATAAAAATATCGTCTCAACTAGTTTAAACTACAAATTAGATCATAAAAAACAAAAGCAAAGACTAGCTTAATGATAACTTTTGACCAATGTGCATCAAACGACATCTTGCGATATTCCCAAAAGCAACCTGAAAAAATAAATGAGAAAAAACAATCAATTGAAAAACAATCACATAATTTTTATTTTCCAAGGAAAAACAATACGCAATCATACACTCACGCCCTTTCTCTATCTTTCTTTGGTTTACTTCATTTAATTACACACACATTCACCGTGAAGACACACATTGAGAAAGAACAATATATTCTTCAATAACATGTACAGGGGAATGTATATGCATGCAGGGGTTGTGGATTCTTAGGCAGCAATGATCATGGTAATCATTTTCCATGTTCTTAGTTCCAAGGCAGAATTTAGGAATTAGAAGTTGAACCTAACAACTTAGTACTGACAAAGCATGTTCCTTTCGTTGGTCCTTTCAATGAACCTATCTTAGAGATCCAACAAATGAGGTTCCATCAAAAAACATTTTATATACTCCATCTCCAGGGATTTCACATAAGAAAAATTATAGAATAACATGGATTTGTTAAGAGTATGTCACCTACCATCAGCACTAAGGCCACCTTCCAATGAAAGGTTGCAGCTTCTTGCATTCCCAAGGCAACAGAGTCTCACGAGGCCAGAATGCATTGCTAGAAATTTCACTAGTAGTAGTCCATGAAGCTGCAGAATATCTGCTCAACATTTTTGTTCTGAAGTATTGTTGATGTCAATAATGTCATAAACATGATAGTAACATTATTTATTTTTCATGGACACTCCAAAAGATGTTGATTTATTTAGAATGGGATCATTAAAAAAATTTAAAAAAATAAAAATCAACTTCAGCAACATACCTCAAGGCATATTGTGGTGTTCCTCCGCACAGGTGGAAAGCAACCTTTAGGCGTGATTATTGATGTACACTCTGGATGATTACTTTAGCTACGGCTGCAGTCATATGTATATATGTAAACATAAAAATGGCCATGATGATAAATGACAATCAATACGATCCTATTAAAGCATACTGGATAATCAACTTGTTCAGTATAAGAGTGACTGCAAATGAATGGACTGCATATTTGCATAGTGTCCTCGAACTGAGGTCTGAAGGAACTTAAGCATAAACTAGTCCTAAGAATGGTTTTTGATACACAGGAGATCCCAGCTCATCTTATGACATTAACAAACTTGAAAATCTAGACACGAAAAAATGAGATAAGTGCATACCAACACAAGAGAATCAAACTCCAACAAGATCCAATCACAGACAGCACAACAACCATAACTCCTGAAAGCGCAAGTAATACCTGAAATTCGAACCACTATAAAGATAAACAAAATTTAAAGAGAATCAAACTCCAACAAGATAAAGAGACCCAATTGTTTTCACATTCGGCCTGCTTCATGTTGGCTATCAAAATCAACAAGAAAATAACATTCGTGATCTGTTGTGCAATTTCTTTTCTGAGAATCTCCACCTGACAAGCAACAAAATTTATACGTAGCAATGCAAGGAATTATCAACAAAAGACAATCAAGCATATCACCCGCTTCTCAAGTTCATCGGTTTGTGCACGAGCCTTGCCCACTTGCTCCTTAGCATCAATAGATCCTTTTCCCTAAAAAGAAGCATTAAAGATACAGGAAAAGTAATTAGTTAATGGATCAAGACATGCAAAGAAAGGTATTTATTGAGCAGAAACCAATACATGCATTTTGGATACTTAATACTCTGTTGCAGAAGTAGAATTCTTATAATTGCAGCTAGCGCTGTAAACGAGTCAATCCCAGACTAGAACTGCCTCAATTGCTACTTGCACAAGAAGCATCTTCTATTAATTCAATTCATATTACTTATCAAAAAAAATTAATTCCATTCATATAACGTTGTGCTTAATATACCAAGAAAAACAAGCATATACTTACAATTTTGCTTTCAATTAGGAAGATATTTGCCCCACGAATGTTTTGGTATTTTAGTGATTGAAATTGAGACAAACTGATTAGTACTTTCCAATCGACCACGGTATACTCTGAAACCTCCTTCGCCTAGGAAATAATCTGCTCTAAAGTTCTTGGTTGCAGTTGCCAATTTACGAAATATAAATGTGTGTGCCACAATGTGACAGGATCCTCCATCTTTTGAAGCTTCCTTACTTATATCCAGTAAAGACTTTATCTTGGATTTGTCTGAGAGTAAAAAAAATTGCACAAGGAAAACTAACTGAACCACACAATTCAAAAGCAAGAGGGTAAATTATAATAAAACTAAAAATGAATCACATTCCATTACAAAAACAACAATGAGCAACAAAGTTACGCAAACACCCATATAAGTACTTCAGGAATTAGGAATAAATCAATGCCAAGAAATGGCTACATATTCGCTGGCTCCTTATTCTTTTTTTTTTCCTTATACAAATATATATTTTAAGCAGTGTATAGCAAACGGTATCCATTGTACTAGTATATGAAGAAACTGCATGAACAGGGGAAGAACAGGCCTACAACGTTTTGCAAAATCTTTATTATGTACGGGTACTGATATATATAATCAGTGTCCAAGAGCATAGTAGTTCAGGAAGAAATGTTTTCCTATACACAATTCAAATTTTCTCCATATGCATTTATAATTTGATTAGACATTAAAGTTCCAATGCTTATATGATGCAGCAAAGTAAATGTATGAAGTATGAACTCTTTTTCATAATTAACTAATTAAGAAGCATATTTTAAAAAATTACTTCTAACTAGATTGCACAGTACTTAAACTAGTGAACTGATAGAGGTATTTGCAAGCGTGTAGTTTGGTATACTTAACCATTTCTCGAAATTTTTTATTACGTTCATTACTTGTTGATGAGAAAATATTAATTTTAGTTTGTGAGTAGTATTTAGAAAATATAATTTTTTGACAAAGCTCCATAAAAACAATATCTTGGAGTGCTCATTGAATTTGTGGACTCAAATAGATAAATCAATCGAGGCCCTTCTTTTAGTTGAAACCAACCATTTGGTAAAGAGGGTCATGATAAGAAAGTCTTTTCCTTATGGAAAATGGCATTGGTGCAATCCAAAACTTTTAGATAAAATTGGGCCAAAACAGGTAGTTCTCACAACTTTATGTGATTGGTTTTCACCAATTTGTGTCCATGAGAGAATCACATTTTTAAAAGGGTCCACGATACATTGTGTTCCATGAAACATCTCTTAAGGATTAAAAGTCCTTCCCATCTAATTAAGTGAAATGATTTAGAATAGAAATTATGCAAAATGCATTCATGTTTTATAACCAACTAGCCCGAGGAGATCAAACCTCACATGCGACGGAAAACAAATCATTCATTAAAAGGATCCATGAGAGCATTTTGAAGCAAAATACGCTTTGCTTGGATCATGCTTGTTTCTCCACACTCTACCTGCAAAGAGGTGCAATCACTATATAATATTAGGTCAATAGATTGATAAGAGAGGCGCTGGAGTGTCGCCTCGCGTCGCCTCTTGCCTCGAACCAAAGCGGCGCCTTTGACAACTATGGTTCCAACACAAAATTCTTAAGTCAAAACATTCTAGAATCACGAGATGTTTAGGTAAAAGCATCTATTGTTGAGATGCACATTTATTTGCAAGAGATTAAATGGAGTAGCAGAGGCTCCTCCATTAAAGTGGGTCTGGGTCCTTCACCAATGTGAGAAACACATGCTATAGTCTGAAGTTGTTCGGCTAACTTTTTTAACCTTAATCTTTAGAATGGAAACTAAACATTATATACAGAAAGGTAAATGCAAAGACCTTAGGAGATTTACGAATGAAAAATTTGAGTGATTCCAGGCTGCAGGCATAATTGCTTCAAACAGTGACTCAGGGGGGCGGGTTTTAGATGTTTTCAATCAGCGGCGAAACTTGAGGATTCAGAACTCGGAAAAAGTAAATGATTGCAAGATATTCAGTTGGTGTTAAGCGTAAACCGACGCTATGAAGATCAATAAAAAAAGAGATAAAGAAATTGCTTTAGAAGCAAAAGCAATGCCATGGCATGAAAGTTCTTAACAAGGTTTGAATAGAAATGAAGCTCACCCGTGGTCAAACAATGTTATATCCGATGAATGAAAGCGCCATTCAATTGTCCAAAATATAGTTTTCTTCTGGGAAGCAATTCAAGAAAAGTGGTAAACATAAAAATTGCATTCAGCCTTGGTGCCAATCAATGAAGAAAACAAAATCAAGCAATGTAATGTAGTTTTGACAGGGAGGAAAAAATATGGCAATCTAAAATCGAGGAGAAACCACATAGAACCACAAGCCACTTACATTGTATTATTATTTTTTTGATAAGTCAAGCCGGTTCATTATTAGTGATCTAAATCTTGAAACTTAAAGAATTCAAATGTTTTTTATAGGTAAGTGGGACCCCTTGTTGGCATGGGATTGGAACCAAGGACCTCAAAGTCTTTGCATGAGTGACCTTGCCCTTTCTTTTAGAGGAAAAAAGTCCTTAAGCTAGACACACAAATATATAACATTACTTGAGCCAAGTGCAAGGTTTTCCATCGAAAAAGATTTATACGTCCATAGACAGGAAAATTAGGTGTCTAGCGGTAAGAATTAAGAATATATGACAGATCTTGAATGGACGGGTTCGAAGTATTTGTGAAGGTTAAGCGGAGGCAGCAACAAAAATCATAAGCGTAAGCTAATACTAATTAGGGCAAAATAGATTTTACTAGTAATGGTAAGCAGAACACCTAACTTTCGAGAATACATGATAAAAGAAAAGCTAATAGAGCTCATCTTTTGGAGTAGAAGAAATACATGCGGCCGATTGTCAACACCTCGAAGACATGTTCCATAGAGAATATATTTACCTTTCTCTGAGAGCTAGTCGTAAATTGCAAAGATAACTACATATGTTCATTCATGTGACTTCCCACACACAGTGTAACAAAGTTATAGGCTTATGATTGTCGGTTCCCATCTAAGAATGCTCCAAAGATAGAGACACAATTAACACATATCGATTCTTGTGGTGCAATGTATAAAATAAGTATAAACTTTAATTATCCAATATTGATAAAAGTTATGCGAGAGTGAACTTGGGAGCAGTATGAGAAGTTGAAAACCAACACTTTGCATGCGTGTAGAGGCGCTCTTGACTCATTCCTAAATTCAATGATACGAGTCAATGCAAAGGCAGTCTATTACTATTTCCTTTCAATTAAAGCTTCATTTAGTAGTACCTTACAAGTACAAATGTAAAACTTTACAAGGATAGAAGGCTGTATCTAACTCTAGTCTATGTTTCCCTGTATTTGACGTGAAAATCGGTTAGCAAAATGTATACCACACGTTTCATCTCATTCACATAAATCAATTAACATATCTTGCGAGGACACATTCCTCTGTTTCTTTAAGCGATCTGTGATGTAACGATTGTATCACATCGTGACGTGATATAATTCAAGAACTAGTTTCAAGCATGCCAAAAATAAAGAGTCCATGTACAAAACATTAAAGAGTGATAGCATTCACCAACTAAGTTAAACTGTTCAAGCATGTCAAAAGTGAAGGGTCCATTATCTCCAGCACACAATTAGGAATCCTTAGACCAAGACTCACTATCATAGAAATATAAAACTTTAATTCTATTATTAGTTCAGTAATATAACAAATTACATTTCTTTTATCCTTTATGTTTGCACACGGACTTGTCATACAACAATTTCCTTTGTATATACGCCACCTTCATTTGGAACTTTGAAAAATCTTACAAGATTGTCAGTCTAACTTCTTCCTGATTGATTAATACTTCTCATCTGGAGTTATAAGAAGGTGTTGGTTAATAAACTGTGGGGTGAATACTTGCAGGTACTTACAGAGTAATAATTTCACTGGATCAGTAATGTACTTGGCCGACCTTGGGTTACTGATCTGTAAGTCTATCACTTAATTGTAACTTTTGCTAATAATTATCTTCTCTTCTATCTCACTTATATCTTATGGCAGGAATATTCAAGATAATAACTTTGGTGGCATTATTCCAAAACAATTTCAAACTATTTACAACCTATGGTAAGCTACTGAAATAGATATCATCTCTTATGGCTTTCCTTTATTATCCGATGATGTATTTTGGCATACTTTGATCTATCATCCTCATCATCATATAAAGGTTGGGAGGTAATAAGTTTGACAAAGCGTAACATAATCCCCCTGGGATGGGATTTTCCTTTACACACGATGCCTAGTTTGCGAGAATATCGGTAGTCCACCATCAAATGAGTCGAGCTATTGAAAACTATCCTTCAATCAAAGCAAGATTCTCTCCATTCAAATGCTCCAGAAAAAGTAAAGAAAAGCTGCTAGCCATCTCTGTTTGTAAATGCAAGATAAAGGTAGCCCCTGGCCTCGCATGAAACAAAGCTGCAAAAGTCTTTGGCATCACCCCGATTCATAACAAAAAGCACAAAAAGGTATCCCATATCTCCCTGGCACTGTCACAATACAGCAATATATGATTGTCAGATTCCATGTCCCTCTTCCACATGCTTTGGTAGTGCTCTTCTTATAAACAAAACTCATCATCTCTTTTAAGTAATTATAGTTAGTTAACTTTGATGTATTCTTTCAAAAGAGATCTCAAACATATACTTCACAAGTACTTTCGAGGCCGAAATAGTGGCAATATATCAACATGTACAAAGAACCAAACGAGGCTTTTTTTTTTTTTGATAAAAGATGAACTTATTAGATAAGAGGGAAGATGTAAGCAGGAAGACAAGCTGTCCACTAAGAGAAGAATAAAATAAACAAAAGGAAATGCAAACAAAACGCAAAGCGTGTTGCAAAATTCGTAGCGAGACAAAAGCTAGTGGAGGCCTGCTCTCCAATCCCTGCTCAAATCGGACATCCAAACCTCTGAAAGCTCCTAACGAAGTGAGAAACTGGATCCTCTCCTTAAGAAAAGGGAAAGACAAAGCCTTATGATGAAAATTCTCGCATTCCTCTTTGTTCAAATACACCAAACCCAAATATCCCACAATATGGAATATTTTGCAGTTCATTGGTATATTTCAAATAGCTCGTATGTGGAAAATTTTGCAGTTCTTAGTTCTTACTAGCATCTTTAATTCAAACAAGTTATGAATTTCAAACAATATGAAAGGACTTATAGATAGAATAACAGGATCAATATAATCAGATTAACTAAAAAATTGCAAACACCCAATAACAATAAACGATTTATAGATTGAAGCATAACAACAAATCAATCCATACAATTGAGCCCTAATTAAATAATTTGAACTATAAGTAAATCAAAACCCTAGAACATTATAATAGCAAGCACAGTTAAACAATTTTTTCTGTTCATATCACTGTAAAACCCTAAATTATAGGTTTGGATGACGAAAATTTTACCTTAAAAATAGATTATCTAATAGAGCCAATGAAACTGCTTCAAAGTTGGGTTTCTTTAACTTTCCCTGTAAGACCCCGAACCTTCGTGTATTTGACTTTCTCGTTTTGCTTGCATTAAGTTGGTTATGATCATAATAGAGTGATTGCCTTCCATGCGTTGCATGCTTTGTTGTTAATGCGTTGAGTGTTCGTCTTAGCATGTTAGCACTTAAATAGGTCTCATTGGAGTCTTAGTACCTTGCATATGAGATTTATAATGTTCATCTTGATCATAGTATGCTTGGTTGAATGTTTGGAAGCTTAGTTGCATCGTTTGAGTCTTAGGGTTTCTCGTGTTTGCCTTCGTTGCTTGTATTGTTTGTGCTTTCAACTTGCAATAAGTTGATTTAAGTTCTAGACCAAGTGTACTATTATTTCTCATACTTGCACAATCAATGTTCATAGATTTGTTGCATTTGGAAATAAGATGACCAACATATTACTTCACAGATTCAGTCCTGTTTTTAGGCGAACTTCGGGAAAATTCTGGTACCAATCTACTAAAGAGAACTTTCTAAAAATGTAGTATGTTTTACCTTCATATGTTAGGTTACTCCCTGTAAACTTTGGTAATTTTCCAAGGTGTCTAAGTACCTCATTTAGGTCTTGAATTACGGCTGTGCCAGAATTCTATTTTCAGGAAATCAGCTTCTGTACTAGATTTTGTTGTAACTTTATTTTGATGAATATAAGTCCAAATTGAGTAATTTAAAATGCTAAAATATATTTTAATGAGTAAACGTTCAGAAAAATAAAAAATCACATCATTTGGAGTTGTGAGCTATTTATGGTAGATTTTAGAATATCGACTGTCCAGTAACTACAATCTGGAAATTGGTCCCTGAATTCACACTTATGGGATTTTTGGTTGGTTTTGGTTGATGACCACCATGCCCTTGGCCCTTGGACGTCTTTAGTGAGTCAAGCCTCCCTTGTTGACCTTAGAACAAGCCTCTTGAGCCCTTGGATGAACCCTTATCAATGGCCATCATTCCTTAGCCAATAAGAAGCAAGATAACCCCCCTTCACATGGATTAAGGTCTTGTTGGTAAGTATATAAGCATTTTTCAGCCTATTCAGCCATGGGAGATCACCAAAGCTTCAGAGATTCAGAGTTTGAACCTCCATTTTCGTCCATAGCAAGAACACCAACTTGAGGGACCATTTGCCGGAGTTCCGGTGATCCGATCGGCGATCCGAGACCGCCAAATCGAAGGCCTTGCTCTCCTCTACAACAATCCTTGGTTTATTCTTCCTTCTAACCATTATTCATAGGTTTAAGGTACGTTGACAATTCCCAGAAATTTTCATGTTCAATAAAATAACATGACCCCTTCATTATAGTTGTTCTATTAATGATTGTGAACACTTTTTGTGAAGAGAAATCCTCCAATTCAACCTTTGAAATATGTGTAGGATTTTATGAATTCTTATTGAAGTTGTGATTTTGACTTTATGCAAAGCATGAATGTTGTTTATAATGATCTTAGGAACAACTCTTGTAAAAAAATATGTTTCAATTCTAAGTTCAACGAAATCACCGAATCTAGGGTTTGAAACTCGGGAATATGTTTATGGCTAGTTTAAGGTCATGAACGGCTTAGTTATCGAGTTCTAAATGAATGGAGAACATAGAATTTAGCAATGGGATGCATTTGGTATCTATGCTTCACTTGGTTGAATTTTAGAAATGACTCACCGGAGTTGAGATTAGGGAGTTGTTGAATAATACCGACTCCACATTCGATCCATAAGACGTTTGTAGTTCGTTAGACTAATGTATTAGTTTACGAGACTTTGGAATGAATTGAAATGCATGGTTGATATGTGGTCTTATAAGACTCAATCGAGTTCTTATGCGGTTTATGTGATTGTGTGAAAGAAATGCATAATTGAGGGCATGTTGTAGAATGATGTATCTACTTGACATGTTGAATTCGCTCTTGTCGAATTCCTACTTGATTCCTTAATGAGTAAAAACACCTACTTGTTGAAATAATGAATTTGAGGACTATTCTATGAGATGATTTGGATTGGGGCTATCTTTAGTACTCTATACATGGAGTCTACTTGTATAAGCCGCTAGGATGACCATGTTGTTATCTAAGACTCAGCGGTATGGTTTGACCTTACGGGTTATTACCGCTCTAGTGTTGCTTAAGTCTTTGACTACTATCGACTTTTGCGTTATTGAATGAGTTACTACTCTAGGAAGAGTTTAGTAAATGGTTTCGTGATCCTAGGCTAACGGAGTAGTCTTGGATAGTACTTAATGGACTGATGGTTAAGTTGTGAATCTGCTGAATTTCATGAGTGAATATGGAATACTGTGTATATTTTATATTATGACTAAATGCATGATTTCCTACATTGTCAAGAATTGATTCTTCTACGTGTTTCTATGATATGACTTATGAGCATATTGAATGTATTTGCCTTCGTGCAGTGTCTACGATTAATGAATTGTGGTGAACTTGGATTCTACTATTAAGTGGAATTATGAATCAAAAAATTGAACTAAGCTTGATTTCACAATAATCAACTTAGGCTTCCCTTATATAATTGACTTGGGACTTTGAACTAAAATTCCTAAATGGAACGAGAACCTTGCTATGCCTCAAACGAGAACATAGAAAAGAGTCTTGGAGCACATATAGTGTTCAAACTCTATTTGGTTGGAATTGTAGTAAAGACTCAACGGAGTCGAGTGAAGGAACAATTGAACCTTACGAGGATCGTGGTGAGATCCTATGATAGGCTCAGGCTCATTAGACTTGTAGAACTCTCTCTAAGACTTTCTCTCTCTAATTTCTCGCCCTAGTTAGGGTTTCGCATGCATGGCGGCTGCCATGGCGGCTCCGCCCCCGGCTCCTCCGGACCTCACGCCTCCGGCTACAAATCCGTCGATCAATGGAACCCCAAGTACATATGCTAACGTTTTATCAAACCCAAAACCTTTCGTGGGACAAGGCGCACCGGTGCTTCAAGCTGTCCCTTTGGTTGGCCGTCAGGCAGTGGTGGTGGATGGCGATCCAGGGTGTCTCTTTTCGTCGGTGGAATTGGAATCGGCGGCAAAGCAGTTTGAGAATACTTTAATTCTCAAGTTTTCGGCAGGGCGTCCGACGATGAATGTTATCCAGGAGGATATTTCGAAGAATTGGAAACTAAAGGGCCCCTTTGTTGTAGGATTGATGGATCCAAGACATGTTATGGTGAGGTTATCGTCGCCGGAAGATTTGGTTCTCGCCCTCTCAAAAGAATCGCATATGATTCAGTCCTGCATGTACCGATATTTTCGGTGGTCGGTCGATTTTGCTTTCCGGAAGGATGTTACAAAGGTGGCGGTTTGGGTCTGTTTACATCACTTACCGTTGATGTTTTTCAATCCGTCATTCCTTGCGTGTATTGGGAATACTCTCGGGCATTTTTTGAGAGCAGATGAAAAAACTTTGGCTTTGGTTCGGCCCATGTTTGCTAGAATTTGTATTGAGATTGACGTTGCTTTACCCCTCCCGACTAGGGTTTGGATAGGATCAAGCAAAGAGAATGGGTTTTGGCAGGCCCTCGAATTTGAGGGTAACATTCGCTTCTGTACGGAGTGTGGTTTGCTTTGTCATACAAAGTTGCATTGCCGGAAGGGCCGGGGTAGGAAAAATGATAGTAACAAGGAACGGGTAGTGCATGGCGATGCGGCCGATTTGGGAAAGTCGCGTGCTTCGAATCAGTTTCAGGATGATAAGGCTAAGGCGGTTAAACAGACCACCACGGAGCATTTAAGGGAAGATAATAATGATGCCCATAATATTAATAAGCAGCCTCCCATGCAGTCTGATGGAATGCCGCAACACCGATTACCTACGCAACGTCAACGTTGGACTCCGGTGAAGATTGTATTGGCGGGTGATGGAGCCTCAGTATCGATGGCTAAAAATTCACAGGGGGTTCCATTAGAGGTTGAACATGTTGATATTTCTGATTTGGGGGTTCTGCCCAAGGAAGCCTTAGGGCACGCAAAACATGCTGGCTCGGAGAAGGCAAGCCCGGTGGTTGTCAAAAATTCTTTTGAGATACTGGATGGTTTGGACAAGAATGTAGGTAATGAGGTAGGCACGAAGGAGCCAGAAGCACCGAATGTAACTCAGGAGGCTATGCCGAGTGTTCCACAGTTCAGGAAGAAACCTTTTCACGACGCAGTTTTCTTGGGTGAATTAGGGGATGGTATTCTTCATATGGTGCCCTGTAAGTTTGGTAAGGCTCACTAGACAAATGGGGATTACAATGACACAGTGGTGGAAAGCAACAGGCTGTTCACAAATGTGGATGTCGGCAGTGTTCGTCTCCGTCCGTCGTTCCCGAAATGGTGTACTGGCTTGCATGCTGAGGTGAAAAAGCTCGGTTTATGAAAGAAAATGTTCGGCTGACTAGGGCGGCTAGTAAAGCCCAGGGTAATCACACTTCTTGTTAGTTTTTAATGACGATAGTTATATGGAATGCAAGGGGTGTCTGTAACAAGCCTACACGTACTTATCTGAAGTCTTTAATTCGGCAACATAAATCTTTTTTATGTGCAGTTTTAGAGCCCAAGACGAGTGGTGATAGACTGTTTAAATTTTGTCGGCGGGTCGGTTTTGATAAACATTTGCATGTAAATCCTGTTAATAGGCATATATGGTTGTTATGGAATAATGGTATTGATGTCTCACTTGTTTCTAGCTCTTCGCAGCAGTTAACGGTTATGGTAACCATCCCGAACCTAAATCCAACTATGGCCACTGTGGTGTATGCTAAATGTAATAGGCAGGATCGAATGGATTTATGGAGGGAGATAGAAGGTATTTCGGTAGGATGTACAGTTCCGTGGTTCGTGGGCGGTGACTTTAATGTTATTAGTAAGTCAGAGGAGAAGTTAGGCGGGACGCCGTGTGAGTTAGGGGAAATGGCAGATTTTAATAACTGTATGTTTCAGGCGGGTTTGGTTGACGCTGGTTTTGAGGGGAGTCGTTTTACTTGGTGTAATCAGCAGGCAGGGACCCATCGGATTTGGAAGAGACTGGACAGAGTTTTGGTTAACGGGGCTTTCAAGCTTCTTTTTCCTCGGCTTCAAGTATCTCATCTAGTCACAGCTGTGTCGGATCATGCACCTCTTCTGTTGGATTTTCGGGAGTCTGTCAAGCATAAAGGGGGTTTTCGTTTTCAGCGTATGTGGCTAGATCACCCACATTTCCTAGCTTTTATAGCGGATCAGTGGAGTATTCTGTGTTGGGGGGAGGGTATGACTTTATTATATGGGAGGCTGCGTCGGTTGCGATCTTCTCTTCGAGACTGGAATTGGAGGGTTTTTGGTAATGTTCAACGTAATATAGATGCCACCAAGGATAATATTCTTAAACTTGAGTTGGACCTGCAACTGGGAGGAGGCACATCAGTAGAGGAGGGCTTAAATACTGCTAAGAATCGTCTCAATCAACTCTTGGGCTGGGATGCGGAGATGTGGGAGATGAAAGCGCGTCAATCTTAGGTGTGTGAGGGGGATCGTAATACTGCTTTTTTCCATGCTAGTATCAAGGACAGAGCCCAACGGAATGTGATTAAGCTTCGTCTACCAGATGGAACTTTAACCGAAGATCCAGGGCAGATTGGTTCTATGGCAGAGATGTATTTTTCAAACATTTTTGCGTCTACTAATCCTGTTATGGACGAGGATTTATTGGAGGGTTTTTCTTCTAAAGTCTCGGAGGCGGAGAATATTTCTTTGATGTCTACACCGTCGGAAGACGAGGTGTGGGCTGTTATTAAGTCTCTAAACCCCTCTAGCGCGCCGGGCCGGATGGTTACACATGCTGGTTTTTTCAAGGGTGTTGGTCAATCATTAAAATGGATGTTATGGGGGCGGTTTTAGACTTTTTTCGTGGCAGTGTCATGCACAGGGGCATCTCTTCTGCTTCTATTATTCTTCTTCCAAAAGTAGTAAATCCGGAGAATCTGGGGGATTTGAGGCCAATCAGTTTGTGTAATTTTGCCGCGAAGATTATTTCTAAACTATTAGCCAACCGTTTATCTTTGCTTCTCCCTCAACTGGTTTCGGAGCATCAGTCTGGTTTTGTGAAGGGTCGTAGTATTCAGGAAAACATTCTGCTGGCGCATGAATTAGTCCAACGTATAGACAACAAAACTCGAGGGGGGAACGTGGTTTTCAAGATTGATATGTCTAAAGCGTATGATCGTTTGGAGTGGGGCTTTATTCACCGTGTTCTGCACGCTTTTGGTTTTCATGTGAATTTTTGTGGGTTGATTCAGAATCTTCTCAGTAACAGTTGGTATTCTTTTAAAGTTAATGGTACAACTTCGGGTAAAGCAAATCGGGGAGTGCGACAGGGTGATCCACTTTCACCTTTGCTATTCATTCTGGCTCAAGAAGTTCTGTCTCATAATATCCAGAGGGCTGTCTCTCAGGGGCTGATTCTTCCATTTATTCATGGCAGGAGAGGTGATGTGATTACACATCTTTTTTATGCAGATGACTTGCTCCTGTTTTGCAATGGTTCGAAGCGTTCGATTTTGGGTCTTAAGAAGGTGTTGAGAGCGTATGAAAGTTCTTCGGGGCAGCGGGTTAACGATAATAAGAGCGGCTTCTTTTCTTCAAAGCACTGCTCTAGGAGACAAGATATGAACATTGAGAGATGGTCGGGTTATGCTCACAAGGTTTGGCCTTTAAATTACTTAGGTCTTCCTCTTTTAAAAGGCCGTTTAAAACGATCCTATTTCGAAAATCTGGAAGGCAAGATGATGGGCAAGATTATGGGTTGGCGTAGTAAGTTGCTTTCGTTCGGTGGGAAGGTTACTCTGATTAATTCGGTGCTGTGCAGTCTGCATGTGTATGCTTTAGCCGCCCTTCCGATTCCTAAGTCTCTCCTTCGTAGAATTGAGCAACGTCTAGCTGAGTTTTTATGAAGCAACAATGGTGAGCGCCATACTCACTGGGTTGCATGGCATCGGGTATGTCGGCCTGTAAATGAGGGCGGTTTGGGTATTTGTCCGTTTGCCCAAGTGATGGAGTCCATGCATGCTAAGTTAGCATGGCGAGTTCTCAACAAGCAGGGTCTTTGGGCGAGGTTTTGTGTGGCGAAGTATGGCATTGAGGATTCGGCTGTGTCACGTTATGCTTCCAAACCGTGGAAGGCTGTTTGGTCTCAGCTTCTTTTGGTTAGGCAGACGGTTCGGTGGGTGGTTGGTCAAGGGGATATTTCATTCTGGGACGAGAACTGGTGCGACGAGCGTTTGATTGGCCCTCGGCCTGTGGATAGAACCCTCACAGTAGCTAATGCTATGCGGCATTGGGAAGAAATCTGGCCTTTGATTCCAGATTTGCGGAAGGGCTTGATTCAGCAGATTCGTTGTGATGAGACAAGACGGGATCAGTTGATTTTTGAGCTAACTTCGTCAGGGGAGTTCAAAGCTGGGGTTTTCTGGAATCATTTTCAAGTTCGTAGTACGGTGCAGAGATGGGCACAAATCATTTGGCAGCCTTGGATTCCTTTGCGGGTGAGCTGTTTTGTTTGGAGGCTCTTTCATAATGCTCTTCCGGTGGATGTTAATATTCAGGCTCGCAGAGTGCCTTTTGTTTCTCACTGTTGCTGTTGCGGAAATACGCCTTCAGTGGAGTCTAGTAATCATCTTTTCCTTCATTCTAAGGTGGCTCTAAATTTGTGGTCTTTCTATGCGGATTATTTCCGGTTACCAAAGCAGTATGACAGCCTAAATCATCTTTTTAATATTTGGTCTTCAGTGTCGCTGCGCACGCAGTTAGGGGCTACTTTGTTGTGCATCTTTGCATACACTTGTTGGGAGATTTGGAAGGCGAGATGCGTTGTTATTTTTTAAAATAGTAATATGCAAGAGATGCAAATTAGAGCGCGTATTTTGGAAGGGATAAGAGGAGCTTTGATTTGTTTTAAGCCGAAGGCTTTGAGTAATCGTGTAGCTTGTGCAGCGTTTAGCTGTCTTCAGGTGCAATTGAGAAGGGTGAGTATTAAGCGGGGTTTTTGGGTTCGCTGGAGGCCGCCGGAGTTTGGTTTTAAGCTTAATACAGATGGCTCGTCGAAAGATGGGAGGTGCACAGGTGGCGGGGTTATCCGCGATGCTCAAGGGGTTTTTAAATATGCCTTTTCAAGTGATTACGGTCCAGGAACAAATATGCGGGCAGAGATTATGGCTTTACAGGAAGGGCTTCAGTATTGTCGATCTTTGAGGTTAGACAGTGTAGTGGTGGAATCGGATTCCTTAACGGCTATTAATGTTTTGGTTCATGGTCATAAGGAACCTTGGCAGTATATTTATTTGCTTAGGGATTGTCGGGCTTTGGCTTGTGGCTTTCGTTTACATCATGTGTTTCGGGAGCAGAACATGGTACCTGTTCGGTTAGCGGCGTTCGCTCATGAGCATGGCAGTCAGATTATTTTCTTGGATTTAGCAGGTTTACCAGTCTCAGTTAAACGGGCGCTGGCCTTCGATGACTATGGCTTGTATAGTTTCAGGAGTTGATTGTATTTTAGTGCTAGCCAATTTGGTTGTTTGGTTGTATTATATTTTGTCGAGGTTCAGGCTCCTTTGTCCCCCCCGTTTTGGGGTAAGGCTGGTTGTCCCCCTCTGTTTTTGATATCTTTTTATTAATAAAAGATGCATGTGCCGTCCTGCTTTAAAAAAAAAAAGATCCTATGATAATTATATTCCATTTGACTAGATTACTAGCTTTTAGGACTTGAATCGAATAGAGTGAACAACTTGACACTTATGATTTAGAGACTCAAATGAGCTCCTATTGTGGTTTTGTGATTATTGTAACAATGTGCATAATCGTATGAGTTTAGTAGATCATTATATCTACTTGAGAATTAGCAAGTAAACATCTACTTGTGCATTGCATATAAGTCCAGGTGGCATTACTTGAATTTTCATGATGATGGTGGGACGATGTATTGTCTTCACGAATTATGGGATTCGTGGTTGCAATGTATCGCCGTCGGATCGGGTTTCACACACACTTCCACCGCTAGCTACGGGGGAAGTAGCCCTTTTTCGTAACCAATTGAGCACGTTGGCTAGTGCTATTTTCTGAGTAGAGAGCTCGGACAGAAGAGCTCGGTACTTTGATACCTGAACACGGGTATCATTGGCACGATATGATTAACAGTTGTGATTGCAGGAGCAATACGACGACAGTGATTTGGTATCTTTTCTGTCCCTTATGTGGCTTACTATGGGCATTTATATGACAACAAAGTGTTAGTTGAACATGAGATCTTATTGACCATGTTTGTATTGGCTGATGTTATATGAGAGATTTGATATGTATATATAGAGATATGCATACTTGTATATGAGATATATATGAAAGACTTGATGTGTATATATATAGATATGCACACTTATGCATGATGATTGAATGGGAGATTTGATATGTATATATAGAGATATACATACGGATATAGGTGTATATATATAAACATGAACCCTTACACGTGGTAATAGTGTGAATAGCTTGATTTGTATATATAATGATATGTATACTTGCGTATGATGTTTTGTGGGAACTACCTTCTAACTTGTTTAATCTGTGTTTGAACAGGGAATTACACCCTGGTTCATTTGGACGTTTAGTAAGTAAGAAGAAATGGATATCTTGAGGTGTATCGAAACGATACGACGTCTCTTCACGGGTTTTTCTGTCATGTATAAAATGACACCATGGTTATGTTTATGTTACATAATTATATGTTGCATGTATATTGTAGTAGTGTACTGGGTCATTATGACTCATCCCGTACTTGTTTTTAGTTGCGATGGCGATAGGCAGAAGTCGAGTAGATCGTGGTGGCAGGCGGGTCGATAGATCGAGGTTAGAGCGTGTGGTTCATGTTTGTAGCAGCCGACTTTTTTGAGTAGCAGCTGGTGGAGTCTTGTTCCTTTTTAGCATTGTCATTGATTTCATGTACTTTGCTATTCATGTGAGATCGACATTTTGTAAAGTTATTTAGACTTTACAGTTGGGTAGAATACTTGGGTATTTGTATTGGTTTTTTCTTGGGCCGACGTGTTGTGTCGTGCCTTGTTTGTGGTTTTAGTATTTATTTCAGTTTTCTCCCGGGCACGCAGTAGCTTTGGGAAATTTCCTTATTCTAATTTTTATAGTTGTTGGTTGACCCCGGTATGCTTTAGCCGTTGGGTATTTGTTATATCGAGTTGGTTCTTTGTTGAAACACCGGCTGGAGTCTTAGATGGTTTGATTAGCGTCTGCAATGTTGGGGCACCCGAGTTTTGTTTTTCCTCCTTTGAAAGATAATGTCTCTCTTGGTTTCATTGTCGTTGGTTTCGAGCTTCATAGCTTGGGACTTCTTTCTTATATTGCTTCCGTTGATTCGATTTTTGAAATACCGTATTTTAGTGTGGCGTTATGTTCATGTTTAGAGCGAGTTTGCTCGACTGTTTGACTAGCACTACTGTTTAACAAGTGCTTGTCTTCTTCTTAAGTTAGTTCCAGCGGCACAACCTTGGGATTTCGTGTTGGAATCCGGGTCAGGTTGTTACAGTTGGTATCTGAAAGAACGTGATAGCACAGATTCTCAATAGATGTCAATGTGATTACCAATGTTGCTGTGATTGTAGCAACAATGGCAAACACAATGAGACAGTAAACAATGATAAAACAGTAGCAGCGGAAGATTGTTTAACAACACAGCTTCAAACAAAAAGTTTGTAAACAGGTTTTAACCAAAAACAATCTACAAGTTTAATACTTGTAGACAAAGCCTCAAGGCCACACAAATTTCACTAAATATAATAATGTTTTACAATGGAAAACTTAGTGAAATCACTACCAATAAATCTCACAAGATAAAGTACCTTGGAGAACAAAAAATCCCACATAAACAACTAAACCAAACGTGGGAAGAAAAACAGATTCAACTTCCTTAAACAGAAAACAGGAAGCACAAAAACCAGTTTTACAGGATTCAATGTAGCTGCCGATGTTGCAACATCAGAAGCTACAATCGGCTGCTGTGCAACTGGAAGGAAAACTGCTTCTGAACTTCTGTTATTGCTCTCAGCTTATGTCGCTTATTCTTCTATCTTTTTCTCTCAAGCTCTGCCCTGCTCGAAATCCAGCCTTCGATATATATCCAACAAAACCTACAAACACACGGCAAGAGAGATACACTCCTACAAGGAAAGGGATTAGCTATTAAAGAACAAAAAATCAACACCTTTCCAATCTTGCAAGATTATCTTACGAAACATAATCAAAATCAGGATTCTTGGAATAACTAAGTTGCTTGCCAAGATTTAGTTACCAAATTTGTATAGCCGAAATCTTTTAAAAGATTTTTCTACCAAAAATAAACTAAACTAAATCTAACACAAAATTCTACTTCCTAAATAAACATTAACTAATTTAAAAACCTTCTTTGACCAAGAAAGGTGAAAACAAGATAAAATAGGCCTTGCCTATTTTACCCTTACAATCATCCCCTTTGTTGAGCATTTCTGGTCAAATCTTGAACAAGTGTTAAACACAATATCAAGGACGTCCTGCAAAGAATTAAAAATGACAAACACCCCCTAAACAAGATATCAGAATCAACCAGACATAACAACCATAAGCATTGTTTATACCTACTGATTACAAACCAAGGATCAATCCAGAACAACCAACATCACAAGTCTTCAAAGACATAGAATGACAATCATGAAAAATATGTTCAAAACAACCAACATTACAGATTACACAAAATCAGATTTGCTGATCTTCAGGATCAGCTTCAACAGCTACAACATCATGACCACTTGCATCGAGCAGAGGGACAAGTAGGAGCAGTGGGACGGCTTCGGGTAGTAAACACTTCAGAACACTTGCAGCTTCACCCCCTATTTGACCAGAATGAAGATCTAGCCAAGCTGTGTACTGGGCAGCTAAAGAGGTGAGTAGAGTAGTCTGGGCAATGAGAATAGCTAACTGAGACTTAATCATTTGCAGCTGTTCATTTACAAAAGCAACAGAGATTGGGGCTGTTGGATGTGCAGACATGTTGGATGTTGCAACATTTGAAGAAACAGTGGGGGGAACCTGTACTGAAGGTGAGGCTGTTTGGTGTGAGGTGCCAGGTACAGAAGATGCAGGGACATATGGAGAAATAAGAGGCAAGTTAACCACTCTATCACCCCTTAATAATTTGGCAGAAAAATGAAGGGGTTCAAGAAAAGGTGACAATCTTGTGGAAGGTAGAGGTGAGTAGCCCTGAGACACAAGGATCTTATAAATCAGGGAGGGAAAAATCAAAGACCTTTTGTCCCCTCCAGTTTCAGCCATTGATGAGATTTTGCGAAAAGCATAATAGCCAAAGTCAAACGGGGCCTTAGTTCCAATAAGATAAAGAACCTTAGCATGTTCTTCTATAATTGTGTTGGAATTTGTTGTGGGAGACCAATTTGCACAGCAAACTTTATGAAGAAAGGCATAGAGTGAGGAGAGTTGAGAGGTACCAAGAGAATTTCCTTTACCAGGCCATTTAGATAACTTCCCACTAGTCATTTCAAATACACAAGTGTCCAAGTCAAAGTCAAATTCAAAAGGGCCAGAAGCTGGTGTGTTTAAGATAGTGTTGATGATTGAAGGTGAAAACTTATACCACTTCCCTCTAACAAAAACTTTCTCAAAACTAGCATCAGAAGGGGAACAGATTCTTTTCTCAATGTTAGCATAAAATTCATAGATTAACTCCCTAAAATAAGGTGCAGCTGACGAAATAGTGTCCAGTAGGCCTCTATCAGTGAAAAAGGAGGTTAGATTATATGTTTGCAATACAGAGGACAGAACATTTCTTTCATCTACAATATTTTTAGAAATATTATACCTAACTGAAGCAGGTTTGGAGATAAACTTTAGAGAGAAAGGGGTACCCAATGATTTCGAACGTTTGGATGTTGCAGTATTGGGTGCAACATTGGTACCAGCAAGCCTGCTTCGTGTAAAACGAACTGGAGCTTCCTCAATTTCCTTACTTTCTTCAGATGTTAACTCCTTACTGTCAACATTTTTGTCGGAGCTATCGTCATGTTCAGATGAACTTGAATGCTGAGGAATCTCAGTAGCTGAAGGTGGTTGAGATGATGTCATATTTTTCAGTTTGACCAAATGGTCAGCCACTGTATTATCGGCATCAGCATTGAATTCAGGGGGAGCTATCATCAGCAACAGAGGATTGTCTAGCCTGTGGAGACAAATCTTAGGGAAACACAACACGGGGTGAAGGGATAGGATAGTCATCATCCCTAATTTCATCCTGAACTGGAGAAATTTTTGGTGAAGCGGGAGAAGATGAGGGCTCTTGTACAGAAGGAATCGAGCCAGCCGGTGGAACAAAATCTTCATCGTCTGGGTCGCTTTCAATTTCCACCGATTCCTCAAAAATACCTTTCTCAACCTTGTTTTTCTTGGCTGCGTGAACATCCGATACACTAGGATTCTCATAATTTGCTGGAATTCCGCGTTGCCTCTTTGATCTGCGTGTGCTAGGGTTACCAATTTTAGGTAACCCAGATAAATCTCCTGGATTATCTACATCAATCGCATTCCCTTTTTCGCCTGGAAGAATCATTGTCAGAGGTTCGGGGAAGGATTGAGCAACTACCATAGCTGTGGTTGGATTTTCAGGTGATGAAAGGGGGCTGATTGTAGCTTCATTGGTTGCTACATCAGCTGGTGAGTCAGTTCTTGAGAATTTAGGATTAGACGAAGAGGAGGCCATTGGAAGATGCTTAGATGGAGAATGAATGAGATGAAAAGAGAAACTGGATTTGGAAGATGAGAGAAAAAATTGAGTTGATCGCCGGAATATGAGAGAGATTGCCTTTGAGCTGTGACCTGTTTCTCTGCAAAATTAACACTAATCCTTCCACTAATTCGAAATTAGCCGTTGAGTCATTAATGTGAGAAGGTGAGGAGACCCAAAACCAGAAAATCAAATTTCAAAAAAAATCAAATGCTAACTGCCAATAGAAATATGATAAAAATATGCTGTTATGAACATGAGAGATATGTGGGGAATAAGCTAACAATCAAAATCTGATTTCAAAAAAATTTGAATTGAACAAGATTGATCAAGTATTTTAAGAATACACAAATCATACTTAACCAAAATTGTAGTCACACAGGTTTGCCAAACACAGACAATAATACCAGTTCAGATTCTCATGAAGAACACAACAGATTAGACAACCACATAAAATATTGACTTTGTGAACAATGAAGCAAACAATCACCCACTAGTAGAACAGAGACTTAAGAGGCTGATATTCAACAACTATATGTCCTAGAAACCATGCCTAAAATATGCAGAAGAAATAAACAAATGAAAGAATGCAAACACACACATGTGATATGTATAGATCATCTGAATGTAGTTCCCAATGTTGCTGCATTGGAAAACACATTCGCCAAAATTGTGATTTTATGTCCAAATTCTCATCTTTTCTTCACCAAATAAACACAAATACTCCCATAATCACAATAGGTACTTTATTTCCCTACGAGAATAGCTTTACTTTATTTCAAGCTAATTTGACAAACACCACTAGGAACCTTTCACACTATTTACCAAGGGTAGCAACTTAACTTATTGATCAACCCATGAAATTCGAGAATTCATAGTCCCAAAAGAAAGATGCCACAACCTTGTTCATAGGTAGCTCTTTTCCGTTAGGTAGCTTTCACACTTTTTCAATTGAAGGGAGTCAATTTAGTCAAGATCAACCCATGTAAGTCTAAACTCCATAGTACATTGACAAATTGCAGCATCCCAAAAATTTCAAAAGGTAGCTCTTTCCTTTGTGGTTCAAAAGAAAATTTTCAATTCCAATACAACTTCTTAGGGAGATGGTGAGAAGAATTTGAGCAACAAGATCACAATACATCTTGAATGTATAACCAAGACAATCAAACAAGGTACTACAACAAATAGAGTGAAACTAGTGTGCCCCCTAAAAACAATGCAATATGGCTAAAAAAATTATTTATTTATTTATTAATTATTATTATTAACAAGTGAGGGATTACATGGCACACATACCAAGAGATTTCCTAAGATTTATGAATCTCTCAAAATCTAGACTCTTAGTAAAAATATCAGCCAATTGGTTTTCTGTTCCCACATGTTCAATGCAAACAATGCCTTGTTCAACTAAGTCTCTAATGAAATGGTGTCTTATATCTATGTGCTTTGTTCTTGAGTGTTGAACATGATTTTTAGCTATGCTTATCGCACTTGTGTTGTCACAATACATGGTTAAGATATTACTGTGTAAACCATAATCTTTGATCATTTGTTTCATCCACAAAAGTTGTGTACAACCACTACCAGCAGCTATATACTCAGATTCAGCTGTTGATAGGGCTACACAGTTTTGTTTCTTACTAAACCATGAAATCAGATTGTTTCCTAGATAAAAACATCCACCAGATGTACTTCTCATGTCATCAACACTGCTAGCCCAGTCAGCATCACTAAATCCAACAAGATTGGTGTTCGTGTGTTTAGTATACCACAAACCCATGCCAATGGTCTCACCAACATATCGAATTATTCTTTTTACTTCTTTCAAGTGAGAAACTTTGGGGTTTGCTTGATGCCTAGCACACAAACACACACTGTACATGATATCTGGACGGGTGGCAGTTAAATACAGTAGACTTCCAATCACACTTCTATATAAGGTAGGGTCAACACTTTCAGATTTTTCATCTTTATTAAGTTTATTGGATGTACCCATAGGGGTTTTCTTATGTTTTCCATTCTCAAGATCGAATTTCTTCACCAAGTTAAGAGCATACTTGGCTTGAGATATGAACATCCCTTCATGTGATTGTTTAATCTGAATTCCTAAAAAATAGGTCAACTCCCCTACCATGCTCATCTCAAATGTGGAAGTCATGCAATTAACAAACTCTTTTTCCAAGGATTTGGAGGTGGATCCAAACACAATATCATCAACATAGATTTGAGCAATCAAAATGTGTTTGTCTTGGTTTTGAATAAACAGTGTTTTATCCACCTCTCCCCTTCTAAACCCATTTTGTAAAAGGTGATCGGTAAGCCTGCCATACCAAGCTCTAGGAGCTTGTTTGAGGCCATACAAGGCCTTTTTCAATTTAAAAACATGATTGGGTTTATGGGGGTCCTCAAACCCTTTTGGTTGTTCAACGAAAACTTCTTCTTCAAGAATGCCATTTAAGAATGCACTCTTCACATCCATTTGTTGAAGAGTTATGTCAAGAAAACATACAATAGCAAGAAGCAGACGAATGGACTCAATGCGGGCTACAGGAGCAAAGGTTTCATCAAAGTCCCCCCCCCTCAACCTGTGTATACCCTTGAGCCACAAGCCTAGCTTTATTTCTTATTATTTCTCCCACTTCATTTGTTTTGTTTTTGAAAATTCATTTTGTTCCAATAACATTTATTGAGGTGGGTCTGGGAACTAGATACCAAACATCATTTTTTGTGAATTGATCTAGTTCCTCTTGCATGACATTTATCCAGCTTTCATCCTTGAGAGCCTCTTGCACGTTTTTAGGTTCAATAGTGGAAACAAAACATGAAGCATGTATTTCATCAAATTCAAGTGTGGACAAGCATGCAAGTTTCTTGTAATCCACTTTACCTTTCCTCCGATCCAGTCAGGAGATGTCGTACTCCTCACAAGCCAAGCAACAAAAGACCTTGTTCAGCCCTCCAATCTCTATGAGCTCAAAAGGTATTATGCTTGAGACACCCTATCTGGCAAGTGCTTCCCTCTCCAACCCGCTAGGCTGAAAACCCGAAAGGGCGGCCTAGGCAAAAGTTAGGGCATATAAAAAAAACAACAAACAAAAAAAAAGAAGAAATAAGGGCTCGCTAGGTTGAAAACCCGAAAGGGCAGCCTAGGCAAAAGTTAGAGCAAAATAAAAATATATATCAGGAGAATAAAGGAGAGGGAAGGCACTCTTTGAAACCTCGTCATTCTACCTCCAGTCTTCAGCATGCAAGGGGCTCGACTGACAGAAGAAAAAGAAAAACCACAACAGGAAGCTCGCAATCAAAAACACTAAAATATAAAATTTTCGGGTCCTAAGGTGCAACTTAGGAATAATTACTAAGGAAATTTAGATTATACATTAATTGCCTGTACATATCATTTATTGCCTATATCCCCCTTGTTTCCCCCAAAAAACTATCCTTCATTTGCAGCTTAAGCCCCGGAGCGGTCCATCAATGCCTGCGGCGTTCGCTCGGCCGGTCCCATGTACTTTTTTTGCAAGGCAAAAAAAAGGGGGGCTCAGTCTCATCAGAATGAGAAGCACCAGAAGTGTCCTCGTCCTATTCATCTGCTGCACTGTCATTATCCTGAAACAACCAAACGACTTGGATTCCGACCATTCATTGCTGCCCTGTCTGATTGCGAAGAAAATGCAGGGGCTATGAAAATCGCCTTATGCCAAGAGTAGCCCTGCAACAAATATATGGCCAAGAACAGAAGAGAGGTATCTGCCTTTTCCTTTCCCCGCATATCACAAAAAAAAAATATGAGGAAGAGAGAAAAAGAAAAGTCTGCTCAAACCCGAAGGTATTTTCCTTTAAAATCCGTTTTGGAAATACAGCGTGTCATTACCTGTTTGGGCGGTATAGCTTTGTTTTGTGCGTGCGTTTTGAGTCTGCATGTGTTTTTTTATTTATTTTGCATCATATAAAATTAGATTGCATTATAAATGTTTGTACAGATTCTCTTTTTTAAAAAAAAAAAATTATGTATTGTTTTGCATCTAGATAAACATTTTGCATCCTAGGCATCGTAAAAGTGCATTTTGCATCTTAAAGATATGTAATGCATTTTGCATTATTGCATGCATGTTAGAATAAATAATGCCCATGCATCATGTTAAATAAGGACCCTATAATTTTTTAGGCATCACATTTGCATCAAATAAAATAAGTACATGCATCCAGCATTTGCATTTATTATCCAATAAGCTGCATTAGGGGCGCGCTAAAAAGAAAATAAAATGCCCCAAACCATGAAAATAAATATTCTCATGGCATTCACTATATCCCTACAGCATAAACATGCATCATGAAGCCCCATTTGCATTTATAGTATAAATCATACATAAATAAGGTCAAATAGTGACCACTAGTTTAATCATGCATCATAAAAATAAATTACATGCATCATTACTTAATTGCATCATTTAAGCATAAATAGGACATGCATATGCATCATTAATAAAGTCAGGAATGCTTCAAAGGGGCCAAACAGTGCCAAAATCTAGCAGATCATAAGTATATCCAGGCGGACAAAAAAAAAAAGAAGAAGAAAAAAAGAGATAATAAGCATGCAAATAAAGAAAAATGGCGAGCATGCAAAAAATTTTTTAAAAAAAAGGAAAAAAAGAGGTAATAAGCATGCAAATAAAGAAAAGTGGCAGGCATGTAGAATAAAAAAACAACAAAACAAAAAAAACAAAAAAAAACAAAAAACAAAAAAAATCGGGAGAGGGAAAAATGCATGTACGAGAAAAAAGGAAAATTTTCAGGTACATGCAACAAGAAAAATGCGGCGGCAAAAGAAGAAGGAATTTTCGGCTGAAGCTAGAGAATGGAGCGAAAAGAAAACGACAGCAGCAAAGAAAAGATGATTCCAGCTGATACCAAGAGATGCTGCAGCAAGAAAAAGAAAGCTTCTGACCCAGGTTAGAGCGAGCAGTAAAGAAAATGCAGCAACATCGAGAAAATTTTTCCAGCTAAAGCCGAAAACACAGCGGGACAGGGGAAAAGATTTTCCAGCGAGGGTTCGAACAGTGACAAAAGAAGAATCCTCAAAGAAAGAGCAAGAAAAGAACAGAAGCGAAGCAAAGAAAAAGCAAAGAAGCAAAGAAAAAGCAACAAGCAAGAAGAAAGCAACAAAGAAGCAACAATTTGCCGCACGGGCATGGCAAAGGTAAAGGAAAGGAAGGTATTTTCCTTTTTTGCATTGCATTTGTATGATGTTTGGAAACTTTCCTTTAAGGGGCACGCAGCCCCGGATTGATAGGGAAAGGTCTTGTTCTCCGTTGAAGGCTGAGTTCCTGAGGAGGCAATACATTCTATGCATTTTGATTGTGTGGGAAACTTTCCTTTAAGGGGTCAGCCCCGGATTTATAGGAAAAGGTTTTGTTCTCCAGTAGAGGCTGAGTTCCTAGGAAACAATTCACTCCGCGCAGCCACAGGCGAGCTACGATTGGTCTGATTCCTTGGCTAAGGATACGTAGGCAGTCTATCCCGGTAGACGCGACCAAACACAACACATTATTTACCTTTGCAGCACTCATTTGATAAAATCTTTGCATACACTTGCTCATTTAGCATTGCCACACTTGCACTGCAACACTTGCACCGCAGCATTTAGTCTCCAGCTGAATGAACTACGTCTCGGTCTGATTCCTTGTATAAGGATACATAGGCAGCCTATTTCGGTAGGCACGACCGTTGCATGATTGATGGTTTAGGTTTTGGCCGAACTACGTTTGGTCTGATTCCTTTTATTAAGGGATACGTAGGTAGCCTACATTAGTAGGTCCGACCATCAGAGCACTCAATTTGCATATCTGCTTAAAAACTGCGATAACCTGCTATAACTGACTAAAAATGTCTAGGATATGGAGGTTTGATAAATTGCTGCATTATAACTGCTACCTGCTGCATCTTTCTCCCTCATTTTGTAATTGAACGAAATTGGAGAGTCTATTCTTATCAACGATGTTCGTCTACTCAGTAAGCTGCGGGTTACCCGTAGACTTCATCGTTGAGGGGCTCTGTAGACACCCCAATTTCGTACCCCTGGTATGTGACATGACATAAAATATCAAGACCTGTTAAAACATTAACAAATGTCAAGTTACAGGGTCAAAAGTGCAAAAGGACAAAGCAGGATGCGCAAAAGGACGAATTGCAGGGACCAAAGTGTTTCAAAAATGGCATAGTTTGGGAAATGGGTGTGGCCACCATTAAAATTGGGCATGGATCCCAATTTTTGTGGGTTAGGCGCCCAATTTCCACTCTTCCTCAAACAGTGCTCCATTTGTTGACGTAAAACACAAATCTTTCAGCCCGGTGTACAACCGTTTGATGCGCAGAGAAGGAAATTAAATTTCGTCGATGTCCCTGTTTTCTCCTATAAATAGAGGCTCTCGGCTCCTCAGTTCAGAACAGAAATTTTGCGTAAAATTTCTCTGCGTCCTCGTTACGCTGAAGAAATAAATAGTGAGCGATCATTTCAAAAGCCTCGAAACTCTGCCAAATCTCCTCCAAATACAAAACCAACCGGTAGGAGTGAACCTTAGCCCCCAGCTAGGTATCCACCCTATTTCCCCGGCCCAAAAACCATAAAGTAAGCCGTCATTCTACCCGAGTGAGTGAGCCAAAAACACCACATATAAGCCGTCACTCTGCCCAAATCACATCAGCAGCAGCAACAAAAGTCTCCCTCTCCCGAGAGGACAGAGCGAGCACACCCTAGGCTGTCTGTAAGTTTTATTTTAAAGTCTTTCATTTTGTAAAAGTATTATTTCCAATCCGGCCCAATATAGATATATAAGCAGTTGTGCTGCCCGGATTTAGTTAGGAAATAGTACTAAATATAGCCGTTATTATGGCCAAATATTTTCAGATATATTTGTAATTATTTGCTTTATTTGTTCATTAAAGTCTTTACTTATAAAAGTATTATTTCCAATCCGGTCCAATGTAGATATATAAGCAGTTATGCTGCCCGGATTTAGTTAGGAAATAATACTAAATGTAGCTATTACTATGGCCAAATATTTTCAAGGATATCTGTAATTATTTGTAAAGAGACAGTTGCAAGTCCGTAAATAATATAGACAAATGGATGTATTTGTAGGTAGTTAATGCTTTATTTATCTGTTAAATAAATATAACAAAAAGCATACTTTAGCCAAAAACTGTTTTGAGACCGAAAGGGCGAGTTGGGTGCCTAGCACCTTCCCAACTCGTAACTTAGCCTCCGAATCCGTTTTTTACAATCTCTGGTTTTCTTTTTTTGGTTTTGCCTTATTTATTCTTTAAAATAAAGATGGCGACTCTAAAACATTTTGGATCCAGTGGGGCCTCGCAACATCTTTCTTTGCACTTTCACGTTCTCCCCTAAACAAGGGAGAATGGGAATGGAAATGTGATGTATTCCTATGTCCTGGTATCCCCTAAACAAGGGATAACTTGACGTAGAAAACCCAAAGCACCCATAGTGATCCGAGATAGGCCATAAGGCTATTTTCATAAAATCCATAGTGGGGGCGCTGCAACATTCCTTCCTTGCACTTTCACGTTTTCCCCTAAACAAGGGAAAATGGGAATAGAAGGGTGATGCATTCCTATATCCTGGTATCCCCTAAACAAGGGATAACTTGACATAGAAAACCCAAAGCTCCCATATTGGATCAAAATCCACTAAAGGCAACCGAGGCGCATTCCAACGCGCTATTCCGACAGCACTCCTCCCGCACTTTTGATTTCGTCCTCCCCTAAACAATGGAGGGTGGAACGGGAGCAGTGGATGTCACCGCATCCGCACGGACACGCACCCCTATCCAAGGGCGTGCGGGGCGAGGGAGCACCCATCCCGGGAACCCACACCTACTCAAACACATATGGCCTAACTTTGAGATGGAGTTTAGGGCTTCTTACGTGCCTGTTGTGGTTAGACGACGACGAGAGAAAGAGTTCCAGGATTTGGAGCAGGGAACCATGTCTGTAGCTCAGTACTCTGCTAAGTTCATTGAATTATCCCGTTACTATGCACATCTGGTGCCAGATGAGAGACACAGGACTCATAAGTTTGTGAAGGGGTTGAAGACTGAGTTCAGGAGACAGTTGTTATCTCTTCAGTTGGAGGATTACAGTGAGGCCTTGAGAGATCGTGCTTTAGAGATAGAGCGAGACATTGAGGAGCACGCATGTAAGTCTTCTCGCCAGCTAGCTTCGCAGTGACCTTACAAAGGCATTCGAGGAGGGGTCAATCTTCAGGGAATCGATCCGGCCATCAGGGCAATCGTCGTTTTAATAATCAGAATAGACGACAGTCTGGTGGACAGTTTAGACGACAGTCAGAGAGTCGTGGTAGTAGTGCTTTTACTCCTCAGGAGCAGCCGACTTAGAGTAGTGTACCTTTGACTTGTTCTTATTGCCATAAGATTGGGCATTCTAGCGAGCAGTGCAGATCTAGGCTTGGCTCTTGTCTTCTTTGTGGAGATCCTAGTCATCAGCTCAGAGATTGTCCTAAGTCGAGAACGACTCAGTCCGTAGGTTCCGTTCAGCAATCCGGATCCAAAAGAGATAATGATGGGCGTCCTAAGGCGCAGGCTCGTGTCTTTGCACTCGATCAGCAAGGTGTTCCCGAGTCTACACATGTGATCGGAGGTATTCTCTCTGTCTTCGGTCATAGAGCTCGAGTTCTTATTGATCCCGGTTCTACTCATTCTTATGTCGCATCGCATTTCATAGAGCATTTATGTGTATTTCCTGCTCAGTTGCCTTACGTGCTTGAGGTGTCTACACCATTGGGTGAATGCTTATTGGCGTCTGAGGTTTATAGAGATTGTGACGTGCTTGTTAATGATCGAGTCTTGCATGCTGATTTGGTAGTATTGCCTATTCGAGACTTTGATGTGATTCTTGGTATGGATTGGCTTTGTGCGAATCATGCTTTAGTAGATTGCCGTCGTAAGAGAGTCACTTTTTCCATGCCTGGTATTCCGGAGTTCGTGTTTATGGGTGATCTTGCTATGAAAGGTATTCATGTTATTTCTGCTTTACGTGCTAGACAACTCTTATCTCGGGGTTGTACGGGGTATTTAGCTTGCGTGCTTGATACTAGTGTCTCGACTGCTAAATTAGAAGATGTTCCGGTAGTTAGTGAATTTCCAGATGTCTTTTCTACCGATTATGCTTTGCCTCCCGACCGAGAGTTAGAGTTTTGTATTGAGCTTTTGCCAGGTACTTCGCCTATATCTAGAGCGCCTTACAGAATGGCTCCAGCGGAGTTGAGAGAATTGAAAGAGCAATTACAAGAACTTCTCGATAGAGAGTTCATTAAACCGAGTGTGTCACCGTGGGGTGCACCGGTGTTATTCGTGAGAAAGAAAGATGGTAGTTTACGACTTTGCATAGACTATCGACAGTTGAACCAGGTTACTATCAAGAATCGGTATCCCTTGCCACACATTGATGATCTCTTTGATCAACTTCGAGGCTCAGTTGTTTATTCCAAGTTTGACTTGAGGAGTGGCTATTATCAGTTGAGAGTTCGAGAGGAGGATGTTCCTAAGACAGCCTTTCGTACACGTTATGGCCATTATGAGTTCGTGGTTATGCCTTTTGGTTTGACGAATGCACCTGCAGTTTTTATGGATTTAATGAATAGGGTGTTTCATGAATATCTTGATTGCTTTGTGGTCGTGTTTATTGATGATATCCTCGTGTACTCGAAGTCACGAGAGGAGCATGAGATTCACTTGAGAGAGGTTCTTTCGATCTTGCGTGAGAAGAAACTTTATGCTAAATTCAGTAAGTGTGCTTTCTGGCTGGAACAAGTTGCTTTTCTAGGACACGTGGTGTCTAGTGATGGTATAGCTGTGGATCCATCTAAGGTTGAGGCGATTACTAAGTGGAAGACGCCTAGTACGGTGACCGAAGTCCGTAGTTTCTTGGGCTTGGCAGGTTATTACCGTAGGTTTATCGAGGGGTTTTCGAAGATCGCTACTCCGATGACTAAATTGACACAGAAGAATTCTTCTTTTATATGGAGTGATAAGTGCGAGGCTAGTTTTCAGGAATTGAAGAGAAGGTTGACTACAGCTCCTATCTTAGCATTGCCTAATGGTTCGGAGAACTTTGTTATTTATAGCGACGCTTCACTAGAAGGTTTGGGTTGCGTGCTTATGCAGAATGGGAGAGTCATTGCCTATGCTTCGAGGAAGTTATCACCTCATGAGCAGAATTATCCGACGCATGATCTCGAATTAGTCGCCATCATATTTGCACTTCATAAGTGGAAGCATTATCTTTATGGAGCTAAGTTTGAGATATACACTGATCACAAGAGTTTAAAGTATCTCTTTTCGCAGAAGGAGTTGAACATGTGACAGAGACGATGGATGGAGAAGCTTAAGGATCACGACTGTACTATCTTGTATCACCCGGGGAAGGCTAATGTTGTTGCCGATGCCTTGAGTAGGAAAGTGTATATGTCTTGCTTGATGATGAGAGAGTGGAAGATGCTTGAGGATGTCCGTGAATGGAGTCCTGTTGTGAGAAAGCATAGTGTTATCTTTGCTAGTGTGCGTGCTATGCCTGCTTTGTTTGGGTTGATTAAGGAAGCTCAGGCTACTGATCCGGAGTTGAGGAAAATTATCGATGGATTGGGTGATAGTAAGACCCCGGAGTTTGCTATGAACACTGATGGGATTTTGACCTTTCAAGGTAGAGTTTGTGTTCCTTCTACCGATGGGGTTAAGCGTATGGTTCTTGACGAGGCTCACAAGTCCAAGTACACTATACATCCAGGGAGTACTAAAATGTATAGGGACTTGAAGAGACAGTTTTGGTGGAATGGAATGAAGAGAGAGATCGCAGAGTATGTATCTAGATGCTTGACATGTCAACAGGTGAAAGCTGAACACCGTGAGACCTCGGGTTTATTACGCCACTTGAGATACCGAGTGGAAATGGGAGCATATCACCATGGATTTCGTGACAGATTGCCACGCACTCGCCGAGGTTTTGATGCGCATGGGTTGTTGTGGATATATTGACTAAATCATCACACTTTATTCCTATTGCGATGACTTATAGTTTGAGTCGGCTTGGCAAAGATTGTATGTTCGTGGATATCGTGAGGTTGCATGGTGTTCCGGTGAGCATTGTATCGGATAGAGATCCCAGATTTACTTCTAGATTTTGGCATGCTTTACAAGAGGCTTTGGGGACGAAGTTGAATTTCAGTACAACTTTTCACCCACAGACTGATGGTCAGTCTGAGAGATTGATCCAAGTACTAGAGGATTTGCTACGTGCTTGTGCCATGGATTTTAAAGGTAGTTGGGATTCTCATTTGCCATTGGCCGAATTTGCTTATAATAACAGTTACCAGTCAAGTATTGAAATGACGCCGTATGAAGCTTTGTATGGGCGTAAGTGTCGTTCACCGATTTGCTGGGATGAAGTTGGTGAAGCTAAGTTATGGGGTTCAGAGATGGTGCAACAAATACCGAGAGTGTGAAGTCGATTAGAGACGATCACATACCAAAGTAGACGAAAGTTATGCAGACAAACAGAGACGTGACTTAGAGTTTCAGGTTGGTGATCATGTATTCTTGAAAGTATCGCCCCGGCGCGGTACTAAGCGATTTGGGAAGAAAGGCAAACTTTCGCCTAGATTTATTGGACCATTTGAGATCTTAGAAAGGATTGGATCCTTGGCGTATCGATTAGCATTGCCACCTTCGTTATCGGATGTTCACGATGTATTCCATGTCTCGATGCTACGCAAGTACCTGAAAGATGAATCGCATGTCCTTGTTTACGATGAGATCACATTCGAACCTGATCTTTCCTATGACGAGAGACCGGTGAGGATTCTTGATACTAAGGAGCAAATCTTGAGAACGAAGCGGATTCCGTTAGTGAAAGTCTTATGGAAGAACCATGACATTGAGGAAGCTACTTGGGAAACCGAGCTCGATATGAGAGAAAGATATCCTTTCCTATTTGATGATTCTGGTATGAATTTAGGGACTAAATTCCTTTAAGTGGGGGAGGATGTGAGAACCCGAAACCTACTTGTATACTTGTCTTCCATACTTGTTTAACATGATTAGAACATGTATTTAACATGCTAGTAGTATCCCTAACATGTTTGACTTGATTGCATTCCTTGATCGAACCGTAAATGCCGTATCGAACGCCTATTGCCTTGCATGCTCTAGATTGACTTGTTCTTGCTCGGGCTTTGATATTTGGACTTAGCCAAGACCTTGAGAGACATTTATCATTGTTTTTAAGACCCTTGATACTCATTCTAATGCTTCTTCGAGTTGTATATGCCTTATACGCTGCTATACGTGCAACCGATCGGACTGTTGACCTAAAGTATGGCCCGAGGAATCGCTCTACCCCGCCAACCGAACATTTTGGGCATTGTTCGGCCACCATAACCGAACATTATGAAGGATGTTCGGCCTCCACAACCGAACAGTGCAGATTTCCAGCAAAACGTGATTTTTCTGCAACTTTGGTTGATTACGAACTTACCCTTACTAAACCTCTACCATTAGTGACTTAAACCACTTGTATTAGAGTCTTATTAGCCTAATCTAAGCCTAATTAAGATTAATAAACCTATTCCTATCACTCATCATTTGACAAGTGTTCCTCATTAACACTTAATCAAGCTAATCTACACTACATCAGCTCTACTCTTCATTTCACGACTCATTTCTTCCGCCTTGTCTTCTCCGGTCTAGGGCGAGCTTGTGCGTGAGAGTCTTGGTGAGATTAGTGCATGAGGGGTTGGCTTCCAAGAGATTCAAGACCCGTTTGCGATTCCAAGGCAAGCAGAGCAATTGTCGCCGACGCTTTTTCTTGCTTCGTCTTTTGCTTGGCTTGAGGTAAGCTATCAATTTCCCTTAGGTCCATGTTAGAGATAACATGATACCTCTTCTTGCTTCCCTTCTCTCATGTCTAATTCATTGCTCTCCTTGATTTCTACCATGATATTGGAGTAATTTTGAGAGTACGAAAATCAGGGAATAATAGACTATGAATGCAAATGCTTTGATTTGGACACTAAGCCTAGAAGTAAAAGTGTTCTACTCTATATTAGGAATAATTATTATTCTTGGGTCATAGACTTTCGACCATTATTTGGGGAAAACGTGATCTAGGGTTCCATAATTTAGGAACTTGAGTTTATTGTTAGCTATGGTTATAAATTGGATTAATGACTTAGATTAATCAATGCGATGACTTAGAAAAGAGTTGGAAATGCAAATAGTACTTTAACTCTACAAGCTTGGATTTATAGAAATGACTCAACGGAGTCGACAATAGTGAGCTATTGAACAATACCGGCTCAATGATCGATCCCTACGACGTTATTACATGCGTTACACTAGAAAACTAATTCTAGACTCTTGAAATGGATTGACTATCATGCTTGTATCTTTATGACATAATAAATGCATACTTGATATATTGAGTTCGCTCTTGTCGAGCTCATTCTTGCTTGTTTATTGATGAGATTATATACTTGTCTCGAACGAGGACGCTCTTGTCGGACTCGTTCCATACTAACCATTGTTGAGTAAATACTAGCTTGGCATCGCATGAGTCCACCGGGCGCATTTGATCATGTCACACACCCTCCACCGCTGCCACACTGGGGAAGAGCTCTCTTGGCCAACCAATACGCGACCATTGAGATTGACTTCATGTTTATCCCGAGAATATACTCGGAAGATCGATGTATCATCACACCCATCGATTCATGCACGTCATGAAGGTGTCTGTTTTGCAGGTCTACGAAGCGGCCCAGCTCCATATCCTCATATTATGTGACTATGTGCAATAACGTGCAACTCATACACTTGATCTACATGCTTGTAATATTGTCTTGCCTAACGTGTTGCATATTGTCATGTCATGCATGATTGATAGCTTACGAGTCATTATGACTTACCCGTTCCCCTGTACTTTTTTTTAGATCCTAGCAGGTCAGGACCTTCCCGTTGAGGATCGCAGTGCTCGTATACTTTAGTGCTCTTTTGATCAGGCTCTTGCAGTCGAAGAGGTGGATTTAGAAGTCCTCTTATCTTCTTTTGTATTTTGCAAGGACGATGGGTATAAGCTAGTCATCTAGACTATGCTTGGGATTGTATAGATTTTGTACTCGTGTATCTTGTTAGCTACTGGTAGTGTTAACTCTTGTAGTATATATACTCCTTTGATGCCGGCAATTGTGTTAGACGTGCCTTGTATATCGTGTGTTGTTCACTACGCATAGACTTCCGCTGAGCATCCTATTAGCTCTTATTTATTTTCTTGTCATATCTACTGCTTAGCTTGGGTTCCGGTTGTAGTGTCGCCGAAGACTTGGATTAAATGTTTAACTGTTTTATCAGGTGAAATGATTTTGAAATTTACCGACCTTTTGTGTCGAGTTCTCTTGCGACTGAAATGTTGCGTCACGTTAGTTTTAAAAATATCTAGTCCTTGCATGTTCTTCCTTTCTTGTCTTGTCTTGTTTGGTACTTCGGCCCGCGGTTCCATCTCGGGTCCGGGGTCGGGGTCGCCACACATAGAAATAAAGAAAAAGATAATATGGAAAAGGAAGAATCTGAAAATAATTACGGTAAGATAGAAAAAGTAGAGGATGAAAATAACGATGAAGAAGAAGTGGAAATTTTAAAACCACTTTTTGAAGAAATAGAAGTAGAGGATGAAATAGTAAAAAACATTGAAGAGGTTAAAGAAGAAACAATAAAACCTGAAAATTCTGAATTTATTTCGTCTGTAAAATCTCCTCCTGAAGAAGAATTAAAGTCATTACCACCCCACTTAAAATATGCATTTTTAGGGGAAGGTAAAACTTTGCCTGTTATAATTGCTGCAGATTTAACAGAAGAACAAGAAGCAAGCTTATTAAAAGTTTTATGGACACAAAGAGAAGCCATAGGATGGTTCTTAGCAGATTTAAAAGGTATTAGTCCGTCTATGTGTATGCATAAAATACATTTAGAAGAAGGTAGTAAACCTTCTAGAGAAAGACAAAGAAGACTTAACCCTCACATGGAAGAAACAGTAAGAAAAGAAGTTCTTAAGCTTCTCGATGCGGGTATAATTTACCCGATATCTGATAGTAAATGGGTTAGTCTAGTTCAGGTAGTTCCTAAGAAATCAGGAATTACAGTTGTTAAAAATGATAAGGATGAATTAGTTCCTACACGAACAATCACAGGTTATAGAATGTGCATTGATTTGAGGAAATTAAATGCGGCAACTAGGAAGGATGACTTTCCCTTGCCATTTATTGACCAAATCCTTGAAAGACTAGCTGGTCATGAATATTATTATTTTCTTGATGGTTTCTCTGGCTACAACCAAATCCCAGTAGGACCCGAAGGCCAAGCGAAACCTTTACATGTCCTTTTGGTACCTTTGCATTTAGGAGAATGCCCTTTGAACTTTGCAATGCCCCAGCTACTTTTCAAAGATTCATGATTTCTATATTTTCAGACTTAGTGGAAAGATGTGTCGAAGTATTCATGGATGATTTTTCAGTATTTGGAAACTCTTTTGATCATTGCCTAGAAAATCTTACATCGGTTTTAAAAAGATGTTGTGAAACTAATTTAACCCTAAGTTAGGAGAAAAGTCATTTAATGGTAAAACATGGAATTGTCTTAGGACATGTTGTGTCTAATAAAGGAATTGAAGTCGATAAGGCAAAATTGAAGTTATATCACAACTACCTCCCCCAACTTTTGTCAAAGGTGTTAGAAGTTTTCTAGGGCATGCGGGTTTTTATAGAAGATTTCTAAAAGATTTTTCAAAAATCTGTAAACCTCTATGTAACCCGTTGGCAAAAGAAACCGAATTCATTTTTGACCAAGAATGCTTAAAGGCATTTAACTTACTAAAGGAAAAATAGACAACTGCTCCAATTTTAACCGGCCCCGATTGGTCTCTCCCTTTCGAGATCATGTGTGATGCTTCAGATTTTGCAATTGGAGTTGTGGTAGGTCAAAGGGTGGATAAGAAACCACATGTAATTCATTATGCTAGTAGGACATTAAATGATGCACAACTTAATTATACAACAACAGAAAAATAATTTTTAGCAGTTGTGTATGCATTGGAAAAATTTAGACCATATTTGTTAGGATCAAAAGTCATAATATTTTCTGATCATGCAGCCCTAAAATATTTATTGAGTAAGAAAGATGCTAAGCCTAGACTCATAAGGTGGATGTTATTATTACAAGAGTTTGACATTACTATTAAGGATAAAAAGGGAACAGAAAACGTCGTAGCCGACCATTTGTCTAGATTAGAATTTTCACCCTTACTTGAACGTCAATTTCTTGATAATAAAATTCCTGTAAATGAAGACTTCTCTGATGAACAATTATTAGCAGTCAAAGATTCAGACCCTTGGTATGTTGATTATGTCAATTATTATGTATCTGATATCATAAATCCTGATTTTGATCACTATCAAAGAAAGAACTTTTTTACCGAAGCAAATAATTATTTTTGGGAAGAACCTCATTTATATAAAATGTGTTCCGTCTCTTTAATTAGGCGATGTGTTCCAGAACAAGACCAACAAAGTATTATGGAATTTTGTCATGAATACTCTTGTGGTGGTCATTTTAGTGGTAATAAAAGTGCTAGAAAAATTATGCAATCTGGATTATATTAGCCTTATGTTTTTAGAGATTGTAACATATTTTATAAAACTTGTGATAAATGTCAAAGAACAGGTGGAATAGGAAAAATGGAATGAAATTCCCTTGCATGTAAATATGGTTGTTGAAATTTTTGATGTTTGGGGTATTGATTTTATGGGTCCTTTTCCAGTCTCTAATAATTGTGAGTATATTTTAGTTGCTGTTGATTATGTGTCTATATGGATAGAAGCTATTGGAACTAAAAATAATGACGAAAAAACCGTGGTTAAATTGGTGGAAGATCTTTTTGCTTGGTTTGGAGTACCTAAGGCCATAATTAGTGATCAGGGAACACACTTCACCAATAAATTGCTAAATTCAGTCCTTAGAAAACATGGTGTAACTCACAAGTTAGCTACACCCTATCATCCTTAGACCTCTGGCCAAGTAGAAGTTAGTAATAGACAGATAAAAACAGTTTTAGAGAAGACTGTTAGACCAAACCGTAAAGATTGACAGTCTAAACTTAATAATGCTTTATAGACATACCGAACCACATATAAGACCCCAATAGGAATGAGTCCCTACCGTATGGTGTATGGCAAAGCCTGTCATTTACCATTTGAAATTGAACATAGAACCTATTGGGCTGTCAAAGAACATAACTTAGACTTAACCCTGGCCGGTGAGGAAAGATTGTTCCAGTTAAATGAATTAGAAGAACATATGTTAAATTCGTATGAGAATGCTAAAACTTATAAAAGAAAAGACCAAGAAATACCATGATATGGGATTAGCCAACAAAATGTTTCGACCAGGATTAAAAGTGCTTCTTTTCAATTATAGACTCAGGTTATTCCCCGGAAAATTAAAATCGAAATGGTCTGGTCCTTTCACTATAGTTCGAATTTATCCTCATGGAGCAATTGATATTAAAAACCCAAGGACCAATGAAGTATTTAAAGTTAATGGTCACCGACTCAAACCATATCTTGAACCCATGTCAGTAGAGAGAACGATTGAACTCATTTGTCTCGCTGACAATGAACCACCTGATGATTAGGTTTGCAGTTGGGTCGAGCCAAAGACGTTAAACAAGTGCGCTAGGTGGGAGGCAACCCACTATGATGAACTTAATTTGCTTTTGTAGTTAATTTAATTATGTTATTCTCCATCTTATTTAATTTTGGACATTTAATTTAAAATTTAATATGCCAAAATTCAAGTTTGGGGGAGAAAAGCATCGTAGTGTTGTATTCATATGTTGATAATATTTTAGTTTAGAGTTTGTGTAGAATTTTTAGAGTGCAGCAAAGAAACGGAACGTAACGGAACATAACGGAAGGACTAAACTGCAAAACTGCCAAAAAAGATAAAAGCAAATAAAGGATACATGTTCCGCCGACCTTGCGGACGCAAGGCTTAAGCTACCTTGCGGCCGCAAGGCCCCTTTAAATGCAGGAAGTGTACGACCGGCAGCCAGTACAAAGGAATCAGTGCCCACGCGTGATCTGACCACCTTGCGGACGCAAGGCATAAAGGACCTTGCGGCCGCAAGGTCCCCTATATAAGCAATTGTCGGGCAGAATGCACAAATCACCCCAAAATTCCTCCATTTCTCTCCAAGCAGCAGCAGCAGACTCTCTTCTTTCTTCAAATCCGGCGAAGGCCTTTCAAAATCCAGCAAAGATAAAGAGTAGGTGCTCTCCCCTTCAACCTACACCACTCCATTCATCCCCATCTCCTTCCATCAAGGTTTGAAGACGGTGAAACCTCCATTAATTCCGGCGAAAAGCTTCGAAACCCGGAAACCTCTTCATCTTCAAAGCTTGCAAAATCCAAGTAACTCTCACCCTCTCTTTTAATTTTTGACGTATTAAAATTATTTGCATGCTAGGGTGCTAGAGTATTTTACGTAAAATTATATTATGCATGCTTTAGTTGTAGGTTGAAATTTTAATTTATTTTTAGAAAGAAGAGTAGACTTTTGCATTTTTAATTTTTGTGCCCTAAAACCTAGATGGCCCTTAAGCGTAGAAATATCGGCCCGTCCACTTCCCGCTCCTCCGAGGAGGAGCAAGATTATGATGCCACCCGCTTCATCTCTTTTGAGGCGTCGGAGAGCTACTCCACGAAGCTCTCCAAGACCATAATCTTTGAAAGGGGATTTAAGGCTAGTGACTTTGGCCTCCACAATAACTTCAAAGCTCGTAGGTGGGGTCCTTTTACTGCTTCTCCGGACACGGCCATCGTGGCCATTGTCCGTGAATTCTATGCCAATGGCCAAATTGGCATAGACGATAGTGTTCTAGAGGTTGTTAGTGTTAGGGGCGTGGACGCCAGTTTTGAGTCCCAAAACATTAACCTTTGCTATGGCACCTCTAACTTTTCGAGTGGTGCTGATGACTGTAGCCGCCACCTTTCTGCCCCTGTCCCTGTCGAGGTGGTTAATGCGACCATCTCAATGCCTGGTGTGGTTTGGATCCAGAACCAAAACCCACCATTTGGTCCCCACACTATGGAGAAGTCTTTCCTGCTAAACACGGCCAAGGCCGTATTCTAATTTATTAGCTCCCGACTCATGCCTTCCAGTCACCAACACATGGTGACTTGGGCTAAGGAAGTTTTGATCTACACCATCTTGACCGGTGGGTCTGTCGATGTTGGCCACCTGATCAACGGCCAAATTCAGACCCTTATTAGAGGTAAAACAAATGCGGGAATCGCGTTCCCGCGGCTAGGTGGTCAGGTTGTGCTCAGCGCGTTTGGCCTATGAAGTATTTAGGTATTCCTTTGTTTAAAGGGCGTATCAAATGGGTTTACTTTGAAGATTTGGAAACTAAAATTCTGCATCGGATAAGTGGCTGGAAAGGTAGGCTTCTGTTGTTCGGGGCTAAACTGGTTTTGTTAAAGGCAGTTCTTGCTAGCATCCCTGTTTTCTCTCTAGCGACTATAAAAGTTCCTAATGGCGTGCTTCACTGACTCGAATCAGCCATGGCTAATTTTCTTTAAAGTAGTAATGGGGAACACCGTAGTCATTGGGTTTCTTGGAGACGAATTTGTCGACCTGTCGAAGAGGGGGGTTTGGGGGTTAGATCTCTAGGTCAGACTATGGATTCTTTGCATGCTAAGTTAGCTTGGAGTGTGCTTCAAGGGAAAGGGCTTTGGGCTTGTTTTGCTCAAGCTAAGTATGGTACTACCTATGGCGGTTTTTTCCAGCCTCTTAATGCGTCACATATGTGGCGTTCTATTATGATGCATATGGATCAGGTGCATTTGTTCAGTAGATGGGTGATTTGGGCTGGCTCGGTGTCTTTTTGGAATTCTAACTAGAGTGGTGCAGTTTTGATTGGTCCTCAGCCTATGGATGTGAAGCTCACAGTTTCAAAGGCACTGCAACATATTGATAATTTCTTGCCATCGATTCCTTCTATGCATCATGCTTCAATTCAAGGCGTTCGGGTCAAAGAAGATGTTCCAGACTGGTTAGTGTCTTACTTCGGTGGCTTACTATCACACATGGAAGGAAAGGGTGCCAACGGTGGATTGGGGGAGGAAAGTTTGGTGGCAGTGGATTCTGACAAAAATTAGTTCGTTTGTTTGGAGACTTTTTCATCGTGCCCTTCCTTTGGATATGTTGTTGCACAAAAAAAGCATTTCTTTTGCTTCAAAATGTGTTTGCTGTAATGGGCAGCATGATCAAGAGTCGTTGGATCATTTGTTCCTTAGATCAAACATTGCCATTAATCTGTGAGCTAGGTTAGCTCGGCCGTTTGGTATTATTCAGCATTATGTGAGCATTATGCATCTTTTTGAAGTCTGGACGAGGGGTATTTCATTGTGTAATCAGAAGGGTGCTTGTTTCTCAGTGTCACGACCCGACCCGGATTCCAACATGAAATCCCAAGGTCGTGTCGCTGGAACAAACATAAGATGAGGACAAGCACTTGTTAAACAGTAGTGCGAGTCCAACAGTCGAGCTAACAAGCTCTAAACATGAACATAAAGCCGCACTAAAATACGGTATTTCAAAAATCGAATTAGCGAAAGCAATAAGTAAAAGAAGTCCCGAGCTATGAAGCTCGAAACAAAAGCCAAAGAAATCAAGAGAGACATTATCTCTCAAAGGGGGAAAAACAAAATTCGCGTGCCGCAACATTGCAGACGTTGAACAAACCATCGGCACTCCAGGCCGGCGTTTCAACAAAGAACCAACCTGATAACAATTACCCAAGGCTAAAGCATACCGGGGTTTACCAACAACTATAACAATTTAGAATAAAGAAAATCCCCAAAGCCACAGCGTGCCCGGGAGATAACTGAAATAAATACTAAAACCACGAATAATGGCACGACACAACCCGTCGGCCGAAGAAGAAACAATACAAATACCCAAGTATCTACCCGACCGTAAAGTCTAGATAACTTTACAAAATCGATCTCACAAGAACAGCAAGGTACATAATATATGTGACGATGCTAAAAAGAAATAAGACTCCACAAGCTACTACTCGGGGATGTCTGCTGCTACTAGCATGAACCACACGATCTAATCTCGATCTATCGATCAGCTGCGCCCTGCTACTGTCACGATCTACTCGACCTCAACACGACTACCATTTACTGCAACTAAAAACAAAGTACGGAATGAGTCATAATGACCCAGTACGCTACTACAAGAGATATGTAACATATAATTATGTAACATAAAAATAATCATGGTGTCATTTTACAAATGACAGAAAAACCCGTGAAGAGGCGTCGTATCGTTTAGATACTCCACAAGATAGTCATTTCTTCTTACTTACTAAACCGTCCAAATGAACCAGGGTGTAATTCCCTGTTCAAACACAAATCAAATGAATTAGAAGGTAGTTTCTATAAAAACATCATATGCAAGTATATATATATCTATATATATACAAATCAAGTTGTTCACAGAATCATTATGTATAAGTGTGCATATTTATATATATACACATCAAGTCTCTCAATAACATTAATACATAAAACATGGTCAATATGATCTCATGTTCAACTAACACTTTGTTATCACATAAGTGCCCATAGGAAGCCACATAAGGGATTGAGAAGATACCAAATCACTGTCGTCGTATTGCTCCTGCAATCACAACTGTTAATCATATCGTGCCAGTGATACCCGTGATCGGGTATCAAAGTACCGAGCTCTCTTCTCGGGTCCGAGCTTTCTACTCGGGAAAATAGCACTAGCCAATGCGCTCAATTGGTTACGACAAAGGGGCTACTTCCCCACCGCTAGCTAGCAAGTGGAGGGTGTGTGAAACCGAATCCGGCGATACATTGCAACCACGAATCCCATAATTCGTGAAGACAATGCATCGTCCCACCTTCAACATGAAAACTCAAGTAATGCCAGCTGGACTTATATGCAATGCACAAGTAGATGTTTACTTGCTAATTCTCAAGTAGATATAATGATCTACTAAACTCATACGATTATGCACATTTTTACAATAATCACAAAAGCACAATAGGAGCTCATTTGAGTCTCTAAATCATAAGTGTCAAGTTGTTCACTCTATTCGATTCAAGTCCCAAAAGCTAGTAATCTAGTCAAATGGAACATAATTATCATAGGATCTCACCACGATCCTCCTAAGGTTCAATTGTTCCTTAACTCGACTCCGTTGAGTCCTTACTACAGTTTCATCCAAATAGGGTTTAAATGTTATATGCATCTCTAGCCCTTCTATGTTCTTGTTTAAGGCATAGATAGTTTCTCATTCCATTTAGGAACCCTAGTTCACATATCAATAAGTCAAGTAGAAGATGGAAGCCTAAGTTGATTGATATCAAATCAAGCCTTAGTTCAATTCAAGTTCATAATCCCACCTATTAGTGGAATCCAAATTTCATAGAAAGTTAACAACCCAATAGTAGAACATGCTTGAAGGCAAGAAACACTATATGCTTTATAAGTCATATTCATCAAGTATGGAGAATCAATCCTTAACAAGTTCAAATATTACAAATCACTCGGCGCAGCAATCTTTCTAATTGCATTAAAAATTCCTCTCAACACAAAATGTAATGAATATTTCTTATTCAGAAAGTAGGCTCTTTAAACTATAACTTGGCCTTTTAAATCACTTCATTTGGACTCGTGTTCATCAATCTATGATCATATCAAGATCAAGCTAATAATCTGTTTTTCTGTTATGATTATTCTGCCCAGTCAACTTATAAATTCGACCATTAATTCCTCACAAATTCAAATGTCATGAATTTTATATATTCAGAAACTAGACTCTTGGAATTATAATTTAGCACTTTAAAGCCCTTCATTTAGACTTGTATTCTTTAGGATACAGTCACCTCAAGTTCATGTTAAAAATCTGGTTCTCTGTTGTGACTCATTCTACTTAGTGAACTTGTAAATTCAACCATGAATTTCTCACCACTCCAAATGAGTGGATTATTGTCTAGTCTGAAACTATATTCCTGATACTATACTTTAGATTTTTAAATTACTCCATTAGGACTTGTATTCATCAAAATACAGCCCCTCCAAGTTCATGTCAGAAATCTGATTTTCTGTTGTGGTCTGTACTGCATGTCTATCATACAAACATCACCAAAAATTCCTCATTGATCCAAATGACACATATCTTATATTTCCAAAAACTAGACTCTTTGAGATATAGTTTAACATTTTAAAACACTCCAATTGGACTTGTATTCATCAAGTCATGGTTCTCTCAAGTTCAAGACACAAATCTGATTCTCTGCTATGACTTACACTGAGTATCTATCATAGAAAATTCACCAAATATTCTTCATAAATCCAAATATCATAAATATTATATTTCCAGAAACTAGACTCTCCAAACTACAACTTAGAGTTTTAAACTACTCAATTCAGACATGTATTCATGGAAATATGGTCACCTCAATATCACGTTAACAGATTGACTTTCTGGTAATAGCTTACTGGAACAGCCACGATTTGTGACTAATGACAAATACTTCCTTAACTCCAAAATTTATGAAACTTTACAGAGAGTTACCTAACATGTATAGGTATAACATACTACATTTGTAGAAAATTCCCTTTAGTAGTTTACTAGCAGTAACTTCCCAAAATTTGCCCAAAACAGAAACTGAATTTGTATTGTTTGTTTTCCAACAAGTTCATGAACAACAATGATTCCAAATCAAAGCCTAAACATATTTCAAACTAAACCCAAGACCAAAATCATCAAGTCAAGATCCATGGAAAAATTTCCAGATTTCATAGAAGCATCAAAACATTTTATAAACTTGATAAAACTCTTCCTTAGCATGATCTAAGCAACTTTAATGAAGATTAGCATGACAAACAATCTAGCATACATAATTCTGGAAATTTGCAGCTTACCTTAAGCCCATTGAAATATGGAGAAAATTAAAACAAACCAAGGATTAGTAGTCTCCTCGTCGATAGCTATGATTCGGTGGTCTCAAATCCAAAATCGGGTGGCCGGATCTCCGGGAAATCACAAAACACACACTAATCTCACCAAGAATCTCTCACACTCAAGCTCTCATCCATGGTGGCTGTAAGCAACTGATTTTAGGAGGTGTAATGAGTGGAGTTCTCCAGCCATGGTACACTAAGAGGTGAGAGAGTGAGTGTAAACAAGTGTCAAGCCCTTATAGGTCCATTTTTAAGTGAGATTAAGTCATTAATTGAGGACTTAGTGCTAAAATTTTAACTTAGGCTTAATCCAGTCTAATTAAGGTCTAATTAAGGTCTCAAGTCAGGTTTAGTGAAATTCATTAAGGGTCTCCAAGTAAATCCAATAAACAAGGCAAAACTCAAATTTCTGGAAATACCGAGAATAACTGGTACAGTCAACTTTAAAAATGCGCATTTAATGAAATACAACTCTCAAAATTACTCAAGAGGTATGGTTAGAAAGATCTTGAAGTCTAGTTTCTAACGCATCAAACGGATCTCAATTCCGAGTTGTCTACAGAAAACTATGGCCTAATTACTACAACCCTATCATGTCCGAGGCGAATACACAAGTCACACCGGAAATGAAACACGAGCGTGTTCAAACTTAAACACGACCAAACCAAAATAATATCAAGTTAATCCCCAAGGTCCCCCTAGTCATCCAGGGCCAAACCTAGGATCAAAATAATACTAACCGAGTAATACGACAACACGATAACTAAAATCGCGAATTGAGGAATCAAACTTACGACGACAACTACTATGAACGTCGTGGACACATGTAAACTTGTAAAAATGGTTATTATGAATGTAAATTCATCTAAGCAAGTACATAAGGATTCGGGGTCTCACACTCAGGGATTTTCATGTTCACGTGCTGGGTGATTTGGAAGGCCAAGTGTGCTGCTGTTTTTGATAATATTCCTATGAATGCCGATGAAATTTTTTGTCGCATTCGTAATCATTTAATCGAAATGTTCTTTCAGTATACTCCAAAATTGAGTATTAGTAGACTGGATGGTCTTGGTATTCAGCAGCTTGGGCTCAATGTGGTTCATTGTGCATCTCGTAATGGTTAATGGCTGCGGTGGTTACCGCCGGGTGATCATACTTTTAAGCTGAACACGGATGGGTCTAGCATTGGTAACAAATGTACAGGGGGGGTATTATTCGAGATAGAAGTGGTAGTATGGTCGGTGCTTTTTCAAACTTTTATGGTGATGGTTCCAACATGCGTGCAGAAATTTTATCTCTTCGAGACGGTTTACAATTGTGTAGGGATTTGGGTCTGGATTTGGTGGAGGTTGAAACTGATTCTTTGGTGGCTGTTTTAGTTCTTCAGGAGCAGCAACGGTCTCCTTGGCAGTACACTTATGATTTGCGTATTTTTCGTGAGCTATTGGGGTCTTTTGCTTTGTTTCATGTTTATCGGGAAAGGAATCACGTTGCAGATAGGTTGGCAGCGGAGGCTCATGATCATCAGGGGAGTCAATTTTTCACAAATAGGACTGCTCTCCCTCGTTCTGTTGGCTGGCTATCATTCATGCTGAGAGGGGTTTTTTTAGCTATCGCCATTAATTTTTGTATTTGTGCTTCCGAGGTAAGGCTCCTTTTGTCCCCCCTTTTTTTGGGTAAGGTTGTTTCGGTTTTTTTTTTAATAAAATGTGCAGGGTGCCGTCCCTATTTCCTTAAAAAAAATGTATGTACACCTTCTTGACTATCAGTATGTGTATGCTTAAATTCATAATTCTCAATTATATCAATTGTTAAAAAGCTCTCAAGATTTTCTTCAATGAGCATGTATTCTCTTATCAAATCAACACAGATCCTTTTATCTCTATCTAACCATTTATGACTTAACCATTCTCTTGTAAGTTCATAATACGTGACATGTATATCTTGACTTACTAGAAAGACACTATGAAGGAATTATACAAAGACAAATCAACTCTACTGATGGCAAGATAAAGTGACTCAAAGTTCAAACCAAGAATTTCATGAAAAGAGATATATTTATGCAAAGATATGCTCAAGCTAAGGAGGAGTTCTTAAATAGATCTTGAAGAAGACTGATCTTGAATTATACATTAACAGTTACTAGCTATAGACATCAATATCTAAATATTCATCAGCCATTACAAATGCTGATGATTGACTAAAGTAAGCGTGTCAACCAGAGATTTGCATCAACGGTCAAAACATGTTGAAATATAAGTCATCGAGCGCCAACCAGTGAACATTAGCAGCTAACTCCAACTGACACATCTCTTGATATGGTCATCTGTTGATACTCATAGTTTTAAAAGACAATCGTCTTTCTACCAGCTAAAGCTTCAGCAGTAACTGATAAGCTTGTTATTTTCCTTTTATTTTCATTATTTTTTGGAATTTTATTGACTAGTTTGAGCTTTAGTTAATAATTAATTGAATTTGAGATACTATTTTTATGAATTTTGTGCTTCATGTAGGTATCTCAAATATATTCAAGGTTTTATGACTCAATACGTGCAAATCGAGGCAATTCTGGGCTTCAATGTAAAGTTTTGATTCTTGCCGTTAAGTTCCGTCAAGTATTTCAAAGCACAGCAGACCTAACGGAGGCTAACCAAGCTAACGGAGGACCAAACTGGAAGGCCTGGGCAAGGAAGGACTTCATCAGATCATTCCAAAAGTAGAAGGGAGGCCGGCGCTATTAATGAAACTTTCATTAATGTGTTGTCGTCTCCTGAAGTAGCCACGTCACCCGCCTCTTGTGCTTGACCCGCGTGTTCCCAACCGGATCTTGGTCAGCCCGTGGCCCATTTCACTCCACCAGCCCGCGTCTTTGCCCTATCTCCCTCACAACCGCGGCCCGTTTTCCCATGGGCTGCCCCGTGGCCCCTCTCCCATTCCAACCCATGACCCAGCCCACTTTTCTTCTCTATTTTACCCCTAAATCTCCCTTGCTCTTCCTATTTTACCCTTGGCTGCCCCCTGCCTTGTTGCCTTCTCTTTTTGTGATTCTAGCCGGCCATTGGATGAATCAACCACTAGTTTTAGGCAGTGTTCTAAAACTTCCCGCCCAGCTCCGCCTAAGCCCCCCGCCTAGGCACTAGGCCCCTCTCTACCGCCGCGACTTTCTTAGTCATCGTCTAATCGACCAAGTCGGCGCCTACGCCAAACCTCGTCGACCTTAATTTATTTTTGTAGCTTTGATTTTGTGGCATGCGGTGACCGGAGAAGGAAGAAGGGGCGAACTGGAGAAGGAAGGGGAAGTGGTAATAGTGAGGCAGAGAGGGAGGTAATGGGGGCGAACTAGAGTAATATTTTTTTTGTTTTTTGTTTTAAACTTGTCTGGTTTATTGCTTTTGGGTTGTTGAGAATTGGGATTAATGGTAGGTTTGTATATTTTTGTTCATTTTAAAAATATAGACAAGTGTTTGATAAAATGACAAACATAAAAAAAAAAATTAAATTTGCAGTCAATGCGTTTGATCTTTGATGTAAATTACACTACAAGAAAAATGAACTCTTGTGACACTTTGTAAGAGGCTCTTTTTGAAATGCCTCATAAAGTTATCTATTGGGGCTTTTAAAAGTGTCATTTTACAAATTGTCAATTTTTCTTTTGAAAAGCCTCGTAAAGTTATTTTTTGGGGCTTTTACAAATGTCATTTTGCAAAGTACCACATTATTTTTCAAAAAGCCTCCTAAAATGATCTATTATGGCCTTTTAAAGTGTTATTTAATTAAATATAGTCTTGAGGCACTTCACAGTCAGCCCTATTTTTGTTGCTGCCCTGGTAAATCAGAAAAGCGGGATTTTTTTTACTTTGGCGCACAAAGCTTTTCCCTTTCCCGCACTTCTTACTTTTCCCCTTTCCCGCACTAGTTATTTTCCCCCGATTCCTAGTCGCTTTCTTCTCTTCCCCTTGCCCTTTCCAGTTTCCATCACTGCTAGCTGTAATTTCTCTCTTCATATTTCTTCTTCAATTCAAAAATTGGTGCTTTGATTTTGTAGGTGCTAGTCCCGTGAGTTCTTCTCTTCATCTCTCTATATCTCTATCTATAATTGTGCAGTTTCTCTCTTCATCTCTATTTTTCAATTCAAAAAAATTGGCTTTTTGATTTTGATGTAATTCTTCTTCCAAGTCTTAGAACTGAAGGTCGGAAAGGCTTTCAAACTAACCTATATTGATTGAAGATCCTTTATGAAAGCTTTCAAGTACAACTAGGTCCATGTATTCTGTTCAATGAGATAGGTGGCATGGTTCAACCCGTACTATACGACAATAGGCTTTTTAGACTCTGAGACAGTTCTTTGAATTTGTTCTCTCTTGAGGTTAAATAAAATAGTGAAATTGATTTTTCATTCTCTCTAGGGTAGCAAAAAAATTACAGGATATATATGCTATCATGGTTCTCTGGTGTATGTTTGCATTAATTTCTATTGAGCTTTGCTTTGCTAGCTGTGATTTTTATGTTCAAGAGTTTCGCACTTACCCTAATCAATGTTTTGCTTCCAGTAAGTTGTGGTGTAAGCTGTTATTGTGGTCTTAAAATATGATTACATATTGCAGAGAGGTAGTTGCTTTGCTGTAGGGGCAAAGAAAAGAATTTAGTTATTATATAAGGTGATGATGTGCTTGTATATTTCGTTTGATAAGGCTTCTAATTGGAACATACGATTTTGCTTATGCTTTGTAATCCAATCCCAAGCTAGACTATACCTAGGATTGGATAGTATCCTTAAAACACTCTCAATTGCCTTTCCAGTAACCTGCATCAGTGAATACATAATATAATGATTATTATTAGATTCTAATGTCAATTAAAACATCAAAGAATCTGTAAAACAAAGAAAAAATTTGTGGCAATAGCTTTTTGTATACTAAAGGCCGACAATAGATTACCACATATCAAGAACAAAATGGTAGGGTAACTTAAGCACTTAGTTATACTAGTGCTTTTAAGTCTAAGGTAATGATGTGCTCAACTCTATTTGTTTGAATGAGCTTATTTCTCTTCTAAAGTCTACTGCCATTCCTATGCAAAACCCTTTATGAGCTTACAACAATATAGAATTCTCTAGGGGGAAAAAGGAGTTGATGTTTCTGTTTGTTTCATTCCATCAGGATGGTAGTGCTTTATGTAAGTTTGGTAACACTTGCTACCTGATTGTAGTGCTTGAAGTCTTCCAAAGCTTGTATGCTGCTTCACCTAGCTATGCATATATGAAGGCCTACTATGCATTACAAATATTTGTGGACATTAAGTCATATTTTAATTGGTAGTGGTGGAATGTGCACTGTTTTAGACTTTTAGTTGGTGGATCTTTGTAGACATTAAGGCATAAGTTCCAAATATTTGTTTTTTTTCCTTTTGAAAGTTCTGCTACGGTTTTATACCAATCATCGTAGAGATAGGTCTAAAACTCAAATTAGAACTACGTGAACATGAGGTGATGTTAGTGATGCTTTGTGTACCACACCAAGCTTGTAAATCAGCTTGTTTGTAGCTGTTCTATGTTAACCATAGTTCTCTGGTTCGAGTCATGGGAATGCAGCAGCATCAAAGCTTTATAGGGAGAGTTTTACCACCCTTGTGGTCCTACTCAACTCCAAGATTAGTCCTTTGGGCATGGGGATACTTTGGGAAACCAAAAAAAGAAAAAGAGTGATACTTCGTGCAAGCATTTGCTCTGAAATCTTGGATTTGTTAGTTTCTTACTTATATTGAAAAAGGGTTTTGTTATATACTACCCCTTGAGAAAGACCAACCTCTTCTTTTGTACATCAAAAGGGATGTCCTCTTGCTTGTGCAGATGGATTTGATAGTCATTTGCTTAGAGCTGTGAATTCCGTTTATGGTATTTCTTTCTTACTCTTGTTTAACTTTTGAATATAGTTAATAACATATTTTTCTTTTCCAATCGTGTGTCACTTGATGACCTGAAGCATACATTTTTCTGCCAGAGCTTGATGATAACACCGAAGCGAATGCTTCCTTATTCTAGTGGTTCTATACAAAAGTAACTGTTAGAGGCCTAAATGATTGGCAGTAAAGTGGTTTTGACATACAAGAGAAAACGGTTGTCTTCAAGACTAGGTTTCTTTCATGGTAATAGCTGCCCTAATTCATCTTCTGAATGTCCAACGTCTGAAACCTTGACCACACCAGTCAAGCATGAACAAGAATCAGATCCCGACTGTAAATCAGAATTTCAATGGAAAGATTTAGAGGTAATTTCATTTTGAATTACAAATCTATTTGTTTCAATAATCATTTACACAACATTTAATCTCTATTATATAAGCTACATAAAGTTCTAGCTTGACATAGTTTTGTACAACAAATTTTGTTGGAGTAAATGTTCTGATGGAATTGCTGGTGTAAAAAAACATGCTTTTGGTTTGAATTCTTTTCTTGTTGATTCTACATAAAGTTCTAGCTTGACATAGTTTAATGATTTAACATCAACGCTTCATGTGGCTCCACTAAAGAGGTAAGCCAAGCTTCTACCCACTCTGAGGGATCTATCTTGCTTGTTACGTACATAAGGTTTAGGCAGACCTTGGCAGCCAATGATGAAAGACTGTGAGACCAGACACACTAGTCTTGATCAGAAGTGAAAAGAACATCGAAGATCGAAATGCTCTCAGGTAATTTCTTTCTTTATCTTATTTCAAGAGTAGTTAACTTCTCAAGTCAATTAATTACATCTGAGTACCCTATTGAATTTTAAAGTATTAATTTACACATTATTTCGTTTGAAGAAGTTACATGTATCATTCTGCATATATCCTTGACAATTCTGAGCAAATATTTCAATGCTCCTAGATGGTCATTTGTTAATTTAGAGGTTCATCTTCTGTACTGGCATGCCATCTTATTGATATAGCAGATGTTCTAAGTTAATTTGGCACTCTGTTCTGTTAAGAAATAGTCAACTACAACTTTTTGATGGATGAAATCATGGAAATAATACACATGCGTGTCTTTTGCAGCTCTCACGTGCATCATCTGTCCAGCCTGGCAGGCACCATCAGTATTCAGATTATAAACACCAGTAGGGGGCTTGATCCAATGAATCACACTAATGGTCTTGGTGGAAGAAGCAGAAAACAATGGCCAGCTCTCCCCGGTAAGAAAGACCAACAGCAGGTCCATTCACATGATTGGTTTTTTCACAACAAATTTAACTTTACATTTTTCATTTCCTGATGTAATTTCTTATGAATGATTTCCCTTAAATTTTCAGAAATGCAAGAGGGCCATTAGATACACTTGTTAATACACAGGTTTCCTTGTCAGAGACGCTTGTTGATTCAATTTTGAAAGCTGGTTGTGTTGTGTTTATTCGAACATTGAGAAGAATGAGATCTGATGCCGAAAATGATATATTTCTGGTTTTTCGATGTAGGTTTGCAATCATGAGAATATGGCCAATGATAACACCAGAAATACTTTACAAGACTGTCATAAACCTACATTTGATAATCCTATGAAAGTTAGCTTGAGAGCATTGGAAACATCTTCATCAATAGAAAGTGATAACAATGTTGAGAAGGCTGAAGCTTATTCAAAGGCGCTTGAATATGTAAGTATGGATTCCTTTGTTTTGCTATTAAAGATACAATCATGGAATAATGTGCCTTCTTGATAAAGCTAAAAGCCCATTGCTAGTTTCTAAACATCAAGAAAATAACAACTCTGAATCAACAATCAAAAAAATTTCAAATAGTCAAATGACAGCTGCGGGATTGCAGGATTGTCTAGTGAAAACTTTTACTGAAACTATTATCCATGTTTAGGATATGGGTTTCTGGAAAACGATGTGATTGAAAGCATTAAATTTCCCCATCATTTATTTGTGTAGATCTATATCATCGAACCTTCGGGAAGTCCAAGCCTCTGGCAGAAACATTTGTGGGCAAGAGAAGAGCCGATTTTCGGTTTTAAAAGCATTGAAAGTAGTTATCTGTTCCTCATGCTTCATGTTCCCATGTAACCATAAAGTATTGCATCCTATAAAAGGTTGTCTTAGCTTACCTTAATTAACACTCCCACCTTTGCTTATCTTAGACCAAATATGGTTTTCAAAAGAGGAGTTTTGGTCTCATATGCGTTGTTTGTTTATATTCATTTGATTGGGATTCATTTTATTTATGTTTCAGGTCGGTGCAATAGTATCTCTCAAGAGTATAGTAAATCCATGCCTTGTTGTTGTCAAGGGAATCGTCTCTAGTATTGATCCAAAAACACAAGTGGGTGGTGCATAATCAGACCGTAATTGGTGTGAAGTATTCAAGTTGTCGTGGAATGGAACGAAGAGTTAATTAGGCCATATGAATTTTTAACAACAATTGGAGATGCGATTGGATCACCTATAGTTTGGCCTTTATCATTGGTATGTTGGTATTATTTAAGTCCATTTATCATATTAAAATTCATGCGCATGTAAGTCTTTTTTGACTTGTACTAATTTAAATTTATATATTTATAGGTAACACCATTGGATTTTGATTCAAGTTAATTGCATCCACAAAATGTTGAACATGGAGAACTTCATAGATTCGTTAGGATGAAAGACCTATGTTTTGGTAGTGTGGATTATTATTTTGCGTGTGTGATACAATGACCACACATGGTTAGTTTTATTTTGATATGTTTAAATTATTGAAAGACTTTTTTTGGAACAATGTAATTGGAATGTTGGTGATTAATATGATAATACTATTTTAATGATTACATGTCTTTTGTTGTTGTACTTAGTACTATTTTTCATATTTTATTTATAGATCTTGTCCTTTGGGGGGATCTATTTGTATTGCCTTAATATTACTAATTATGGCTTTTTTAAAAAGTGTCCTAATAGCATGTGATATAACGACATTTAAAGATGAACCATTGAGGCATTTTGAAGTATCCTAATAACCAATCATTGATTTGCCTCTACATCCTAGCTATTGAGACACTTGTAAGTGTTGCTTCAATGGTTTTGTTGAGGTATTTGATGGTAGTTAAAACAGTTTGAATTGTTCTAAAGGGACACTTGAAAGTGTCACAATAGTTAATTTTACACATTTCAAATTACTTAATGGGACACATTAAAGTGACACTACAGAAAATATATTGAGGCTTTTACATGAGCCTCATTATGTTGTAGTTTGTTAAAGCACTTGAAAAAGCCTCAATAGCCTATCGGGGCTTCAAAATAGGCGACACTTGGACCAAGTGCCTCCAGGTTAAAAAAGCCTCAATATGGTACCTATCGAGGCACTTTTAAGAGTCTCGAAAGACATAATTTGTTGTAGTGTTATCAAAAAAATGGTAATTATACCTTAATTCTAGGCCCCGCCTAGGCCCCGATTATGCCCCTACTAGTCCCCAAGGCGCTACTGTGCCGCCTAGCGGCCGCCTAACGATTTTTAGAACCTTGGTTTTAGGGCAGCAACCCTAAAACTCTCTCCAATTCCTTTTTATCCACCTCTCCACCTAAATTAAAAATGCATCCATTTTGAAGGCTTGGAGCATCAAATCAAGGGTCAAGGGAGTAAGATTAAGTGAAGTCAGCCAAAGATTGCAACTTTAAGTGGTTTAATTCTTCCACTTTTTTATTTATTTTAGAGTTGTAATTTTTAGAGAAACTTTACATTTATCTTGATATCTTGATAATGAGCTAAATATATTTTTGGATTGTGATTATTATATATGTTGAATGTGAAGTTTTAATTTAATTTCACTATATGTGAAGTATTACTCATATATTTTTGGTCATTATCATTCTGTGCTTCATGCTTTTAATGAAGTCATGAATCATTAAATGAACCCTAGAATGATAGGATACGAAGCGAAAACCCTTCCTATTATTTCGAAAATCGTGATAATTGTTTACGTCTCTAAAGCACACCGATTGTTGAAGGCCGTAGATATTCATTGGGTGCTTGATCTACCATGCGGCTATTTTCTCCCCTATGTTATGTGCTGCAATGATATGAGCCCGTAGCAAGGATGAGAGATAGCTAGGTTTGCTATACATAGCGAAAGCCCGTAACAAATATTAGTGTGCACCCGACTACCAAAAATTTGAGTTAAGAAAAATATAGAGAGCTAAATTAAACATTGGCTAGACTAGAAATATCACAATCCTACTTTTTACCTTGATTTGATGTTGCCGTCCTTTCATCGTCGCGTTAATTTAGTTTATTTTCTTGCTTTTATTTTATTTATTTTATTTTTATTTTGAATCATATTTCCGTTAGCTTAGATAAAATTAGGTGTGCCCAATTTTAGTACTTAGGATTTATTTCTATCTCTATCCTCGTGGGATCAACTCGTACTTACGAACTTTATTACTTGATACGGCCAGGTAATCTTGCCCGTATTGCGTTCGCGCACATCAGTAACATCTGTTGACACATTCTTCCAGCTGAAAGTCTTAAAACTTTCCCAAATACTTATTTCACAAGACTCTAAATCTTCAGCTGCCACGTCATCTGCTGAAGATAATGGTTAAGCAAGTAAGATCTTACAACTCCTGAAATTAAGTCACAGCTTAGGTAAGTTTCTAAACTTTAACACTTGCTTAACGTATCTCAATAAGTGGTCTCATTTTAAATATTCATTTAAAAGTTTTAATCATTATATTTATTTAAGATATTTGAGGTTCCCGCTTTTTCTGTCTTGAAAATTCAACTGTCCCCCACTAATACACTATTCTTCTGATAGTTGAAAGGATAGTTTAGCACAAACCGCCCCCAACATTAATTAAGTGACCCATTTTTCACTTCTCATCATTAACCTCATTTAATGTCGTCTAAAAAGCCCAAAATTCCCTTTGTGTTTCAAGACAAAAGATTTACACCTATGTCTTGAATATCTATACCCCAATTAATCCATTTCTCATATCACTCAAACACTTTTACTTTTCTTCTCTTTCTCTCTCTGATCCATTACAGTTCATCATCTTCCTCTCTTAAACCCTAACCTTAGCTTTTTTACCAGTTCGTCTTCCCTCTTCATTTCTTTATCCAAAAACTCAAGCTGGTAATTTTCTTAGCATTTAGCATCAATATTGTGTTATCTATATCGATTTCCTTTAACATCTTAAAATCTCACAGGTACAATGACCGATAATACGAATGTTGGATGCATTTTGGATGTTGTTTCTTTTAACAAGAATCCTTCAGGACAGCAACTGGTTCAAATGCTATTGCTTCTAAGCTCATGCCTCTTCTCTTTTTTGGCATCACAACCTACAATCAAACCCTAACTGAGCAATTCTTCAACAATATGAGCCTAACCCCAAACACATATTTTTCTCTCCCCGATTTCATTAAAGGAGTTCAAGTGGTATTTGATGCAACCAAAATTGCAAATGCCTTCCCAAATTTGAGGACTGTTGGTTCAACTAGCCTCATTGTCCCTTTGGATGTACAAAATGGTGGATGGGTCACCATGGGAGATAATCACCGTATGGAAAAGGCCTGTGACAGATACAAAAAACATTTCTAGCCTCTGCACTATGCTCTGGCTACTGTTATAGACAAATGTCTAATTGTCAAATCTGGAAGCCGTGACAAGATTACTGAAGCACAACTGATGATGATGGATGTTATTGTGTAGAACCATGGAATGAACTGGCCTACAGTTCTGGTTGAGTGTGTAGCTACAAATATTGCAAGATATAGAGAAAACCTAGAAACTGACAAAGTAAGGATAACACACCATCTTATCATCACTCAATTTCTGAGGTAAAATCCAGTCATCAACAATGTTGTTGTAGCTACTGATGTGATTATGCCTATTAGAATCAGGAAGTTTTTAGCACATAACAAGGGCCGTCAACTCCAGTAAATATATCCAACCAGTTTCTCCAGCTGTTTCTGCAAGTGCTGTTGGACCAAGCAGAAGAAGAACAAGGAATATGCAGGAAGAAATTGAGGAGGAAGTAGCTGATGCTGCAGAGGAAGCTGCAAACATAGAAGCAGTTGTTGCTCCAACTGGTATAGCTAGAAAATCCCCACGGTAAAGACAGAGGGTTAACCCTGAGCTTAATACAGGTTCCTTAATCCCTTTCCCCACATCTACTGGACCTACAAACCCTCCACCTTTACAACCTACTGAAACAACCTTTTCAAGCCAACCACCTGCTCCATATTTCCCTCCTATTTCAAACCCAACTTTCCATCCATCTTATTCCATCTTTTGTGAAAACCCCAAACCTATCCCTTAAAACTGGGTATTCCCAATTGACCACCTACCCTTCTTTGTCCAAGCCCTTCTTTCTTTTCATGAGGAGAAGAAAGAGGATAAACCTTTGGTCAATCTAGTTAAATACCTGGATGAGAACTACAAGAGAAAGAATCATGTTCTCTACCCACCAGTTCCCACTGACATGACAACAGAAGAGCTTGCCTACAACTTTTGGCAAGTATTTTGACTTAATGCCCAGGCTATGGAATGCCTTCTTCCTCACTAATGACAGATTTATCCAGGATGAGACAGTTAGGGAAGTTTGGAAGATTTACAACATGGTCTATAATTTTTCTGCTATGACCAGGGTTGACCCTTATGTCACTAGAAGACCAGCTGCTGAATCAGATGATAGAGTGAGTTAGGACAAAGAGCTGCTTGTTATAGATCCAGTGAAGTTGCAATTGTTACAAGATAGAGCTCTTTTGTATATGCAAAAATACGTTCGTGATGCTAAGGCACATTACCTTGCTCTTCAACAACAAAAGGCATCACAAACAGGAGGAGCATCTACTTCTCAACAACAACCTCTTGATGAGGAACCTCTTGATGATGTGCCTCTAAATATTGAATCTGTCATTCCTCTTGCTGCCACTAATACTGCTGTCTCTCCAACTGTCTATCCAACTGCCAACCCTCCTATTCAAACTGATGCTTCTCAACTTAGTCTGTTGCTCCAACACCAGCCTCCCCAACACCAATTTCACATGATGCTAAAGAACCAACTGTACCATCCTCTCATATAAATGAAGACATACCAGACACTTTAACTGTTGAGGTCAATCCAACTTCCACAACAATTCCAGATACTCCATCACCTCAAAGCCAGTCCACTGAAGCTGAATCAAGTCCTGCCTCCAGCCAATCTTCTCAAGCCTCTTGAACTGAAATTTTTTAAGAAGCTGTTGAGAATGTAGTTGACATGGAAGAGGAAGACAACATTGCTGCTGAACAAACTAAAGAGATGGAAACTGAAACCAATGCTACTATTGAGCCTCTGTTATCTACTTCTCAACTAGCCAGTCTAATTCATCAAAGGCAACAGGCTATTAACAAGCAAGCCCTTCATCAACCAACTAGAAAAAAAGACCATATATGCAGACTCTCTAGAAGCAGAAGAAGAACCTGAATTCATATCTCCATCTGCTGAGCCAACTGATGAACCATATGCTCTGCTCAACCTTCTACATCAACTGCTCCAGCCTCTGAATTTCCAGACTTTCCTGATGGGACCAATGTGAATGAGAAGCTTCACATTCTGCACATTCATCATCTTCACATGACTACCAGAGTCAAAGGCATCTCCCAACAACTAGAAGTCATGTAGACTAAGATGAACTCTATCCTTCCAAATCTTCACAGCACCATAGCCATTGAAGTTCAAGCTGCAATTGCTGTTGGTGCTCCAAGGGAGGAAAATATACATGACTGGGATGCCATCTTGGACTTTCAGAGTGAGCATATAGAAAGAGGTGAGAAAGCTAAAGCAGATAGACTTCAAGCCATTAAGGAGGAGAAGAAGCAAAGAGCAAGAGCAGAAGCATACAAGAAGGAAACTCATATATTGAGGAGGAGACTTGGCCTCAAGGAATTTTACGAGGCTACATGTGCTACAAGAAAAGCTGCTGCTGCTGCCAACAATGAAGGAGCTCCTGTTGATGATACAGCCCAAGCAGACACCACCACTTCTGGATCTTTTAGTCTTTGAGAAACTATAAACTATTTCAAAACTACCTTCATTTTTGTATCTGTAACTAAATAGTTTAACTTTCTGTAGCTTACAATATAAACTGCTTCAACTTAAATCTCTTGCAGGGACCAATCTCTAAAGTTCATATTTGAACTTAAAAACTTTACTTGCATATATCCTTGATTGCTCTCTGCTTACTAGATAGTCTCTCATATATTAATCTCTTTCTAGTTCTTGTTTAAACAATCACTGTTTAGATTGTTCCTTTATTCTTTCGAATCATTAAGGAACCTTTTATTGTTGCACGAGTTTGATAGTTTCTCAATTATACTCTTCAAACATTGATTTTTGTTGTACACTGATCGGTTAGTAATCACATAGAATATATATAATCTTAGTACACTTCAAAAATCCAAGTTTAACCAACTTATTAGTGGATAGGCCTGGCAATTCACCCAACCCGATTTGAAATTACCCGACCCATCCCGAATTGTTATTTTTTGGCCTTGAAAGCAGGTAACCATTTCGACCTAACAAAATTAACTGGTCAATTTGAGTCAGTTAAGCGGTCGAACATGTTACCCATTTTGACCCGTTGTTTTTTGCTATATAAATGTAGGTTTTTATGGAAAATGTGGGTTGAAATAGGGCGACCCATTACTCATTTTGACGACACGGCAAATTCCGATCCAACCTATTTTGACCAGGTTTAATTTTGAGTTATAACGGGTCACCTACCCGTTTGACTCAACTCATACCCGACCCAACTTCAACCCACCAAATCGCTAGCGCTAGTAGTGGAAGTAACGTTTTTACACTATGAACCACTTCTAAATACTCACAATTATCTTCGGTTGATAGAATTGTTTTCACTCTTAAGCGGTTTCAATCTACGTGTCGGTCGTTACATTTTTTAAATCATTTACTTAATTGTTTATATATATATTGTCTTTCAATTCATTTCTTATATTAAGTGATCCATTTAAAACATTTACTACTTAATCATGTGTCAATAAGCTGTTACAGAGTATTTTGTTCATCATCTAATAAAACAGTTTATCTATCTACTAATAACTTATTCTTTCCGCTGCCAATCTTGAAGTTTTTCAAAATACATCTTAAAGTTTTTTAAAAGGCTATTCACACCCTCTCTAGCCTTATTTCGTTGTCTCTTCGGATTTAGTTCTTACATCAACCAAGATTAGGTACATTTTAATTAAATGAGTGGCTATTTCCACTATATTGCTAATTACTTCTTTGTTTCGGATGTGAGTTTCAGTTTGAAAGTCAATTTTTTATATAAAAATGACATTTTAATAACTCATTAGTAAAAAATAACATTTTATTTCTTAATTTTTGAAAGTTGGCTCTTTAAATAAAACATGATATAGTGGACTCTTTGCCCGGAACGGATGGAGTATTACATTAAATAAATGAAAGTTTGTACAAAACTACCCCTTAATTAATTACTTGTCGTTTGAAATTGAGTTACATATTTATTAGTTCCAAATTACCTTTTACTCCCTTCATTCCGGAGCAAATAGTCACTATTCTATTTTGGGATGTTACACTTAAATAGTCCACTTTCAAAAATTAAGGTATAAAAATATCATTTTATTACTAATGAGCTATTAAAAGTGTCATTTAAAAAAAAATCAAACGGGAACTCTTTAGCTGAAACGAAGAGAGTAATTCTTAACATATCAACAAACAAGGTTGTGTTATTTTTTCAAATTTTATTTATTTTTAATAAATATGTTATGTTGATTATGAAATCGATTCTTCCCCCGGAGTTCTTAAAAAAAAAAAAAAACAAAAACAAAAACAAAAACAAATTCTCCTTCCCTCGAGACTTTTCCCTTTCTTTCTTCGCTGGTCAAATTTCCCACCTTAAACAAATGAAATAGTAGTAGAAAATATTTGATATTTTAATACTGAAATAAAAAAATGTTTAATTGAGTAAGTTTCCTGTCTTTGGAGACGAGCCTACGGATCATTTAGAAAACGAGGTTCACTTTCTCCAGTCAATTCTACCAACACATGTGGTTGGATAAGGAGGATTCGCTTTACAAAAAATATTGCAGCACCTGCCTTACCAAGTTGAAAGAATTTCATATAGCGCGATTTACAAATCTTAATTCGTAAAACGGAGACTCACTCAGTTATAACTCAACTTATCAACACATAAGGATACAACGACACTTGTTCACTCATTATATTAACGTCTCCTACAATTACTAGACGTTATCTAGAAGCCAGGGAGCCGTCTGCCTTTGACCAGTACCTTTCTTTGGTTCCTTTCATACCGAGTCGCCAAACGTGCTATTTAGGATCTATATATAGCAAGGAAATCTGACAAAATTTTAAATGGTCCCAACTTTTTCTTTTTCTGAGTTGAGTAACCACATGGTTCCAGCTGACCTGGGTACACGTAGGTTGTACAAACATTTCTTTAACCTAGCGTATCCGATCGTATTCATGACACAGATAACTCTGGATACTTTAAGTTGAGAACATGTTCGTGTAACCTAGGCATACGTTTCGATTAATTTACATTTTTAAGCCAATCGAAGATGATTTGAGTTGGCTTGCGTACACTTCGATTAATTTACACTAGATATACGTCGTCCCACTGTATGATGTTGGTATGATCTCAGTTAATGAATAGTCAAGATAAACAAAACTCATAACTGACGGGGTGATTCAAACAAAACTCACAACTAAAATTTTTATATGTAATTGTAGAGGGATAATTCAAACATAACTTATAACTGAGGGATTAATTGACTCACATACTTACTAATCTGAACAATTAGTTATGTTTAGACATTTCATTAGGGTCATCAATTAAACCCTGAACTTTTTTATAATATATATTTTTAAGCCAACCGAAGATAGTTCATCACACGATTACGAGAAATAAATTATTATTAAGAAAAAAATGGACAAAAGTTCATAATTAACCATGGAAATTGTTGAAATCATATTGATTATATGATTTTATATGTTGTCCATGAATCATAAATCATAATGAGGTTTTTAACTTTTTTCCAAGTAATATGTGCAAGTTAAAACAATGTCACGTGTAAGAGATTTTACTACTCTTTTTGTTCCTAAATTATTACTTCCTTCATCCCAAGTTTTTTTTTTTCTTTTTTGTTAGTTCTAAAAAATTATCTTTTTTATAAAAAAGAAATTAAGATAATATTTTTATTATTTTATCTTTTTTTTTTCTACTTTAATTATGGGTCACATAGACATGAGATTTAAAGAAAAATACATATTATATCAATATTAAAAACAAATTTTTTTAATTTGTATGTCGGATTTAACCAAATCAATTGTTTTTTTCAAATAAATGTTAAACATATATTCTTAAAAAAAATTCAATAACATAAAGCACATAATTCGTAATAGTGTAATACTTAAAAATATGTGTTATTTTTTTATCAATTAAAACTCAATTTGACTTAAAAAGTCAAACCATGACGATAATTTAAGACCGGATGAGCTAATATCTAATATTTCACCTATACCATGGGAATCCAACAATTTAACTTTGTGGGTCAAGTTGTTAATGAAAAAAATAAAGGTTGAAATTGGTCGCCCTTTTGGATAATTTTCAACCGCTTTACTCTTTTATATATTTTTTAAGCCGATGCCTTTTATGCAGAAATATCGACTATACACTTAATGAGCGAACACACACATGAAAAGACACTCCATGCATCATGATTCAAAATCATGTATCATATTCATGATTCAAAATCAAATCATGTTTCACAATTCAAAATTGATGCATTGTGATTCAAATTTGAAATTTGAACATCACGATTCAAATTTTGTGCATGCTAGGAAAGACAACACAAGATCTTGAAATCCCATGATCAAGATCTAATCTATGCTTAAAGCTAAGTTATATACGTATATATCTAATAATGAGAAATAGGAAGGCGTGGAAATGAAATTACTAGATTTCCCACAGCACCGGCAATTTCAATACCTTTTCTTCTTGCTCAAGGAACATATACGATTGGCGATTGGTCGGAAAGATTGAGCTTAAATAAGAATAATAAAGTTTTTTCACCAATGCCAATCAGTGATGAGGGAACGATGCCTTACCTTAACCTTAAGCAAGAAAAATGAATCGATTTCCTATTCTCTATTAAAAAATCTAAGAAAGGCAGGTGATCATGCCAAAGAAATGGGTGACTATGTTTAGTGTTTACGTGGAGCTGATCTCGATGGTGTGATGTCACTATGAACACCGGAAAGTGGATATCCGGTTGCATCGGTGCCCCCCGATTCTTCTTATGCCTTGTGCCTCGTGACAAAAGCAAAGAGAAGCACCGGTAGTGAGCCGAGGTTATCTAAAACTCCTGAGAGTCGATGATGGGATAACAAAAGTGAGCACAGGCGTGCCTCGAGATCACCGTGAATATTCTTATGTGTTTGAGATGATTGCTCAAGATGAATAGTGTCGTACCTTAAGAAGTTGGTCATGCTCTCTATTTATACTCCTCTCCAGGCTTGGCTTGCAAGACATGGAAGGACAACACGATGGAGACTGTGGGTCCCAATGAGCACAATAATAAGCTAGAATGGGGGGTTGAATAGCTTATTAACACTTTAAAAACTTTTAAGTAAGTTCCTTGAAAGTTACTTGCAATCTATGAAAAGAATCAAGTAGCGTAAGAAGACCTTCAAGAAAATTGTTCCTGTGTCCGCCGATAAGGACTACCCAGGTAGACCTTTTTACGTATTACTTAAGTTCACTTTGAAATGGATAATATAAACAATGAAACTAAGCAGCTTCAATAAATAGACGTGCATGTAAGGAAATAACACAAGTATTTTGGGATGGTTCACACTATAATGAGTGCTACGCCCACCACCAAGGCGAAATAACCTTGGATTTAAATTGTGCACTATGTTTTCCACTTAGATCAATTACAAAGAATATCCCTAATGGATCGTGTACAAAATATTGACTTGTGTTTGTCTAGGGAATTAAATATCCTAGAATACAAGATATTTAATTCGCAAGATGTATATAGTTAATGGAAGTAAACAACAAGAAGAATAAAACAATAATTGTTGAAGAAGCCTTCTTGTTGTTGACTTGGACTTCTAGATCCGCTGAGGATCTATTGAATGCACCGAGCCGAAAGACTTGGAGTTGTGTAGATTCATAGCAATTCTTTAAGTGTTCGATTGATTCTCAGACATGCTTGTCTTTGTTCCAGCTTCAATGGCGTATTTAAAGCGTGTGCATATCAAAAGAATCCGTTGGAGAGGGCGAAGACTTCAACAGCTTATTCATAAATGCATTAAATGCATGGGGTCGTCGATCACCAGGAATTCGCTTCACAGATAACTAGAGCGGATAATCATTTCGAGATCTTCAAAAAAGTGGGCGATTTGGTGTCGGATCGAGAGATGAAGCGAGAAAGTAGGGACGATGCCTGCGCTTTCCTGTTCGGGGCAAAAGTATTCTGCTCGCTTTCGGAAAGTTGCTTTCGGCGGCTTGACATGTAGGAAAAGACTTGGATTAATTCAAATAATATATGGGAATAAGTTTGAATTAATCCGACTAGCTTTATTTGGAGAGGACACGTAGAAGCGAGATCACCGGTGGACACGAGGTCTACCGATCTTAAGCTTTGAGCAGTCTTCCAGGTGAAGGCCGAGAAGTGGTCTTCAGATGAACCCGAAAAGTCCTACAAAAACTATACAAGGCAAAGTTCTATACAGGTTGCCACGCTAATCGTCGCTGACAGATTAGCCAGCGAAGTATAAAACTAATGTAATGTCTTGATCGAGATATAAATTTAACATAAGAATCAACAATCTCCTCCTATTTATATCCGGTCATCATTACTACAAATGAGGGTTTTAAAGCAAACTATTTAATAGATAATAGCATGTAATACTCGAGAAATTTATATATTACGTAATCGGTAGACATGCCTCTATTGAAACAGAATAACACCTCAAATGTAAGGGACTAATCTACGAGCATACAAGAATAAGAGAGTCAAAAACGACACAGAGATTAGCGACAGCAAAGGTTTAAATCAATTTAAAGCTGAATGTTTAAATTCTAATTTAGATAAACAATAAAGCAAAGACAGAATTTAAACAATATAAATTTTGAAAAAAGCAAGTAATCATCTGTATTCATAAACAAGATGTTTACATTTGAGGAGTTTTCAAAAATAAGATAAATACAAAGGAAAGGGAAGAAAAGATCAAAAGCTACCAAGGTCTTTTCCCTTTGCCTTTGTCTGCAAAATGACCTCCTTTTCTCTTCTTTCTCGCTCTAGCTCTTCCATTCTTCGTTGGTATTCGGTATCCGCATCGGTCCGGAGTGCGGTGGAGCGAGGCGGTAGTCCGGTTCTTCACGAAGAGCGGTCCGTTCTCTTCCATCGGCATTGTTGATAGATCTCATTTGTTTCTCCTCGTGATGGCGGATCACGATCCGGTTGGCATTCATAATGTCATGAGCGAGAGTTCGGCGAGGTTGTTGAGTTCCATAATAGAATACGACCAGGTGGGTGAGATGGAGAGTGATGGCGTGGAATAGCTCGTAGAAAATGGAACCTATGATACGGCGGCCTTCATCTCGTTGAGCCGATGTTGATCTTGACATCGGTGAAGTCGTCTGCGCATCTGTCAAAAACGAGTCAGCACATCCTCTTGAAATTGTCGAAGAGTAGTGGCGGTCCGGTCGTTGGCCTTGGCATTGCGATTAACTACTTGGTGATAGCGGTAGATATGCTTGTGAGTTCGCTTAGCCGGTAGATGGCATCTAGCAGGGACAAAACTTCAGCATTGGTGGGTGATTGGAAGTAGATGCTTGGCCAATGTGAATGGTGTCGGCGGAGGCGAGTCCGCAGCTCGATGGGTGATGGGCATGGATATGGGGAGTTACGGAGGCGGAGAGGATGAGTCTTGGGTTGGTATGGTTTTGGTGGAAGAGGATAGGGTTATAGGGGAGGGTGGAGGTGGAGTTGGTGGGGAATCCAGTTCCATATCAGTGTCAGAATTTTCACTGATGTGGGAGGATGGGGGAGTGGGTTCGGTAGAGAACCAGAAAGAAGGGGCAGGGTAGAATAGGAATTTTGGCTTTTGAAGAGAAGGTTGAGGAGGTTGAGAAGGTTGAGGAGGTTGATGAGAGGGGTGAATAGATGCGCTCGACGAAAGTTCGAAGAGGAACTTGGCGGCGGCGGGTCTAAGGGCCGTGGTGTGGTTGAAGAAGTTGGTTGGGATTGGGGTGGTGAGGAAGGTGTGGATGGGTCGGTGAGTAGTTAAAGGGTGAAGGAGGAGGAGGAGTTGGGGTTACGGTGGCTCCTCCTGATTTTGAGGCTCCTCCTGAGGGATAGACTCCTCCGGAGGTGGTGAATTCCTCTGAGTAGATGACTCAGGAGGAATAGATGAAGGGTTGATAGGTATAGTTGAAGGGTTGACAGTTGAGGTTTGGGCGTCGGTAGTTGGTTTGGGTTCGGTAGTTGGTATAGATGAAGGGTTGACAGTTGAGTGTTGGGCGTCGGTAGAGGTAGTTGGTTGGCTGGCGGTAGAGGGTTGGATGCTGTAGCTCTCCTTTTCTCGCCGCCCGGTGAATAGGAGACTTCAGTGCTTCATCGGTAGAGGTTGGAGGGCTGCCGGTGGTTGGTCTTGAAAGGTTTCTGAAGTTTCCTTCGTTTTGGTTTGGGAGTGGGTGCAGGAGGTGGTGAAGGTGGTTGGCTGGATTGGGTAGAAGGCTTGGCTTGGGTAGATGGAGGAGAGGAATGGCTAGATTGGCCTGGTGCCTTCTTCTTCTGGCCTTCCTTCATCTCCTTTCTGATCCATTTGCCTCTGCCTCTCTTGAGTTGGAGGTGCCACTTAGGCCTTGTCTTAGGCTTTGCCTTTGGCTGCTATTTGGACCTTAGCGGCGGCTCGCCTCATCGGCCAGGACCTTTGGCCTTTAGATGGAGGTCCGTGGCCACTTGATCATCAAATTTAGCAGAGGCCTTTTTGAAGGTCTTGCTTGCAGCTACATGTGCTTCCATATTGAAGCGGGTGACCAAGATAGGTGCAGGCTTGGCCACTTTTTCAAGAGAGACCGGCGGTAGACCTTTCTGCATCCGGCTTTTCTCGTATTCGGTGTATTTACTTGAAAAGCGAGGCCGTGAGTTGTTTGTCCTTGGCCACCGTATACAACTCATCTTCTTTCAAAGAAGAGTTGATGGCCGCATCATCCCCCAAAAGGGCATTGATCGATCGGCCGAAGGGCGTTGCAAGTGGGGTTGCTCTTTGCTTTCTCCACCCTTGCTTTAGCTCGTCGAAGATGATGAGCCCCAGTTGAGGCAATGTAGAAATACAGTCGGGTTGATCATTGGCCGATAAACATGTCATGTGCTCCACTCTTGAATAGAGCCCCTTGTCTAGAAGGTGGGCGTGGTGCAAAAGATGAAGCGTCCAAGAGGAACAAGTTTCGAAAGCATCTTCCCTTGTGGCTCAGGAGAGTGTCTACTCCTCATGGCTTCAGGGCATGTAAAGCCTCAGCCGTGGTTGCCTAAATAGCTCCTCAAGTAATGCACGCCAATGATGGTGGAAATAGATTTGGCGGTGGCAGAGTAGATGGGGCGACCTCGAATCCACCCACGAAGAAGCGATCAGGTTCATGAGCTCCATTCGTTGATAAAATTCTTACGCCGGGGAAGATCTGTAGTAGTTTTGTCGTTGAGGCGTAAGAAGAGGCGAGAATCGCAGGCGTCCATATCCTCGCATAAGCTTTGGCCGGCTACTATAGAATTGATTGACGGAAGGTCAATGCACATGCCAGAGAATGTATAGCTTTGGGTCCAAGCGACAATGATGTCATGAGCGGGATAGATGGGATATCTGGAAGATTGATATTTGAGCTGGGAGGAATGACATTTCAGGGTCAAAAGCCTTCCCTCCCACTTGTCGCTTAGATTTTGAAGTTCTTGCCCGAAAGAAAAACAAAATAAAAGTTAGGGCTTTTCATCTAGACATCTAAACAAGTAGGAATTTCGTAGTTTTCCAAAATAAATTGAAATTTTCGAAGCAAAAACTTGAAACCCTAGAATGTTTAGAGAAACCACACTCGAGAAAAACATAACGAAGTTTTCATAAGAATGAACAATGAATAAACAAAAGCATTTGTTAGTATTCAAGATTATAAGAAAAACAATGGCGAATCACTGTATAAACTCGAAAATGACCGTTTGAATTCCAAAAGGATTTTAGGTAAAGAATGAAATCTGAAAACGATACATAGAAAATTTCGAGTAGAGTAGAGAGAAGCGTACCATTGTTGAAGATGAGAAGAAGAAACAAGAAGAAGAACGCATTGAATTTGCGTAAAGTAGTTACTCGAGAGAGAGAGAGAAAAAGAAAAGTTTACGTTCAAAGGGTTTCGTAAAGTTTGGAAATGACGGTTCGAGGACTATTTAAAGGCGAAAAATATCGGTTTTGAAGCGGGGAACTTAAGATATTTTCTTAAGTACCAAATTTCGATCCTTGACCCCTTTATTGCTTTAGAAACCTCTTTAGCGAAATAGACTAAGTAAGAGTACTAACCTTTAGGTCTTCCAGGTAAAGAAGAACTTACGTCTTCAGATTAGTCTAATACTTGGTCTCTAGGTATGAAAGAAACATTAACAAATTTTTAAAATTAAGCGATGAGGATCAATCATACCAAGATTTCTCCTTAAATAAGCAAACATGGTGGCATCCGGTGGTTTGTGAGAATGTTCGCCAATTGATGCTCGATTGGAACATATTCGGGCCCGATGTTACCTTTTTCCACATGATCTTTGAGAAAATGATAACGAATATCAATGTGCTTTGTCTTTGAATGCATTACTTGGATTTTGGAGGCGAGATAGGCGATGTGTTGTCACACATAATTGGGCGGTTTCGATCTTGATGTTGTAGTCCACTAGTTGTTGCTTCATCCATGTGATTGAAACAGTTGCTTGCGACAATATATACCTTACGTGGTTGAGTTGCCAGCGATCCTTGTTTCTTGCAAGACCATGAGGCGAGTGCATTTCCAAGAAATTGACAAGTCCCACTGGTGCTATTACGCTCTCGCTTACTTGCAGGCGCATAATGCGCATCGAGAGTATCCACTAAATTGAAGTTGTTGGATTTTGAGTACGGATGCCTAGATTTGTTGTTTTGAAACATATCGATGATACGTTTGGCGGCAAGCAAATGTGACTCCTTTGGATGCACTGAAATCTAGCACAAACACAAGCAACAAACATAATGTCGAGGTCTACTAGCGATGGAGGTAAAGAAGTGAACCTATGATTCCTCGATGCTTGGTCATGTTCTCTTGCTTTCCCTTTTCATCTTTGTCAAGATGGCAGTCGGTAGACATTGGAGTTTCAAATCCTTTGGCTGAATCAAGACCAAACTTCTTGATTAGTTCCTTTGCATATTTGGTTTGGCTGAAGATTCCGTCTAGAAGTCTGTTGTATCTGCAGTCCTAGAAAATAGGTAAGTTCACCCATCATGCTCATCTCGAACTTGCTTTGCATCGACTTCTCGAATCTTTTTGGGCTTTGGTTAGTTGATCCAAAGATGATGTCGTCCACATAGATTTGTACCAGAGAATGGCCTTTGTGCTTGAGGATGAATAAAGTAGTGTCGATTCTTCCTCTCACGAATCCTTGTTCAATTAAGAACTTGGATAGAGTTTCATACCAAGCTCTAGGAGCTTGCTTCGGGCAGTAGAGAGCTTTCTTGAGTCGGTAGAGCGTGGTCGATTTATGCGAGATGACAAATCACGGAGGATGTTCACGATATACAGGTTTCTTGAAGATCACCATTCGAAAGGCACTCTTAACATCCATCGATACACTTTGAAGTCCATGAGCGAGGCATAAGCTAGAAAGATTCGATTGCTTCTAGTCTAGCAGCAGGGCAAAAGTTTCATCAAAGTCAATTCCTTTCTTGTCGGTAGCGAGCAACCAATCTAGCTTTGTTTAGTGACATTTCCATCTTCATCTCTTTTATTTCGAATACCCACTTGGTGCCGATATTTGGATGATCGATTGGTCTTTGAACTAAACTCCACACCTTACATCTTTCAAACTGGTTCGACTCTTGCTTGCATAA
>CM028378.1:82135091-82180871 GCA_013146195.2 Codonopsis lanceolata | reverse complement strand
CATAAACCTAGAGAGTTTGGAACTGTCAGCGGCGACATATATGGAAATTTTGGAACTGCGACAAAGTAAATGAGTAATAAATTTCTTAGTGCAAAGGTATTTTTAAAATTGAAAACGAGATCAATTTAATTAATCAGTATGAGGATAGCGAAATTGCTCAAGTATTTCCAAAGTATTTTCAAGAAGATAAATGAAAACATAAATAAAAGTGGCTCAAGACAAACAAACTTCGCTATATTTTCTTCAATTATATGAAACTTAGACTTAGATCATAATCCGTTGTTGAAAGTGTCCTAAACATCCATTTCATCTTGGAAAAACTCAAACCGATTTCCACACGCCTCCCAATTCCTTGCAACGGTTGATAGACATTGACCTTACATTATCGGTGGAAACAATTCGGATTTTTGGGTTTTCAAATCCAAATCGGTATCATAGAAGTCGAATTTCGGGGATCAGTAACCCCAAAGTAATTATCTTCTCTCTCTTACATATGGCTTCAATCCACTCTTCATACCTTCCATGACTGCGTTCTTGCTATTAAGCCTTTTAGAAATCCCTTCTCCAATCAATTCAACCGCTTTGAAAAACCCGTCTTCTCCTATGTCACTGACCCTTGAAGATGCATAACAAGGCAACCACAGTTACCAAATAACTTGATGGAATAGGTGGATCCAAGCGGGTCTGAAATGCAGTGCAAATAAACAAGTACTCTTTCTCATCAACATCATCCACCTCTACAGGCGGAAACACGTACTTTTGCTATGCAACTCCATACATAAGCACATACTATCACGAATGATGATAAATGTGAATGTGCTGATTTTTGCAGTCAGTCGGTGGTTGATTCCTTTAGTCGTTAGTTGCTCTTTGCTTATGATTAGGGGTGGCAAAATGGGTGTTTTGGATCAATGGATAATCGGCCATTATCCATGTTATCCATGGATAATGGCTTATCCATTGATCCAAAACACCCATTTCTATGATACGTTGTCAGAACTAAGTTGGGAGAGCGATGCCAAGGTGTGAATCGAACTTGGAAAACACAGGCTCCCAAATTTGGTTCCAAAATTTTGTTGCTAGAGAATTTGGATCTTTAATCAAAGTTCTATCGTAAAATGGTAGAGACCGCTTGCTAGGAATGACTCGTCTCCTTGAAATTTTGTAATCGAGGCCCACGTACCCTTGTAAAATTGAGAAAGGTGCTTGCATCCCCGGCACGTGTGGTGATCGGAAATTCCAATAGAGATGCCACCATTGAGAAATAGTGTCACTTGGATAGCCAAAACCTTGATTATTTTTGAGTTAGAGGGGACAAGCAGTAGGGCAATAGATCAAGGAGAAGATGACGAAATTCCTCGACATTTCGAGCATGATTTCGATAAGATAATTGAAATCCTTGGAACACTCGGCAAATGTTAGAGAAACCGAGTCACCCTCTACGAACGAATTTCGTGCTTGCTAGTACTAAATGCGACTTGAATCGGTGTATATAATTAGGTTACCCGAAGTGGGAGAAAGTGTTTGAGTGTAACAGATAGCGAGTGCTTAAGATTAGGAACAATGGTTTCCATAAAATGAGCTTTAGGGTGGGGGAACTCGTAAAAAAAACATGGAGGGTTGGAGGAAAGTATAGATATGGAATGTCGAAAAAAATTAAGCGGCAATAAATTGGCGCCCGGTGGGTGGTGATGAATTGGCTTTTGGCACTTGAGGGCGGTCACCATGTTGGTGTAGAAGCCGATCAAGTTTAGGAATAATGGCATAGCCAATTCATTGATTAAATCACCTATTTATAGGAGAGATACAATTAGAGTTACACTTGAAGTAGGGTACAAGAAACCTATACAAGGAAGGAACATAATAAGGAAAGAACTCTACAAGGTAATTACCACTAATTACTAATTACAAATAAACAAGAATAATATAAAGATATTATTCTAGAGACCAATCTTGTGAAGTAATTGATGAAACCGCTGGCGAGCAAGAGGCTTGGTCAAGGCATCGGCCAATTGATCGGCCAGGAGACATGACATACTCGCGAAGCCCATCACGAACTTGTTGCCGAATGAAGTGAAAGTCGAGCCACATGCTTCATGCGAGTATGAAAAAACCGGGTTCGGCGAGAGCTCGTGGCACCCACATTATCCTGATAAATGACCGGTTGAGTCGAGGAGGTGAGACCAGTTCGCCAAGAAGAGCAACCCATCGAACCTCGGCGGCGATGGCGCCCACGCAACGCCGTGTGGCCGGTCGAGGAACGAGCCACCGTGCGTTGTTTCTTGGAGCTCGAAGATCGGGCTACGCTTCCAAGATAGACAATATAGGCACCGTGGTGGGCGATGTAGTCATCCTTGTTGCCGGCCAGTCCGCATCGGTAAAGGCATGGAGGCGAGGAGGCCCGGCGATGAAGGAGGATGCCGCATTGATAGTACCACAGAGATACCGAAGAACCCGCTTGACCGCATTCCGGTGCTCGGTGGTCGGTCGATGCATGAGTGGGAGAGTTTGTTGGCAGAAAGGCAACATCGGGCCGAGTAAGAGACGCAGTCGAAGACTCCCGACCATTGCTCGAAATGCATCGGATCTGTGAGAGTCGTGCAGCGTGAAGAGTCAAGGCGGGAGAGGTAGCAAGGGGCGTAGCCAGGGCGAGCATCGGTCATCTGGGGTGCGAGCAAGGAGATCAGCTATGTACCTGTGGGAGAAGCGAAGACCACTTGGACGCTTGACAACCTCAACCCCAAGAAAGTAGTGAAGATCACCAAGATCCTTGAGAGAGATTAGGCGAGAGATGAAGGTCAGATTGCCGGGTTCAGTGACAATAATGTCATCCACATATACAAGAAGATAGATGATGGTGCTCGCGAGCGAAGGATGAGCAGCGATGTGTCGACCAGAGTTTTGAAACCGGAGGCAAGAAAAATGCGACTTCATTATACCATCTTGCGCGGGAGCTGTTTGAGACCATAAATGGCTTTGTGAAGCCTACACACATGATGAGGTTTGTCCTTATCTGTGAACCCAGGTGGTTGAGCCATGAATACCTCCTCGGACAAATTGCCTTGAAGAAAGGCATTGTTAACATCCAGGTTGGCGAGTAACCCGGCCTTGGTATTGCTAAAGAACGAACAAGGCGAGCAGTAGTTGGTTTAATCAAGTGAAAGTCTCGTGATAGTCAATCAGTCATTGGTGAAATCCCTTGGCCACATGGCGAGCTTTAATAGTGAAGCGGTCAATGGTTCCATCGGCATGGCGTTTATACGGTAGATCCACTTGCGGCCGACAATATTGCGAGCATCGGCCGCGAGCACAAGTTCCCAAGTTCCATTGCGAGCAAGTGCATCAAATTCCTCGAGACATGGCCTGACGCCACTTCCCATCTTCGAGCACAGGGTGACACTTGTTGGTTCATTGTCATTTGCCAGTTAATTTGAAAGACTCGGTTCTTTGATGGGTTTGTAGATATTGTTTTTAGATCGAGTAATGCGGGACCGAGGCGGCACGAGGAGCAGTCGTCAGCGAGCGTGAGCAGACACATGAACATGATCGGGCTCGGGCAGGCGGTCACGGCCACATGAGCAGTGGCGGCGAGGCACGAGATGCGGCACGAGGAGCAGGGATCGAGCTCGGCGAGCATGGTGCAAGTGGGAGTAGGGCCATCCTCGAGGCGGTAGGAAAGGTGGTGGCCAGGGAAGGTGGCACCACCTCCTGATCGGTAGCGAGCGGCGGGAAGGGAAAGGCTGGGGTATGGGAGGCTGAGATCAACCACATTCGATTAGTGCGAGAGACACGGCGGGGAGGCACTAGAGCGGCAAGACGGTGTGTATGAGTGGCCAGAAGCGAGATCATGAGGGGGTAGCCAAGATGTACTATCATAGGTTTCGTCAGAAGCGGGACTAGTGACCGGGTGGACATGGGAAAAGCAGGACTCGATAAAGCGGACATGCGAGAAGTGTACGGTTTAGTGGTGCTCGGATCATAATAGAGATAGGCACTACGAGTGAGCGAGTAGCAGGGAAGACACAAGGGTGGAGCGAGCATCAAGTTTGTGAGCGGAGTAAGAGGCGGAGCAGGGGTAGCAAAAGGCGACAGGCCCGAAGTTTGGAATAGTTTGGCGGGGAGCCAAAGAGTTTGTGGTATGGAAGGCCGATGAGCAAAGTGGGTGTAGGTAGGCGATTTATGAGGTAGGCCATTGTTTGGAAGGCAAGCGACCGGAAAGGCAGCCAAGTGATGCTCGAGAGAAAGAGAGAGGCCGGTTCAACAATATGACGGTGGCGACGTTCGGAGAACCCATTGTGTTCCGGGGTGTGAGGGGGCGAGGTGAGATGAGAGATACCATGGGCGGATAGGTAGGCGGCCAGACCAGAGTCCCGGGCAAGTCCCATGTACTCGCCTCCATTGTCCGAGTAAAGTGACAATGGTGGTTTTAAAAAGTTTTCGACCGGGGCTTTAAATTTGGGGAAGATGGTGGCGACCTCGGACTTGCGTCGGCGGGTATATGACCGATGTAATGAGTAAAATGATCAACAAAGATCACATAGTATTTGAACCCATCAATGGATGGAAGGGCGAGGTCCAAACATCGGTATAAGCAGTTCTTGGAGGAATAGTAGACACAATAGTATTTTGATGAAACGGAAGTTTATGACTTTTATTAGAAAGGCAAGCATTACAATGAAGAGGACGAGTGCTAGTAGTGTCTAAATCTAAACCTAGGCTAGATAGAAGCTGTCGTTGAATAGGACCAGACGGATGACCAAGGCGATGATGCCAATCTGGTGAGAGACTTTGGAGGCGACACAAGCGGATGGGCGAGGTGGGGTAGTAGTGGTGGCCATTCATACACAGATCCTTAGGCTGTCAGGTCGGTAGTATTCTCCTGTCGGCCAGATCCTTCACATGAAAAGAAGTTGGTAAGAACTCAATGGATGTATTATTTGAAGTACAAAATTGAGATATAGAGATAAGATTCTTTTCATATCGAGAACAAAGAGAACATTATGAAGGGAAAAATTGTGTGTGGGTGTATGAAGAGGAGAAACCGGTTTTGAAATTGATAACCCGATACCATCACCAATGACTATATCGTCCATGCCAGCGTAGGTTGAGTGAAGTGAGAGATTGCCAAGGTCGTTGGTGACATGGTGAGAAGCACCACTGTCGAGTAACCAGCTCGGTGTCCCCGTGTCAGCCGAGGTGGCGAGGTGAGCCCGTGGTTGCCACTTGGAGCCAATGGCCGAGTTGGGAGGAGGCGCGAGAGAGGTGGTGGCGACCGGTTGGAAGTTGGGGCAGTTAAAGCAACCGAGTGGCCTTGTTGGCGGCATGCTTGACAACTGCCGAGGTATGGTCATTGTGGGCGAGGCCGAGGCCCGAGAGGCGGCCGAGGTTGGGATGGATGACGAGCGTCAGAGGAGTGCCGAGCAGGCAGCTATTGATCCTCGGGCGGCAGGATTGGCTAGCGAGTGAGAGGGGGCAGCTGAGTGCGAGATTGTTTCAAGCGGCTCGCGATTGATGAGTTTTCATGGAGCTCATCAAATGAGATGGGGGTGTCCCGTCCTTCAACCACATCCACAATGTGGCGGTAGTCATCATCCAAGCCACCGAGGATGGTCTCAATGAGGTCCTCGTGATCAAGTGGTTTGCCGAGAGCAGCGAGTTCATCAGCCCTTCCTTTAACAGACTGCATGTAGTCGGAAATAGACTGAGTGCCCTTGGAAGCTCGCTTGAGGTAATCTTTAATCTGCTTGATGTGGCCGCGGGTTGGGCGAGCATACGTGTGAGCAAGGGTTTGCCAAGCATCACGGGTAGTGGCGGCCTGTTGGATCAAGGGGACCAAGGGTGCAGAGAGGAAGCCGACAAGAGCACCAAACAGAAGTTTGTCTTGCCGGATCCAGGGTTGGTAATGCGGGTTGGGTGTGGGAACGTCCTTGGATGTTTGAGCATCCTTGGTGAGGACAGTGGGAGGCGGACATGGATGTGAGCCGTCTACAAACTTGTAGAGGTCATAGCCAATGAGGGTGGCCTCAACTTGAAGTTTCCACGCTATATAGTTGGTGGATGTGAGCTTGGTGATGTTGTGGTGAGAGATGTTTATGAGGTCGAAGGTTTGTGTGGGATCAAGAGGGTTTTTAATGGTGATGGAGTGATTTCCGTTAGCCATGGTAAAGAAGGGTGAGGGGCGGCGGCTAGAGGAAGAAGGCAAGGGTTTAGGAGCAAAGCTCTGATACCATGTAGAAACTGATCAAGTTTAGGAATAATGGCATAGCCAATTCATTGATTAAATCACCTATTTATAGGGAGAGATACAATTAGAGTTACACTTGAAGTAGGGTACAAGAAACCTATACAAGGAAGGAACATAATAAGGAAAGAACTCTACAAGGTAATTACCACTAATTACTAATTACAAATAAACAAGAATAATATAAAGATATTATTCTCTAATAGTTGGATGGCACCATAGCTAGTGTGTGTGTGTGTTTCCTATGAAAATTGTATGAATATATAGAGTTATAAACCAGCATACTGCTCTAGTACTCCTTCCCTTTTAATCACTATAATAATAATAGCATCCCCATTGTTGATTTTTGTCGCTTCATAATATTCTTACATAATTTTTTAACTGGATCACATTGTTATTTATATATTTTTCTCTTCTTATTCACTTAAAAATATATTTTTTCATTATATACTATTCTTAACTGGATCCCTCTATCACCTCATTAACTTTACATTTCACTCTTATTTTTATACTTATCAAAAAATAAATTTATTTCACGTTATTTAATATATTTTATATTTAAATATTTCGCATAAATAATTAATTTATAAATTAAGACATAAATTAATTTAAAAATAATAATTACATTATTATTTTTAAATTTTATAATTTATAATTTAATTAATAAATTGTCTATTAAACATATATTATAAATGATTACAAAAAAAAGTTTCGAAAAATTAAAATCCAAGGCAGGCCCTCCCCCGCCCCAAAACAAAAAAGTCAAGCTACCCCCCCCCCCTCACACACAAACATCCGACTCCCTTCCCCAAGCTTCAATAATGAACTTCTTAAATTGGAAGTTTTTTTTTATCACTTCTATCTATTATATAAAACAGATCGGTCGGTTATTAAAAGCTAATTACCGGCCAGGATCTATTTTCACAAAGCTATTTACCGGTCAGGATTAAATCTTTTGAAAAAGCTATTTATTGGCCAGGATTGATTTTTACGAAACACATTCAACGATTAGGATTACATTTTATCGAAAACCGTTTTTAACCGTTTTTATTTACTCAACCGTTTTTATTTACTTGGATTGCACATGTGCAATTGATAAATGCTAATGAGGGGTTGAGATTTATTTAATTACGGAGATCCAACGGCCTATATTAAATTTCAACCCCAAGCATGTGAGAGCGGTTCCCCAACTTCCCCCCCCCCCTCACTTTCGTCTCCTCAACCCGTCACACGTCTCTCACTCTCCGGCCTTTTTTCTCTCAACAACGGCTCAAGGTCACTCATCTACTACCCTTTCAACTGAGTAGTTCCCCAACCCCGCCCCCCCTCCCACTTTTGTCTCCTCAACCCCTGTCTGGGGCCTAACTTTCCCCCTCCAAACCCATGTCTCTCACTCTCCGCCTTTCATCCGCGTGACCGGCCGTGAACTGCTGATTCGTCGGAGATGGAGGGACAGTGAGATGGATTGGAGGTGGCCTGGAGGCGGGCCGGACTGGATGAAGGGAGGTGGACGCCAAAGAATTGAACAAGAAGGGGAGATTTCCCTGCAGAAGAAGGGAGAAGATGCGAGTGCGCTCGATTTGAACAGAGGAAGACTTGGTCTTTGGGCGAGAAGCACTTGAAGTGGGACGCAACACTGGAGATGGTGGGGAGAACGGAGAAGACGAAGGACGGAAAGACGGGAGGAGCGAACTTCCGCCGCTTGGCGATGCAAGGCTTAGCGAGAGTGGGAGAAGGAGATTTGGCAGGTGGGTTTTGTGACAAAGAGATGTGGGGATGAGAGAGAGAGAGAGAGAGAGAGAGAGAGAGGGAGATGGCGATTTGCCGAGATCCGCAAAGAGAGAGAGATGGGAGATGAAGAGGGATGCTCTGTATCTGTGATTCTTTTCCCACTTTTCTTTTTAATTTTTCTTTTTTTTTATTTGTTTAATAATGAAATCCCTTTAACAACGTCCTTTCTATTTACTTCAAAAATGGAGTCATTGACGAATCCGGCTTTCATGGGCCAAAAAGAAGGTATAAATTGCTCACCTCATCGAAACCCACAACAGCTTTTACGAAAACTGTAATGGGGTTTGCAGTTTGGGCCATTGTTATGTTTTGACCTTGGGAATAGTGAAAGGTAATTAGGGGAAATGGTGTTTAAGATGAGATGAAAATGGTGGTGACTTGCTGGGGAGTGGTGGAAATATGGAATCATGGATTTTACCAATCCATTTTACTTGCACTTATATATATTTATAAATTGATTATTTTAGGGGAAAAGTTTTACCCTACATTAAATAGGTGATGTAACATGAATTTTATGACCATGATTTGACATATCAACTCAATTGACATATCAACTCAATTATAAAATTAGGGAGGAAATCCTCTCCAATCTTGCACCGACCCTATTTCTGAAAAAAGTAAAGGTTTTATCTGGTAGGAAAGAGGAGTATAGTGTATTTTCTCACTAATCCCCAACCTGTTTAAAATTACAATAAGGTACAAAATTCTAAAATACCCTGCAGTGCGACACAGTTAAAAATCTACACCCAGTGTATATTATTATGGACTTGAAATGACAACAGTTTTGATGCCTCGAAGGCGGCCACATGGGAACAAATTGATGAGATCATAACCGTTGAGTTATTGTAATAATTTTGGATGACTAAATTGGATGCACGTGACTCTTAATTGTTGTCCTATATTCCTATTTAAGAAAAAAATAATTATTTTTTATGTTGTCTTATTTACAAAGTTAAGAAAAATACCAAAATTTTAAATTGAAAAATAGTCGATTTAAATAAATAGAAGTGATAATAATAATTTAAATTGAGTGTATAAAACATTCTTCTGATTTTTAAAAATATCTAAAACACAATTTATTGAGTTTTTCTTTAGGTGGTTTGAGTTTTAAAATGAGTATTAGATTTTTTTGAAATTTTTTGGTTTAACTAAGAATACGTATAACTATTAATTGAGAATTCTTCCAATTTTTTATGTTATTAAGATCACTCTAAAAGATAAATTGTTTTTATTTTATTTCTTAAAAAATAGAATAAGTAATAATATGTATAATTACTAATTTGGAATTCTTCCGATTTTTTTACGTTGTTAATAATAATAATATGTATAAAATATAAAATACACTTTTCATTAAACACATAGTCACTTTTTTATTCCAACATAAAAAAGAGATATTAATTGTTTAGTGTTTATCTTCCACAAATCTATAATATAAAACAGGTTACGCGATTAAAAAAAAGTTAAAAAAATTAATACCCTTGGTGTATGTGTTAAAAAAAGTTTATATTTTAACGAAATATTATTAATTGTTTAAGGGCAAAGCTGGTTGTCCTCCTCAAATTTGTAATTTTATTTCTATTAATAAAATTTAACAAGGTATCACCTCTGTTTTATTAAATAAAATTACAAATAAAAGTTTTAATTTTTTTCTCCACTGTTGAATATTCATAATGTTTTAATTGATTATCGAGAGGTCTTTATTTTCAATTTGTTATTTTAGAATTTTTTGAAACATGATTAAAACATATATTGATTTATTTAAATATTGACACCTCCAACATCCTCCCCTACTCGCGTCATGCAATAGACACGAACACAAAGACTAGTATGATATTATAGGAAGTGCTCCATCATTGTTAATATCTCATTCTTAATAAGTTGGATAAGAATTGAGGTTTTTTAAATAATGGTGATGCTCGAGCATCTATATTGTTAATTATTCTTATATATCTTCTTAGCTGAATTGTATTACCAAGGTATTTCCTATATATTTTCCTCTTCTTACACACTTAAGAATACATTTTCTTATTTTATAATATTTTTATAAAAAAAATTAAATTTAACCACCCAAACCGTTTACACACATGCTTTAGGAATATTTTTTTTTAATTTCTAGCTAAGAAGAAAAAACCCTCTTTATTAGTTGGCCTCACAAAAAGATTACTTCCCATTGTTGTAATTATTCAACTTAATAATAATAATTATATGTGATGTGTAAGTGTTTTTTCCTCTTAAACTCGTTTACACTTTAATCATTTTATTTAAAATAAATACCCATTTTCATAAGTTAGTCAAGATATTTGGACTTTGGAGTAACTTTTATGAATAACAAAATATAGTCTTGCTTGTGCAGTGTGGTTGCCCTTTTTTTTAGATTAATTAATTAATCAATTAATTTGTTAATCTGCATGGGAGACACATGGAGTGTGTCAGTGTGTAGCAGTGGGATACTGTTGACAATTTGAGGCATAGGAGTAAATAATTTTTCTTGGGTGGGTCCCAGTGGATCTACGAATCTGAGCAAAAGATAGCATGACGACGTTATTTGATTTGGGGCGTAAATCGAAACTACAAAAGTAGGAACAAAATCAAAACAAACTAAATTAATTGGTTCGATTGGTTTCAATCGAAAACGTTTGGTTTTGTTTTTAAAAATTAAAAAATGATTTGGTTCGGTTTGGTTTATGTTTTTTAGTATTGAACCAGATTAAATTTAATTGAACCAAACTAACGTATATATTTTTATTTATTTATTATATTATATATATTAAATTACATTTATTAATTATTTTGAACCATTATATCATCTTATATATATATATATATATATATACACACACACACACATACTAAACAACAAAAAATCTTGATTATTAGAAAATTATTATTTCTTCCATTGCATGTGTTTATTTTAGAATTTGTATTATTTTATTTATGATAATTTGTTGTTAGTAGGTTATTTCTTAATTTTGATGTTAATTTCTAATTAAAATCTTATTTTTAATGCTAGTTAATTTCATTAAAAATAATTTATATAAACTACAAAATCGAACCAAACCAAACCGAGTGGTTCGGTTCGTTTATAAGTTTTACTCGGTTCGGTTCGGTTTGAGATTTTTTGAACCAATAGGGGACGGTTCGGTTTGTAGTTTTGGTATAAACTAAACCAAACCGAACCATTTATACCCCTATTATTGATGCATATTGCAGACACTGCGAAATATTTATTTTTCAAATAATTGTGTATTTGACTATTTGAATAATTGCCTGTTTTATTGTATTTATTTTAAATATTTTAATTAAAATTTACTTTAAAAAATTATCTATTAAAATTCTTAATCTAAAAAAAATTGACTTTCAAACTAAAATTCTTTTCGGAAAACGGTAGGAGTAAATATTGGCGTAACATATACTTTTTGAAACGGTATTGTATATGAAAACTAGTAATAGCGTTCCACAGTTTGTATACAAATGCAAAATCATATACTCAATTAAAATTAAATAATATATAATTAAAAATTTAATATGAACAAAATAAATAAAATATAATAAACAGTAAAATAAAAGAAAGAAAATTACATAAATTTGAAAAAAAATATTATAAATTTGGAATACTTTATATACAACATTTGTTGTTGAACATGTATAATTATTACGATTATCATTAACACGTAATAAAATTCAAAGTAAATAAAATATCTAATATGTTCATATAAATAAAAATTAATTAATTAATTAATTAATGCTAACAAAATAGACAAATAATTGAAACTAAATATTATAAATTTTTTTTTTTTTGTAGAAAACAGGGTCGGCACCATGCACAAATATCATAAAATAAACACGAAAATACAAACAAGATGGGGACAACTAGTCGAACCCTTATAAATGGGAGGACAAAAGAGCCTTACCTCATAAAGAAAACTAAAAACAAACCACAATTATTTTCTAAAACAAAATAAACCGATTCCGTCAGCTCGGAGTGCAACAAGAGAGGAAAGAGGCAGATATCTCTCTTGATCAAAAAACATAGAACACCCAGTGTCATGCGCGTGACGAGTCAAAAGATCATCAACCTTATTGCATTCACGAAAGATGTGGGCAAGCGCAAGACCTTGAATCAGATCTTTGCACTCTAGCAACTCAAAAGTGTAATGCCAAGGGAAGCCTTGGAATCCAAGAACACTCCGCACCGCTACCAAAGAATCGGTCTCCACCATGACATCAATCAAGTTCAGAGATCTACAAAGACGTAAACCATCACAAAGCGCCTTAATTTCGGCAAACGTGTTACTGCCTTCACCATAAAAATTAGAAAGAGCATGAATGAAGGAGCCATCCTTACTTCTAATGATACCACCTCCAGTGCAAACACCACCAATAGACGACAAATATTATAAATTCGATATATATAAAAAAGTTAAATAATATTAACGCAAAGATTAAAATTATGATATATATGTTACCTAGCAATATTGTCAAAGTTCCAACATTCATTCAACATATGATTAACATTTATAGAACATTTGATTTCATTTTAAAAAAATTCATAAGTATAAATATGTTTCAAAGAAACAATATTTCCATTATAAAAAAGATAAAAACAAAAAAAAGATAAAATTTGGGACTAACTTATCATTGATTATAGTACTATTTGAACAATTAAAATATAAAAGATTTAGATGAGTCCGATATGTCCTTGACCCAATACCCTTTACTTTAAAAGATATAAATTACACCACAACAACAATTAGGGGTGAGCAAATTTTTTGGGGGTGAAATTAGGTCGTTCCATTTTCAAAAGTTTTCAAAGCATTTTCTGGGAGAAAATACTACAATAGCTTTAATGAACCAAATACGTGCGCGCAAAATATCGTTTAATGCATCGATTTTGCATCACAATGTACAAATCGAATCCTATTTGTACATTAGAATTTGAGGCATCATCGATTTTGCATCACAATCCACAAAATAATACCCAATTTAAGGATCGGGAATCCAATTTATGCATCAAAACTCCAATTGAAACCAATTTATGGATCACAAATCTAATTTGTGTATCGGGATTCAAATCAACAAATTGATGCATCACAGTGTGTTGAGTAAATGATCCTTAGAGCGCCTCTAGCTTATTAATAATATAATTGTTAATTTTTTTCACCTCAAAAAGTGTCTTTTTCCGGTTAAAAATATTTTTAAAAGCTGGGAAAATTGATTTTTTAGCCGACGAACTAATTGGAAGTGACACAATTAACCACGTAATTTGTATAAGACGAATTTAACTAATGTACTAAAATTTGAAGGCAAATGAAACCAAATACATAACAGCCGTTTGAAAACCGTCAAAGAGGGATGATGTGGACACGACGTGGCTACTTGCGGGATGTTTAGGGGTTTTTATCATAAAATTTCAATATAAAAGGTTATCTATGTAATTTAGATGAAGTGCATCAACTTTCCTTCCATCTGGGAATCAATTATAGCTCTTTCTTTGGATATTAGGTTTTTCGAAGCGCTAAGAGGGCGCATGAAGACATAAAGAATAGGCTTAAAGGGTGGATGAAACGTGGGCAAGGTAGGACTGTCGAGCAGATTTCGCTGCTTGAATCTAAACGAAAGAAAGTCAATCTTATTATTTCTCAAAATTTCATCTCAATCGACTGTCAAATAATCATCTTTTATTTCTCGTTTCTGGATGGAAAACTCAATCCTCGTTCTATCCTTCCATCAATCAATGCAATAATTCACTAGTTGATTTTTTGCTAGGTCCCCTTCCCTTTTTTGAAACATGTAGCCACATCATCCACCAATAAACCCTAACATTGAATACCTTCAAATTATTTCACAGTTAGGTTTCTTAGATTTCCTTTTTATTTTTTTAAATAAAATTTTGAGAGAAATTTGTATGATATAAATTTGAATTTCGACTATTATTAAAAAAATGAGAGTTTAATTTAACTAAATATGAAAAATATGTAGATCTTATAGTTAATTAATTATATCCAAGTGCATATCAATATACATCTTTACTTTAAAAAATAGTTTATAAAAATAGTCAATCCTATACTTTTTATGTTGGACATTTGTTTTATAAATTTAAGCTTGACAAAAAATGGAAAACAAAACATTGGTTATGTGCTTTTTGATTTCGAATCTGATAGCATCTTTGAGTACATAGCATTTATCGGTGATGTGACCACTGCAACGATGCTATTCACAGTACTGGGCATGCTTCTAGGTCCTGGGCAGGGGGTTCGGTGGCTTATAGCTTTCCAAAGGCTTTAGCACTCCATGTGCCATTAGCCCCTGTAATATTACAGACTGGGGAGTTTGCAGTTCATCATAATACCGGTTCACCCTGTTCTGAGTTCTGAAATTTCTGTTTGGGCCATTATTACCTCCGACCGTGTTGACAGACCTGTCTGACCCGTAGGACCATGGAGCAGTGCTATAATTTTGGGTAGGAAAAGGGGCTGATGCATTTCCTACCATATTGGCGGCTGGTGCTGGTGCTGGTGCGGCTGCCTTTCCTTTAGAGTAACGGAAATAGCTAGGAGGTGTATTGACTTTTAGTTGCCCGGTCTGTATATTTTCATCAATATGGGTTCCTATCTCCACTATTTCTTTAAAATTGCTATAGGGAAGATACCGCATATGTTCCAGGTATATGGGTTGGTGATTTTTAATGAACATTCTGGAGGACTCAGCCGGATCAGGTCTGTCAAACGTCTGGGCCAACTTTCTTTTCCACATGACTGCAAATTCAGCACAAGTTTCTTTTTCTCTTTGGGTGCACGACTCGAGGTCTCTTTTATTTTCAGGGCTGGTGTTGTCCTTGTATCTTTCAAGGAACCCTTCAGGTATCTGGTCCCAAGTATTCATGGTGCTACTATCAGACAACATTAGCCATTGCTTGGCAGCCCCTATTAAGGTGAGGTGGAAATTGGAAGCCATAGCTTCAAAGCTAGCTCCCTTTGACTGCATGCCAGTGGAGTATGATTTCAAGTGGGATATAGGGCATCCAGTCCCATCAAATTTCTCTATGTCGGACATTTTGAATTTTGAAGGCAATACTGCCGAAGGTTGTAATGTCAATGCCCGCGTAGAGAATTCTCCTTTGTTGAGAAGTTTGGGCATATGGTTTTCATGTTTTTCATGTCAGCCTCCATTTTGGTGGCTGGGGGAGTTGGTTTTTGGTATATGCTGGCAGGATTAGGGAAGGCTGGGTTAATTTCTGGCTGCGGTACCTGATAAGGATTTTGGGCAGAATAAGGATTTTGGGCTGGATATGGATTTTGAGCTGGATATGGATATTGGGCAGGATATGGATATTGGATAGGATAAGGATTTTGGGCTGGATAAGGATTTTGGGCTAGTGGAACTTGGGCAGGATAAGCATTTTGGGCTGGTGGATTATTGGCATTTTCGGTCAGGCGGCCAGGATCGTTAAAAGGCAAAAAGGTGGTAACTTGGCCTGATAGGTTATAGCTTTGTGGGTCCATATGCGGGCTATTCTGGAGCGGGTTGGTTATAGGAAAAGGGAGGCCATTTGGACTCTGGGGAATATTGGTGCTTGGGAAAGGATATGGAGGATAGGACGGGTAAGGGTTGATATTTGGGTAGTAGGGACTTGGTGGAGGATTTGGATTTGGGGTAGTGGCAGTGTTTGGTGGGTTAGTGTTTAGCTGGGGGTTTGGGTTTGGAGGAGCATGGGATGTTGATGCTTCTTGAGGGACTGCAGGGGAAGAGATTACCTTACCACTGGATTTTAAAATTTGCACCAGATTAGTCATCTGGTTCATTATATGATCAGCCTGTGCACCCAAATTTTGGTCTAGCCACTTCTGCATTGCCGGAGTCGGAGCGTACCCTGGAGCCTCTGTATCTATACCCAAAGCGGACTGCTCACTTTCTGCTGCCATACTGCTCGGATTTGTACCCGCTGAATTGATTCTGCCCTTATCTGATCTGATACTGATACCCTCTGATCTACTTTCTGTACTTATTTCCCGTATCAACTGGCCAGTACTATCTCTGCCTTTCCAAATTCAGGCCAGGTTTCTGAGGAAGTATCAGAAGGCTGGCTGAAGGTTTTCTGGGCTTGGAGTACAGCAAGCCTTTATTAGTGTTTTTTTATTTATTATTATTATTTTCCCTACAATTGACCGGATAAGCATCTGCTTTATTTTGACAGTCTCAGGACTATTCCTGGAACAGTGGATTCTTTCTCCAGAGTATAGGACCAACGTATTCCACCTGCCTTTCAACAACCCAAGATCGGACTGATCTCAGGCGAAGGGCATATACTCTTTCCAGGATCCACCATTCGAAATGATCTAGGTCGAACATCAGAGAATAATAAATCAGCCCCTGCGTATTTTTTTTTTCTTGCGCCAAATTTTTCTTATCTCTCTCCTTTATTCATTTTTTTTGACTTGCGCATTTTTATTTTATTTTATTTGCCTTTTTTACTTGTGCATATATATATATATATATATATATATATATATATATATATATATATATATTAATATATATCTCTTTTTTTACAGGGGCTGACTCACGATTTAAAGATGCAAGAACCGGTCGGTCTTTGAAGTGTCCTGAAAATCTATATGCATTCTAACGATGGCTTATGCAGGGGGTAGGCTGGCCATGGTGTACGATAGCAGTTCAAAATATATTTATATGCGTTCGCGTGTGTGCGGTATCTAAAAAAGCAGTAAAATCTTTTTTTTAGATATAAAAACAGAAAATAAAAACAGATATGGCATGTCTTGCTGTTATGCATGGATTTTCTCGGCTTTTTTAGTTTGAGCGCAAACAAGAAAACACATCACATCAAGAAATAGAAAGAAAAGTGGGGAATCTATCTATCCCTATTAATTACAAATTGGTCATAATCCCCAAAATAAAATGGCAGAATGAATGCAAATATACACATTTTGCGGAATGAAAATAATAAGCTGAAAGAAATAATAATATAGGGTCGAGAATAAAGCAATATTAAAAAATAAAGCCCCGACCCTTTCATTGTGCTGCCCGGAATTTTATTGCACCTAAAATATTGCACATGTTATATTTGTTTTTTTTGCAAATTTTTTTTTCGATATATATATTTTTTCAAAAAAATAATATATTTTTAAACATACATGTAACAGTTATCAGAACGAAACTGCTGCAAGATGGAGGATCATATTCACAAATATAGACATAGATGTATAGGAACACAATATTCAAATCCATAAATTAATATAACAAGCATACTTTAGCCAGAAACAAAGAAAAACAAAAAAGTTTTTTTTTATGAGTCTAGCCCTCAATTTTTTTAAAAAATAAAAACGATCTCCCCAGTAGAGTTGCCACTGTGGGTCGCCCAGACTGCGCCCGCACCCCGCGTGCCCTTGGGTAGGGTTGCGCGTACGTGTGGATGCGGGACACCACTGCTCTCATTCCATCCTCCCTTGTTTAGAGGAAGACGAAATTAAAAATGCGAGAGGAGTGCTGTCTAGAATAGCACGTTTGAATACACCTCAGTTGACTTTAGTGGATTTTTGTTCCAATATGGGAGCTTTGAGTTTTCTATATCAAGTTATCCCTTTTTTAGGGGATACCAGGATATAGGAATACATCACCCCTTCATTCTCATTCTCCTTTTTTTTAGGAAAAAACGGAAAAGTGCAAGAAAGGAGTGTTGCGAGGCCCCACTATGGATTTTATGAAAATAGTCTTATGGCCTATTTCGGATCACTATGGGTGCTTTGAGTTTTCTACATCAAGTTATCCCTTGTTTAGAGGATACCAGGATATAGGAATGCATCACCCTTTCATTCTCATTCTCCCTTTTTTAGGGGAAAACAGAAAAGTGCAAGTAAGGAGTGTTGCGACGCCCTACTGGATCCAAAATGTTTTATAGAGTCGTCATCTTTATTTTAAGGATGAAATAAAAAAAAATCCAAAAAAGAAAAACCAGAGATTATAAAAACGGGTTCGGAGGCTAAGTTACAAGTTGGGAAGGTGCTAGGCACCCAACTCGCCCTTTCGGTCTCAAAATTGATTTTTGGCTGAAGTATGCTTTTTGTTATATTTATTTAGCCAATAAGCAAAGCATTAAAAGACAGGAAATAAAAGCAAATACATCCATGGCTACATTATTTATGGACTTGCAGTCATCTCCTTACAATAGTTACAAATATATTTAAAAATATTTGGCCATAATAACGGCTCTTTTACATAGTATTTCCTAACTAAATCCGAGCAGCACAACAGCTTATATTTTCTACATTTGGCCAGATTTGAAAATAAATTTTATAAAATAAACGCCCTTAAAGGCTATTATCTTTTAGAGTGGGGAGTGCTCGTTCTGTTCTTCTCGAGAGAGGGAGACTTTTTATGCTGCTGCTGTTGCGATTTGGGCAGAGTAACAACTTATTTTTGGTGGTTTTGACATTTTTACTTGGGCAGAGTAACGGCTCTTTCTGAGGGTTTTGGACCGGGGAAATAGGGTGGATACCTAACTAGGGGGCTAGGGATCACTTTGACCGGTTGGTTTTAGGTTTGATAGAGTTTTGACAGGGTTTCGAGGCTTTATAGGAGGATCACTCCCTATCTCACTTCGCTCTCTATTTTCTCAGTGTAACAGCTACACGGAGAAATTTTATCGGTGTTTTGATTTGTACGGAGTGTCTGAAAGTGAGCCCCAAGCCTTCTATTTATAGTTGAAGGAGAGGACTCATCGGGGATTACAAATTCCTTCTTCGTGCTCAAATTCCTTGTACACCGCGCTGCAAATATTGCACAATGCGTTAAGCCCGGGGTGTACTGTAGCTAGTTGGGCGCCGCCATAAACCTTCATGGACGCCGCGCCAGAGGGCCCTTTTGGCCGCGCCAGAGCACTATTCCAGCCTTGAATTTTCACTTTTATCCCTCACATTTTATTGTTTTACGCATCCTGCTTTGCATTTTTGCATTTTTTAACTCTTGTAACTTGATATTTGTTAAGTTTAAACAGTTCTTGATATCACATGTCAGAGTTACATATCAGGGGTACGAAATTGGGGTGTCTACACATACGCAACAATTCAGGACTAGGGGCTTTCAAACCTCAGGGGTGTCTTTTTTGCTCATATTGATGCCTTCAGCCCATCCTTGCAAGAGTATGCTCACGAATCTATTTGATCTCTGTTATTTCAAAAGTCCAATCAAGTCCTCAAATCGAGCTTTCCAAAGGTATTTTTATCTATATTCAAGTCTGATAAAATTCTTGCTTCTCCTATATTAGCTTGTAGAGTCTTCTTCTTGATCTTTGAGCACCGTCTATCGCCGAAATATCTGTTATATAAAAAAAATGACGAGTCAACTCATGAAAAAACATGATAAAACTACACGGGTTGATAATGAGTCATTTCGAAATATGGACCCACAAATCATTAAAAATATAAGTTCGATGAAGCAACTTTCTGTCTTGGTGAAAGGTCATCTTCGACCCATTGCGACCGAGCTATTAAATGACACACTGGGGGCTACCACCATACACCAAAGCCTAACCATCTCTAAGATCCAGCTTCCCAAAACTGGGGCTGCTTCACCCTTATATATACATCCATTAAGAGTGACCACTTTATTATCCCAAGAGAGAGAAGACAGATATCTCTTCAAGCACTCTCCCAACTTGCTCAGAAAGGTCAACAACAAAAAAAACAAAAAAAAGAGCAAAAAAAAAAGAAGAGAAGCCTCTCCTGAAGAATTTCCTCAAAATCTCTCTCTCACAAAAAAAAAGAGAGAAAGAGACCAATCACTCTTGGACAACCCCAGCCAAAAGTCGATCTCCCAACCAAGTCCAGAAACCAAATTCTCATCCAAACCCACAGCTTAAAAGGCAGACCAATGATCACTTTGCGATCGCCTTTCCGAAAATAACCAAACCCACAGCCCAAAATGCCTTTGAGCAAGAGGCCCATCAAATCCTCAACCCTGAAAGCTAATCCATCCCAAATACTTAAACACTATACCCTAACCTAGTTGCAACTTATAAGCTCTGTTTCAATCGGTTGTAACGTGATCTGGGTCCAGGACAGAACTCCTTGCTAAAGATACATAAAATTATCAAAAGATAAATGTTAAGTAGGGTCCATGAAACTCATGATACTCGGCGATAAACTCTGAATCATGACTCTTCCTTTTGTCCATTAGAGTCGTCCCACTTTCTCTAAGCATACTCATTTCTATCTCTCACAAAAGTCTCTCCCAATCGAGTCTTTCTAGGGCTGCCTCCATTCAATCTCTTCAGAAACTTGCCCGTCCGATCTTACATGATATTGATTGATCAAATTCATTCTGGGGCTTCTCCTGCTAAACTCATTTCAGTACATAAAGGATTTGATTATTCTCTAGAAACAACTGTCTTTTCCATCTCGCCTGAAGAAACGAAGAAGCTACAAAGGAATGATCCCTAAAAAACAAGTGGCTTATCTTCGCATGCATTGAAAGACCGGCTCCCTATAAGGTAAAAGCTCGCTAGGTTTAAAACTCGAAAAGGCGGCCTACGCAAAAGTTAGAGCACAGAAAAAAGAAATTAAAAAAAACACACAAAAGGAAAAAAAAAAAAAAGTGGCCCCTCTGAGGCATCGATTAGTAGGATTTACTGATCTTCTAATTGAATTCCTTTCTTGAATGATGCACTAGTCAAAAGACCAAAAAGAAACTCTAAACTGCACCTACCTCCATCTCAAATATCACAATCAGCTCCTATACTCATAACCCTTCAAAGCCAACCAGAAGCCACATCTCAAGCTCTGATATTACATTTCCATCACCTTGTCTTATCTTGTCTTAACATGTTTAAGAAACGGATGACACACATGCACATTCAAAATTCTTTTTTTTAATGAAAAAAAAGTTTCATTCGCATGCTTGTATCTTTTGTTTGCATCCTTTTACTGCATCTTATCAGGTCTTCTGCCGCATCGGCCCTTGAAAAAAAAAAGTATAAATGTTCTTCCAGCATCTCGCCAAGGACCTCCTCCCAAAGATCCTCAGCAGCATCATCAAAAGCTACACAAGTCGATCATCGACACCATTCTGCCACAACGCTTCATAATCACCGCTTCTCCTATGCTGGGATAAGCACATTTAAAAAAAAAATCTGCATCGCTTCTCCTATGCTGGGATGAGCACATTTTAAAATTCTGCATCGCTTCTCCTATGCTGGGATAAACACATTTCAAAAATATGCATCGCTTTTCCTATGCTGGGATGAGCACATTTTAAAAATCTGCATCGCTTCTCCTATGCTAGGATGAGCATATTTTAAAAATCAGCATCGCTTCTCCTATGCTAGGATAAGCACATTTTAAAAATCTGCATCGCTTCTCCTATGCTGGGATGAGCACATTTTTTAAAAAAATCTGCATCACTTTTCCTTTGCTGGGAAAAGCCCATTAAAAAAAAAATACTTCTTTCCCTATTATGGGGGAAATTCATTTAAAAAAAAATCGCATCGCTTTTCCCTATTCTGGGGGAAACACATTTTAAAGAAATTGCATCGCTTTTCCCAATTCTAGGGGAGACGCATTCTTTTTTTAAAAAAGTTGCACCGTTTTTCCTATGCTGGGGAAAGCGCATTTTAAAAAGGTTCCATCGCTTTCCCTAGGCTGGGGAAAGCGCATTTTCAAAAGCAGCATTGCTTTCCCTATGCTGGGGAAAGCTCATTTTAAAAAAACAGCATCGCTTTCCCTATGCTGGGGAAAGCTCGTTTTAAAAAGGTAGCATCGCTTTCTCTATACTGGGTAAAACGCGTTTTAAAAAAGCAGCATCGCTTTCCCAATGCTGGGGAAAATCTGTTTTTTAAAAGCAGCATCGCTTTCCCTATGTTGGGGAAAACCCATTTTCAAAAGCAACATCGCTTTCCCTATGCAGGGAAAAGCAAGTTTTAAAAAGGCAGCATCACTTTCCCTATGCTGGGGAAAGCGTGCTTTAAAAAGGCATTGCTTTCCCTATGCTGGGGAAAGCTCATTTTAAAAAAAACAGCATCGCTTTCCCTATGCTGGGGAAAGCCCATTTTCAAAACCAGCATCGCTTTCCATATGCTGGGGAAAGCCCGTTTTAAAAGTTCTCACCAGCTTTCTCCATGCTGGGGAAAACGCGTTTAAAAAAAAAAGCACCATTACTTTCCCTATGCTGGGGAAAGCGCATTTAAAAAAAAATGTGGCATCGTTTTCCCTATGCTGGGGAAAGCGCATTTGAAAAAGGTTCCATCGATTTCCCTATGCTGGGAAAAGCGTGTTTTGAACAGTGGTATCGCTTTCCCTATGCTGGGGAAAGCTCATTAAAAAAAAAAGAAGGAAAAGAAACGGCATCGCTTTTCGCTTTCCCTATGCTAGGGAAATCACATTTTGAAAAGCAGCATCGCTTTCCCTATGCTGGGGAAAGCGCGTTTCGAAAAATGGTATCCCTTTCCCTATGCTAGGGAAAGCGTGTTTTGAGAAAAGGTCCCATCAGTTTTGCCTATGATGGGCAAAACGCATCATCTTGGCATCCCACCTAACAACTGTTTGTTTGCATTTGTGCGAACTACGTTCGGTCTGATTCCTTTGATAAGGATACGTAGGCAGCCTATTTCAATAGGCACGACCGTCGCAGCATGCTTGTTTTGGCTTTTGGCCAAACTACGTTTGGTTTAATTCCTTTTATTAAAGGATACGTAGGCATCCTACCTCGATAGGTCCGACCATTAGAGCATTTAATTTGCATATCTCCTTAAAAACTACGATAACCTACTATAACTGACTAAATATGTCTAGGATATGTGGGTTTTGGTTAGCATTACAAACTGTTGCATTATAACTGCTACCTGTTGCATTTCTCCCCATTATAATTGCATGAAATTGGAGAGTCTATTTCTTATCAACAATGTTCGTCTACTCAGTAAGCTTCGGGTTACCCGTAGACTCCATCGTTGAGGGGCTCTGTAGACACCCCAATTTCGTACCCCTGGTACGTACTTTGACATGCGATATCAAGACCTGTTAAAACTTAACAAATTTCAAGTTACAGGGTTTAAAAATGCAAAAGACAAAGCAGGATGCGCAAAACAGTAAAATGCAGGGACTAAACTGTCAAAAGTGGCTGAAGATTGGAGAGTCGGCGCGGCCTAAAAGAGCTCCTGGTGCGGTGCCCAATATGGGTGGTTTTGGCGCCCAAAATTGCTACAGTGCGCCCAAAAATGCTACTGTAGTGCTACAGTGTGCCCAAACTTAACGCATTGCACAAATCTTGCAGCACGCGGTACAAGCAAAAGCAGCATAAAGAAGGAAAAGTAATTCCCTAGATGTCCCTCTCTCAGCCTATAAATAGAGTTCCCGAGGTTCCCTTTCAGCACACCGAAAAATCCCCAAAAGCTTTCAGCGTTGTTGTTACGCTGTGAGAATATTGAGCAATCAGTGAGCGATAGTGAGCGCCCTCTCCTATAAAGCCTCAAAGCTCTGCCAAAACTCCTCCAAATGCAAAACCAACCGGTCAAAATGATCCTTAGCCCCCCCCCAGCTAGGTATCCACCTTATTTCCCCGGTCTAAAAATCTCGAAAAGAGTAGTTGCTCTACCCGAGTAAAACTGCCAAATCCGCTTGAAACAAGCAGTTGTTCTGCCCGATTTCCGCCAGCAGCAAGCACGCAGCAGCAAAAAGGCAAGCAATTGCTCCGCCCGTTTGACGGTGCCCAGAAGCAACCTTCGGAAGCAGTTACTCTGCTCGAACCGCAGCAGCAGCAAAGCAAAAAAAAAGACTCCCTCTCCCGAGAAGGACAGAGCGAGCACAGCACGCTCTAAAAGGTGAGCCTTTAAGAGCGTTATTTATTAAAAAAAGCTATTTTCCATTTGGCCCAATGTAAAAATGTAAGTCGTTGTGCTTCCCGGATTTATTTAGAAAATAGCATTAAAAAGAGTCATTATTATGGCCAAATATTTTTAAATGTATTTGTAAATTACTGGAAGGAAGCGGCTGCAAGTCCATAAATAATGTAGACATGGATGTATTTGTTTTCTTTTCTATCTTTTAATGTTTTATTTATTTGCTAAATAAATATAACAAAAAGCATATGTTAGCCAAAAACTGTTTTTGAGACCGAAAGGGCGAGTCAGGTGCCTAACACCTTCCCAACTCGTAACTTAGCCTCCGAACCCGTTTTTTGCACTCTCTGATTTTATTTTTGGTTTTTTCTTTATTTTCTCCTCAAAATAAAGATGGCGACTCTATCAAAACATTTTGGATCGCAGTGAGGCCTCACAACATCCTTTCTTATTATTTTCCGTTTTCCCCTAGAAAAGGAAGAGTAGGAATGAAAGGGTGATGTATTCATATATCCTGGTATCCCCTAAAAAAGGGATAACTTGATATAGAAAACTCAAAGCACTAATAGTGTTCCGAAATAGGCCTTAACGCAATTTTTATAAAGTCTGTAGTGGGGCACGCAACATCCTTTCTTGCACTTTCTATTTTCCCCTACACAAGGGAAGATGCAAATGAAAGGATGATGTATTCATGCATCCCGTTATCCCCTAAAAAAGGGATAACCTGATACAGAAAACCCATAGCTCCCATAACGGACCAAAAATCACTAAAGTTACCGAGGCGTATTCAACGTGCTTCATGACAGCACCCTTTCCGCATTTTTAATTTCTTCTTCCCCTAGAAAAGGGAGGATGGAATGGAAAGCGTGGTGTCCACACCGCATGCCACATTCCCCTAACCAAGGGCGCGCGGGGCGCGGGCGCACTCCGGGGCACCCACACATGCTCCTCTTCTTCTAGATTTTCGAGAGTCTGTTAAGTACAAAGGTGGATTTCGTTTTCAACGAATGTGGCTTGACCACCCTGACTTCTTCCCTTTTGTGACTGATCAGTGGAATCGTCCATGTTGGGGCACGGGTATTGCTTTATTATATGGGAAATTGCGCTGTCTTAGGTCTGCTCTTCGTGACTGGAATTGCGGGGTATTTGGTAATGTCCAATGCAATATTGCTTCCACCCAAGATGACATTCTACAGCTAGAGATGGATTTACAGGCTGAGGGAGGTGCGGCTGTGGAGGAAGGCTTGAACACAGCGAAAAGTCGCCTCAATCAACTCTTGGGCTGAGAAACGGAGATGGTTGAGATGAAATCTCGCCAATTATGGGTGTGTGAGGGGGATCGTAACACGTCCTTTTTTCATGCCAGTATCATGGACAGAGCGCAATGGAATGTCATACGGCTTCGGCTTCCTGATGGAACCTTTAGTGAGGACCCGGGTTAGATTGGTTTAATGGCTGAGACTTATTTTGCAAATATCTTTGCGACATCTAATCTTATCATAGAAGAGGATTTGTTTGATGGGTTTCCTTCTAACGTCTCAGTGGATGATAATAATACTTTGACGGGTGCGCCGACTGAAGAGGAGGTGTGGGAAACTATTAAATCTCTCAGTCCTACCAGTGCTTCGGGGCCTGATGGTTATACAGGATGGTTTTTTCAGGGTTGTTGGTCGATTATTAAATGGGAAGTTATGGGGGCGGTTTTGGATTTTTTTAGGATGGTGAATTGCATTGAGGTATTTCCTCGGCAACTATAATTCTCCTTCCAAAAGTGGTGAGTCCTAAGAGCTTGGGGGATTTAAGGCCGATCAGCTTATGTAATTTCACGGCAAAATTATTTCTAAAATATTGGCCACTTGGTTAGCGCCGCTGCGTCCTACTCTAATTTCAGATCAACAGTCGGGTTTTGTGAAAGGGCGCAGTATTCAAGAGAACATTCTACTGGCACATGAACTAGTTCAGCGTGTAGATACAAAAACTCGTGGTGGTAATGTGGTGTTCAAAATAGACATGTCGAAAGCGTATGATAGATTGGAATGGGGTTTTCTTCAGTCTGCTCTTCAAGCATTTGGTTTTAGCTCGAGTTTTCGCGAGTTGATTCAGAAGTTGCTCTGTAACAGTTGGTATTCTTTTAAAATTAATGGGACAACATCGGGTTTTTTCAAAGCCAATCGAGGGTGAGACAGGGTGATCCAATTTCTCCTTTGTTATTCATTCTCGCGCAATAGGTTCTTTCATACAGTATTAACCGGGCTGTTTTTTAAGGTTTGATTCAACCCTTCATGCATGGTCGAAGGTGTTTTTTGATTACGCATCTTTTTTATGCGGACAACATGCTTCTTTTTTGTAATGGTTCCAAACGCTCGATTTTGGGTCTTAAGAAGGTGTTGCGGGTTTATGAAAGTTCTTCGGGGCAGCGTGTTAATAATAGTAAAAGCGGTTTCTTTTCCTCGAAACATTGCTCGTGTAGGCATGTCTTGCGTATTGAGGGTTGGTCGGGATATGATCACAAGGTTTGGCCAATGAATTATCTGGGGCTTCCTCTATTCAAAGGTCGTTTAAAAAGATCTTACTTAGAAGATTTGGAGCGTAAGGTGAGGGCAGAATTCTGGGGTGGCATAACAAGTTGCTCTCCTTTGGCAGAAAAGTCACGCTCCTCAAGTCTATCTTGTGTAGTCTTCCCATATATGCTTTGGCTACTTTACAGATTCCCAAGTCAGTCGTTCACCGAGTTGAACAGAAAATGGCAGACTTTCTTTGGAGTGCTAGTGGTGAACACCGTACGCACTGGATAGCTTGGCACCGTGTGTGTTAGCCTGTAACAGAGGGATGGCTGGGTATTCGACCTCTTGTCCAGGTAATGGACTCTCTTCACGCCAAACTTGCTTTGAGGGCTCTCAACATGCAAGGTCTGTGGGCTCGGTTTTGTGTGGGCAAATATGGGTTGGATGAGGTGGATGGTTCGCGATATGTTACTCCGTCATGGAAAGCAATCTTGTCCCAGCTAACTTTAGTTCGTCAGAGAAATCGGTGGGCAGTTGGTCAAGGGACTATATCTTTTTGGGATGATAATTGGTGTGGAGCTAGGTTGATTGGCCCGCTTCCATTGGACCGTACTCTCTCGGTTGCAACTGCGATGCAATAGCTTGATGATATTCTTCCTGTAGTTCCTTCCGCTTTTCAGTGTCTGGTCCAATAGATTAGGTGTGATGCTTCCAGGCCTGACAGGTTGATTTGTGAACTAACATCGTCGGGTGATTTCAAAGCCAGCATTTTTTGGAATCACTATTGGTTCTCCAGTTCGTTAAGGCGTTGGGCGCAAATTATCTGGCAGTCTTGGCTTCCAATGCGAGTGAGCTGCTTTATATGGAAACTATTTCATAATGCTCTCCCCGTGGAAGCTAATATTCAGGCTCGCAGGGTGCCGTTAGTTTCGCATTGTCGCTGTTGCGGGGATATGCCTTCAACGAAGTCCATTACTCATCTCTTTGTTCATTCTTGGGTGGCGACCAGCTTATGGTCGTTCTTTGCGTAGCGCTTCCATTTAACCAAGCATTACACCAATCTTGATCACCTATTCAATATTTGGTCCTCAGTTTTTCTCCGGTCTCAGATAGGGGCGACGATGCTGAGTATTTTTGCCTTCACGTGATGGGAAATCTGGAAGGCGATGTGTGCTGAAATTTTTGAAAACAGGAAGATGCTTGTGAATCAGATAAAGGCTCGAGTTCTTGAAGGGGTTAGAGGAGCTATGTTCTGCTTCACCCCGAAGTCCATAAGCAATCGTGTGGCATGTGTAGCCTTACAGTCTATTCAGTTGTTGATTAGGCAGGTTAATGTTAGGCAGGGGATTTAGGTGCGATGGTTGCCCCCGGAGTCTGGCTACAAACTCAATACGAATGGTTCGTCTAAAAATGGGAGGTGCAGAGGAGGCGGGGTAATTTGGGATGCTCAGGGGGTGTTTTTTTGTGCCTTTTCTAGTGCTTACGGGCAAGGTACGAATATCCGAGCGAAAATTATGGCGCTTAAAGAGGGTCTTCAGCTTTGTCGTTCTTTTATGCTAGACAATGTAGTTGTGGAGTCTGATTCGTTAACGGCAGTTAATGTTTTATCTAAAGGTCATCAGGAGATGTGGAGGTATGTTTATTTGCTTCGAGATTGTCGGGAGGTCGTAGGCGGATTTAGGTGACAACATGTCTTTCAGGAGCAGAATATGGTGGTTGATCGTTTAGTTGCTTTCGCTCACGAGCATGGGCGTCAGATTTTTATTTTTTTGACTATTTAGGCTTACCTGTAATGGTTAAACGGGCTTTGGCTTTTGATGTAAGACCCCGAACCTTCACGTGTTTGAGTTACTTGTTTTGCGGATTGAATGACCATTTCACCTCGTGTCTCACTTGATATGATAACCTTGAGGCGAGTAGGTGTAACGCCCCGTATTCTTGCATGTGCTTTGTATGCTTGTCTTCTTGATTTCTTGTCGATTGTGAGCATGTTTACCTAGTTTATAAATGTTTTAGAATCATTCTTAAGTCATTCTTGAAGTTCTTAACATGTTTAGAATCGCGTACGCTTGTTTGTTGAATCGCCGGTTCGACCGTGTTGATTTTGGCCTTAGCGATTCCCCTCGTTGCTCGTATTGCCTCTATTTCGTCGTACGAAGTGTCCGTTGAGTTCTTGGCTTATATTCAGGTCTTAACCATGTTTAAACAAGTCTTTTTCATGCCCAAGTCATCTTAGTTTGATTGGTGTTTGATTGTAGTTTGATTCGTTGATCATTCGTCGCGTGAGTTGAGCCTTGTTCTATCTTGTTCCGGGTGTTGTTCGGGTGCGTTTCCGACTCGTTTTGAGTAGGGTTAGACCTTAGAATGATTGCCCATAAGTTTGGGATCAATTAGGACAAGTTTAGACCAAGTTTTAGAGGTTCTGGAGCCGAGGCGGCCGCATGGAATCTTGCGAGGCGCCCGCCTCAAATGCAGGGAGCAATTTCAAAATGGACTGAACTTGGTTGAAGCCTCAGCAAGTGAGGCGCCCGCCTGGGCACAAATGAGGCGCCCGCCTCACCTTACTGATGTGCAATTACGGGATTTTTTCCCTGTTTTGAGTTTGACGTGAAAAACCTATTCTACCCCCATTTTAATCACTCCCTTTTGCCTTGTCCACAACTAGGAAGGGTAGGATTGTCTTCCCTAACCCTTTATAATCTAATTTCATCCTCTTCCTCCCTCATTTTTCATCATCCACCGTGAGTTTGGAGAGAGAGGGAGAAGGAGCTTCCATGGGAGATTTGCCGATTCCCGGAGTTCCGGCCATCGGATTGTCGAGCCGCGACCACCATCGCGAAGCCCTCGCCGAGTAGAGTCTTTCCCCTCGGTTTGTTTTCCACTTCCTAGACGTTTGTGGCTCGATTGAGGTACGTTACTTAAGCCCTAGTTTCTCTCTCTACATGCCTCTTGATGATAGGTTGTTAGAGACTTGTTCCTTGTGATTTATCGTTGTTATACATGTCAAAATGATATGTTTTTATGGATATCAATAGATTTTGGTTAAGGGTTTGAAACCAAATGGGTTATTGAGTATATTGGAATTGTTATGATTTAAGATTTATTTTTTTGTTGGGTTAGAAACCCGGATAAATTGTAAATCCCGAATTTATGCCTCGAACTAGAAATTTGGAACTTTGTAGTTTAATCCAAATGAAGTCAATTAATTATAAAATTTGTTATTTGAACCTTAGGATAAATTCCTATATCTTCTTGTGTTCATTGAATCTCAATTACGAAATTTTGAGAATTGCTCGGGTGAGACCAAATTGGTAATAAGATTGATTCTTGGCTTAGGACTCTAATTGAGTCTCTTGAATGATGTTAAGTGCGAGATTATCGCTAGTTCTTGGGTGGTTTATGTGTGAGTCGAGAATGCGTAACTCGAATGAAAGACGTTTTGAATGGGTTCAATTATGAACTAGAACCAATAATACTAGTTGGACTTTTAATGAAGTCCCAAGATTCGTAGGAATGTAATATGTGACTTTACTTGGGAACCTTGTTAACATCCTTGGAAAATCCGGGATTTCTTCGTGACAATTCTCCCTTAGGAAGGATATTTGAATCGTGTATGCCTTAGTACCCTCTATGATGAGAATCTTGAGTTGTCGTAAAGATGACTGAATAATCATCCAAGTCATGTGTGTGGTGATGGACTTATGAAGTACCATCACATGGTTAATTGATGAATCTTGAGTTGTCTTAAGTCTTCTGTCCTTCAAGAAGTGCATGCTTGATCTTTAGTTCTTAGGGAACCTCGAGGGGATTTTATAATGTTATCTATCTTATGATTCTATGGAACTGAGCTTGATAAGGTTTGTTGTGAATGATGCATGAACCTCTATGTCTACTTGAGATTATGATCTTTAAGCATATTGTGTGTCTTATCTTCATAATTATCTTCCTATTGAGTATCAACGTGCTTTGATATATGATTCTATTAACAAATGGAATTTCGAACTTGAAATTGAACTAAGCTTGGTTGGACGATAATCAACTTAGGTTTCCGCCTTTTATACGTGACTTAGTGATTTTGAACTAAGGTTCCTAAATGGAACGAGAACTTAGCTATGCCTCAAACAAGAACCTAGAAAGGAGTCTTGGAACACATATAGTGTTCAAACTCTATTTGATTGGAATTTTAGAAATGACTCGACGGAGTCGATGCTAGTGAGTCATTTAACAATACCGACTCAACGATCAACCCCTACGACGCCTGAAATCCGTTTAACTAGAATACTAGTTTCGAGATTCTTGATTTAATTCATGCTCATGCTTGATTATTAGTCGTAAAGAATAACATGCCCACCTGACTTGAATGAAATCGCTATTACCGTGCTCGTCCTTGCTTGATTTCTTAAATAAGTAAATATTACTTGTTTTTCCCAATAAGTCCAGCTGGCATACTTGTCTTGTCCTATCTTGTCTTCCCTGGTTGACAATTCGTCTACCGTTACGAATCATGAGATTCGTGATAGTGATGGGTTGCCGAACCAGAAACGTGCAAACCCCTCCATTCTTGATCACTTTGGAGAAGAGTACCTTGTGTAACCATTAGGGCGCTTGGAATAATACTATCCTTGGTCGATGTACCATCTCGTACATCCGAAGACGTTCTGATAACAGTTTATATTGCGGGAGCTACATTGCGGCACCAGATTTATATCATATCCTCTTATATGTGGATTTCTTCTAGTACTTGTGAAAATCAAAGTGCTATCATGAATATGTGCACTAAATGCCTATATATACTTGTTCTTGATCGCTTGACGTTCGTGATAGGCCCGTGAATTGTATGACACGTATGTATGTAGATATACATACTCCTACTTGATTACCCCATGATTGCCTTCATATGTATATATATGTAGATATACATACTCCTACTTGATTACCCCATGATTGCCTTCATATGTATATATATGTAGATATACATACTCCTACTTGATTACCCCATGATTGCCTTCATATGTATATATATGTAGATATACATACTCCTACTTGATTACCCCATGATTGCCTTCATATGTATATATATGTAGATATGCATATCCTTACATGATAAACTTCCATGAATGAATTATCTGGTACATAAACGAGTTTATATACCTACACTTGATAATCCTATGAGAGACTTGGTATATGTATATTTATAAATATGCATACTTCTACTTAATTATTCTATGAGAGACTTGGGATGTTCTACAATAAGATATACATCCATAATCATGATTATTCTTGTGCCTTGCTCCCTGACTTGTTTGATTGTTTGTGAACAGGGGATTCACCCTGATTCATCTTGGTAGTCTGGTAAAGGAACGATTTTCATACAGTACAACCCGACTTACTGGGTCTTCGTCGTAACACGATATCATTTCCTCTTATGGCAATATTCAAATTATGTCATATTGTTTAGTAGTAACGTACTGGGTCATTATGACTCATCCCGTACTTTGTTTTCTAGTTGCAGTTCAGGAGTCGTATTGAGGACGCATAGTACGTGACCGTAGCAGACCACGCAGTTGATCGGCGCTCGAGCTTAATGCGTGTGTTCGTGATTGTAACGATCGATATTTCCGAGTAGTAGCTTGTGGACTCCTATCTCATCTAGCATCCTTGACTTGTATATCATATTTTACTATTCTTGTGAGCTCGTTGTATTGTAAGGTTATTTAGACTTCTGATCGGGTAGAATACTTGGGTTTTGATTTGGTTCTCCATTGGGCCGACGTGTTGTGTCGTTGCTCATAGCCTTGGTTTTTATATTCAGTTGTCTCCCAGGCACGCGGTAGCTTTGGGGCTTTTCTCTATCCTAGTTATTATTATTGTTGGTTAACCCCGGCATGCTTTAGCCGTGGGTAAGTGTTATTCGGGTTGGTCCCTTCTTTGAAGCCGGAGTGCCGATGGTTTGTCCGGCGTCTGCAATGTTGCGGCACGCGAGTTTCTTCTTCTTTCCTTCGTGAGATTTATGTCTCTCTTGGTATCTTTGGCCTTGGTTTCGAGCTTCATAGCTCGGGACTACTTTTCCATGTCGCTTCCGCATACTGAATTTTGTAAACCCGTATTTTTTAGTACGGCCTTATATTTGTGTTTCGAGCTTTTGTTAGCTCGACTGTCCGACTCGCACTATTAATTTATAAGTGCTTGTCCTCTTCTTGCCTTGTCCTAGCGACGTGACCTTGGGATTCCGTTCCGGAATCCGGGTCGGGTCGTCACATTTGATGACTCGAGTTTACATAGTTTTAGGAAATAGTAGTTTTTCTTTCTGTTTTAGACCTTTTTTGGTCCTTTGATTTCATCTTTATTCTCGAGGTTCAGGCTCCTTTGTTCCCCGGTGTGGGGTAAGGCCGGTTGTCCCCTCTGTTTATTTGATTTTATTTTAATAAAATCTGCAGATGTCGTCCTGCTTCCTAAAAAAAAAAAAAAAATTCCCTGATGTCATACCTGATCCTGACCCAGAGCCAACATCTCAAGCTCCTTCTTACCCTGTGTCCATTTTCTTCCCTCCAAACCCTGAGGATGCAGACATCCTCACCTTTCAGCTCTTCTCCAGTGCTCCAGGCTCTTCTCAGACACCTGCCCCTGAGCCTGCTGACCTTTCTCCACCTGGCACTCTTTCTACTTCAGCAAAGTTGGATCTGTTATATGTTCATCATCTCCAAATGAAAGCATCCCTCATACATCACACTAATCAACTTGCCACTCTTCAGCAACAGGTTGATTCTCTTCTCCCTAATCTTACACAGATCATCACAACTGAAGTGCATGCTGCCATTGCTGCTGGTGCATCTAGAGAAGCTCACATGGATGACTGGAGAACAATCCTGCTTTATCAGCAAGAATGGACAAACAGGACCTTCAATACTGAAGCTACATTGCTTCAAACCATTTAGGAGGAGAAGAAATAGAGAGCAAGAGCTGATACATACTTCGCTGAGAACAAGATTCTTAGACAAAGACTTGGTCTTAAGCCTTCTCAGTCAGTGACTGCACCTGAAGCTGAAAGGGAAGCTGAAAAAGATGATGATGATGCTGAGAAAGAACCAGAAGCTGAAAAGGAAGCTAAGGCTGAAAAGGCACCTAAAGCTGATGTTGGTCCAGCAGTTGCTGCTTAAGCTGAAAACCCCACTTAAGGATCCACATCAACAGCTGAATGAACTCTCTCTCTCTCTCTCAAAACTTTAAATTTTAAGACATCCGTTTTACTTGTAGTAGATAATTAATTTCTCACTGGTTTTAATTTCTTGTTACTTTATTTTATATGTTATCTGCTTGGCTTATTAACATCTATTTTGCAGGAACATAAGTTCTTTAATTGCTCTCTGCTTTCAAGTGAATGGTTTTAAGCAAATAGGAGAAGATTGTTGAATCTTGCCTTAAATTAAATTTGCTTAAAATCATTCCACTTGTTGTCAGCCAAAAACTTATAAATTAGTTCATTTTGGTCAGCTTATGGTTTAATTCTTTGTCAGTCACTTATATTAGCTGACCATAGTTTTTAAAGTGTTAGCCTCTTGACCTCATTTACTTGAACATTCTCTAGTACTAACACTTTCTTATTTTGTGTTTTGGTAGATATTCTGTACACTATCTTTCTAACAGGATCCTTGTGATATTGTGAGAAGATACGTATGTATAGCTTAACACATTTCAAATTCAAATGTGTTCCTAACGGGATGTTCTTCAAGTTCATCTATAAATACCCTCAGGAATGAATTGAAGACACACTGAAGTCTGAAGCATTCATACTCTCAAAAAAAATCTCTCAGTGCTTTGCCTTCTTAAACTTTAGCGAGATATATTCTTCAATGATAATTTCCTTCTTGTTATTGTGTAGACAAACACTGAGTGATTCACTTCATATTCTTTAGAAATTAGTTAGTTTGTCTCACGAGTATGATTGTATTTCAATCATACTCCATAAACACTGGTCTTTTGTTGTACACTGATCCATTAGAGATCATCTAGATTTTTTAATAAAATTAGTGCACTTCAAAAATCCAAGTTTGACCAACTTGGTAGTGGACGTAGCAGTTTTTACTGTAAACCACTTCAATTTCTCTGTCAGTTATTTCATCAGCCCCTACAAACTGATCTAACACTTAAAAAGTCTTGATCTACTTAAGTGTCAGTCAATTATTTACATAAATTGTTTATTTAATTGTTTTGATAAATTGTTCTTCAGTTCCTTCTTTGTATTCAATGATCTATTATTAAAAGGAAATTTTTAATAACCATTGTGTCAGCCAGCTGACCATTTTTCATCAGCTTCAGCTCCTTCAAAACATCAGCCAGCTGACACAGTATCAGCTGACTGACAAAATTACCTTTTCTGCTACAAACTTTTAAAGTTTATCAAGTCAACCCTCAAAGTTTTTAAAAGGCTATTCACCCCCCTCTAACCTTGTCAGTTGCCAACTGGACTTACAGACAACCACCACAACTACCAACCACAAGTATTGACTTTGGGTGGGTCAATTTAATCCACTTAGTGGGGTCTGGACTCCTCCTATCATCTCCGTGAATGGGGGTCCGCATATAAGCACCCTCATCCCCCTCATTAGTGGTTGTATGTGCTCGATCGGCCTTTCTGCGTTAAAGCGATCCACAACCATGTTACGTACTCTACCCAGATCCTCTGCCTGTGCTGGATGTTTCCCTCGTCGACGTCTGGGTTCTATCTATTACAAAAAAGTAAATACAACTTAAGTTATGAAGTGATGAGTAATCTATAAAACATTATATTACATCTATCACACATACACACACACATATATTACATCTATTACATAAGTTTTTTTTTTCTTTCAAAAAACATGTTTTTCAACAAAAAACACAAAACATCCGCTACTTTTGGTTCTATTTCAAAAAAATAATTAAAACTTAAGTTATGAAGTGATAAGTTATCTGTATATATATACACACATATATTACACATATCACATAATATTTTTTTCAAAAAAAAACATGTTTCTTTTAAAAATAGAAAACATCCACTACAGTATAGTGGTTTTCGTATAATACAACTACATTTTTAGCTTTGACAATTCAGCAGCTGTTATAAAATAACCACAAACTTATGACAAAGAGTGTATTAGAGAAAGAGAGTTTTATTCATAGTGAAGGATTCGGGGTGATTGATAACTTTAGGCTCCTCGGTATTTATAGCCGAGCAGCACACATACAATCAACTATCAGTCACTGACTGAAGATTCAGTCTCATTTAGTCATCATTATACTCATCATTCACTGACTTGTCGACATACATTAGCCACCAGCTGATGAAGAAATCACTTAAACACATCAGTCACCTAGTCAACTTTCCGACTGGTGTTTTCGCAACTGAAGTTCCATCCGCCCATTGAGAGTCTCACGACTGAAGCATCAACCACCAATGACAAAGTGCCTTCAAAAGGATCTACTAAACAGGAGGAGAACATGTTAGATTAAGGAAGAAAGGAGGAAAAGAGGAAACACATGACTCAAGAATGAAAATATGAAAACTCATCAGCTAGACAATCAGTCAGTCAATTGATGCCCTTTCCAACAAATACCTTCCATCCTTATCAGCTGACAAGTTTGCAGATGAATTAGCCAATCACCCAACTGACATCTCAATTGAAGCTGATAAGAGCATCCCCATCGTGTTGTAAATGCATTTCTTAGTGCTTTGGAAGACTCCCTAGTGGCCACCTAATTGTCCACTTAGGAGAGAGATACATATACAACTTCCTCAATAGGAAGTTCCTATTCGTCAGAAAATGCAGGGAAGGTGGGCGACTGTAAGAATGTGAAAGCACGGATTCTCAATAGAGGTCAATGTGATTACCAATGTAGCTGTGATTGTAGCTACAATGGCAAACACAATGAAACAGCAAATAATAGCAAACAGTAGCAGCGGAAGATTGATTAAAATCACAGCTTCAAACAGTAGGATTTGAAAACAGGTTTTTACCAAAAACAATCTACAAGTTTAATACTTGTAGATCAAGCCTAAAGGCCACACAAATTTCACTAATAATATCAAAGTTTTACACGGAAAAATCTTAGTGAAATTACTAGTAAAAATTCTCACAAGACAATGTATCTTCGAGAATAAAAACCCACATAAAACAGCTAAACCAAACGTGGGAAATAAACAAACACAGCTTCCTTATAAACAAGAACAGGAAGCACAAAAGCTTTTCGAGAAAAGCCTGTCAATGTTGTAACATTGACCTTGAATGGAGCTTTTGTTCTGGAAGAACTGATTCTGTATGTTAAGTTTTCTGGTCTAGACGCCTTGCCTTGATTCTCTCTTGCAAGCTCTGCATCAAACCCGTATTCCAGCCCTCAATATATATGCGGCAACCCCTACAAACACACGGCAAAAGATACCACATTCTACAAGGAAAAGGATTAGCAATTCAATGGAAAAATCACCAACTTACCAAAACTTGCAAGATTTTTCTTACCAATTATGAGGAAAGAAAAGAGTCTTGGTTTGACTAGGATACTTCCCAAGATTTAGTTACTAAAAATAATGTAGCCGAAATCTACAAAGAGATCTTGCTACCAAAAATTAACTAAACTAAATCTAACACAAAATTCTAAGTCCAAAATTAACACTAACTAATTAAAAACCTACTTTGACCAAGAAAGGTGAAAGCAAGATAAAATAGGCCTTGCCTATTTTACCCTTACAATCACCCCCTTTTTGAGCATTTCTGGTCAAATCCAAATCAAGTGTTACCAAGACCAATAGCCAAAGATTTCCTGCAAAGATTTAGAGATGATAAACACCCCCTAAACATGATATCATAATTAACCAGACATAACAAACCATAAGCATTGTTTATAGTTACAGATTACAAACCAAGGGGCAATGTAAATGTGCAGAACAACCAACATCACAAGTTTTCAAAGACATAAGATGACAACCATGAAAAATGAGATAACCACAGATTACACAAAATCAGTTTTGCTGAGCTTCAGGATCAGCTTCGGCAGCAGCATCAGGTGCAGTAGAGACAGCTTCAGGAACACTTGCATCTTCACCCCCTATTTGACCAGAATTAAGAGCTAACCAGGCTGTATACTGAGCAGCTAAAGTGGTGAGAAGAGAAGACTGAGCAGTCAGAATAGCTAACTGAGATTGAACCATTTGCAGCTGTGCAGTTACAAAGGCAACAGACATTGGGGCTGTTGGATGTGCAGTCATGACTGATGTTGTAACATTGGATGAAACATTTGATGGAACATGCACTGAAGGTGAGGCAGTTTGTTGTGAAGGGCCAGGTGCAGAAGATGTAGGGACATAAGGATGAATAAGAGGCAAGTTAACAACCCTATCTCCCCTTAATAATTTTGCAGAAATATGAAGGGGTTCAAGAAGGGGTGACAATCTTGTAGAAGGTAGAGGAGAGTAGCCCTGAGACACTAGAATTTTATAAATTAGAGATGGGAAGATTAGAGACCTTTTGTCTCCCTCAGTTTCAGCCATGGAGGAGATTTTTCTAAACACAAAATATCCAAAATCAAAAGGGGCATGAGTTCCAATCATGTAAAGCACCTTAGCATGCTCCTTAGTAATGGTGTTGGAATTGGTTGTGGGAGACCAGTTTGCACAACAGATTTTATGAAGGAAGGCATAAAGTGAGGAGAGTTGGGAGGTGCCAAGAGAGGTGCCTTTTACAGGCCATTTGGACAGCTTTCCACCAGTCATTTCAAAAACACAAGAGTTCAGATCAATGTCCATTTCAAACGGTCCAGATTCTGGTGTGTTTAGAATAGAATTGATAACAGAAGATGAAAAAGTATACCATTTGCCCCTAATAAACACCTTTTCATAATGAACATCTGAAGGCAAACAGATACGTTTTTCAATATTGGCATAAAACTCATAGATCAATTCCCGAAAATAAGGAGATGCAGAAGTAACTGTGCCTAACAAACCTCTTTCAGAGAAAAATGAGGTAAGATTATGTGCATTCATTTCAGTGGACAAGATATTTCTTTCATCTACGATATTTCTAGAAGTATTGTGTTGAGTAGAAGAAGATTTAGTCACAAAGTTTAGGGAGAAAGGAGTACCCATTGACTTAGACCGCTTGGATGTTGCTGCTTTTGTTGCAACATTGGTACCTGCAAGCCGACTTCGAGTGAATCTGACAGGAATTTCTTCTGAATCAACACTGACTTCAGGTGTTGCCTCTTTGCTTTCAAAGTTCTTATCAGAACTGTCATCAAAGTCTGATGAACTGGGTTGTCTGGGCATAGCTTCTGGCTGAGGCTGTGGAGATGGACCAGACGGGGAAGAAGCCACGTTCTTCAGCTTGACCAGATACTCAGCTAGAGTATCGTCTTCATCAGAAAAAGTGATATCATCATCTGAGGCAGAGGGGAGCTTACTTCAACAGCAGAGGATTCTCTTGGTTGTGGTGATGACTCTGACGGGAATACAATGCGATGAGAGGGAATAGGATAGTCATCATCCCTGATGTCTGCCGAGGCTGGAGTAATTTTTGGGGAAGCAGGTGGAGATGAGGGCTCTCGAACAGAAGGAGTCGAGCCAGTCGGCGGGATGAAATCTTCGTCTTCTGGGTCGCTTTCAATTACCACCGATTCTTCAAAAATACCTTTGGCAATCTTGTGTTTCTTGGCTGCTTGGACATCAGCTACACTTGGGTTCTCATAGTTGGATGGTATACCACGAAGCCTCTTTGATTTACGGTGCTAGGGTTACCGATTGGAGAAAATCCAGATAGATCCCCAGGATTGTCTACATCGATTGCATTACCCTTTTCGCCTGGAAGGATTATTGTCAGAGGTTCGGGAAAAGACTGAGCCACTATCATTGCGGTGGCTGGATTTTATGGTGATGAAAGGGGGCTGGATGTAGCTTCATTGAATGCTACATCAGCGGGTGATTCTGTTCTTGAAGAGTTAGGAATTGACGAGGAAGAGGCCATTGGAAGATTCTTAGATGGAGAAAGAATGAGATGAAGAGAGAAACTGGATTCGGAAGATGAGGGAAAACTGGATTTGATCGCCGGAATATGAGAAAGATAGCTTTTGTGAATTGTGACCTGTTTCTCTGCAAAATTAGCACTAATACTCCACTAAACTCAATTAGCCGTTGAGTCATTAATGTGAGAGAAGGTGGGGAGACTTAAAACAGAAAATCAAATTTCAAAGATTTGGATAAAAATCAAATGCTAACCTCCAATAGAAATATGATAAAAATCTGTTGTTATGATCATGAGAATTATGTGGAGAATGTAATGAAGTAAACCAATAACCAATATCTGATTTCAAAAAATTTTGAATTGTACAAAATTGATCAAGTATTTTAAGAATGCACAATACATACTTAACCAAAATTGTAATCACACAAGTCTGCCAAACACAGTCAATATTACCAGTTCAGATCCTCATGAAGAACACAACAGATTAGACAACCACATAAAATATTGACTTTGTGAACAATGAAGCAAAAGTGCACTAATTAGTTGAACAGAAACTTAAGGGGCTGATATTCAACAACTATATGACCTAGAAAACATGCCTAACATGTGCAGAAGAAATAAACAAATGAAAGAATGCAAACACACACATGTGATATGTCTAGATCATCTGAATGTAGTTCCCAATGTAGCTGCATTGGAAAACACATTCGCCAAAATTGTGATTTTATGTCCAAATTCTCATCTTTTCTTCACCAAATTAACACATATACTCCTATAATCACAATAGGTACTTTATTTCCCTACGAGAATAGCTTTACTTTATTTCAAGCTAATTCAGCAAACACCACTAGGAACCTTTCACACTATTTACCAAGGGTAGCAACTTAACTTATTGATCAACCCATGAAATCCGAGGATTCACAGCTCCAAAAAAAAGATGCCACAACCTTGTCCATAGGTAGCTCTTTTCCGTTAGGTAGCTTTCACACTTTGTCAATTAAAGGGAGTCAATTTAGTCAAGATCAACCCATGAAAGTCTAAACTCCATAGTACATTGACAAATTGCAGCATCCCAAAAATTTCAAAAGGTAGCTCTTTCCTTTGTGGTTAAAAAAAATTTCAATTTCAATACAACTTCTTAGGGAGATGGTGAGAAGAATTTGAGCAACAAGATCACAATACATATTGAATGTATAACCAAGACAATCAAACAAAGGTACTAAAGCATACAGAGTGAAACTAGTGTGCCCCCCTAAAAACAATGCAAGATGCCTATTTTTTTTAATTATTATTATTATTATTGACAAGTGAAGGATTACATGGCACACATACCGAGAGATTTGCTAAGATTTATGAATCTCTCAAAATCTAGACTCTTTGTGAAAATATCAGCCAATTGGTTTTCTGTTCCCACATGTTCAATGCAAACAATGCCTTGTTCAACCAAGTCTCTAATGAAATGGTGTCTTATGTCTATGTGCTTGGTTCTAGAGTGTTGAACAGGATTCTTAGCTATGCTTATACCACTTGTGTTGTCACAATACATGGTTAATATATTACTGTGTAAACCATAATCTTTGATCATTTGTTTCATCCACAAAAGTTGTGTACAACCACTACCAGCAGCTATATACTCAGATTCAGCTGTTGACAGGGCTACACAATTTTGTTTCTTACTAAACCATGAAATCATATTATTTCCTGATAAAACATCTACCGATGTACTTCTCATGTCATCAACACGCTGCACTGGCCGAACCCGTCTGATTACCTCGGATTACTAGATTCACCTTCGATCAAACTCTCCAAAATCTAAGATCCCTGAAACATCTTCTTCAACAGTTTTGTGTCCAAGATCGGTTAGATCATCAAAAACAATGTTCATGGATTCCATAATAGTCTTAGTGCGTAGATTAAAAACTCTGTAAGCCCGACTATTTGTAGAATATCCCATGAAAACACACTTATCACTCTTAGAATCAAACTTGGAAAGTTGGTCTCTATCATTGAGAAGGTAGCATACACAACCAAAAACATGAAAGTATTTCAAGGTTGGTTTTTTTCCAAGAAAAATTTCGTAAGGAGTCATTGTGCTACCTGGTCTTAAGAAGACCCTATTTCCAATGTGACAATCAAGATTTAAGGCTTCACCAAAAACGTTAGCCAAATTTTTGAGGTTAACATCACCCTAGCCATCTCTTGTAATGTCCTATTCTTTCTTTCCGCCACTCCATTTTGTTGTGGAGTTTTGGGAGCAAAATTCATGTTAGATGCCATTGAGGCACAATAATTAGAAAAGGATGAGTTTTCATATTCGTGCCATGATCCGATCTAATTCTAATAAGCTTTAGATCATACAAGTTCATCACACTGTACCAAATTTTGAATGCCTCAAAGTTTCGGACTTCTCACTTAAGAATATCACCCAAGTGTATCTAGAGAAGTCATCCACACAAACAAAGGTGTATTTTTTCTACCTAGGCTTTCTACCTCAATGGGACCCATAAGGTCGATCATCTCTAGGCATCTAGAAGTGGTGCATCAGTGTTATGGGAAGATGAGAAGCCTTGGTTTGTTTACCTTTTGACAGGCCACACCTTAGAATAATTCTTTTCCAAATTTGGTAAACCTTTAACAAAGATCATGTTTCACAAGCTCATGCGCTATGCAAACTCATGTGACCAAGTTTCGATGCCAAAGATTCAGTAACATCAAGACTTGCTTTTTGGCATGATTGGTTATTGTTGAACATGTAGCAATTATCAGATGATCTTATACCTGTCAGAAGACATTTGTTAGTATGATCAAAAACTTCACAATAATTCTTGTCAAACCTTACCTGAAGATCATCATCACACAACTGACTTATACTGATCAAGTTTGTTTTTAATCCTTCCACATGGTAAACATTTGTGAGATTTGGAAGGCCTTCAACATTCAATGTTCCTTTGCCAACTATTTTCCATTTTGGCACCACCACCATAGGTCACGACCCACCATTGATACTCATATTCTTTCAAATTCTCAACTCGAACTCCGCTCATATGTCTAGAACACCCACCGTCAAAATACCAAGTGTGGGTCCCAATGAGCACAATAATAAGCTAGAAGGGGGGGGTTGAATAGCTTATTAACACTTTAAAACTTTTAAGTAAGTTCCTTGAAAGTTACTTGCAATATATGAAAAGAATCAAGTAGCGGAAGACCTTCAAGAAAATTGTTTCAGTGTCCGCCGATAAGGACTACCAGGTAGACCTTTACGCATTACTTAAGTTCTCAATGAAATGGATAATATAAACAATGAAACTAAGCAGTTCAAATAAATGAACAGACGAAGAGGAAATAACACAAGTATTTTGGGATGGTTCACACTATAATGAGTGCTACGCCCACCACCAAGGCAAATCAACCTTGGATTTAAATTGTGCACTATGTTTTCCACTTAGATCAATTACAAAGAATATCCCTAATGGATCGTGTACAAAATATTGACTTGTGTTTGTCTAGGGAATTAAATATCTGTAAAACAAGATATTTAATTGTCGTAAGTATAGTTAATGGAAGTTAACAACAAGAAGAATAAAGCAATAAATGTTGAAGAGCACTTCTTGTTGTTGACGAGGACTTCTAGATCTGTTGGGATCTATTGAATGCACCGAGCCGAAAGACTTGGAGTTGTGAAGATTCGAGCAATTCTTTAAGTGTTCGATTGATTAGATGCAGACTTGTCTCGTGTTCAGCTTCAATGGCGGTATTTAAAGCGTGCATTTCAAAAAGAATCCGTTGGAGAGGACGAAGACTTCAACAACTCTATTCATAAATGCATTAAATGCATGGGATTGCCAAGGATTTTCGCCTTCACAGATATCTAGAGCGTATAATCATTTCTCGAGATCTTCAAAAAGGTGGGCGATTTGGTGTCGATCTCGAGAGATGAAGCGAGAAAGTAGGGGAGCGATGCGCTTTTACGCTGCTTACATCGAGGCGAAAAGGTCTTCCTTTTCGCTGAAAGTTGCTTTCGGCTTGACATGTCGGAATGACTTGGATTAATTCAAATAATATATGGAAATAAGTTTGAATTAATCCAGCTAGTCTTGGAGAGGACACGTAGAAGCGCATCACTGACACGAGGTCTACCGATCTTAAGCTTTGAGCAGTCTTCCATGGTGGCCGAGAAGGGGTCTTCCGCTGTTCCTAAAAAGTCCTACAAAAACTATACAAGGCAAAGTTCTATACTTGCCACGCTAATCGATACCCCCGATTAGCCAATCAAGTATAAAACTAATGTAATGTAATGATCGATATAAATTTAACATAAGAATCAACAATCTCCTCCTATTTATATCCGGGTCATCATTACTACAAATGAGGGTTTTAAAACAAACTATTTAATAGATAATAGCATGTCTCGAGAATTTTTATATATTAAGTAGTCGGTAGACATGCCTCTATTGAAACGTAATAACACCTCAAATGCAAGGGACTAATCTAAGTGCATACAAGAATAAGAGAGTCAAAGAACACACACAGATTAGCGGCAGTTTAAATAAATTTAAACCGAATGTTTAAATTCTAATTTAGATAAACAATAAAGCAAGAAGAATTTAAACACTATAATTTTTGAAAAGCAAGTAATCATCTATATTTATAAACAAGATGTTTACATTCAACGGAGTTTTCAAAAATAAGATAAATACAAAGGAAAGGGAAGAAAAGATACAAAAAGCTACCAAGGTCTTTTCCCTTTGCCTTTGTCCGCAGCCTCCTTTTCTCTTCTTTCTCGCTTCTAGCTCTTCCATTCTTCGTTGGTATTCGCATACGCATCGGTCTGAGGTCCGGTGGAACGAGAACGGTAGTCCAGATTCTTCACGAAGACGGCTGCTCTTCCATCAAGATTTCGTTGATAGATCTCATTTGCTTCTCCTCGTGATGGCGGATCACGATCTCTGCTGGCATTCATAATATCATGAGCGTGAGTTGCGAGCGAGGTTGTTGAGTTCCATAATAGAGTACGACCGTGAGATGGAGAGTGATGGCGTGGAATAACTTCGTAGAAAATGGAGCCTATGATACGGCAACCTTCATCTCGCTGAGCCCGATGTTGATCTTGACATCGTGAAGTCGTGTCAAGATCATCGTCCAAAAAAACGAGTCCGCACATCCTCTTGAAATTGTCGAAGAGTAGTGGCAGCCCCGGCCTTGGCATTGCCGCAGCTGGCTACTTCAATGTAGCGTAGATATGCTTGTGAGCTCGCCTCAGCCGGTAGATGGCATTCAGGACAAAACTTCAAAGGCCGGCCGATGGGAAAGTAGATGCTTGGCCAATGAATGGTGCCGGCAGAGGCGGAGTCCGCAGCCCGGCGGGCCGCTCCCGCAGCCCAGGGGGAGTTCTCGGAGAGGGGAGTTCTGAGGCGTAAGAGGATGAGTCTTGGGTTGGTATGGTTTTAGTGGAAGAGGAAATGGTTATAGGGGAGGGTGGAGGTGGAGTTAGTGGGGAATCTAGCTTCCATATCGTCGAATTTTCACCGATATGGGAGGATTGGGGAATGGGTTCGGTAGAGAACCGTAAAGAAGGGCAGGGTGGTAGAAGAGGTATTTTTGTTTTGAAGGAAGGCCGAGGAGGTTGAGAAGGTTGAGGAGGTTGATGAGTGGGGTGAATAGATCTCATACAAGTTCAAGAGGAACTTGGCAACAGCAGGTCTAAAGGTCGTGTGTGGTTGAAGAAGTTGGGGGATTGGGTGGTGAGGAAGGTGTGGATGGGTCGTGAGTAGTTAAAGGGTGAAGGAGGAGGAGGAGTTGGGGTTCGGCCGGCTCCTCCCGATTTTGAGGCTCCTGAGGGATAGATTCCTCCTGGTGAATTCCTCCGAGTAGATGACTCAGAGAATAGATGAAGGGTTGATAGGTATGATGAAGGGTTGATGTAAGGTTTGGGCGCCGGTAGTTGGTTGGCGTCGGTAGTTGGTAGATGAAGGGTTGGGCTGAGTGTTCAAGTCGTATAGGTAGTTGGTTGGGCCGGCGGTAGAGAGGGTTGGGAACCGGTAGTTTCCTTTCCTAATAGAGACCAAATGGTTACTTCCGGGATAGGTTGGAGGGACCGCTAGTGGCGGTCTTCAAGGTTTTACGAAGTCTCCTTCGCTTTTGGCTTGGGAGTGGATTCAGGAGTTGGTGAAGGTGGTTGGCCGGATTGTAGGTGGCCGAGAGGATGGCTTGGCTTGGGTAGATGTAGGAGAGGAATGGCTAGATTGGCTCGGTGTCTTCTTCTTCCGGCCTTCCTTCATCTCCCTTCGATCCATTTGCCCCTAAGCTCTTCGCTTGGAGGTGCCACTTCCGCCTTGTCTTTGGCTTTGGCTCGGCGCTTATTTGGACTCTTAGCACAGCCTTCTCATCGCCTGTGCCTTTAGATGGAGGTCG
>CM028378.1:82085703-82134991 GCA_013146195.2 Codonopsis lanceolata | reverse complement strand
GCTTGTTGCAACATTGGAACACAAGCGGAAGGCAGTGAATCGCGGGGAATTTCTTGAATGATCAACGACTTAGGGTGTTGCCTCTTTGCTTTTCAAAAGTTCTTATCGAAGCTGTCATCAAATTCTTATGAGCGGGTTGTCTGGGCATAGCTTCGGCTGAGGCGTGGAGATGGACCCGGGCAGGGGAAGAAGACCATTCTTCAACTTGACGGATACTCGGTAGAGTATGGTCTTCATCGGAAAAGTGATATCATCATCTGAGGGAGATGGGAGCTTACTTCAACAGCGAGAGGATTCTCTTGGTTGTGGTGATGAATGCGGCCGGGAAATACAATGCGAGGAGAGGGAATAGGATAGTCATCATCCCTGATGTCTGCCGAGGCTGGAGTAATTTTTGGGAAAGCAGGTGGAGATGAGGGCTCTCGAACAGAAGGAGTTGAGCCACGGCGGGATGAAATCTTCGTCTTTCCTGGTCGCTTTCAATTACCACCGATTCTTCAAAAATACCTTTGCAATCTTGTGTTTCTTGGCTTGGACATCGCTACACTTGTTCTCATAGTTGATGGTATACCACGAAGCCTCTTTGATTTACGAGTGCTAGGGTTACCGATTGAGAAAATCCAGATAGATCCCCGTGATTGTCTACATCGATTGCATTACCTTTTCGCCTCGAAGGATTATCGTCGAGGTTCGAAAAGACTCGAGCCACTATCATTGCGGTGGCTGGATTTTATGGTGATGAAAGGGGGATGGATGTAGCTTCATTGAATGCTACATCAGCGGGTGATTCTGTTCTTGAAGAGTTAGGAATTGACGAGGAAGAGGCCATTGGAAGATTCTTAGATGGAGAAAGAATGAGATGAAGAGAGAAACTGGATTCAGAAGATGAGGGAAACTGGATTTGATCGCCGGAATATGAGAAAGATAGCTGTGAATCAGACTGCAATTAACATCTACTAAACTCAATTAGCCGTTGAGTCATTAATGAGAGAAGGTGGGGAGACTTAAAATGTAAAAATCAAATTTCAAAGATTTGGATAAAAATCAAATGCTAACCTCCAATAGAAATATGATAAAAATCTCTGTTATGATCATGAGAAATATGTGGAGAATGTAATGAAGTAAACCAACAACCAATATCTGATTTCAAAAAATTTTGAATTGTACAAAATTGATCAAGTATTTTAAGAATGCACAATACATACTTAACCAAAATTGTAATCACACAAGTCTGCCAAACACAATCAATATTACCAGTTCAGATCCTCATGAAGAACACAACAGATTAGACAACCACATAAAATATTGACTTTGTGAACAATGAAGCAAAAGTGCACTAATTAGTTGAACAGAAACTTAAGGGGCTGATATTCAACAACTATATGACCTAGAAAACATGCCTAACATGTGCAGAAGAAATAAACAAATGAAAGAATGCAAACACACACATGTGATATGTTTAGATCATCTGAATGTAGTTCCCAATGTAGCTGCATTGGAAAACACATTCGCCAAAATTGTGATTTTATGTCCAAATTCTCATCTTTTCTTCACCAAATTAACACATATACTCCTATAATCACAATAGGTACTTTATTTCCCTACGAGAATAGCTTTACTTTATTTCAAGCTAATTCAGCAAACACCACTAGGAACCTTTCACACTATTTACCAAGGGTAGCAACTTAACTTATTGATCAACCCATGAAATCCGAGGATTCACAGCTCCAAAAAAAAGATGCCACAACCTTGTCCATAGGTAGCTCTTTTCCGTTAGGTAGCTTTCACACTTTGTCAATTAAAGGGAGTCAATTTAGTCAAGATCAACCCATGAAAGTCTAAACTCCATAGTACATTGACAAATTGCAGCATCCCAAAAATTTCAAAAGGTAGCTCTTTCCTTTGTGGTTAAAAAAAATTTCAATTTCAATACAACTTCTTAGGGAGATGGTGAGAAGAATTTGAGCAACAAGATCACAATACATATTGAATGTATAACCAAGACAATCAAACAAAGGTACTAAAGCATACAGAGTGAAACTAGTGTGCCCCCCTAAAAACAATGCAAGATGCCTATTTTTTTTTTAATTATTATTATTATTATTGACAAGTGAAGGATTACATGGCACACATACCGAGAGATTTGCTAAGATTTATGAATCTCTCAAAATCTAGACTCTTTGTGAAAATATCAGCCAATTGGTTTTCTGTTCCCACATGTTCAATGCAAACAATGCCTTGTTCAACCAAGTCTCTAATGAAATGGTGTCTTATGTCTATGTGCTTGGTTCTAGAGTGTTGAACAGGATTCTTAGCTATGCTTATACCACTTGTGTTGTCACAATACATGGTTAATATATTACTGTGTAAACCATAATCTTTGATCATTTGTTTCATCCACAAAAGTTGTGTACAACCACTACCGCCAGCCTATATACTCGAATTCAAGGATGGCTACACAATTTTGTTTCTTACTAAACCATGAAATCATATTATTTCCCAGATAAAAACATCTACCAGATGTACTTCTCATGTCATCAACACTGCCAGAATCTGCTGAACCTGTCTGATTACCTACTGGATTACTAGATTCAGCCGCTGTTTCTGGATCAAACTCTCCAAAATCTAAGATCCCTGAAACATCTTCTTCAACAGTTTTGTGTCCAAGATCGGTTAGATCATCAAAAACAATGTTCATGGATTCCATAATAGTCTTAGTGCGTAGATTAAAAACTCTGTAAGCCCGACTATTTGTAGAATATCCCATGAAAACACACTTATCACTCTTAGAATCAAACTTGGAAAGTTGGTCTCTATCATTGAGAAGGTAGCATACACAACCAAAAACATGAAAGTATTTCAAGGTTGGTTTTTTTCCAAGAAAAATTTCGTAAGGAGTCATTGTGCTACCTGGTCTTAAGAAGACCCTATTTCCAATGTGACAATCAGTATTTAAGGCTTCAGCCCAAAAACGTTTAGCCAAATTTTTTGAGGTTAACATCACCCTAGCCATCTCTTGTAATGTCCTATTCTTTCTTTCCGCCACTCCATTTTGTTGTGGAGTTTTGGGAGCAGAAAATTCATGTTAGATGCCATTGGAGGCACAATAATTAGAAAAGGATGAGTTTTCATATTCCGTGCCATGATCTGATCTAATTCTAATAAGCTTTAGATCATACAAGTTCATCACACGGGTGTACCAAATTTTGAATGCCTCAAAAGTTTCAGACTTCTCTCTTAAGAATATCACCCAAGTGTATCTAGAGAAGTCATCCACACAAACAAAGGTGTATTTTTTTCTACCTAGGCTTTCTACCTCAATGGGACCCATAAGGTCAGTGTGGATCATCTCTAGGCATCTAGAAGTGGTGCATTGTGTTATGGGAAGATGAGAAGCCTTGGTTTGTTTACCTTTTTGACAGGGGCCACATACCTTAGAATAATTCTTTTCCAAATTTGGTAAACCTTTAACAGCATCATGTTTCACAAGCTCATGCGGCTTACGCAAACTCATGTGACCAAGTTTCTGATGCCAAAGATTTGTAACATCAAGACTTGCTTTTTGGCATGATTGGTTATTGTTGAACATGTAGCAATTATCAGATGATCTTATACCTGTCAGAAGACATTTGTTAGTATGATCAAAAACTTCACAAGAATTCTTGTCAAACCTTACCTGAAGATCATCATCACACAACTGACTTATACTGATCAAGTTTGTTTTTAATCCTTCCACATGGTAAACATTTGTGAGATTTGGAAGGCCTTCAACATTCAATGTTCCTTTGCCAACTATTTTCCATTTGGCACCACCACCATAGGTCACTGACCCACCATTGATACTCTCATATTCTTTCAAATTCTCAACTGAACCTGTCATATGTCTAAAACACCCACTGTCAAAATACCAAGATCCAGCAATATGAGATTTTAATGAAGTGAAAGTAACATTGCACACTTCATCATGTGACATTGTAGCACCAGGACATATATTAAACGGCTCACAATATTTGGCTCCACACTTATCATCACAAGTTTTGGGAACCCACATTTGTTTAATAGTTTTGGGTTGGTGGTTTTGAAAATTTTTTTTCTGATGTGCCTTCGGATGAGACTTCCAATGTGACTGCCAATGTTGCTGCATTGGCTGCTTCATACGATTCTGCATCTGAGTTTTTCCAGAAAAGGCTTGTCTTATTTCGTCCTCATACATAGCCTTTTTCAGAAAACAAAAGGGTTGTATGTGACCAGGCTTATGACAGAAGTGACAAACAAAATTTTTCTTTTTTATTCTCGGTTTTTCAAAGAAAACAGTTTCTTGAAAACTTTCATCAGTCTGTTTAGTTCCAGAACTTCCTTCTCCTTCTCTTACAAATACCTTAGGAACAAAACCAATACCTGCCCTGGATGTGCTGCCTGAATTCAGCATTTCATCCCCTTTTTGTTTGCTTGAATTCCATTTGGTAATGGTTTCTTTTGCTTGAGCAAGCTGCTCCTTCAACCCTTCAATCTCAACATCCTTTCTGCTTAGCAAACTTTCCAGCCTTACTATGCATTCTTTTTTATCCTCATTTGCCTTTTTTAACAGCTCATTTGCCTTACCAAGTAGTGTAACTTGGTGAGCTCGTTTCTCCCAGTCCTTGTACAACTCCTTGTACCCTTCCAGCAAGTCTGACTCTGTGTCTCCACCATCTTCTGGAATTGTCGAATTAAAAGCGAAGAATTGTCTGTTTTACGCTCCTTTGTTTACGCCAATGTGACTCGGATGTAGCCGCATTGGGTGTCACATTGGTAAAAAATCTGCACTTTCAGATTCAGAGTCATAAACAAATTAAGAGTGATAAGATCACCTGGATCTTCTCCATCACTATCACTCAAGGTTGCTGAAAAATTCAAGCCCTTTTTTCTTAAAGTGTTTGCACATTGGTTAGCATAGTGACCATAACCTTGACATTCTCTACATTGTATAGAATCAATGTTCTTACCATTTTAGGATGATTTTGATGCAAAGGGGTTTGTGAAGGGTTTTTCTGCAGTTTGGAAAGAATTTTCTTTGGGAACAAATTTTCCAGAATCAGGTTTGAAATTATTTTTCGAGCTTGATGGTGGAGTTCTATTTTGACTCTTATTTTTCAAAAAAAATTTGAATTTGGTAGTCAATAGAGCAATAGATTCTTCTCCAAAATCAGACTCATCAATATCCTTTTGAATTTCAAGCAAATCACATGAGAGATCAATAGGAGCAGGCATAGCAATATTTTTCACAATGGGTGTAGAAGATGATGAAGCTCCTTTGCCTTTTTGTTTTATTTGATCGTTTAGGTTCAGTTCAAAGTTTTGAAGAATTCCAGCCAGTCTTTCAAAACTCATCTTGTCAATATCATGTGCTTCTTCAATTGCACATATCTTGACATTGAACTTTTCAGGCAAAGTTCTCATCATCTTGCTAACAAGACGCTCATTAGTAATGGGATCTCCTAAAGCAAGTGCAGAATTAGATAAATCAAGAAGTCTACCATAATATGTCATGATATCCTCAGACTCATGCATCCTGGTGTTTTCAAATTGAGTGGTGAGCATTCTTAACTTAGAAGCACGAACATCGGAGTCCTTCACACAAGGTCTGAAGGGCCTCCCAAACATCTTTAGCAGATTCATAATTTTCTATCACCCTAAAAGTATTAGCATCTAAGGCTTTATAAATAGCAGACAAGGCTTTTGAGTTAAAGGATGCAGTGTTCCTATCATCATTGGTCCACTCAGATTCTTTGGTGACCTTGACATCACCATCCAAATCTGTTGTTTTGGGAGGACTCCATCCATTCAAAACAGCAAGCCACGCTCTCTCATCAATTGATTTGATGAAGATGTGCATCGTTACTTTCCAAATAGAGTAATTAGTATTAGTAAGAGTAGGAGGGCGAACAACGTTCTCATACTGAGAGTCCATCATGACTTTAACCAGAATCGACTCTTAGTGATATCAAGAGAAGGCTCTGATACCAATTGTAAGAACGTGACAGCACGGATTCTCAATAGAGGTCAATGTGATTACCAATGTAGCTGTGATTGTAGCTACAATGGCAAACACAATGAAACAGCAAATAATAGCAAACAATAGCAGCGGAAGATTGATTAAAATCACAGCTTCAAACAGTAGGATTTGAAAATAGGTTTTTACCAAAAACAATCTACAAGTTTAATACTTGTAGATCAAGCCTCAAGGCCACACAAATTTCACTAATAATATCAAAGTTTTACACGAAAAAATCTTAGTGAAATTACTAGTAAAAATTCTCACAAGACAATGTATCTTGGAGAATAAAAACCCACATAAAACAGCTAAACCAAACGTGGGAAATAAACAAACACAGCTTCCTTATAAACAAGAACAGGAAGCACAAAACAGTTTTTCAGAAAACTGTTGTTACTGTCAATGTTGCAACATTGACAGCCTTCAGCAATGGAGCTTTTGTTCTGGAAGAACTGATTCTGTATGTTAAGTTTTCTGCTCTAGACACCTTGCCTTGATTCTCTCTTGCAAGCTCTGCATCAATCCCGTATTCCAGCCCTCAATATATATGTGGCAACCCCGACAAACACACGGCAAAAGATACTACATTCTACAAGGAAAAGGATTAGCAATTCAATGGAAAAATCACCAACTTACCAAAACTTGCAAGATTTTCTGACCAATTATGAGGAAAGAAAAGAGTCTTGGTTTGACTAGGATACTTCCCAAGATTTAGTTACTAAAAATAATGTAGCCGAAATCTACAAAGAGATCTTGCTACCAAAAATTAACTAAACTAAATCTAACACAAAATTCTAAGTCCAAAATTAACACTAACTAATTAAAAATCTACTTTGACCAAGAAAGGTGAAAGCAAGATAAAATAGGCATTGCCTATTTTACCCTTACAGCAACTGGCAGGAGGCTTGTGTGTGTGGGGGGGGGGGAAGGGTTTTTTATTTTATTTGGGATGATGTTAAATTTAATATTTTTTGTGTAAGAATTTGTGTAAGAATAGTATACAATGAGAAAATTTATTCTTAAGTGTGTAAGAAGAGAAAAATGTGTATGTGGCAATGAGACCCAGTTAAAAAGTTGTATTAAGAATATACACATTGAGAATGCTCTAATAAAAGAAACTGATCTAATCAACTTATGACTGAAGTCTCTTTTACTGATTGAAAGTACACATATGTAAAACTCCTAACCTTCTTTTTGATCAAATTTTCTCAAACTATTTTCTGATTATCTATCATCAGCTAGCTTACCCATTTATAAATCTTTTTAAAATTAAAACTAGCTAGTAAAAAATGTTCTTAAACAAACTTCCTTGAAAATTCAAACTGATGAGTTCAGATTCCTAAATTTTATAGTCTTATTTTATATTTGATTTTAATCACAAACATCTGATATATTATTTTATAGAGATTAAGGAAACACTCACCCTCTTAAATGTCTTACTAGCTAATCTATCTTGTCTATTCTTTTTAACCTTGGAACTGAACTTATATAGATACATGATGTACTAAATATGTATTTCTATTAATCTTATAACCTGTGTTCTTTGGGTTTCAAAATATTATACTGGTATCCTCTTAATTAGAGAAACCGACCAAATCAAGTTAGCTCAAAGATGGTAACTTTTTATGTCAAAAGACCCAGCTTTCAAAACCTTCAGGTAGGAGCTTCAACTAAACTCAACAAGATCATGGGTAGCAATGTTGCATAGAAGAAAAACTGAAGACAACTATGGAATCTACAATAAAATCATCTGTCTATCTTGGTTAAGCTGATTCTCCCAATCAGAAAGAACTACCGGTTTCCTTTAATCCCCTTGAACATATTGTCATAATTAAAGTAGGTAGAAAAAGTAAGGATAAAGTGGTAAAATTATTTTTTTAAAGGAAAGTTTTGAAATAGGAGAATTATTTGGGAACGGAGGGAGTACTTTCTTTCCAAAATAAATGGTGTTGTAAGATTTCAAGAAAAAACATCCATATTTTTACCAAAATTGTCCTTATTAATGTAGTACTCTCTAGCCAAATGTTGTATTGTGAATGAAAAAATAGGATGATAAAAAAGTGATGTTACGAGAAAAGAGAAAAATAATAATGACATTTATCAACAATAATTGCACATAGGTCAATTTTCTTATTCTAAACTTCTTTAATCTGTGTGTAAATTTCTAAAACATTGCACAAAAAATTTAAGTGGCTTCACATCAACACACCAATCAAGTGTCCGAAATTTGAGCTCACGTTTGTGGAAGGTAATGTCGTTGGGGAGGTGGCTGGCGGTGGCGGTACTGAAGGAGGTGGGTTTGTGAAGGGGATGGTTACGTACATGGTTATGAATGATTTGGTTGTGAAGTCTATGTCTACAATAACTAGTATGGCGATCTCCTAAATAAGTTTAATGTTACAGATGTGAGTGTTCTTGAGGAGAAGGATGTTGATCTTGATATGGATAAGGTATGTCTAGTTCACCTGCCATGCATATTTGTTTTCTTTTTTTCACTACTGCCTCCGTCTCCAATCTCAATATTAGGCCATGGTAATAAATCAAAGAAGGATCTTCACTTGCAGCGGTGGCTCTTAGTAGAATTAAATCCAAATCTTATTAGATTTGGTTTGATTTGTATCAATTTATGATACAAATCTAAATCAAATCAAAACAAAACAAAAATGTAGGAATCAACCCCCCAAAATGGCCTGTGTTTCTGCCCTTGCTAAACCAAAACGACGTCGTTTCGGAGAATTTTTTGCTCAAAAAAAATTGGTGGCCGATAGGGGCGTGACAACGCCTTTACACGCGTCACCCCCTAGCAGCTCCCTCTTTATTTAAACATTATCCTCGGTTTTGGGCATTTTTGGTATTCAAAAAATGATTTTTTAATTAAAAAAAGACATATTTTTTTATCTATAAATAGAGACTAGGTTTCTCATTTGGACACCAAACTAATTAACCCTTTTTAAGTTGTTTTTAGGGCGAAATGCACCATTGGTCCTTGTACTTTGGGTTTGTCCACTATTAGTCCCTGAACTTCAAAACGTCTCACCATTGACCAAAGTTTACGTTTTCTGTCCACCGTTGGTCCCTTGCTCAAACGCCGTGAATTGTTTCACCGTTAAATGGTCATTGCGATACGCGTGACCAAAATGAAGGACCAAACGGGAAGGTTTATAAATTTCATGTTAACAAACCTCAACTACCTTACCTCTCTCAAACCCGTGGACAGTATCTACAGAGGAAGAATCAACGGAATTTAAGAGAAAAATTAATAGATTCGACCGCAGACATTTGGTTGACTTGGAGTCCTCTTGATCTCAATTTGTTTGTTGAAATATTAATTCCACCTCCTGTACTGTAGTCTTAATTTTTCAATTCCTCTCTCTCTCTCTCTCTGAAAATGCCCATGGACCGTTCAAATTCATCCGGTAGAAGCACGGCGGCGAAGACGACAGTACTGTCGGTTAGTGCTTGAAAGGCAGCTCTAAAGCCAACGAATGGACCGACGACATGTTACACACGGGAGACGTAGTCGAAGAGATAATGATTAATATACCCGTTACAGACTAGACTTCTTTGTATTAGCAACGTTAGTGGTTCTGTACCAGCCGTCTTTAACTGATCTTCCATTTCTTAAAAACCTTGGTGGTACTGTTACCACAAACCCCTTCTTCTGTATCATGGCATTCATCCTGCTAGTATCACCGCAGCCACCGTCACGTGCATTACCCTTGACGGCAACAAGGTCAGAGTCCACCATCTTGCTATCGTTCTTTTCTGGTATCACCTTTCCTCCAAGAGAGGAGGCCTCAACATCTCTTTCACCAGAAGCACCATCCATTCCTTGGACTGCATTTGGGTGTTTGGGTATGAATGGACGTTGTAAAGGGTGGTAGTAGTAAGAAATGGGAGTGTTATGAAAATTACTTAAACTGAAATAGCCATAGTGCTGAGGATCAAGTGGCACAAACCGGTGGTCGATGTAAACATATTTACCATCGACTACAGTAGTTTGGTAGTAGTACGAAGGGAGGTTCTCCGATGGCGGGAGGGGGTAAAAATTGTTAACACAAGTGGGAAGAAACAAACGTGGTGGCTGAGGAGGAGAAGGAGGAGGAGGTGGTGGTGGTGGAAAGAATTGGTGGGGAAGACGGGGCTCCATCTTGGCTCCTACACATGCGATCACCTTTTAAGAACGGGAGAGCTAGTATCCAGAAGGTTCTCCGCAATTCCTTCAATTCCAAAGAGACCTCGATACATGTCCGTGTCCGACGCGGATCGTCGACAATGAGCGAGTTGGCTGAGCTAGTAGCGTGTATGGTGCCGAACAACGAGTCTTCGTCGTCATCTTCCGGTGGGAAGAAGCAGTATATGTTGAGGTCGATTGATGATCCGAATTATGTCGTCGGGTTTGTTGATCGGATGGAGGCTGAGTGCTTGGATTTGCAAGGTAAACGGTTTTTTGAGTTGACTTTCTTCTTTTGTTTGGTTTTGACTTTTTTGGCTTTTGGCTTTTCTACTTTTGTTTGCTTGCTTTCACATTGTTTTGGTCCTTCATTAGTCAAACGTATCGCACGTGATCATTTAACAGTGAAACAGTTCACGGCGTTTGAGCAAGGGACCAACGGTGGACAAAAAACACAAACTTTGGTCAATAGTGAGACGTTTTGAAGTTCAGGGACTAACGGTGGACAAACCCAAAGTACAGGGACCAATGGCACATTTCACCCTTGTTTTTATTAAAGTTGTTAGGGATAAAGATGGTGTGATATGTAAAAGTGTTGGATTTGTGTTACTGTTGAATTTTTTTTTTTTGGCTTTAAATCAAATGTGCATCAAATTAATTATTTTATTGGTTTTTAATAGATTGTGTTCATTGATATTTAATTTGGGTGTAATGTTGTTCTTGCTCTTAGAATATTTACTCTTTGATTTTATTTTGTTGTCAATTTGATTGATTTTAAAAATACGTTCTTTCAGTATACGTTCTTTCTTTCCGTCTCAATACGCTATTTTCGTATACTATTCGATTCAACATAAAAGTTTGCGTATTTTTAATTCAGCTTGGTTCGGGTAATGTAAAAAAGAGTTCTTATGACTACATACTAGATTATGTGCCCGTGCCGATGGCACGGCGTCAATATGGGACAATATCAGTATGAAATGATGTCAGTATGAGACGATGTCAGTATGGGACGATGTTAGTATTCAAATAAATTAATATAATAAACAACTTAAAATTAACATATTTTGGTAACCATTTAAAATTAACATATTTTGGTAACCATTTAAAATTAACATATCTCGGTAACCAATTCAAACAATATGATCATCCGCAGTGGAATAAAAATCTAAAGTTAATTTGATATTTTTTGAGGGAAGGCTTACTCGCTATATTTTATTAATAGAAAATAATATTACAAACTTGAGGGGACAACCAGCTCTTATAGGAGGAGGACGGAGGAACCCGACCGAAAAAAATACTAATAACAAATAAAAATTAAGAACTTTGAATTGAAGGAAAACCTTGTGCATCCATAATTATATCACTACATAATCTTCTTCTGAAGGCTCTTGTTTGGAAATTTATCGATAAATGAAGCAGATACTTTGGAAATGAACTACTAAAAATATTATTTTCTTAAAAAATTTACTTTCAAACGGGGCCTCTTTGCCCGGAACGGAGGGATTAATTAATAATTTGTATACAAAATTGTGGGTCGGAAAAAATAGGCCGGACAAAAATTAAATTGATTAAGTTAATTACGATAACAGTTAAAAAGAAAAAAAAACAAATATTTCAAATTACAAAACTTATGATTTTTTTTTAAAAAAATTTAATTTGTATACGCAATTACGGGTCGAAAAAAATTAAATTGATTAAGTTAATTACAATAACAATTAAAAAGAAAAAAATACAAATACAAATTGTGTTAACTTTTTAAAACCGTAATATCTCAGTAAAAGAGTAACTAAAATAAAATATGGATAGAAAAAAATGTGATGACTTTTTAACTTTTTGTAACTGAAAGAGCTAAAAGATATAACGTAATTTCAACCGGTGTCGCACATATGAAAATAATCATAAAATTATTTTAAAAAAATACAACAACTACCGACCAATCACACTTCACCTTTTTATTCCCTTAAATACCCTTCACTCTTCCAAGATCAAAACAGAACCACCCCCAAATTGCAAACTCCTTTACAATTTTCGTAAAGGTTGTTTGACAATTCCCTTGTTTTGAAAATACCAAGAAAGAAAATGGTCTGCAAAAATCCCACATTTTACAGAAAGTCTCGCCCATCCCAATCATCGCCATCTTCTCCAGTCGCTCCCAGCACACATCCTCCGTCCTGTTCCTCCGTTCACTAAAACCTCGACACCGACCCCAAGCAATCCAGCCACGCCAACCCCATGGTAGGGACCTATCTTCTCTCTCATCCCCAACTTTATCCAAACTCATCAACAAATCCAAACCAAAACCATCTCTAGGATTGAAACTCCGCTCCAAAAGATCTGGAAAAATCAAGAGCACTTCAAGAACAATAGCCTGCATGGTATTGAACATCAACAATCAAACAAAAATTATTCAACATGTGTGTATATGGTAATGTGTGTATATGGTATAAAATTAATACACACACATGTTCTATAAAAGTATAAAAATTAATTTTTACAATAATTATTGATTATTTTGAACGTATTTGTTATTTTGTTTTGGATTAAGAATACTTGTTTGTTATTTATAATCTATATATATATATATAAAAGCTAGGTAGTCTAAAAGAGGTAAGATCCCGCCAAAATACACTTGCTAAAAATGAAAAGTCTTTTTTGAGTATTATTATATAATAGTTAGCATGCATTGAGAACAAAAAATTGATTAATTGATTACACAACTCTCAAGATGTTTTGAAAATGTGTAAATATGTGCATATGGTAGAAAATACCAAGTTTCTATGTAGTAGTATTTAATAGAAGTAGTCACACATTAAAAATATGTAAATACAAATCTCTTTTGGTGCATACTTAATTTACTGATTAATTAAAATGAGCAAATAATATTGTAATAAGAACAAATGTGCTATAAAAATTATGTTCATTGAATACATGTGATTACAAAATAAAATATAACTACAATTAATTATAAAACAAGTTTGCTATGTAAATCTTCATTTATGACTTGTTTGTATTTGAAAATTTTCTGTCTCTTTCATCGTATCCGAAATTATAATATCAAAACAAAATTTAGTTTTGCAAATAACCACAATTAATTATAACTTATTGGTAAACCATTTGAATGTATATGATTAAATCATAGTGGTAGATAACAACCACAAGTTATAAATATTTAATAAATATATATGTTATATAGAGAACAGTATATATCTGAATTACTATTTATACTACTTAAGATCCTAAATTTTAATAACAAAAAAATATCAATTATTAAACTCTAGAAAATTAATAACGGGAAAATGACTTAAACAATTATAAAAATAATGAATTAAATGATATCAATTATATGCTGACGATTTGATGGGTTGGGTCGAAACGGATCGTGTTCCATTATAATCCAAAATAAAACGGGTTAGAATGAGTAACGGGTCGACCCGTTTTAAACCATATTTTCCGTTAAGAAACCTACACTTACACAGTAAAAATATGGGTAATAGGCCCGACCCGCTATTTTTTTTGTCAAAATGGATAACCTGTTTCGAAAGGAAAAAAAACGGATTGGGTTAAGCCGAGTAATTTTTAAGCCGGGCTGGGTGGGTTAACAGGTTTTAGGTTTTAATTGTCAGACCTAATTATACCGATATAATTTGTTTCCTTCATCATGTTTTTTCTTTATTTTTAAATTTTGTTTACAATCTTCATTTTATTTGAGTATAATTTAATTAAAATAGATATGTGTACGTGCGTTTAACGCACGGGTGTAAAACTAGTTTATAATTATAATGAATATAAGTATTTAATTTTTCAATAGGTATTTGATTTTTTATTACTTTTACATAATCATTTAATAGTGTCGAATCAATAAATGCATATATTTTCTATCTCACAACTATGGAGATTATTATAAAATTTTGAAAACTTTATATATATTAGGTGATAAAAATATTGTATCATTGCAAATATCACTTTTTATTTGAGGAGTAAAAAAAGGAAAGAAAAGATAAATGTCAAAATTAAGAAAATATCTCGGTCGTTGTTGAAAGTGAGACCCATGAATTTTTATTAAATGTGAAAAGTTGGTGAAAATATTATAATTTATGAACATTAAATTATTAACTTATCATTATGTATGTGTGTGTTTTTGTTTTTTTTTTTTGCCGTGTGTGAGTGTTTTTTTTCGCATGTGTGTTTGGGTGGGTTTGTGTGTGTATGTTATGCTTAGTAAATCATAATATAAATAGGTATATAATACTCAAAACATTAAATTATATCCATTTTAATGGTGTTATTGGATAATATTCAAAACTACCAATTAACTATATTAAGTAGATAATGCTTTTATCCAAATTAACCGATAACACCTAATTTTTCACCCCTAATTAAAATGTTCAAAAAGTAGACCGAACCGTAATTTTTAAAAAAATGAGTTTTAATAGACGCTCACTATCACCGCCCGAACTTAGATACTCCTCAAATCGCATATACTTTAACGCAATAACATATTCAAGGCTTTAGTTGAAATGAATTTTTTGTGATGTTTGTTGGTAAATGGGTGCCAACCTATTCATATCCCGCTCATCTATGCACGTGTTATTAATTAAGCATCGTTGTCTATACCCACTATCTCGCTCGTTTACTAAACGACCTCTACACGAAACCAAACGATTAATATAGAAAGTATTCCAGGACCTAAATAATACCCAAACTAATTAACTATTCCCTCTGTTTCGAACAAAAAATCCCAATTAGAAAGTTTAACTTAAAAAATAAATAAACTTTTAGTAGTTCATTAGTAATAAAATGATAATTTTATTCCTTAATTTTGAAAGTAGACTCTTTAAGTTTAAAGAATAAGTCATGTCCAAAAATAAATATCCATTTTTAGTTTATTTACAAAAAAATTAGGAATTTGACATTTAGGTCAATGTAGCAGTACATATATTTGAAGAGAGTTGACGTTTAGATCATGTAGTAGCACATATACTCAGTGTTCTAAAACTCCCCGCCTAGCTCCGCCTAGGCCCCGCTTAGGCGCTAGGCCCCTCTCTATCGCCGCGATTTTCTTAGTCGCCGCCTAATCGTCGAAGTCGGTGTCTACGTTGTCGGTCTGCCAGATAGATAGAAGAAAAAAGATGAGAAAAAGGGAGCTGTCTCGAGACTCACAATTTAGAATGAGAAGGGATTAGGGAGGATATGTTAGACTGTGGGTTGTAGGGGCAGTAGGTAGGTGAAATAAATTTTTTTTTTGTTTTTAGTTCTAAACTTGGCTGGTTTATTACTTTGGGGTTGTTGAAAATTGGGATTAAAGGTAGGTTTGTATATTTTTGTTCATTTTACAAATATAGAAAATGTTTGATAAAATGACAAGCATAAAAAAAATTAAATTTGTAATCAATGTGTTTGATCTTTGATGTAAATTATCAAAAAATTGTAATTATGTCTTAATTCTAGGCCCCGCCTAGGCCCCGATTACGCCCCGACTAGTCCCCTAGGCGCTAGGCGCTAGTGTGCCGCCTAGCGACCGCCTAACGATTTTTAGAACCTTGCATATACTTGACCAGGGTATGATTTTGGCTATTCGTAACAATAAACATTTCATCTATAAATCAATAATGGCTGTAGAAACCTAAATACCAACTTAATTCAAGAAAAAAACTTGTTATAAATCTAAGGTGCACGGTTTAGCATAGATAGATACTTGGGGTTCCCAAGATTCGATCGAGTTTTGCCACCATCATTGCTTTGCCAGAAAGATAAAAGTTCAGTATCCGAGTCTTGGAACGGTTTCAGAACAGGGACATAAGAAGCATTTAACCAGATGAAGTCATCTAGTTTTTGAACATCAACAATCACCCCGCAGGAACTGTTCATGGAGAAGGAGAACCGTGCCTTCATTGCAGCGTAGTTCACTTCATCAGTTATGAGTTATTACTACTCTTGAGGTCGCTGTTTGCGTGCTCAATAGCAGAATTCCTCACTCGAACATAAGTCACAAAACAATAACGAATATTATTCTCCACCACGGGTAAAGATGAGTATGATGGACGGAATACATAAACATCAACAGGAGGTATGCAAGTGTCACAGTCAATGCTCGCCTCAATCTTAGTCAAGTGGATTGCATCACATCCTTGACCATTAAGTGCATCCCTGCACCTCAAAACAGCGACAATCAGCTTATGTTCCCTAAATTTTTCAATGATGCAACATCCTTACCTTAATATCTCGCCACCTCCTATAACAAACACTTTCCCTATCGACAAAATATATGGTGATGCAGCTAGCAGTTCCAAAGACTCTCAAATTACAGCCCGGACACATCATTGAAGCTCAAATTCTTTTCCAGGACATAGAAGACAAATAACTAACCCAAAACAAATTCATAATTGCTGCAGAACTAATTGAAAATATGTACAGGCTGTTCTTTAGCTAAGTATGACAAATATGAACTACGCCACTTACTTTAAGTCCCATGTTGAACTCAGGAGGCCCATCAAAGCTGCACAGGTTGCTGCATCTGAACATCTAGCTGGGTTGCTTCCCTTTCATCTTGTTTACAGTCCAGCCCATGAAATGGCAATTGAGGTATGTCGTATATGGAATTTAGAGATAGTTAATGTGAGCTTCCCAACTCATCTAAAAAATACTGATGTTAATTGATTCAGTCTTTCTTTCTATTCAATTGGCTGCTATATTTAGAGTATTCCATTTCAATGATTCCAAATGCGCCTCCTATCATTTCCTGGGTTACACTACTTGGTGCAGGGACTCAGGAGAGTTGCATCATCATTTTAGAAATCAATATTCTTCATCCCTCATAATGGTATCTTCTGATCATGGTTTTGCTAGTTTTAAAATTGCATTGAATAAAAAATTATAGTATTGACAGGAGGGATAAACTTATATATTTACATTTGGAGATCATCCTTTATACAACAATTGAATTAATCCATGCTAGGTCAGTCCTATAGCTAAATTCTCCAAGTTGATAAGTTCAAGCAATGGAATCACAGTATGTAATCCTTGTGTCTCTAAGAATGTAGCCACTGGTCAATTAATGCCTATCTTACATGGGACTGGTATATAAAGTATAAAGAGAGATGATGCATCAAAAACGTTTTTGCATAAACTAATTATTCTTGAAATGACTATTACGGCATCATCAACCTAATTATGGCTATTTCATAATACACATGCTTTTGTCGTAATATAATTAATTAAATTAAATTCTTCAGTGCTAGGATTTCACAGGCTAAAGACCATTTTAAGGACCTTATAAAGGTTAAAGAAAAGGAAAGTATAGGCCAAATAAAAAAATAAAAACCCAAGAAATGGAAAGGTATACATTGTGAGCATTAAGCACAAACTGATAAACTCAAAAAAGAGGAAAGCTGCTACCACCAAAGGCTAATATAGGTAAGCAAAGTCACCGGAATAAAGAATATATTCACTGATGCTGTTATGCGGGGGTTGATTTTACTAATCAGTTTGCAAAACTGATTACATCTTAAGAGGGCAGCATATATTCAATCAAAGAGGGGGTGTGACTTGGCCTATATATGAAGAGGGGAGGCCTAAGTGGATGGAGTGATATAAACAAACATGTCAGTCGCTCGAAGAGCATCGATATGAGCTGGATCAGTAGAAATTAGAGTCGCAGCAGGAATGAGAACTTCAACAGAAATGAGAGCATGAGCAATAGAGCAATAATTACCTCAGCAGGATGGATTTCAGTAGGAGTTCCCAATATGATCTGGTTGAGTCTCTTTCAGGAGGAACAAGGGGTGTCATTATATATGCTGGTGACTTGAAATGGACTGTTGATGACAAAGAAGAAGAAGGTGGTGGAAGGGATTATCTGGGTATCTCGAACAGACGAAGTACATAAAACGATTTTGAGTTTCTATGGAGAAGTTTATGAAGCCGTACGATAAGGAGTGTTGAAAATTACAGTATTTATTTGGTTACACATGTCACAAAGCTTGAGTTTTTTGAAAAATTCAAGAAGTTTATAGAAAATATAGATACCTAGTTTTGTTTCTTTCCATGTCTTTATCTTTTTGGACATTAAAATTGATGCTGGTTTTAATTCAGTTCTTGAATTCCTTGACATGCAGCTCTAAGCAGAAAATAATTCTTTGGAGACATAAAATGCATTTTTTCTCATCTGGGTATCTCGAACAAGCGAAGTATATAAAATGATTTTGAGTTTCTATGGAGAAGTTTATGAAGCCGTACGATAAGGAGTTCATGAAGATGGCCATGTTAAAGCATGAAGAAACATTTAGAGAGCAGGTAATCTTATACCTTCTCATCATAAATAATCGCTCTTAGATTTATTTAATGCAAGCTCATTTTTAACTCTTGATCGATCGATCTAATGATTTTTGATTCAAGAAACGCTAATGCAAAACATATGAGGAGAATCAAAAGGGTAGAATCAAGAAACATATCTGAATTATAAGAATGGCAATTTACATCAAAAGTCTCGTACCAACAGTCATAGAATCAGACGGCGATGGAGGGGTAGAGATTGAAGATGAGAGTGAGATCGAGCTAACATTAGCCCCCTTTAGTTTCTACAGGAGGAGATCAAAAGCTGAGACGTCGTTAAATTCAGATTCAGCTTTAAGCATTTGTTCTGTTCAGTTCTGTTTTCTCTTTCCTACATCCTAACTCTTTACACTGGCCAGTACCTAGCTACAATATTATCAATGACATAGATTTATGAGTCCATCTATGTTTCATTTGAATAAAACTGACTTCTATCGGCTGATGCTAATGACACGATTTGTTTTTTCAATCTAGCTCAAAATACTAATGCTACTGACATAAACAGCAAGTTCAAGAGCCTCGGTTGAACAGGTTGGGGCAGCTGATTGATTATAAACTAATCATGGAAATAAACTAATCATTTAATCAAGCCAAGTATATCTATGTACTTTATCATGGAAAAGGACTACCATAATCTTAAACTAATCAAGCAAGATTCATTCATTTATTCAAACTTTTTTATCAATCCAAGAGGACATCATATATTCAATCAAAGAGGGATTGATTATAAACTAATCATGGAAATAAAACTAATCATTTAATCAAGCCAAGTATATCTATATCAATAGTACAAAGAAAGAAAAAACTCAGTTCCATAGCAGACTGATGAGGCACCTGACTCGTTAGTGGGAGTAACTATATCACAGAGTAGTCTTTTTTACATTCACATGTGTTTCAATATTATGAGTAAGGAAAAGGCATAAATAAGTAAATCCTACACTCTTGATAATGGCCTTATAGAGTTAACTAATTAACTTTGTGGTATGTCTGACCTTTCATCAAAGATTATTAATGATTTCAAACTTGATAAATCAAAATCTTGGTCCAATAAGTTGATTATGACACAATTCTAGGAAGGGATTCATTTGGGCTCAATTTGAGTTCTAAGAATCAATTCAGAGAAATTAAACCGTGTGCGGTACAATCACCTTTCGCCTTTCGGGGATGTGAAAGCAAAGTGAGGAGATGGTTGACCGAGAAGTGGGAGAGAACCTTTAAGATCGGACGGTTTAGATCTCAATTGATCATATTCTGTTTTCTTCTATATTGGAAACTCATGAGCAAGTCACCTGCAGTTACTTTTACTACTCTCTCTTTCTCTCTCGCATCCTCGAGCAGCCATTGTAGAGACCTTGAAGCTAGATTAATTGAAGCTTGAAAAAAATGGAGAGAAATTTCATGGGGTCGGGTCAGAAGAAAGTTAAAGAAGAGGTTATCGATATCTGTGACGATCCAGGTAATTAATCATCATTTTCACCAAGTTTTAATTCTTGGATTGATTTTATGTTTTGCCATGACATGCATGCCAAGGAGTAAGAAGAGTTTTAATCTTGAGTGCTAGAGCTTGTATATTGCCATGTAATTTGAGGCCACATTAAGAGCAAGCAATTTATGTAGGAGTTGATTATGACACAATTCTAGGAAGGGATTCATTTGGGCTGCAGTGCTGAAATTGGAGTCAATCATCTCATATTTCTTGTAGCGATCGGCTATGTACTGAATTCAGAGAAATTAAAATTCTGACCTCAGAATGAAAAAAAAAAGTTACTAAAGAACTCACTAAGATCCAATAGCTCAATTAATTCAAAACCAATAGGAAATGCTTACTTGAAACACGATCGAATACGTCGGCGGCGGATTCACCCTCCGGAAAACGATAGAAGAACCGGCCAAACCTCTCCCTAGTCTCCTTAATCGCCTTCATTCTCCCGGCAACCTGAAAATTGCCGAAATCCTGTTCCCTAATCCTACACTCTTCTCTAACACGATATCCATGTTGAAGAAAGTAATCAAAGTTCTAAGATTGCAATCGATTCCAATACTTCATATAGAGAGATCGTACCTGGATTGAGAGAAAGAGGGAGTGCTGGAACGAGCAATGGTGGCAGCGGAAAACCCTTTGCGTGAAGGAGATTTCCTTTGCGGCGGGCAAAGGGAGGAGTTGTGGAATCGATCTCAACCGTTAGATATAAATATAAATATGTAATCTCAGCCTTTTGATATAAAGTAAAATAATCAATTTCAGCCGTTTGATATAAAGTAAATTAAGCGATCTCAACCGTTCTTTATGAGACTGAGCTTTATTGTATAATAGATTAGATCAAAATTTTTATGATTGGAGTAAAAAAATCTTTTTTTGTTAAAGAGTCCAATAACGAGTAAAATCTTTTTGAACAAAAATATTTTTTTAATTATATAATATTCAAGCAAAACAAATAAGAAAATCAAAATCAAAAGAATAAATTAAGAAAAGTAATATTTGAAGCAACTACTTAAATATAAATACATCATTTTATTGGTAATATTATAGATTTTTAAAAATTTTCTTATACACAACATTTGTTGTTTTATTTGTTGGCTTTCCATTTTCATCAGTATTAATATCATCAAACCAGAACGGTTTGTTACCCTAGAACATGTAACATACAACTGACCATGATTGAATAGTGGCTTCTTCAAGAAGAATCATACATGCGAAAGTGATTGACCTTGACTTTTGTTAATTGTCATAACATACGATACTACCAATGGAAATTATCTTTTTTAGAAACTTGAAAGGCAACCTCACATCTAATTGAGACAATGTCATTCTTGGTATAAACATTTTGTCTCCAACATTGCTTCCATTCAAAAAATTTACTTCAACAGCGTGATTCTCAAGCATAGTAATAATTAGTCTTATTCCATTGCACAACCTAACAGCAGGGTCAATGTTTCTCAACAACATCACCGAAACACCAACCTTAAGTGGTAATTTATGGTTAGACAATGCCAAGGTTCTAAAAATCGTTAGGCGGCCGCTAGGCGGCACACTAGCGCCTAGCGGCTAGGGGACTAGTCGGGGCGTAATCGGGGCGTAGGCGGGGCCTAGAATTAATGCATAATTACCATTTTTTGATAATTTACATCAAAAATCAAACACATTGAGTACAAATTTAATTTTTTTTATGTTTGTCATTTTATCAAACGCATGTCTATATTTGTAAAATGAACAAAAATATACAAACCTACCTTTAATCCCAATTCTCAACAACTTCAAAGCAATAAACCAGTCAAGTTTATAACTAAAAACAAAAAAAAAATATTACTCCACCTACTTACTGTCCCTACAACCGACAATCTAACACTTCCTCCCCAATCCCTTCTTATTCTAAATTATGAGTCTTGACACAGACCTCTTCTTCTTCATCTTTTTTTCTTATTCTTTCTTCTATCTATCTGGTAGACCGACAACGTAGGTGCCAACTTGATCGATTAGGCGGTGACTAAAAAAGTCGTGGCGGTAGAGAGGGGCCTAGCGCCTAGGCGGGGCCTAGTCGGAGCTAGGCGGGGAGTTTTAGAACACTGGACAATGCTGAACACTTTATACTATTCAAAAACTCTTTAGGATGATTGTCTTCAAACAAACTTGTGTTATTCTCTGCCCTACACATATAATTTGAACTCAAATAAGTTCTTTCTTCTAAGTGATTGTTAGATACCATGTGCTCATTTATGGTGTCAAAAACATCAAGAGTCGGGACAAGTATAACCCTTCCTTACAAATATGACACGTCATAAAAGACTCGGTGGTTAAGGAAGAAATAAAAAAGTACTTTTGCGGTTAAAAAAAAAAGAGTATTCCAACGGTTAACATTTTAGAAAAAAGAGACCGGCCCGTAATTATTCCTTACCAAAATGAGAAATAAAAAACTCACCTCATTGAAAAACACTAAAAGGCCTACTATATATAAAACCTAGCCCATTAAAATCTCACATACACCCTTAAGTCTCATGTCATGTAAGTTGTCCCTTTTAACCTATTAATATACAATAAAAACTTACAAAAAAAAAATTTAATATTACATGTATTTTATGTAAGACGTATCTCCTTGACTCGACCTACCGTGTGTTGGTGAGTTGCGTTGTGAGATAGTGGGGCTCCTTCTTACGAATTAAAACTCGTAAGACGGTCTTAGCCAAAAACTACTCTTAATAAAGCAATACACGACCTCAACACAAATACAACCCTTCAGTTAGAACCCTTCATCTAGAATCCTTAATTTGACGTATATTCTTTCACTTCAAAATTTCATTCACCTAACATTTGGTAAGAAATCGTAGCGATCTCTTCCCGGATTATTCAAATCCTTTTAATTTTTCATTGAGCTGAAAATTGAGTCTATATCATTTTGTTTTACATTCTATTTCCTTGAACAACTTTTAAAGTTTTTTTTAAAAAAATATAAATCTAATAATCTGATAATTCAATATTTAAAATAAAGTCAAGTATTTAGTGAAAACATTGTTTAATGATAAATATTTTATTTTACTGTCCAAGATTTGTTACATTCTAAATTTTTAAACATACTTTTTAAGGTTATTTTGAAAAGAATACATAACTCCAATTTTGATATTTGAATTTATAACTGATGAATTTATCTGTTGCATTTCTTAATATTTTTTATTTAACCATTCTTCATGCTTATAAAAAATATATAACTTTATAGTTAGACTATGCCAACAACTTCGTTATTTATTTCAGCCGGAACTAACTATTTCCTTACAACTTTGATTTTGAGAATCCATTCGAATCTTAGTTTGTGGACGTCTCTTAGGACGGATGATATGGAAGTCATAATAGTTGCAGACTTGCAGTACAAATTTTGGGTTCAAAATGTCTAAAGTTTATTTCGTGACCGATTTTTTTTTTATTTTTATTTTTGCAGAAGATTGGTTGAACATCCACATACTTTATATAAATGTGATGGAAAATAAAAGACCAGGCATGATATTGTGAATTATGCTGAGAATACCAACAGTTTGGGTGTATTCAAAGTTTCTAAAAATGTATAAATATATTCATGTCAACTTATCTAAGAATATTAAATGTTTAGTATAAAAACGAAAAAACAAAGTGTTTCACCTTCTAATGTTTTTAGTTATGGAAATCAGTTTTAGGCGGGAAAATCACGTTTGACATTATATATATATATATATATATATATATATATATATATATATATATATATATATATATATATATATATAGATTGAGAGGATTGTTTTTGTTAAAACTAGTCAAAATGAGATCGATCCAAATTATATTTAACTGGATCAGTTTGACATAAGTAAAGGAATAATTACATATCGGTACCATTTTTTAGAATTATAACCACTCAAATACCCCCTTTTTGTTTTAAACCGCAAAAGTTCATTTTCATAATTTTGTTCCAAAATTGCCCACAACGACCTGTTACTACGGTTTCTTCTCCCGTCTTCTCATTTTTCTCTTCATTCTCTCACACACTTTCTTCTTCTCTCTATCCCTCCTCTTCTTCTCAAATTTGCTCGCCATCTCTCTCGCTCAACGCCAACCCCGTCCAGCTTCGTCTCCTTCTATCTTTTCTCTATCATCGACCTTCTTTCATCTTCTCTGGCCAAGAGGCTCCAAGCGAACCAACATCAACCACTGCTGCCCATGTTCCAATGTCGTCGTACGTCCTTCACCATATGCAATCTTCTTCATCTCCTCGCTCTCTCTCTCTCTTCTCCACCCAAGATCCGACATATAACAGCCTGTCGCGTCTCTATCCCCGCCCCTGCTTTATTCCAATGTCATCATCTCCTGCTTGCTCCAGCTTTATCTCAGGTCTCCACCTCCAAATTCGGCCAAGATCTTTAGCTCCGAGTAATATTCACGATCTATAATTTTCAATGCTAGCATCAAATGTTGCGATGCGAGCATTAGCGGGTCTTTGTTCATTAAGGGTATAAATGTCCTTTTATTCTAAATGTTACATTTATCGGTTGAAAAAAAATTATGGACTATTGTGATTAAATATTGTCTATATGGTATTGGCTTGAATTTCACCCTTAAGTAAATGATTCCTAAATCCTAATAAGTTAGGAGTCGTTATAATGTGCATGCATTCACGTGCTCTTGCCCTTACACCAATGGGCTCATCAGCTTCAGAGCATATGATTCTTTTAGGGCATCTCTAATGATTAAATCATTTGGACAGTTTTTTATATATTACATTAAAAAAACAACACACTTATTTCTTTACAAACTTTTTTTCACAATGGTTAACCTGTTTTATACGTGTTGTACAATATATTTAAAGTTCTTTTCGTGTACTATCCAATTCAACATAAAAGTATCGGTATTTTTAATTCAGCCTTGTTCAGGTAATGTAAACACCTTTTTTTTTTTTTTTTTTTGTGTGGTGCATATGTGCATTGTATATATGTTAAAGAATTTATGAATGATTACATATTGTCATTGAAGATGCCCTATTGCACCAAGAATTTAACACTTTCACCCACTCCCTTATCTCCATCCGTTTGCAATTCAGATCGGATACTCCTTCCATTCCATAATATAAGTTGTTTTGGAAGAGTTTTTTTGTTACAAAATAAACGTTATTTTTCAATTTTCAATGAATTTTTTTTTCAAATCTACTCATATTTATTGACTCTGTAACTTGTGTTTGATTCTTTGGGTAAAAGTATCAAAAGATCCATCAAGAATGTTTGTAGTAAAGTAAATAAGAGCAGCTTAGTCTTTGTAATATGTTTTTTTTGGTCTATTTAAAAAGTTCCAAAACGACATATATTTTAGAATAGAGGAAATATTAGGAATTAATATTCCAAAAAGACTAAACCTACAATATTGTAAAAGGCAATATATTTGTTTCATGATTTAGACTAAACCTACAATATTGTAAAAGGTAATATATTTGTTACATGAATTTAGTCTTGTAAAAAGTAGAGTTTAATTTGTTGTTTTAGCCTTTTAGAGAAAGGTTGAATTTCGAGATCTGCTCCTTGATCGGGGGTGGATGGAGTTAGGGGTGAGCTTGGTTTGGTTCGGTCCAGTTTTTTAGAAAAAAAGAGAAAATCGGAACCAGACCAATAGTTTGGTTCTCAAAAAATTTAGAACTGGAACCAACTCAATATGTATGAGAACCAATACATTGGTCCGGTCCAGAATCAATCAAAGATGTATGAGAACCAAGACCGGACCAATACTATGATTTTTTTACTTTTTAACTGTTTAATACAAATACATAATAAAAATTTTAAGACTAAAACTTCATAAAAAAAAATTAAAAAACCTTCGATTATAGTACATTCAACAATTAAAAATGCCGAACTCATAAACTCATAGCATAACAAACCGATGGAAAGAAAATAATAAAAGAGTACCAACTAAAAAGTAGAACAAAGAAAGTATTAGGAATTAATAATATATATATATATATATATATATATATATATATATATATATATAAACAACATATTTGGTCGGTTGGGTCCGGTTCAATTTTGATTGGTTCGGTCTGATTCTATTGATTCGATCCAATTCTGAAAAAATCTTACACGCCCCTAGGTGGAGTTGACAGGAGTCGGTTACAACTTGCAAGTGGGAAGAAAGCAGCGTTAATATCAAAAATACAATTGGCTAATTGATTTATGAATTGATTACGTTATCCAAAATATGTTAAAATTTCTAAAATACGTTAAAAATGTTAATTAAATTGATCACGTTTTAAAATTTTTAAATTTTGAATTACTGACTATTTAATTGAAAAGTAGTTCTCATGTAAAACCGTCTTATGGATATTAATTTATAAGATGGAGTCACACTCTCTCACAGCTCAACCCATCAATACACGGTGTGTCGAATAAAGAAAATATGTCTTAAAAAGAAATACTCGTAAAACCGTATTATACAAGTTTTTAGTTTAATTGAAAGGAAGGAATAGTATGCTGGTCTATATAATCATACAATTTTCAAAGGAAACACACACTATACACACTGTACTACTGTAGCTATACACCGTTAGTGCTACTGGTAGAGGAAGACTTGTGAAATCTGATGGTCGCTTTGAAAAATGTCTGCTGGTGACTTATTACAATGTCTGCTGGTGACTTGCTTCGAAGTCTGCTAGTGGCTTAGTTCCAACTCTGCTGGTGACTTGAAACAAGGTTTGCTGGTGAAGGTCTTCTGGTAGAAGTACTGGAAATCTGCTGGTGATAGTACCGGAAGTCTGTTGGTGGCTTTGTATCAACTCTACTTGTGGAAATATGAAGTCTACCGGTGAAGGTCTGCTGGTGACTTGTTATGAAGTCTACCGGTGAAAGAACTGATGTCTGCTGGTAAAAGGAAGTTGTGACCGAGGCCTGTGTAACACACATTTTCCAAGCCAAATTGGACCTTAATTTCCACCCCTCTGTAGGCGCGGGAGGGATAATTCTTTCTATACAAGCTTACACAAACACAATGGTGCCTTTGTTTATAAACCCTTCAAGTCTTTCATATTTTTCCATTGTGGGATAACCCACTTCCAACATTTCCAATGTCATACTTTATGCCTCTATAGCGTATTCATCTGATATCCGAATTGGACAAATAAATATAGTATTCTTATGTACTCACGAAGAAGAACATAATTCCACAATTATCATAATCATTACATAAATGACTCACAAATAAATTAGTGCCTTAAAGCCCCAATTTACTTCACTTAAAAACACTAGTTTTCCAACATTAATTACTAGTAAATAAATAATAAACATTACTAGATTTTGTGCTTGTGCCTATGACACGACGTTAGTATGTGACCGTGTCAGTATTTGAATAAATCAATATATCTTTCAATTTTGTAGGAGTCAGATCAATTCTTACGCTGCAAAAAAATTAATACATTTTAATGGCTGTAAAATTTGTTACTCATCATGTATCAAAAAGAGTCTCAAATTTTTCTGGTTATAATCACATACAGGTACTTCAGCCCAAAGTCTTTCTGAATATATTCCACAAAGGAAACTCAAAATTACAAAATAATCAATTTAAAATTAATACCTCTCAATAATTTGTAGAGGTCATAGCCAATGAGGTTTCCTCGACTTTTATGTAATATAGACTAGCATACTACTCCGGTACTCGTTCCCTTTTAAGTACTCTCTCTATTTCGAGTTAAATATTCACTATTTCATATTAAGATGTTTTATTTAAAGATTTTATTGTTAAAAATTAAGGTATAAACGTGTCATTTAAAAAAAATAACTTTCAAGTGAGAAGTTTTTACTTGGAACGGAGGGAGTAGATAATTAGCTATTTTAAAATTTAAAACGTGATCATTTTAATAAACATATAAGAGACCCCAATTGGATAATGTATTTTAGATGTTAATATCTCAATTATTTAAAGCTAAAGATATTTGTAATCATTTATTAATTCTTTAAAATATCTCAAAAAAAAATTTAAAGTTGAAGTCTCAATTTAGTAACTCTATTTTTTACCGAAAAGTGATTATGCTCACTATATTTATTTTCGTTTGCACTTTAATCACTTTACTTAAAAATAAATATTTACTTCGTTTTTAAATTATCGTCCTTTTTTTTTCTCATCCGTTCTAAAATGATTGTCATCTTTCAAAACTTATCTTTTATAAAAATATATTTATCACTTTACTCTTTTTTTTAATCTATTTTGATTATAATCACATGTTTAAGCGTATTAAAAGAAACACACATTTCATAAATATTTATAATACAGTTAATTATTTTTTAAAACGATGTGTCAGATCAAAAGAAACAACAATTTGAATACGGAGGGGTACCATTTTCATAAGTTAGTCAAGTTATTTAGATGAAAAACTTTAAAAAAAATTATGAAAAACAAAACATAGTCTTACTCCCTCCATCCCAAAATATATGACGTTTTGAAAGAGTTTTTTTTCCTTCTTTTTTTTTTCCAATTTTACTCATATTTATTGATTTCATAACTCGTGTTTAACTTTTTGGGCAAGAATATCAAGACACCTTATCAATATTTAGATATGACTAATTTAATCTTTATAATATATATCATTGATTTTTGTGAAAAACCTCAAAGCATCATACGAAATACGGAGTATATTTTATAACAAAGGGAGTATTTTATAAGACCACAAACAACAAAGGAGCTAAGACCAATGCTTAAAGGATTCCTAGAGATTATACCAAACAACAAGGGAGCTTAGTGTTGCTTAATTAAGCATAAAGGTGGTTTGAGAGCTTCATAAGCTCCCGAGCTTAACAACCAAAATGGACAAAAAAACCTGCCACATGTTGCCTCTTCCTCCCTCCTTTCCACATGCATCACTATTCACTTTTCCTCAATTTCCTTTTTTCGTTAATTTTCGGCCATAAAAAATATTTTTTAAAATATTTTTTTTAAATAAAGTAAACATTTTCTCTGAACGATTTGTTTCGTTTGGATATCGAGAAAAAATTTCTATGAAATTTTCAAATTTCTAGCCATTTTTCTGTAAAAATATTAAATTATTAGAGATAAAGATGATGATGTATGTAAAAATGTTGAAGTTTGTGCATTTTTTGAAGAGTATTTTTATTAAAAATCTTAAGTGGGGAGCTTAATGACATTTTTGTAATAAAATAGAAAAAAATAGAGCTTAAGCTCCCCAAATGGGGAGCATGAAAGCTCCCCCATTTGGAGAGCTTAAGCTCCATTTTTTTATTTTATTACAAAAATGTCATTAAGCTCCCCACTTAAGCTCCCCAATAAAAATACTCTTTCAACAATGCACAAACTTCAATACCTTTATATACCTCATCATCTTTATCTCCAATAATTTAATATTTTTATAGAAAAATGGCTAGAAATTTGAAAATTCATGAAAAATCATATCCAAATAAACAAATCGCTTACTTTAAAAAAAAAATATTAAAAAATATATATTTTATGGCTGAAAATTGATGAAAAAAAGAAATGGAGAAAAAAAAATGATGATGTGACATGTGGGAAGTAGGAAAAGTCAGGAAGGATGAAGCCGTGCAGGTGTTGTCAGGTGAAAACTCGATCGTTTTAGGCTCTTTTTCGATTAAACTGTTTCGTTTTTTCTTGAATATTTTTGTTAAGCAATAAGAGCTTGTTTTGCTCCCAAACTTACTTTTTGTTTATTAAGCAATTTTTAAAAATCTTTATTATTTTAAAAAATCTAAAAAAATCCCTTAAGCACCCGCTTAAACTCTATTGTTCGCTTAAACTCTATTGTTGTTTATGGTCTTTAATATCCTCTATCCACACCATTCCCATCAATTAATTTGTGAAGTACGGAAACCCATCTCCGTCTCCAACGTTAATGGATGGTGTAAGGGAAGACACGTGTGGTGTCATAGGAGTAAAAAATACTCCACCAGTACTGTAAATAATTTTCTTGGGTGGGTTCCAATGTAAATGGCCCTACGAATCTAGGCAAAAGACTGCAGATTGCAGACACTGCGACGACTTTTATTTTAAAAAATTGTGCCTTTTGATTTGACTATGCATATTTATTCATCAAAGCTCTTCCCCAATCTCTCAGCTACTTCATCTTAGACCAGCCAAAAAATCAATCAAAATAAAACCGTTCGCCTCGTCCTAACTTACTTTCCACGTGTCCAAAAGTTAGTGGGCCAAATTATTTTTTCACCACAACTTTTTAAAACTAATTCTCAGCCATGATTTTTTTTTTCTCAATTAAATGATACATTTTATCTAAAAATAGAGATTTTGTTTATTTCATTTGGATATCAAAAAAAAATTTATGATTTTTTCAAGTTTCTAATCATTTTTCTCTCTTCCATCTCTTTAAATTTGATTTTTTAATCAATATTTAGTATTGCTATTAAATATTTAGATATTAATATTTATTTACTTGTTAAGTAATTTAGAATTATTTACTAGATAAGATAAATTTTTATTATTAATATTGCTAATAGATATTAATATTAGTGTTATTATTATTTCCATTGATATTGTTTATTGTTCTTATTTAAGTAGTATTGTTGTTATTATTATTAGTATTATCATTATTTAGTTGTCAATTAATGTTATTATTGTAGTATTGTTATTTTTACTGATTTAGAACTTAATCAATAACTTCACGTAATTCATCCCGTAAAAATATAATAATGAAAGAGAAGATAATTAATTTACGCTCATCTACGCCAAATCAACACTAAGGTCGTCAAATTCCCCAACCAACTTCACAAAATCAAGCATCATCCTATTATACTATTTTTTATTTCAAAAATCAGTCTTCAGTACAACAATAACAAAGCAAGTGGGTGGAATAACAAATCAGTCTGCAACAATTATTTGCCTCATTTTCTCATATGCCGCAACAACAATTCGAAAATACTCCTACATCTTTTTCATCCCAACAATCACAGTTCAACCCAGGGTATTTCTATATGGGAGTGATGAGGTGTTCTACTCATGAATATGTTCCAGGTAGTCCACCCTTTTTAAATTTACCTCATTTTTCAACACAACCCGAACCAGTTAATGATGAAGAGGCAGATGAAGATGTTTTGGTTGATGAAAATACTCATTAAAGTGGAAAATCAACAATAAGAGTAAGGTGGTCCATAAACGAGACCAAAAATCTGTGTAAATCTTGGGAAAATGTGACTACCGACGTTTATGTTGGTACAAACCAAACTTCCAACAAATTTTGGTAAAAAGTTGTTGATTGTTACAATACACATAAAAAGGAGGGTATTAGCTGAAATTCATGTCAATGTAAAAATCATTTTGGAAAAGTGTCAAGGGCAGCTGCAAAATTCTCAGGAGCCTTTAACCATGCATTAGCTACCAAAGCAAGTGGGTGGAATGATGACGTTGTCATTAACAAGGCATATAGTATCTATCAAGCTGATGAGGAAAAACATTTCACCTTAATGGAAGCTTGGGGAGTCCTTTGAAAGATACCAAAGTGGGCAGATAGAACAAGACATGATGGTGTAGCATCTAACATGAGACGAGCATAATCGTTCATTGTTCTTTGGTCTTATGCAAAAACCATGTTTGGAACAACTTCTTCTATCATTTGATGATTCACCGGAGGTGGATTAGCCATTGGAGGATCAACTCGAGGATCCTCAATGTTCACTGGGCCTTGATTAACACGATTTCCTACAAGTGGTGGATTATTAACATTATCAGGGTTTCCTTGGGTTTTACATAGGTTACTGATATTCTGATTTAAGTTCGCCAGCGTAGGATTCAGAGATCTTCGACCGTGCATGCAATGCACAATCAAAGAGATTACTAATTAATTTTTTTAATTTTATTTTATTTAAAATCGTTACCTAATAAACTAGCTAAGAGCTAGCTTGTTTCTGGCAACGGCGCCAATCACTTGATATCTTATTTTATACCTCGCAAGTGTACGCATCAATATAGAGTATAGTGATTGGAAATCAATGGTCAAACCACAGAGACAAGAAGCAATTTAAGCAAGTAAACATGTAACAATTATTAACTAAGGGGGGTTTGGTTGATTTTATCTAAATTAACTAAACTAAATTATTCTACTAGTAATCTAAGGAATTTATTGGCAACAGTTTATTGAAAATAGCAAACACAATTTGTGAAGATCTGATTTTGGAAGGGAATCTAGGAGTTAGGATTCACTTGTATCTACTCTAATACTTTTTTGTCTAATGTATCAATCACTTTGTCTTGGATGAATTAAAGCATGAACGATCTAACTTATGCCTGGAGAGCAAGAACATAGGAACCTAAATCTAACTTAACACTGCCGTGCTTCAATAGATTTAATTTATCACAAAGGATGACCAATATACGACATATGCATATTAGGTACCTCTTGTGGCTGTTTGAAAGAGGAGTAATTGGCCCACAAACATCAGCATGAATGAGTTCGAGTTTTTGAGAAGCTCTCCATGTTGTCATTTTAGGAAAAAAGTCTCAATGTTGCTTGCCTTTTAAACAATACGTACACACATCTCCTGTTTCATTAATCTCAGGCAAGCCTCTCACCATTCCTTTGCGATTTAATGTTTTGAGACCTTTGTAACCTAGGCGACCATACCACCAGTGCCAACGCTCAGTCATGTCTTGAGTTGTTGTTTGCAAACATACCTTCTTCTTCATTAGTTTTTTTACAGCTTGTGACTCGGATAGCAGTATAAACATTCTGTTCGCAGTCATGTCACTTTGGATAATCAACTCTCTTGAGAGATGATATATTCGACATTGGTTGGATTTAATCAGAACACTTAATCCTTTCTCCTGCAACTGACTGATGCTAAGAAGATTATTTTTTAACTCAGGCACGTAGAAGACCTCTGTTAAAACATGACTAGTACCATCCAAAAATAATCTCACATTCCCTTTCCCAACCACATTCATCATCATATTATTTCCGAGCCTCACCATATGTTTGAAACTCTCATCCAAATCAAAAAATAAAGAGCTATCACCACACATATGATTACTACAACCAGAAGCAAGAAACCATAAATTATTGTGATTACCTTTGTTCATTTCAACATAAGCCATGATCAGCATTTCCTCTGACTCATTGAACTCCACATAGTTAACCTTCTTTTCCACCATTGGACACTCATGTTGATAATGTCCAAGCTGATGACACTTGTAATACTCAACCACAGTTTTGTCGTAGGATTGTCGGCGTCTTCCTCTGCCCCTATTTCCTTGACATGATGTCCTTCCTCGACCTCGTGCATTGTACATTGCACCATGAGTGACCTTGAGTGCTTGTTCCTCTTCTCCATCCTTCTTGAACTTCTCCTCATGAACATATAGTGAACTTTGCAAGGCGTCCATGGAGAGTTGATCGATATCCTTTGCTTCTTCTATGGAATAGAAAATATAATTCCATTTTTCAGTGAGAGTCCTCAAGATCTTCTCAACTATCTTAGCGTCAGTCATGTCTTCTCCATAATCCATCATTTTGTTTGCAACTTCCATCACTCGACAAAAATAGTTAGTGATCGATTCACCTTGCTTCATTGCCAGAACCTCAAAATTCCTGCGAATATGGTTGAGTTGGGCTCTTTATACGTGAGCATTCCCCTAACATTTCATCTTCACGGAGTCCCAAAGCTGTTTGGAAGTCTCCTTCTGCGTGATTGTCTTTAGAATTGACTTGTCAATGGATTGAAACAAGTAATTTTTGGCCTTCAAATCTTTCAGCTTCATCTCCTCCACCATTTTTCTTTGTGCAGCTGTCATCTCCTGTTCATCATTAGGCTGCAAGTAGGGGTGTAAATCGGAACCACCGAACCACAGAACCGAACCGAACCAGTCGGTTTGGTTCGATTTTGGTTGAAGATAGTTTGGTTTCTGTTTCAAAATTTGGAAAACCGCGCGGTTCGGTTCGGTTCACAGTTTTTGGTATCGAACCAAACCAAACTAGCATATATATTTTTATTTATTTATTATATAATATATATTATATTACATCTATTAACTATTTTGAACCTTTGATTTATTCATATAATATATATAGACGCATACTAAACTAAACTAAATATTGATTGTTGGAGAACTATTATTTCTTCCATTGTTTGTGTTTATTTTAGAATTTGTATTGTTTTATTTATGATAATTTGTTGTTAGTAAGTTATTTCCCAATTTTGATGTTAATTCTAAATTAAAATATTATTTTTATTGTTATTTTTAATGTTAGTTAATTTCATTAAAAATAATTTATATAAACCACAAAACCGAACCAAACCAAACCGAGTGGTTCGGTTCGGTTCGATTCGAGATTTTTGGAACCACTAGGAGGCGGTTTAGTTTGTGGTTTTGGTATAAACCGAACCACTTACACCCCTAGCTGCAAGTAGCCTAATTCCACAACGATCCAGTATTCCTTGGATCGAAGAAGATACTCCATGACCATGCTCCAATGATCGTAATCACCAGCAAACTTCGGAATAGAAGGTCGAGCAAAACTGTGTTTGCCTCTGATCCCATCTCTCTACTCTCTTGTTTACTCTCTAACTCACTTTTTCAAACTCTTAAATCAGGCCTTTCTGGAGTGACTCTGATACCATGTTAAGTTACTAAGAGCGGCTACAATGGAGTAGCTTAAAGGAGCATGTGGCTGGTTTTGAAAAACAATGGTAATATCATTTGGTAGCTAAATTAGGAAAGAAGAGGTTGGGTAGCTTGGTACACTACTGTAGCCAAATGAAGCAACAATTCAAAAACTTTTCAAAACGACATCTCCACAAAGGCAAAACGGCAGCTACGATGTATATAACCTTGTTCAGCTAGATAAAGTGGCCGACACCTTTGCAGTCACCTTTTCACGTGGCAAAGTTTGGTTGGTCCCAAATATTTTTGTTTTAATCCCATTTTTAGCCTTTTTTGAACCTTAAAAAATCAATTATTTTTTTTAAAAAATCTACACATTTTTATCTATAAATAGAGACTTGGTTTGCTACATTTGGATATCAACTCGATTTTCTACAATTTTTTGAATTTTTCTTCATTTACTTTCTCTCCCTCCCAAAATTTGATATTTTCAAGTTATTTCAAGTTTTTTAAACTATATTTAGTAATAATATTTTTTTAACTATCTTTTGTATTGTACATACTTCAACCAATCATAAATAAAAAATTAAATACATAAAATCAACCATATTAATTTAATAGAACAAATTATTAATTAACAATCACTAATTAATATATGTAATACTCCCTCCGTCCCTAAATAATTGTCCTGCTTGACCCGGCGCACAGTTTAAGAAAAAGTAATTGACTCGATTATTTATATTGGTTTAATGTGTAGTTTCCATTAATGTCCATGTATATGTGGCCCATAATTAAAGTAGAGTGAAAAAGTAAGGGTAAAGTCGTAAAAGTGATGTTCTAAAAAGGTAAGTTTGAAAGTGGACAATTATTTTGGGATGTAATTTTAGGACGGAGGGAGTATAAAATTAACCATAATAACATTGAATCAATTGAATTTAATATATGTAAAATATAATATATAGTATTATTATTTAATAATGAATATTAATTTTTTGAAAAATATTTTTATTAAAAATTAAATGAATTTTGAATTTAGTAATTTATGCAATATAAAATTTATTTTTCATAAACAAATTTATTTATTAATATATAATATATAAAAGTATAATATAATTGAGATAAAGATAGCAGTGTTTTAAAACTCCCGCCTAGCCTTAGGCTCTCTCGCGATTTTCTTAGTCGCCGCCGCCAAGTCGGACCAGCGCCGACCTTAATTTATTTTTGTAGCTTTGATTTTGTGAGGTGTTGAAAAGAGGGAGTAATGGTGAGAGGGAGGTAGAAAGAAAAGATGTTTGATTTTGTGGATATTCTATGGGATGAGATGGGGTTAGATTAAAGAGTTAGATCTAGGAGGAAAGAGATTGAAGGATGACAAAATGAGGAGAGTCGGTCTGCCGGAGAGAGAGAGAGAGAGAAGAAAAAAAGAAAGGAAGAAAAAATGATTGCCGATCTGCCAGATAGATAGAAGAAAAAACGATGAAGAAGAAATGAGTTGTCTCAAAACTCAAAATTTAGAATGAAAAGAGATTAGGGAGGATATGTTAGACTGTGGGTTGTAGGGACAGTAGGTAGGTGGAGTAATTTTTTTTTTTAGTTCTAAACTTGGCTGGTTTATTGTTTTGAGGTTGTTGAGAATTAAGATTAATGGTAGGTTTGTATATTTTTGTTCATTTTACAAATATAGGCAAGTGTTTGATAAAATGACAAATATAAAAAAAATTAAATTTGTATTCAATGTGTTTAATCTTTGATGTAAATTATCAAAAAAAATGGTAATTATGCCTTAATTCTAGGCCCCGATTACGCCCCGACTAGTTCCCTAGGCGCTAGGCACTAATATGTCGCCTAGCGGCTACCTAACTATTTTTAGAACCTTGAAAGATAGTGAAGTATGTAAAGTTATTAAGATTTGTACCACCGCTATTAGAAATTTTTTTATTGAATAGTTTAAAATAGCTTAAAGATGTTATTTATTTATTTTTAATAATTTAGGTAGCTTGCGATTAACATTTGCTCCCGTATTGTACATGCTCTAACTCATCAGAAAGCTTAAAAGCATACCATCTACACCCCCAATGTTTTTGGGCGATGCATTAATTAATTTTAGAGATATAGTGTTTGACTGCGGCGTTTTAAAACGCTTTTTCAAACGCGTTTTAAGCAGCGTTTTCAAACGCATTTATTTTTAAACACGTTTGGAAAATTATTTCAAAACGCTATTTTTCATAAACAGACTAGTTGAAAACATAGCATATTTTTAAAACGCTACAAATTGGAGCATTTTAAAACGCTCCACGTTTTTAAAACACTGCATTGAAATACTTTTAAAGAGAAAATGCTACATTTTTTACCAGCGTTTTGAGCAAAATGCTCTGCAAACAAGCACTTTAAAGGAGTATCCACCGTGAGTTTCATGCTTTACCTCCATGATCACACACCCTCCGGATTCTCTGTCATCCTTTTTACTTACCCATACCTCCATTGCAGATTCTCTCCTCACATTTTTGCACCTACCAGGCAACTATCATCTTATAGAATCTAAACTTAATATTTTTATAATAATACAAAATATTTATAAAAATAAAAACAAGTGGCTCATGACAAACAACAAACATGCTCAAAACAAAAAGGAATTACAATAGAATAGAGAGTTTTCAATAACATTGATACCATGTTTTCATTCTTAAATTAAGACTTAGACAATAATCCGTTGTTGAAGGTGATCTCAAAAACATCCATTTCAGTCTTGGAAAAACTCAGACCGATCTCTACACCGCCTCCCAATTCCCTGCAACGGTTGATAGACATTGACCGGCCATTATCGGTGGAAACAATTTCGGATTTTTTGATTTTTCCCAATCCAAAATCGGTATCATAAAAGTCGAATTTCGGCGATCCAGCAACCCCCAGCGTAATTGTCTTCTCTCTCCTACCTATGGCTTGAATCCACTCTTCCATACCTTCCATGACTGCGTTCTTGCTATTAATCCTTTTAGAAATCCCCTCTCCAATCAATTTAACCGCTTTGAAAAACCCGTCTTCTCCGGCTATGCCACTAACCCTTGAAGATGCATAGCAAGGCAACACACAGTTACCAAAATAATTTAATGGAATAGGTGGATCCAAACGGGTCCTGAAATCTGCAGTACAAATAAACGAGTACTCTTTCTCATCAACATCATCGACCACATCACAATGGAAACTCGTGTTTTTGCAATGCAACTCCATACATAAGCACATACTATCACGAATGAGGATAAATGTGTTGATTTTGGCAATCGAGTCGTGGCTGATTCCTTTAGTGTTTGATTTGGTCTTCGCTCATGATAAACGTGGTACGAACTATGTTGGGAGAAACTTGCCGAGGTTGTAGATTGATCTTGGCAACCACAGGCTCCCAAACTTGGTTCCAAAATTTTGTTGCTAGAGAATTTGGATCTTCAATCAATGTTCTATCGTAAATTGGTAGAGACCCACTAGCTAGGAACAATTCGTCACTTTGAAATTTAGTAATCGAAGCCCAAGCACTTAAAAAATTGAGAAAGGTACTAGCATCGCCGATGGTATGATGACTGGAAATTCCGATAGAGATGCCACCTTTGAGAAACAGTGTAACTTGGATAGCCAAAACCTTGATTATTGTTGGGTTAGAGGCCGTAGAAACAGGCTGGTGGAATAGATCAGGGAGAAGGAGACAAAGTTCATCAACATTACGAGCATGATTTCCAGTAAGATGATTGAAATCCTTAGAACACTCGGCAAATGTTAGAGAAACCGAGTCACCCTCTACATAACAAATTTCTTGCTTGCTTGAATCGGTCGATATAATTAGGTTACCCGCAAGTGGAAGAAAGTGTTTGAGAGCGACGGATAAAGAGTGCTTAAGATTAGGAACAATGGTTTCCATAAAATGTGCTTTAGAGTGAGGGAACTCGTAAAAAAGAACGTGAAGAGTTGGAGGTAAGTATAGCCATGGAATGTCGAAAAAATTAAGCGGCAGCGACAATTTGGTTACGGTGGGTAGTGGTGGTGAGATTTGGCTTTCTTCGAGGATGGTTACAATGTTGGGTGGCAACATAGCTACTGTGTGTGTGTGTGTGTGTTTATCCTATCAATAATTGTATGTAATGTAGACTAGCATACTAGTCCAGTACTCTTATCCTTTTTTTTTTCCTATCCATCGTTCCATTTTATAAGATGAGAGCATGTACAATGGAGAAAAACATATGCTCCCCAAACTATCTAAATTATTAAAAATAAAAAATATATATTTTTAAACTACTCTAGACTATCAAATAAAAAAATTCTTTACAGTGGTGACACAAACTCTAATAACTTTATCTACCTCACTATTTTTATCTCATTATATTATATCATTAGTATATTATACTCCCCATCCCTAAATAATCGTCTTGGTTAACCCGGCGCACAATTTAAGAAAAAGTAATTGACTTGATTATTTATATTGGTTTAATGTGTAGTTTCCTTTAATGTCCATGCATATGTGGCCCATAATTAAAGTAGAGTTAAAAAGTAAGGGTAAAGTGGTAAAAGTGATGTTCTAAAATGGTAGGTTTCAAAGTGGACAATTATTTTGGGACGAAAAAGGAAAGGAAGACGATAATTTAGGGACAGAGGGAGTATAATGGATAAGTATATCATTAGTCCCTGAACTTTGGTCAAACTCATCATCAGTCCCCCAATTTCAAAAAGTTTCACTACTGACCAAAGTAGACTTTTTTGCTCATCAGAGGTCCCTAGCTCTAATGTCGTTTGTATATTTCCGTTAAGTGAACATGTGTCACTTACATGCACAAAATAAAGGGGTCATGTATAAAATCATCAAAATAGGGGACAATGTGAAATTTTCCAATCAGCTTCATCCCGTCTCCACCTAGTTTCATCCTTCTTCTTCTCTTTCTCCGATATTTGGACAAAGCATCCCTAGGCAACGCCACCACTTTCTCTTCATCTTCTTCCACAACATCCACATCCACACCCATCCCCAAATCCTTCACCATATACTCCGCAAATCCATTCGCCCTAAAATCCCTTCTAATCATCATTTCTCCAAACAGCTCCATCACCATTGACTACGCATCCCCACCTTTAATCACCTCCAACCAACCCCCTAAATCCAACCGAGCTGCCTTAGTGAACACAAACCCTTCACTCAACCCAACCAAATTCCCACCCACGGTAATTTGATTAGCAATCTTGCAACTCTGCCCATACCCTGGCCCGCATCCCCACCTGCCAAAATAGCCAACTTCCCCTCCTTCGCGCCAATATCCCTACTAGAGACAAGAGCATTAACGGCCCAAAATTTCTTTTCCTGGGCGGCTGCGAATATTTGTTTAGCGAGTTCTATGTGGCTGCTGGTATGATCGACTACGATGGCTCCGAGGTTTAAGGAGGAGATAATTGAGGTGGAGTCGGATAAGACAATTTGTTGAACATCAGATGGGTGACCTAGCATGGTGAAGACGACATCGCTGACTCTAGCAACGTCGACGGGTGAAGGGGTGAGGTGGGCACCTTGGGAATTGAGGGAGAGGGTTTTGGAAGGGTCACATGCATAGATGGTGAGAGAGTAACCAGCGGAGAAGAGGCGGGATGCCATGGCTGTGCCCATGACTTCTGTGCCGATGCGGGTTTGGGTTAGGGTTATGGGAGCTGGGTAGGGTTTGTTCATTTTTCGGCAACTTTGATTGAATTTGGGGGATTTCACAACATATATGTGAAATGGATTTAAGGCAACATATCTGTCCATTTCCAGAACAAAGTGTTTGAGACTACTGATAAATGCCACAATCACAAGTAGATCGAACACATGGCCCCCTTGTTTTGATGATGTTATACATGACCCTCTTATTTTGTGCATGTGAGTGACACATGCTCATTTAACGGAATTACACAAACGACGTTAGGGCTAAGGACCTCCGATGAGCAAAAAAGGTCTACTTTGGTCAGTAATGAAACTTTTTGAAGTTAGGGGACTGATGATGAGTTTGGTCAAAGTTCAGGGACTAATGGTATACTTAACCCTATTATATATTAATAAATAAATTAGTTTAAGAAAAATAAATTTTATATTGCATAACTTACTAATAATAGTAATATTAATAATTAACTACTAAATAAAATATTAGAACTAAATATAGTTAACAAAAAATCTTGAAATAAATAAATATGGTTAGTAGAAAATATCAAATTTTGGGAGGGATAAAGGAAATGAAGGAAAACTTAAAAAATTGTAGAAAATTAAGTTAATATTCAAATTCAGTAAAACAAGTCTCTATTTATAGATAAAAATGTGTAGATATTTTTTTAAATTTTTTTTGAAAAAAAATTAATAATTTAGGTGAAAAATAGGTAAAAACAGAATAAAAAGATAAAATCCATGACACCACTCAAATTGCAACACGTGTAAAGGTTGTAGATTTTTTGTGCCGGCCACTTGGTTTGATTAAGTACCTATGTTGGTGATATTGAAACATCACCTTTTCATCAATTTTGTAACAAAACTACACCGTTTAATCTTATTTGAAATCAAAGCTGCTTGTGGATTCCATAGCATTTAAAACTACTTAATTCTTCCGATTCCTTTCTTTGCTACCGCCGGCTACACCACTGTTTTACAAAATAGATACCAATTTACCATGCTAACCAAGGATCCTCCGTTGTAAATGGTCTAATGTTTTATTTAAAGAGTTTATTTTAAAATTTAATACATAAAAATGTTATTTTATTATTAATTAACTATTATAAATATCATTTTTTTAAAAAAAATACTTTTAAATAAAAACTCTTTACTCGAAACGAAATGAATAAAATTTTAAAACATGATCAATTTAATAAACATCTAACATACGCCAATTGGACTGTTGTATTTTGGATATTAATATCTCAATTATTTAAAGCTAAAGATATTTGTAATCATTTATCAATATTTTAACATAGTATTTTAAAAAAATAAAGTTGAAGTCTCAATTTTGTAACACTATTTTTACCGAAAGTTCATTATGCTTATTATATTTATTTGGCAAAGCACACCTTTGGGCCACTGTACTTTTCAAAAGGTTGCAATTAGGCCACTGAGACATCAAAATTTTCGGGATGACCACTGTACCAGACTTATCTTGCACGTTAACCCTTTTTTTGGATGGACGTTAAGTTTGGACGTTAAGTTAGGTTAAATGTCTATTTTGCCTCCGTCTTCATCATCAACATCTTCAAACAATCGTCAATGTTCATCCATTGTGAGTTTCTTCCTTAGCCTTTAATATTATTTATGAACCTGTCCTGAAGTTGCCCCATTTTCCCTTTAAATTATAAATTCAGGTCAACAAATAATGTGTCTTTTCTTTCTAACATGAGATTGAACTCATATATGACTTGAAAGAACATATGGAGCTGCTTCATCAAGAGATATCGATCGGAGCTATGAGATACAATAAAGAGATAGATTCCCAAACCGACACAGTTCGTCCCAACCTAAACAGAACTCAAATCGACGACGATAATCTTTACTCTTGCGTCCACTTGTGCCACCTCAAATTTCTGGATCTTGTATCTCAGTTTCTCAAAACCACAAACCCATTAACAAATAGAGTAAATTTCAGACTGTAACGACAACGTAGACAACGAGCTTTGGCTCCAAATGAAGAATGAAGCTTGGTCAGACTTATGTTTTAGGGAATGTTAAGATTGGGGATGGTGCTAAAATTGTGGCTGGATCGGTTGTGTTGAAGGAGGTTCCAGCTCGAACGATGGCAGTGAATTCAGGTGATCGCAATGGGTGCGGGCCTCTACCCATCCGGATTCGGATCCATAAACTTGCAACAAGAAGTCTTCTTTAGCCGATACAGGAACAGACGACAACGACGATGCAGCAGCAGAATTTTGATTGGCCATTTTAGTGCTGGAATTCCGGGATTCTCCATTAATCTTGTGCGTTGCTTCGTTTATTCTGTTCGGCGTCGTTTGGTTCTCTCCAAAGTCCAAACTGTTTTCAATTTTTTTATTTTACATATTACCAACATCTATGGTGGTGGGTGTTGAACTGGTATGAGGGGGGCGGCAATTGAAGATGGCGATCTTTGTGATTGGGGCAGAGAGATTGACGGCGGCTGCGTGCGAAGATCAAGGGTGTAAGTCCAGATGGCAACAGTTAAGGCTAGAGGGGGGGGTGAATAGCCTTTAAAAACTTTGAGGATTAATTTGGAAATCTTAAAATATTGACAGCGGAAAACTTTGATCTTGTCAGTCAACTGAAGAGTTGGTCAGTTGGCTGACACTTTTGAAGTTCCTTAAGCTGAAGAGAGTTGGTCAGTTGACTGACACAACAGTTTTCAAAAGAAATTTGTTTTGATGTTTGATCACTGAATATAGAGAAGAAACTCGAACACAAGTTAACTGAACAAGTAAACAAACAATTGTTGTTAACTGGCTGACACTTAATCAGTTTAATAACTTCTTAAGTGTTAAGTCAGGTTAGCGGAATATAAGAAATGGTGACAATTCAGATTGAAGTGGTTCACCAGATAAACTGCTACGTCCACTACCAAGTTGGTCAGACTTGGATTTTTGAAGTGCACTAATTTTATTAAAAATCTAATTGATCTCTAATGGATCAGTGTACAACAAAAGACCAGTGTTTGGGAGATTGATTGAGGAACAATCAAACTCGTGAGACAAACTGACTGAGTACGAAATAATTTGAAATGAAATACTCAGTGTTTTGCCTAAACAATAACTAGAAAGAAATTTTCAATGGAAAGTATCTAGCTAAAGTTTTCGTGAAGACGAGGACTGAGAGTTTTTGAGTGGAAAGTTTCTTGACTTCAAAAATTGTTCAGATTCGTTGTCTTCACCAATGCTTCCAATGGGTATTTATAGATGGTCTTTGCAAGCAACCCGTTAGGAACACATTTGAATTTGAAAATGTGTTATGGCAGAGGCAAGATCACAAAGGATCTTGTGAGATATTATATGGCAGGACATCTATCACAAACACAAGGTGGGAAAGAGTTAGTACAAGTGTATGATTAAACAAATAAGGAAAGATAAACTCATTCTTTAGGTACGTATAGATCAGCTGAGAAAGTTGGCTGACAAAATGATATTCAGCTGACCAATTATAATCTATTTGTCCTGGCTGACAATCAAGTGAAATGTTTTTAAGCAAATCTTTTTAATTTCAAGATTCAACAATCTCCTCCTATTTGCTTAAAACCATTCACTTGAAAGCAGAAAGCCAAGAGTTTTAAAGTTCCTGCAAAATTTACGTTAGTACCACAAGTAGATAATGTAATAACTGAAAACATAGGAGTAAAGCCCAATGTGAGGTACAAGTAAAACGAGAGTTTAAAAAGTTTTGTTCAGAGATAAGAGAGATGAGATATCCGAATGGCTGATGTGGATCCTTCAGTTGTTTTGGACTGCTTCAACTGATGGACCAACTTCAGCTTCATTTTCTGTAGCTTCAGCTTCCAATACTTGTTCTGCTTGAATTTCTCCTTCGCCATCGGATGAGGTTCGCTTGAGCCACTTCGCCTCGTGCTTCGTGTCGGTTCTTTTTCGCCAAAGATTTTCGACCCAATGTCGCCTTCAGTGTCACCGGCCGATCAGCATCGCCTTTAGTCGATCCCTGAGAATCTGGTTTTCAGCCATGTAAGCATCAGCTCGAGCTTTCTGCTTCTTCTCCTCCTGAATGGTTTGAAGCATAGCAGCTTCAGCATTGAAAGCACGATTGGACCACTCTTGTTGGTAGAGCAAGAGAGTCCTCCAGTCATCCATATGTGCTTCACGAGGAGCACCAGCAGCAATGGCAGCTTGCACCTCGGTGGTGATGATCTGGGTGAGGTTTGGAAGCAGAGAGGCAACCTGTTGCTGTAGTGTAGCAAGCTGATGTGTCTGACGGGTAAAGGCTGACTTCATATGCAGGTGATGAGTATATAAAAGATCGAGCTTAGCTGACAGAGACATAGAACTAGAGGTGGCAGAAGCTTGAGCAGGTGGTTGAGTTGGCTGAGGTTCATCCGAGAATAGCTGATGGGTGTGAATATCAGCATCCTCAGGGTCAGGGGGGAAGAAAACATCTATGGGTTAGGCCGATTGGGCTTCTGCTCGTGAAGGGGTAGGCATGTCTTCAGAAAGACAATCTTTGTGCCAGTAGGATGAAGCAAACCTTTTGAAATAATTTTGCGTTGTTGTCTAGCTTTCCTACTGGCTAACTAAGAGGGAGAGAGAAGAGACTCGTCCTCAGAAGTGGATTTGGAGGAGTCAGAGGAAGAGTTCATGAAGGTTTGGTCCAAAGATTTTTCAGGGGAGAGGGAACCAAAATCTTCTTCTAGATAAGGTTCGGGATCAGTAGGCTGGAAGATAGATACTGGGCTGACAGAAAGGGTGTGGGATGTGTGAAGAGAGAGATCAAAGTAATGAGCAAAGGTGAGGCTTGGTTTGGGTGAGAGGGTATGTCGCTTGTGGGAAGAGGAAGAGAAGCCAAAGTGTCACCGAAGAGATAAGGATAGAAATGAAACCACAGTGCAACTAACACGGGAAGAGAGGCGTGAATAGTGGCGCAAGGGAGGAATGGATGCAAAGGATCGACATGAGGGGACTGATAGAGGAATGGCTGAAATGTCTGGAGCAGAAGAAGGAGTGGCTGACACGGGTGGAACAGGTTGAGGCATGGCTGACACAGATTGATCAAGAGTGGGAGTGACCGATACTGGTGAGATGGAAGGCAGGGTGACTGACAGCGCTGGAGTGGATGGAAGAGTAACTGGAAGAGGAACTGAAGGTTGAAGAGCTGGGACTGATGTGGGTAAAGTGGGGAGAGAAACAGTTGTGGTTGGAATGGAAGATGAGGCATCAATGGTTGGAGTGAAGGATGGAAGAGAGATAGGTTGCAGAGTTGAAGTGGAAATAGCAACAGAAACAGGCATGGTGGTGGCTGACACTACGAATGAAATAGCTGAAGGAGTGATATGAGGAACAGTGGGTATTGATTCAGTAATTAAGGGGGCTGGTTGACTTGACAAAGCATCTGGAAAAGCTGTGTCCATGGAAGCTCCTCCTGGCATGGAGGCCATCCGTCTGTGTAATTCAATGTAGGCTAAATTGGCAGTATTTACTGCATCCTGAACATATTTATTGGCTCGATCCTAGCTAACTTATCGCTCAACGAGGGTTGTTCCCGCCTTGGTTAAGTTCATCATCTTCAGCAGTGTCCGCCAACTAGGAAAGGATCATTTGGGGGAGAGCCGAAGATTATGGACTTTACTATAAATGGTCCAAAGCCGATAGACAAGCTCATCTTGGACAAATCTATCGCTTGAAAGATAGAATCTGCTCCGCAGCCAGGAGAGGATCAAAGTACTTTCCATAATTTGCTACTAAGTCTTCTTGACTAAGATTTGGGGTGGCAGGATACAAAACATAAGGTCTCCTTTTCAGATTGTGGTTGATATATTTGACTGGGTTGACTGGGGGTTTGTCAGTTTTCTTCTCCTCATGGAAGGAGAGAAGAAACTGAACAAAGTATGGTAAATGATCTATGGGAAAGACCCAGTTTGGAGGAATTGGAACAGGATTTGCTTGATAATAAGAATGCCTAGGATGAAAGGTAGGATTCCTAATAGGAGGGAAAAACTTGATTGGAGCAAAGTTTGGGGAATTAGGATCGAAGGGGAGAGATGGGAGCAGATCACCGCAAGTAGGGAGAGAAAGGTACAAAGGTACCGGATTCACCAGATTCCTTCTTTGTCTCTTTGCAGCCAAAGACGCCGCCGGCCTCCTCCTTCTTGGTTGCCTTCTTTCAGAACTTCACCTAGCATATCACCGGCCGACCACGTGCCGACCGACCAATCTTGGCCGACCACCCGACCGACCCCTCGTGGCTGAACTCTTGTTGGCTGAACACTTGGCTGAGCAACTTCAGCTTGTTGACCATCATCAGCTGGCTGACTAGATGATACAGCAGTAAGGGCTTGGGTCCTTGTCCTTCTTGGTCTCCTGCTAGACTGAGCTGGTTGAGCCTCCCGACCAAATCGCTAGAAATACTAGCTCCCGATATCGCCAAGAACATACTTCTTGATCTTGATCGGTTCAAGATCACCAACATTGATGAATATGTGTCAAGAGTTGCCGTATGGATCGAAGGAATTGGTTTATAATCAAGTGATGAGCCAGTCTTGGATTCCCAGTTTCCATGTTGTCTTTGTACTTGGCAATATTCACCTTCACACATTCTACCAGAATGGCTCCCCAGTTCATTTCGCAATTTTCCACAATTCCTTCCATAAGGAACATTTGGGCCTCAGTAATTTTGTCATGACCCCCTGATTTGATTATCAGGCATTTATCTATCACCGTGGCTAGGGCATAGTGGAGAGGAGCAAAGCGGTGCTTGTGCCTGTCATATGCAAGCTCCACTGGAACTTCACCCCTCATGGTAATCCACCGCATTGCGGGTTTCATCAGAATGGTGTAGGTTGTAGAACCGCCGTCATGAGGCCTGGGAAAGCAAATGGCAATGGTCTCCGAGTCGAACACAACCGAACACCTCTCGATATTACCTATGAGAGAAAGGGATCACCGGGTTTTCCTCCATTCCCATAAAAATTCTCGCCACAGGCAACAGAGGTTCGGATGCCGAATGATAAGTAGAGGCATTAACCCATTTGCCGTGACAAGATGAATCAACTCGAGCCCTGTGAGGTTCTTCATTCAGAGAAACGACATCAAGAAGGCATCCAATAGCTGTATTTAAAGCCATCTCCTGAAACAATTAACAGACAAGTTAAGAACTTGTTAAAAGCAAAAGAAAGAAGAAGGATTTTGAGAGAAATAAAGAGTACCGAAAGATTTTAGGGTTAAAAACAGTGTATGAAGATTTTTGTTTGACCAAGTACGTGGCGTTGTGTCCTCCGGCGATACCACACTCTGTTCAGAGTGCTTTACGGGTATCAATGGAGTTTCCAGCCGATATACTTAGATTTTTAGGGTTTTGAGGAAGAAGAAGAAGGTAAGTGAAAAGTGAGACAGTGAGTGAGTTTTTAAAGGGGATAAGATACGTACGGACTCTTATAGTGGGTTTTAAAAGCGAAGATATGGAGTGTAGTGATAAAGTACACAGAATTTTGGTTTTTGTGATAAAAATATCAATTTATGACAGTTAGTCATTATCACAATGATGAGCCGTTTTTGTGAAACCACGTCATTTCAACCGCCAGAGTTGGTGGGTTAGTGGAAAGGTCATTTTGGATTTTCAAGAAAGTTTTGCGAGTTCCAAGGAAAATAAATGGCGGGAAATAAATGAGGAATTTTAAATAATTTAGAGATTAAGTCTTAGCTGAGATACGATCAGCTTTGACTTAGGGCTTAGAGACTACCTGGACAGTGATTGTTAATCACTGCATTATCAGTTCATAATTATGTCAGCTGGACAATTTGTCAGCTAATATGTATCAGCTGTGAGTGTCTGTCAGCTACTGGCTGACAAATTCAATCAAGAAATGAAGAGAAGTTTTGTCAGCTAACGGTTGTCAGCTGAGAAGCTTTGTTGTACAAGAGCTTCATGTGTCAGCTACTGGCTGACAACTATTTCCTTGAGCTACTGGCTGACCATTTGCTTGCTGATATAAATTGTCAGCTTGATGCACAAAAACTGAAGTATACTCTGCATAAGTTAGTCAAGCCAAATGTATCTTTCTATGACATTATAAGCATTCCTAATTCTCCTCTTAAAATTCAAATGTCACTTCGTGGCTTTTGTAAAATGTCACTAATTGAAATTCAGTAGGAACATATTCTAACTGAACATTTCCTATTTCAACATGATCTTTCAAAAAATGATATCTGATGTCTATGTGCTTGGTTTTAGAATGCATGACAGGGTTTTTAGAGACTTAAATAGCAGAAGTATTATCACACTAAATAGGATAGGTTCCCATGGGCATTTCATAGTCCAGTAACTGCTGTTTCATCCAAAGAATTTGAGAACAACAGCTCCAAAGAAGAATATATTCAAATTTCGCTTGTTGAAGTGGAAATCAAGCTTGCTTACATGCCCATGAAACCGCCTCTTTTCCATGAACCGACATGTTCCATCGGGTGCTTTTTCTCGTTAACTCGCAGCCGCAAGGTCGCGATTCAATATCCCGTTAGATTAAAAGAAGAGTCTCGGGATACCAAATGCCAAATTTTTCAAGATCAATCAAATATCTAATGATTCTTTTTAGCAGAATCATATGAGATTCTTAGATTAGCTTGAAAACGAGCACATATACATACAAGAAACATGATATCGTCCGCTAGAATAAAAATAAAGAAGAGATCCAACTATACCTCTACTCTCGCTGTATTAATCAAGCTTACCCTTTTCATCGCTGACTAGATGACATTCAACTCCATCGAGTGTTTGCCGAATTTGCTTTCTGGAAGATTGTATTTTGGATCTCTAGTATATTTAGATTGATGAATAAATATTTCCTTCCTCGCTTGTTTGATTTGCAAACCTAAGAAGTATGTTAGTTCTCCCATCATACTATCTCAAACTTTCTTTCATAAGATGCTCAAATCTCTTGCACAAAAATTTCATTAGTAGATCCAAAAATAAATATCAACATAAATTTGAACTAGTAAAATATTACCTTTGTAGTGTCTTTAAAGA
>CM028378.1:82060655-82085603 GCA_013146195.2 Codonopsis lanceolata | reverse complement strand
TAAACATTTACTTGTCCCAGCATTAGAATCGACTGGCGTATATGTCTTGTCATCTTGTCTTCCCTAATAGTTAGCGATACATCATTATTGTGACTTAAAGAGATTCATGATAGTGATGGGTTCTTAGAACAAGATACGTGCAAATCCGTCCATTCTTGATCACTTTGAAAGAAAAGTACCTTGTGTAACCATTAGGCGCTTGGAATAATACTATCCTTGGTTGAAGTATTATTCACGTACATCCGACAACACGTTCCTGTTAACGATTTGTATTGTAGGATCTACGTTGCGGCACCAGTTCTATATCATATCCTCTTATAGGTGGATTTCTTCCTAGTACTTATGTAAAATCAAAATGCTACTATGAATATGTGAGCTAAAGGCTTATATATACTTGTTCATGATTCCTTGCTTGATATGTAGATATACATACTTTTACTTGATTATTCCATGTGTTGGAATATGCTTCTTGAAAATCAAATCATCTTTTTGCATATCCCTAATATTTTGATTTACTTGCTCCCATTACAGTGTGTCATAACAAGTGGCTAAAAGGTCTGCGTGCCGATTAGTGTGGCACCTTGTTTGACAACACATAGGTCTAAGATTTAGGTCGTCCTAGTCTAGCCCTAACCTCCTTATAGATGATTGAATAGAACATCACCTCATATGCACAAAGCACCAGCAGACTTGCTGAAGTCTCAAAAGGCTCTTCGCAAAACTCGTCACCAGCAGACTTGTTGAATGCACTAAAGGACACCTTGAAGACTCCCCACCAGCAGACATGCTACTATGACAAAGTCCCAAAGGATTCCTCACCAGCAAACTTGTCAAGTGCATCTCGAGGACACCTTAAAGATTCACCAGCAGATCTGTCAGAGTTCGAAGGTTCACATTAAACAATCAGCAGGCTTTCTCTTAAGATAGACTCACCCTTGAATAGACCAGCAGACTTTATTCTGCACGAGCTTCAGAGAAGTCAAGACTGCAGCAGATCAAGACAAAGACAAAAGTACTCAAGCTTCAAGAGTCATTCAAATCCTCGTGAAGCCTGACATCATTGATACTGCAAGATCTTTTCTCTCTCCTGAGATATGTAAAAAGGATTCACTTTATAGGACAGATCACTCAGACAGTGCATCGGATGTCATACTTACTTTTCAGGAACCTATCAATGACGGTTTGACAGGCAACCAGTTCAAGACCTTAAAGACAAAGACTTTATCCATCGGTCAAAGGTCCAGCTGAACAACACATCTCTATCCAGCGGATTTCAACATTCAACATCTCTAACAGATAAAAAATGTATCTTCAAAATCTCAACGATCATCTTGACAACGATGAATATAAATATCTCTTCTACTTTCAAAAGGAAAATATATACATGACGAATGAACAAGGAGACAATAAAAGGTCTCTGACCTGCATCAAGAACCTTGAAGAAGAAAATAGATCGACAACGAGATCGTCTTCAACAAACGCATCCCAGATCTCTACATCTTGGTTGCAGTGAACCTTCCCAAACCTTATCAACTCATCTCCTGTGAATTGCTAGGAAGAATCTCCTTAAAGAAGAGAAGAGAGATCATAGATCATCTACAGTCAAGATTCTCGACTTTGTCAAGAACCCAGTTCTTGATTTGAGTTCTTCAACCCTCTTCGAAGAACTCAGCCTTTAGCTGAAGCTTCAGAAACTCATTTCTAAAGCTAAAGGTCAAGTCGTTGATCAATTTGAAGATCAACCCAGATTTTGCCTAAGGAATATGAAGAGCTGTCTGTACATATTACATTCATATCTTCAGATTTGTACTCTGTTACAAATGCTATTGATTGTGTATTATTCGATCATCTTAGGAGGTCGAGTGCTTTGCACTCATTCGTTTAGATATTTATTATCTGAACGAATAACCATAGTATCTTCTCATCACTGTTTCTCATCTGGTCTCCTATTGTCCTTTGTACTTAAAAGTTTGTATATAAATGATTAAGTACAAGATTAGGGGATTGATAAAGATGAGAACAGATTTTTTATAGAGAGTCTAGGTTGATGTAATCTGTAATTTATCCTTGAATAAATTTAGATGTTCTTTCAATTAATCATTTTCCAATCTTCATTTCTCTATGTGGTTTTAATAAATTGTTTTATCTTTTGAACAGCCACACTTCAATGACTTCCTAAAATCTGCATTTTGGAAGAAGGATTAAGTATGTTGTTGTTCTGATCATATAATCGTGTACATCTACTTGAGACTTCTTAAAACTTAAGCCTAAATATTTCCGCTGCATAAACTCTTTCCAAACAGGCTTTTGTTTTACTGACGGTTCACCAGCAGAGTTCATAACTCTGCTGAGAGCAAGTCTTCTATTCTGTTCTGTTCTAAACAAACAGCAGACATGCTCTATTAGCCAGCTGTCTATACCACTAAAATCTATACTTCTTGCTTATTCTAAAGAAAAGTTTTTAATGTGTCATAGGCTATTCACCCCCCCCTCTAGCCTATTTGAGCTTTCTTGCGGACCAACATTTGGTATCAGAGCCAAGCTCTTTAAGCTTTATGCCAGGTCTAACCACTTGAGAGTTTGATCCTCAAAAGCTCATTCCAAATGCATGTCAAAATTTTTCTCAAAATTTTTTGACAAGGATCTCATTGAATTATGTTTTGAAAAACCAGTTTATGCTTGAATACTCTTTGTTTTTCAAAACCCAATTGAGAAAGATACTATTACCTTGATGATTGTAAAAATTGATTCATATGACAGATATGTATAATTATTGGCGCTATGAATAATTTCTTCTTCAAATGTATAAAAACTTCGATGGATGCTTCATAATAATGGAATTTGATATTCAAATTATCTTGACATAAGTCTAACGATTGATATCAATCTAACACCTTCTCGAGAGAAAATTTCTTGGTTAAAATTCTGCAACACTACTGTGAAAGAATTTTTATCTGATCTCTGATTTATCTTATGAAAAAGATTAAGATTCAAAAACTCTATATCATTAAACTTTGATTGATCCCTCTGATTTATGATATTTAGTTTTTGGGAACTTAGTCTACATTTCAGAGAGACATCCATAATCAGCTACTAAGAAACTTGAATAAAACTCCCTAAAAATGTCGCAAATGAAATCAATCCTTAAGTAACATCTACTACAGACACAATAGCTCAGATTCCTAAAAGCTCATTCGGGAAGATATCTACATTGATCTGAACGTGACTGTCAATAAAGGTACATTCCAAGTCTGGTGCTTCTTATCCGTTATGCACTAAGACCCAGGAGGTTTAAGATATTCAAGATCAGGTTCCTTCCTTCCTATTCTTTCTTATCTGATTGAAATACTTATTCATGTATCTTTTTATTATCTCTGGAGCTTCCTAAAGCTCACAAAGTGTTGCTGATGATCTTCTTGACTTTCATTCAGAAATACAGATTTTCTCAAGATCATCCCGCTAGCTTTGACTATCTCTCTACCTGACTGAATTGCGATTTCGAATCTTCTATTTCACGCAAATCTTCTTCTTACTGGGTACTAGGATTTATGACTGATATCTGCTTCGTTTTTCTTTCTCTCTGATATTCAGAAATAAATCTTCACTACACTTCGTTTATATTTGCATGCTCTGTTCATCTCTGTTCTTCTTCTGCAAATATAAATGATTTAGTAAATGTTTATCATACTACGCTTTTTGATTCTTTTTCATCCTTTGAGTATGATATACATTACCTATCTGAATTGATGCCTTTTATTCAAAGTTATCTTTGATCTGCTGTGTATTTGCAACATCAATTCTCCTTCTTCAAAGATCTTTCTTGATGCAATGAACTTCATAAGCTCAGTTCGGTGTGCTGACTTATAGGAGTTTACACCTTTGTAGACATTGTGCAAAATACATGGGTATCTTTGCAATTTCTACAAAGGTTGAGGCTAAGCTCTTCGAAATTGACTACTTCTTAGAGCATAATGACCAATTTCTTAGATTCTCAGTAAAGTTACACAAAATGTTTAAAATAAAAAAGGTAAAACATTTTTTCCGCAAAAAACTATTTATGAAAAGTAGATTTGTCACATCTCACTGAAAAGTTGATTTAACAAATCAAAAACCTTTTTATCTTCTCAAGAAAGCCGATTTGTCTTTTTGATTTTCTTTTGGGATTTCCAAGGAGAACAACTTACCGGATATCTAGGAATTGACTCTCTCTCTCTCACATAAGTCCTTGTGACTTTACAGTGAGCAGATGAGAGGACCCTTCACACTTTATTAGTTCATCTTTAAGACCGGTCCTTAGTCTCGCCTCAGCAAGTATAAATAGAGACTTCCCTTCTTCTTCTCTATCACTTGCAAACTATCTCCAAACAATATGATAGACGCTGATACAAAACCATTTTCTTCCAAAATGTTACTTAGGAGAATTCTTAGCAGTAGATCAAGTCACTCTCTCAACAACTTGGAATTATTCTTTCTATTCCCCAAAAGTTGTTTGGTTAGTTTCGAGGGTTCCTCTTGTATGAAGAATTTTCTCAACAACCATTTAGCATATATCTTGTGTTTCTCTCTATCCTTGTTCACATTTGAATGCTCCTTCTCGTTTAGAAGATCCTCCTATCTTCTGTGAGCCAAATGTGATTCTCCTCGGATTTCCCCTCTCAAACCCCCGAGGATGAATATCTGCATTGAAATTGATTTCTAGAAAACTCTAGAAGATGTTTATGCATTATGTCTTGGATAGAGACAACCTGCTAAATAGGAGAAAAGGATGAGCCCCGCTCTCTCCTTGACTCATTATGGGCCCCTTCATCTGGACCTATATTCTGTTTGCCAACCGGTCAGACGAATTTGGGTCCATGGTCTTCATAGACATCTCCTTGTAACATTTTTTATCTTTAGAAATGTATCAGGTGTTTAGATTAGTTGTTTTATAGAAGTAGTTAAGTCATCTGAAGTTGTATTGAAACTTGTAATCTTTAGATCCTCCTTGTATTCGAGTATATTTTGATATAAATGAAAACTTGTTCAAAGCAACTTTACTTCATGTCTATCTGTCTTCGCCTGTACTTCTTTTGATAGCATGAACTCTTGTGTTTGCCTATGAATTCTGATCTTCATATAACAATACTTATTTCATATCCACAACAGCAAACACAACTCTGTTGTTAACCCAACAGCAAACCAATCCTTAACTAAATAGTTCTATTCCACAAAATGACAACTCTGATGAGACAATCACATGATCAATTCTTTAAATATTAGTCTTATAAATCTGGTGTAACATTCTTTACATGCGACTCAGATAAGCACAAAAGACTTTAAATGCTTTATCAAAACTTCTGGTGCTTAAAAGACTAAGTTGATTTCTGGTTGAATGACAATCTTTGCTTTAAAAATGCTGTCATTACAACTTGATCAATTGGTTTCTTTAATTCTTAAAAAGGAACCTTAGTGTGTTTAAAAAACTTCAATGATCTCTTGTAGAAATCTCATCAGAAGAATCAATGTTGGAATATGGATTATTTTAGTTATGGACTAGTGATGCTCCCGTGCGTTGCACGGTTTGTATATGGGTGTCAAATTATATATTCAGTTAAAGTTAATTAATATACAATTAAAAATTTTAGTATGGACAAAATAAAAAAAAGAATAACAAACAATAAATTTAAAGATAAAAAATCACATAAATTTTAAAAAGTTATTATAAATTTCTGAATACTCCTTTATATACAATAATTTGTCGTTAACATGTACGACTATTATAACTACAACTATCACATCTGAAATTACTGATGTGTAATATATATATACTAGTACTCTTACCCGTGCCGATGGCACGGTGCCAGTTTGGAAATTTATCGATAAATGAAGCAGATACTTTGGAAATGAACTACTAAAAATATTATTTTCTTAAAAAAATTACTTTCAAACGGGGCCTCTTTGCCCGGAACGGAGGGATTAATTAATAATTTGTATACAAAATTGCGGGTCGGAAAAAACAGGCTGGACAAAAAATAAATTGATTAAGTTAATTACGATGACAGATAAAAAGAAAAAAAACAAATATTTCAAATTACAAAACTTATGATTTTTTTTAAAAAAAATTAATTTTTATACGAAATTACGGGTCAAAAAAATTAAATTGATTAAGTTAATTACAATAACAATTAAAAATAAAAAAATACAAATACAAACTGTGTTAACTTTTTAAAACCGTAATATCTCAGTAAAAGAGTAACTAAAATAAAATAGGGATAGAAAAAAACATAATAACTTTTTAACTTTTTGTAACTGAAAGAGCTAAAAGATAGAACGTAATTTCAACCGGTGTCACACATATGAAAATAACCATAAAATTATTTTTTTTTAAATATAACAGCTACCGACCAATCACACTTCACCTTTTTATTCCCTTAAATACCCTTCACTCTTCCAAGATCAAAACAGAACCACCCCCAAATTGCAAACTCCTTTACAATTTTCGTAAAGGCTGTTTGACAATTTCCTTGTTTTGAAAATACCAAAAAAGAAAATGGCCAGAAAAAAATCCCACATTTTACAGAAAGTCTCGCCCATCCCAATCCTCCATCGCCATCTTCTCCAGTCGCTCCCACCGCACATCCTCCGTCCTGCTCCTCCGTTCACCAAAACCTCGACACCAACCCCAAGCATTAATCCAGCCACGCCAACCCCATGACAGGGACCTATCTTCTCTCCCATCCCCAACTTTATCCAAACTCATCAACAAATCCAAACCAAAACCATCTCTAGGATTGAAACTCCGCTCCAAAAGATCTGGAAAAATCAAGAGCACTTCAAGAACAATAGCCTGCATGGTATTGAACATCAACAATCAAACAAAAATTATTCAATATGTGTGTATATGGTAATGTGTGTATATGGTATAAAATTAATATACACACATGCTGTATAGAAGTATAAAAATTAATTTTTACAAAAATTATTGATTATTATGAACGTATTTGTTATTTTGTTTTGGATTAAGAATACTTGTTTGTTATTTATAATTTATAATTATAATGAATATAAGTATTTAATTTTTCAATAGGTATTTGATTTTTTATTACTTTTACATAATCATTTAATAGTGTCAAATCAATAAATGCGTATATTTTCTATCTCACAACTATGAAGATTATTATAAAATTTTGAAAACTTTATATATATTAGGTGATAAAAATATTGTAGCATTGCAAATATCACTTTTTATTTGAGGAGTAAAAAAGAAAAGAAAAGATAAATGTCAAAATTAAGAGAATATCTCGGTCGTTGTTGAAAGTGAGACCCATGAATTTTTATTAAATGTGAAAAGTTGGTGAAAATATTATGATTTATGAACATTAAATTATTAACTTATCATTATATGTGTGTGTTTTTTTTGCCGTGTGTGAGTGTTTTTTTTCGCATGTGTGTTTGGGTGGGTTTGTGTGTGTATGTTATGTTTAGTGAATCATAATATAAATAGGTATATAATACTAAAAACAATAAATTATATCCATTTTAATGGTGTTATTAGATAATATTCAAAACTACCAATTAACTATATTAAGTAGATAATGATTTTATCCAAATTAACCGATAACACCTAATTTTCACCCCTAATTAAAATGTTCAAAAAGTAGACCGAACCATAATTTAAAAAAAAATGAGTTTTAATAGACGCTCACTATCACCGCCCGAACTTAGATACTCCTCAAATTGCATATACTTTAACGCAATAACGAATTCAAGGCTTTAGTTTAAATGAATTTTTTGTGATCTTTGTTGGTAAATGGGTGCCAACCTATTCATATCCCGCTCATCTATGCACGTATTATTAATTAAGCATCGTTGTCTATACCCACTTATCTCGCTCGTTTACTAAACGACCTCTACACAAAACCAACCGATTAATATAGAAAGTATTCCAGGACCTAAATAATACCCAAACTAATTAACTATTCCCTCCATTTCGAACAAAAAAATCCCAATTAGAAAGTTTTAACTTAAAAAATAAATAAACTTTTAGTAATTCATTAGTGGAAATCTTTAATTGAAGGAATGCCAACAGAAGAGTTGCAAAGGTTCCTTGTAGTTCAACTCCTTGGCCTCGTTAGAGAAAATGTTGGTCTCGTATTGTTATGATGATTACAATTGTCAAACCAAAGCAGTTGCCTTGTCCTGCTAATGCAGTTACTTGACTTAAATGATACCTAAACATTCTGGCAAGTTATCTGTAACAATACTACAATACATCTTACTTTAAAAAAAAAAAAACTACAATACATGCACTAAGGTTAATACCCCTCTTCTTTCTCAATATTACTATATTACTAAGAAAATCAAACGCTTATGAAATGTGAACCTACCATTACGTCAATTGAGTGCATATTGAATTCTCACACTATTCTTAGATAATCCTCTCGCTTATATAAGCTAGAAAACGTGCCAACTCATACTAAAAAGGAAAATCAAGCAGAAATACACTGCACTTGATTTGAAACTGCTTTTCAGACTCAATTGTGTGTGGGCTTCGACATGGAAAAAAGAAATGGCACAATCCAATATTAACTACGTGAACAGAATTATAATTGAGAGCACAATATCAATCAAAGAAAGTATCAGTGATGCAGTTAGCACATGCAAAGGTCATTACTTGCAACCAAATCACCATCTTCATTGTCATACACAGCACGCTTTGAAGCTTTTGTTGTGCTCTTCAACTTTATCCTCAAAGCTACATCCTCCTCTAATGATCAATGCAACGGAAGCGGCCGCCTCCAACAAAATTGACTTTCTTAGTCAAAGGCAAGCAAGCATCCAGAGGCTCAGCTACATATAACTTGCCATACTTTCCGGAGCCTTTAACTTGTGAAGCTGAAAAACAATCACCGAAAATAAAAGCATAAGACATGTGAGGCTTATTCCCTCACTCACTTCTTTAATTATAACTACAGGTCTACAGTGATGAGGATTAAGACCAAGAACCGCACACTACATCTATAAGCATCACAAACTACTCCATGATTTAATCCAACTTCACAAAATTCCAGTAACAACCCTAATAATATATTTAAAATTACTCAAATAAAATCATTTCATAAAGATTATAAAAATACAATTAAAACATAAACAATACTTCCCCAAATATACAAATATTGATGAATTAACACAAAACAAAACAGTAAGAAACTCACCGAAGTTAGCTTCAATTTCATCGAACGATAAGGTGATGCTGCTACAAATCAAGACGACATTAGCAAACGCCCTACAACCCATTATGTTCAATTTATGCTCAAAACATTATGTTCAATTTATGTGGAAGAATTGAATCAAGGAAACATATACAGGCAGTGAGAATTTGGGGCTATGTAAATCTGACAGAATGTACTTGACAGAATGTATAAACAGCAAAATATTTCAATTTATGTGGAACCACCATCTTCAACCGCCGCTGACCTTCCCTCAGTTCGTGCCTCATCTCCATTCCCTGCCCCAAATCGCAATCTCCCTCCTTTCTCGCAAAGAGGCTTGAGAGAGAAAGAGTGGCTTGAAACCCAACAGATTTTACAGACCTCACGGACCTGTGAATATCAATCACTTTGGGTTGGATTTCAACTTCACCACTTTATCAAAACTTCTGGTGCTTAAAAGACTAAGTTGATTTCTGATTGAATGACAATCTTTGCTTTAAAAATGCTGTCATTACAACTTGATCAATTGGTTTCTTTAATTCTTAAAAAGGAACCTTAGTGTGTTTAAAAAACTTCAATGATCTCTTGTAGAAATCTCATCAGAAGAATCAATGTTGGAATATGAATTATTTTAGTTATGGACTAGTGATGCTCCCGTGCGTTGCACGGTTTGTATATGGGTGTCAAATTATATATTCAGTTAAAGTTAATTAATATACAATTAAAAATTTTAGTATGGACAAAATAAAAAAAAGAATAACAAACAATAAATTTAAAGATAAAAAATCACATAAATTTTAAAAAGTTATTATAAATTTCTGAATACTTCTTTATATACAATAATTTGTCGTTAACATGTACGACTATTATAACTACAACTATCACATCTGAAATTACTGATGTGTAATATATATATATATATATATATATATATATATATATATATATATATATGGATTTTAGCTACAAAATTATTAGATTTGTAACTTTCATATTACATATTTGTAATTTTTAGACGTATTTATTAATTCAAAATACAAATCCATTTGTGTATGAAGTTTGTTAATTTTTTAATAAAATACATTGGATTTGTAATTTTAAAATTAAAAAGCAGATCGTAATTTGTAGATCGTTTTAAAACAAATCTGAGATCATTTTAGATCTGTAATTTTAGGTTAGCAATTTTAATTATAGATCGTATTTAAGAAAAATACGGTTTGAAATATATATTAGTAATTTTTAGATCTTAGTTCTTGATCTGTATTTATAAGATCTGTAATTTTATTGGAGATCCATCATCATCTAATTTTTTATTTATTTTGATGCACTTATTATCTATAATCACTAAATCAAACTATCATAGATTGAAAATTACATCAGCAAATACCAGGTCTCAACATGCATATAGATTATTAACAAATTATAATTATGTCAAGTCAAATCAAATATGTATGAAGTTTTGTTTTAATGAGTAATTGTGGTGTGCGTGTGTGTGTATTTATCAACAATTGCATCATTGGACATAATTGTTCTTTCTATACTTGTCATTTGAAGTAAAGTACACACACACACACACACACATATATATATACATATATATATATATATATATATATATATATATATATGTTTTTTTCCAAAATACTTTTTAAGTCTCAACAAACAAGGTTTTTTTTTGTAATAATTATGTTTAATAAATTTTGTTTATGATTCGTGTCTCATACTCCATTATCGTAAAAATAATATTATCCAGACATTTGTCTACCAAAACCATAGAGAATATTAATTGGATATTTATCATCAAAATAAATAATTTAATTTAATGAAAAAAAGTATTACTCTAAAAAATCAATTCAATAATTGCAATATGCTAAGTATTATATTTAATATTGGCTTCACTCAACTCAATAATTAAACTGGTAAATCATTATTATTGGTAGACAAAAGGTTTTAAATTACGATACTATTTCACACTATTATCTTACTATTGGAAAAAAATATTTTACTATTATATCCTTTAAATCTCACTTTTAAAATTTTCTTTTAATATCCAAATAGTACAGATTTCTCAAAGTTTGGTAAACAAATGATGTTCTTAAGATATTAATTTAATGTTTATACAATATAACTTTAATCATAAGATTAATTGATCAAGAATTTAATAAAAAGTAAAAATAAAAATATTATAACTATGTTATTCATTAAAAAAATAATGTTAGAAGGTAATTAAATAAAAAAATAACTTTATTGGTCAACTTAATATGAACAAGTAATTATGGGTAGATTTGTCCAAACATGTCATTAATTAATGAAATAACTAATTATGTAGTAGATAAGAAAAAAAAATGTAGTGGAACTAGCCTCTCTCTTTTTCATAATATAAACTAATAAAATGACCAAAACCGAAATTAGTTTTTATAAGACAAGCCCAAAATAAATAAGTAAGAAAATCAGCCCAATGAAAAGACCTAAAACCTAGTATGTATCATGGTCAAACTTAAATACACGTTCTCTTCCTCTCCTCACTCATCAGCCATTTAGGACAAAAAAAATTAAAAAAACATATCAATTTATTAGCCCTTCGTCTAGGGAAGAAAAATTTGGATGCTATTTTTGTTTGACCATCCATTCAAATAAAATTAGTCTAAACCACAAGTAAAATTTGTTTCTACCTTAGTGAAGGAAAAATACTTTTAAACGTTGATTTTCCTTACACGATGATCAATTATAGCTCATGAGGTATATTTTTATCGATTTGTCTCTCATCTAAAAATTACAGATCTAGATAGTCAAGATTTCTCCGACTTCCTAAGATTTTATTTTTAATATATTTTTTACGATTTTTTTCGAGTAAGTCAATTATTTTGTAGTATACATTTTTAATATTTTTATAAAAAAACATATCTAAACTTAGAGACATGTATTTATCAGATGTGAGCAATTAAGATAATTATTTAAAAAATTATGATTTATAATATATAAATCACATCTCTTTCTGAATCCGTTTTATATAAAATGACATTGTTTCATATTATTTCAAGTATTTAGCAATATATCCAGTTTATTTCAAGTAAATAGTTATTTAATTTTCTTGATTTTTTAAATATAGTATTTTTTTTGTTTTTTGATTTTCAAATTATTAATGTTTGACCTTTATTTAAATAGTATTTTTTTTATTTTCTAAAACAAAATCTCAAAAACAAAAAAACAAAAAAACAAAACAAAAGTCATGGTCAAGCCTCTAAGGCTGACTCCTTTAGTTACTAATAATTAGAGACTCACCAAATGTTAAGTTCACTTGACCATAATAGAAAATTAGAAACCAAATTATCATTTGCTTACATGCCAAATTTAGGGATTAAATTGCTATTCATAAAACTCACAACATATAATTTTATATTTTCTATTTATAGTCTTGTGCTTCAATGTGTTCTTTACAATCATGAAATTGTTCACAGCATACAAATGTTTTTCTTCTCTTTGAGCACTGGTTGGAAGTTGTCCATTGTTGTCGTCTTAATGTAGCATGAATCTGCAATTCAAAAAAAATGCACATGTAATTGAAAACAATCAAAGCAAAAAGGAAAAAAGTTATATCTTTGTAACACATGTCTCACGATGGTCATACGTAATACAGTTAAATTGTTCACCAAATGATGAGAGATTATACAACTGGGCTAATCTCAACTTTAATGACCATTCAACATTGAATGAGTTGATATCCTTCATTCATTTGAAAAGAGGGGCCATTTTGCAGAGATCGATTCTTCGATTTTGGATTATACTCGATTAACCTTTAATGGCATTGCAACAAATTTATAATGCTTTCATCATTTAAATAACTTGACAATTGAATAACTACTAAACTATCGAACTTCCCAAGGTATCCATATTTAAATAGATGAAGTGGTTAATCTTACCGATAATAAAATAGATTTGTTTGATACTATCATTAATAATCTTAGATTCATTTATATCATTGACACGATCAATGAATTTGTTTAATATGAATTACATATTATAATAATCTTGAAATTTAAGAATAATTAAGAATTTTTGTCATGTCAATATTCATATTGTCGATTAATATGGATATATATTGTATCTAATTGATTGAAGATAGATTTCAAAAGTTTAAAAGTTAGTATCTCAATATTAAGCAAGAATTCAAAAGATTTCTAGATTTACTTATCTAGTCAAGTACATTAATTGACATTTTTTATTTTCAATTTTCAATAAATATGATAGACATTAAAAGTGAAGTGTTTCAAAATTTAGAAAGTTTATTTTGGCGGGAACTTTCCAAATTATGCACCTCTCCTTTTATATATGTATAGATTTCTTAGAAAGGATTGCTTTCCCTGCAACTCCTTTCCAAGAATTGAAGATTTCACCTTAACCCATGATGTTCTGATGAATCTTCATTCTCATCCAAAAATTCTGGTCTCAAAATTCCAACAGCAGACTCCATAAATGCTAACGGAAGAATGACTCTCTAAGGAACTAGCAACCTCTCCTGTTTCTCACCTGTTGTTTCCTTTGTTCAAGACAATCCTGCTCAAAATGTTCTCTTTATCTTTTTGAGTCTTGAACAATTGACTTTCTTATCCCATAAAGAAAGTCATCTTCTTAGCTGCTGACCTTGAAGTGATAGATATCTGTTTTATCTCTATCTTCAGTAAAAACTTAGTATAAGCTACTTGCTTCTTTGTGATACAAGTACTTCAACTAAGGTGACTGTTGACTCTATGTCGCTTCTAGTGCTCTACTCACACACACCAGGATTCTGTTGAGGAGGAGCATGGTCATTAGCTAATCATTGCTGATGAAGCCTATGGTTTATCCTTCCAGAAGCCAAGGCACTCCAAAAGGATAACCTTGCTGAATCTTTGCTTATTCAATTGGCATATGCAGATTTTCATATCTGCTGTCTTACTTATTCAGCAACCCTCTAGTCTGCTTAACTCCTATAGTTACATTTTCCGTTAGCAGACTCCAAACCCTGCTGATCCTTTTCTATCAGCAGACTCTAAAACTCTGCTTTTAGCAGACTCAAACCTCTACTGATCACCCTCAATCAGCAGACCCTCTTCCATGCCGACTTTCTAGCTACTCTTATCATTCGAAAACGGCATATCTCAATCTTTGCTGACCAATCTTCATAACCTTCGATATCAGCAAACCTTAATCTACTGATCACCTTCTTTCCAAATCAATATCAGCAAACTTCCATACCTCTTGAACACTGTCTCTTTCAACAATTGGTATCAACTAATTGATATCACAACAATTACATTGTTGACCTCATAAGTGTCTTCAAGACAACTGATAATCATGCATCTCTGAGCAATAGTTTTAGCAGACAATTATTCTTGCTTAACACTCTTAGGTTATCGGTCGAACCAGCAGACTCATAACTCTGCTGGTTATCCTCAACCTGCAGACTCATAACTCTGCTGGCTATACTCTAACAGCAGACTCTCACTTCTGCTATTCCCACTTTTGTATCAGCACTATTTACACTTTTCTGAAATCAGTCATCAAAATTAGTTTCAGGCCTTATCTCTGTTGATCAACCTCGCGTAACGATATCTTTGACATAAAACGTTTGCGACTATTGATAGGATTTCAAAATTTTGTTTTTCACAAATCTTTCTAAAAATATGATTTCAAAACTTATTTTCAGTTCTAGAATGACTAGAAGACTCAGGAGATTGCTGAAGATTATGTGGATGACGCAGGAAGCCCTGAAAGTCTCTTCTGGTAAACAAAGAACAAAAAGATCTCAACTGTTTTGAAAAATATTTTCTTAAAAAGATACTTTCTAAATAATTTTTTGAAACTATTTATGTTCTAAAATTCTATAGATTTGGGAGATTGCTGATGATTGTGTAGATGATTCAGAATGCCCTAAAAATTATCTATTAGGATATTTGGAATCTTAAAACCTATCCTAATTCCTAAACTTATTTTGAATAAAATTTACTACATTATTATTTTTGCTCATAAGATATCAACGCAACTCAATTTCAATGCCCTTAGCCTTCAAGTTCCTTCTTTTCGGTATTGAAATCCTCGATTTAAGTCACATAGCTGTTCAAATTCACACTCCCTAGAAGTGACTTAATATCGCAATCATGAATCGCCGCCCTCCCAAAAGACACGTCCACTCAAAATCAAGCTTTGAAATGATTACTTCGCCGTTTCTCATTTCAAATCATTACTGCTCCACAGTGGATATTCAAATGACGGTTATTGATAAACGTGTTCTTCCTACATCTTCTCAGAAAGTACTGTATATATATAAATGTGCTCATTAAAAATATTATAATTTGTTATCTCTCTCTCAATCGTTATCCTTTGTCCCTTCTTCAACAATTGATACGATTGCTATCAGTGTTTTCTTTTTTCTTCTCAGAAAATCTCCATGGCCGCATCTTCTTCTCACAACGTCTCTAACCCTATTGCTCCTCCTGAATCTTCCTTCGTCACCAAAGTAGGGAATCAATCCTACATTCTTGGTCGCATTATTCAAGGAGAACAATTTCTCCTTGACAATACTGTTGGAGCAAAGATTATAGATCTTTTCCACAGTTCTGGACTCGTCTCCATCCTCTCTTTCCGCAAATAATTCTTTAGCCTCCAATTGGTCGACGAATTCTACTCCAGGATGCAACTGACAAGAGATGGCAAGAGCCTCCACGGTCGCATTCGAGGTACTGATCTCGTCCTCAATGCCAACAGCCTATCAAGAGTCTTCAACCTTCCCTCCGTTGGCCCTGACAATCAATGATTCGATTCTCAACGAATCATGGTTGCACCGTACCGGCTACCAATCTCGCGATGACTACAATACGTGGGATATTCTCAATTATCCCTTGGACATGTACTGTGTTGGTGAAATTCTGAGCCAATGTCTTCTATTCCACGAACCAGGCTCAGGAAGCGACACCAGAAGACTTCGAAACATCACAGTTGTTGTTCTCGACTCTCACGTCATCAACTGGTCTGAAGTAGTCTTCTCTCTCATCTGTCGGTCTATTCTGCGAAGACGAGTGAATGGGTCTGGTATTCACAAGTACTCTAGGATTATTAGCTATTTCCTATGCTCTTATCACACCATTCGTTCCATGATTCACGAGGGCGAGCAGCTTCTATTCTTGATGCGATCACTAAGAAGCTGTTCGACAACAGAACTTTTTCTGATCAAAATAGAAGTTATTCCTTAGATTCTAGCACTGGTAGTTTTGGAGATTCTAATTAAAATATTATTCAGTAATTAATAGTACTTTCTTACTCCTTTATCACATTGTCTTTCTCTTCTGTTCTCTGTCCTTCTTCTCTTTACTTGCCACTGTTCTTCGGAACTCATTTCTTGCTTGCAACCATTAAGGAGGAGAGTGTTCCGAGAGTGTTCAAGGAGGAGAGTTCTTGCGTAGGACTTAAGGAGAAGAGTTACAACCTTAGGAAGAGAATCTACCTAATCCTACATAAATGGAAGACACACAATGTGAACTTTTTCCCTGAACTGATTCTTTGTGAATCATGTTCTAGCCTTTGTGGCATTTCTGTTGAAACATCCTTTTACACTAAAACATCTCTGCTGAGTCCTACCTTCAACAGAGATTCTACAGTGTTTCAACAGCAAAATCAAACATTTTCATCAAATATTTTTGTTGATATAAATGTTTCATTTTTGTCAAAATTGGTGTCAATAACAGATCATTAAAGCTTTTCAAAATCAAATCTTCAATTAAGAACAATTTGTACCAACAGCAAGCCTTAACTATTTTCAAAAAAACTTTTTAAATTAAGGTTCTACTATCCCTTCTTGCTAAAACAACTCTTCTTATACAAATATCCTTAGGCAAGAAAGGAACTCAAAACTTTTTAGATCCTGCTCAAATCTTTTCAAAATCATTGAGTGATCTAAGCGTTTTTCTCACTCTTGCTTTACATTACGAACTTTGATTTATCGAGTCTGTAATAGCAGTAGTAGACTATACAAAGCTATCACTCTTGTAATTATCAACATAGGGCATGCCTAAAGATAAAATGATCATTCATTGTAGGCATGTTATTGCTATGCTTTGATAAAATGCCTAAGTGCTTTGTATACGTCATTTTGTGATGGTTCCAAGCAAATAGGAGGAGATTGTTGGAATATGCTTCTTAATAATCAAATCATCTTGTTGCATATCCCTAATATTTTGATTTGATGGCTCCCGTTACAGTGTGCCATAACAAGCGGCTAAAAGGTCTGCGTGCCGATTAGTGTGGCAGCTTGTTTGACAACACATAGGTCTAAGATTTAGGTCGTCCTAGTCTAGACCTAACCTCCTTATAGATGATTGAACAGAACAGCACCTCATATGCACAAAGCACCACCAGACTTGCTGAAGTCTCAAAAGGCTCTTCGTAAAACTCGTCACCAGCAGACTTGTTGAATGCATTAAAAGGACACCCTGAAGACTCGCCACCAGTAGACGTGCTACTGTGACAAAGTCCCAAAGGATTCCTCACTAGCAAACTTGTCAAGTGCATCTCGAAGACACCTTAAAGATTCACCAGCAGATCTATCAGAGTTCGAATGTTTACATTAAACAAGCAGCAGTCTTTCTCTCAAGATAGACTCACCCTTGAACATCAGACCAGTAGACTTTATTCTGCACGTGCTTCAGAGAAGTCAAGACTGCAGCAGATCAAGACAAAGACAAAAGTGCTCAAGCTTCAAGAGTCATTCAAATCCTCGTGAAGCCTGACATCATTGATACTGCAAGATCTTTTCTCCCTCCTAAGATCTATAAAAAGGATTTACTTTATTGGACAGATCTCTAAGACAGTGCATCAAACGTCAGACGCACTTTTCAGAAACCTATCAATAACGGTCTGACAGGAAACCAGTTCAGGACTTTAAAGACAAAGACTCTATCCATCGGTCAAAGGTCCAGCTGAACAATATCTCTATCCAGCGGATTTCAACATTCAACATCTCTAACGGATAAAAAATGTATCTTCAAAATCTCAACGATCATCTTGAAAACGATAAATATAAATATCTCTTCTACTTTCAAAAGGAAAATATATATATGACGAATGAACAAGGAGACATTAAAAAGTCTCTGACCTGCATCAAGAACCTTGAAGAAGAAAAAAGATCGACAATGAGATCGTCTTCAACAAACGCATCTCAGATCTCTACATCTTGGTTGCAGTGAACCCCCAGACCTTAGCAATTCATCTCCTGTGAATTGCTAGGAAGAATCTCCTTAAAGAAGAGAAGAGAGATCATAGATCATCTACAGTCAAGATTCTCGTCTTGGTCAAGAACCCAGTTCTTGATTTGAGTTCTTCAACCCTCTTCGAAGAACTCAGCCTTTAGCTAAAGCTTCAGATACTCATTTCTAAAGCTAAAGGTCAAGTCATTGATCAATTTGAAGATCAACCCAGATGTTGCCTAAGGAAGATGAAGAGCTATCTGTACATATTACATTCATATCTTCAGATTTGTACTCTGTTACAAATGTTGTTGATTGTGTAATATTCAATCATCTTAGGAGGTCGAGTGCTTTGCACTCATTCGTTCAGATATTTATTATCTGAACGAATAACCATAGTATCTTCTCATCACTGTTTCTCATCTGGTCTCCTATTGTCCTTTGTACTTAAAAGTTTGTCTATAAACGATTAAGTACAAAATTAGGGGATTGATGAAGATGAGAACATATTTTTTATAGAGAGTCGAGGTTGATGTAATCTATAATTAATCCTTGAATAAATTCAGATGTTCTTTCAATTAATCATCTTCCAATCTTTATTTCTCTGTGTGGTTTTAATAAATTGTCTTATCTTTTGAATAGCCACACTTCAATGACTTCCTAAAATCTGCATTTTGGAAGAAGGATTAAGTATGTTGTTGTTCTGATCATATAATCGTGTACAACTACTTAAAACTTCTTAAAACTTAAGCCTAAATATTTCCGCTGCACAAACTCTTTCCAAACAGGCTTTTGTTTTACTGACGGTTCACCAGCAGAGTTCATAACTCTGCTGAGAGCAAGTCTTCTGTTCTGTTCTAAATAAACAGCAGACATGCTCTATAAGATAACCATCTATACCACCAAAATATATACTTCTTGCTTATTCTAAAGAAAAGTTTTTAATGTGGTATCATAGGCTATTCACCCCCCCCTCTAGCCTATTTGAGCTTTATTGCGGACCAACACCATGATTTTCTTCATAAGTATATGTGTAGATATGGATACTCTTAAATGATTAATTCCATGAATGAATTATTAGGTATATAAATGAGTTTATACACCTACACCTGATGATCCTATGGGAGACTTGGGATGTTTTATGCTAACAAATACGTCCGTAATTATATGATGATTCTTGTGACTTGCCTCTTGACTTGTTTGATTGTTTGCGAACAGGGGATTCACCGTGGTTCATCTTGGTAGTCTGGTAAAGGAACGGTTTCAATACAGTACAACTCGACTTACTGGATCTTCGTCATTGTAACGTGATATCATTTCCATTTATTGCAATATTTCATTTATGTCATTGTTTAGTAGTTGTGTACTGGGTCATTATGACTCATTCCGTACTTTGTTTTCTAGTTACAGTTTCGGTAACGGCGTTGAGGTCGAGTAGATCGTGACTGTAGCAGAGCGCATCTGATCGATAGTTTAAGATTAGATTGTGTGTTCGTTATTGTACCAGTTGACTTCTTCAAGTAGTAGCTTGTGGAGTCTCTTTTAGCATCGTTGACTTGTTTATTGTACTTTAATATTCTTGTGAGATCGTTGTATTGTAAAGTTATTTAAACTTTACAGCCGGGTAGAACACTTGGTTTTGTTTTGGTTCTTCTTTGGGCCGATGTGTCGTGTGGTGCCATTGTTCTTGGCCTTAGTATTTATTTCAGTTGTCTCCTGGGCACGCAGTAGCCTTGGGGATTTTCTTTATTCTAGTTGTTTTGTTGTTGGTTAACCCCGATATGCTTTAGCCGTGGGTAATTGTTATATCAGGTTGGTTCTTTGTGGAAACACCGGCCTGGAGTGTCGATGGTTTGTTCAGCGTCTGCAATATTATGGCACGTGAGTTTTGCTTTTCCCCTTCGTGAGATTTATGTCTCTCTTAGTCTTTTGACTTTGGTTTCGAGCTTCACAACTCGGGACTTCTTTTCCTTATCGCTTCTGCAGATTCGATTTTTGTAAACATGTATTTTAGTATGGCTTGTAATTGTGTGTCAAGCTTGTTAGCTCGACTGTCCGACTCGTACTACTGATTTACAAGTGTTTGTCCTCTTCTTGCCTTGTCTTAGCGTCGCGACCTCAAGATTCCGTTCCGGAATCTAGAATCCGGGTCGCCACAGTTGGTATCAGAGTATTTGTTAGCTATAAGCCAGGATAGGATCCATGGCCTAGGTTGGGTTTGGCGTGTCGTCAAGTATTTACCGTCGAGTGTTATGGTTAGTGCTTTATCGGCATGTTCTTTTGTACAAGTATAGGACTTGGATTACTAAGTTGTATTGGTCTAGAATGCTGTTAATGCAAGTTTGTGTCTAGGAGTATTATATTCCTCCTAACTGTTTCTAAGTTACAGTTATAGCATGTGTGTGCTACCGCCTAGTAGAGCTATTGTTTCTTATCCATTGTGGGTTACCGGTTAAACTCGGGTTGTCGATGCGAAGAGTGATCATCACGGTGTCATAGTGCCTTTGATCGTTGTTATATGTTTCATGAGCAGAGTGGATAAGCCCCCATAGTACCTGTTGTATTCAATAATCGCTATATAGGTATATATAGTTTTGGTAATACTTGACCATTAGTCCCTGTGTTATTTAATATTGCGGAATTGAGTACTCTTTCCTCGATGATTATTTTCCTTTTATTGGAGGACTGCTCCGAGAGAGGGAGTATTGTCCTGACTTCATGATGAGACTTGGTGAGTAACTGGTAGATGATCACGTGACTTATAATTGGATTGGTTATCAACCTGTACACGACTTGACCCACAGTGATTTGAGATCTGCTACTTAGGAAACATTTTCTACCTAGGGATGCATAAGCTATTGTGTTTCCTTGTTGCTAAGTCTAATACGTTAATAAGAGTATTAGCGTTGTGTAAAATGTTTTATCTATCGTAAATAGATCATTAAGAGTATGAATATTCCATACTTAGTATACCTGCATAGTAGATTAATATACTATGTACATGATATTGATTTACATGCTTGCATGTAACTATATCATATGTGCTTGAGACCTTGATAAAGGATGTTATTATGTGATTAACGAACACCCCACATCCTATACGACGAAAGCTTTTGAAGTCACTTCAGAGGGCCCCTGACTTGATTATCAAGGGGTCTTCCTCTAAGAACTAGAATGGTATGATATAAAATAGGAATTGACTGAACCCATTACCTAATGGAATGAAATTGAAAATGGTATCTTGTTTTAATTGTGCAAAGACGTGCAACTTGTATATTGAAATCATGTTATGAATGAATTAAACTTGTGATTTGATCAGATGAATAATCATGTATTGGATATCTCCCATGATAGGCGAATATATGGCCCATGATGATGTTTGACTACATGATTCGAGCGTAAGGGCTTTAGAACCTAGAGATTAGTGTTGTGGGTGGAATAATTTAATTAGCCCAGAAAATTCTTGGTTTGGAAGTTGTTAGTTCGGTGCAATTATTGCACATGCATATAATTACATGATTAGTTGATAGAGAGGCACTTAAACCTTGATATCCACATTTGTTGGAAACCTCGTAAGTGTCGATCATGTTTTGGACCAAAGTTTTGACCTTGAGATCGGTTGTAGAATTGTGAATTCGAGGACGAAATCTTTTTAGGTGGTGAGGTTGTAAGACCCCGAACCTTCATGTGCTTTATTTAGTTGTTGTGTGTACCAAACGGCCATTACACCTCGTGTCTGACTTGATATGAAAATCTTGTGACGTGTAGGTAGGCCATTTAGAGACCTATACTTTAGCTCCGTTTGTTCCTCAAGACTTTAACACGTTTAGGTTACAAATCATAACTCGACGTTGGTAGAAATCCGACATAGTTTAGTGTTCTCACGTAGCTCTTTCTTATGATCTCGGTTATAGGCTAGGTCATCACTTGAGTATCTTGAGTAGATTTTGAGTATTAAACTTCCTAGGGAATAGATTCCCTATGTCCAATCTTGCTTTGATGCTTAACGCATCACATTCGTCTCTATCGCGTTGTGTGAAACCAAACATTGTGTGTATCGTGTCTTTGAGACTCGTGATTTGCTGGTTTGATTCCTAGACCATTTATGCTAGTCCTTAACATGTTTAAGAACGTTGTTCCATGATTGTTGTATCATAGTTTGACTTGTTGATTCGTTTGATGTTCGTTACGAGTTTGGCCCTTTATTCTTCCTTGTTTCGGGTGATGTTCGGACCTGTTTCGGATGTGTTTTGAGTGTGTTTAACATCCCATATGGTTTGGGGTTGAATTGGACACATTTGGTACTTGTTTTCAAGTGATTTTGGTCATCCAAACCACTAGGCGCTCGCTCAGCCAAGTGACTGAGAGAGTGCGCAAAATCCAGAAGACTAGGACTTGACAAAAGTGGCTGAGCGATCGCTCAGCCTTATGACTAGGCAACCGCCCAGCCCTGTTACCAGCAATACGGGATTTTATGATTTGTTCAGTTTATGACCCAATTAGCGTATTAATCCTCCATCATTGGTGACCCTAATCACTTGTATTAGACCCTAACTTGGTTTACCTAATCCTAATCCCTAATTAGGAGCCTAATCTCACTCACTCTCCTTGTGACATGTGGAATTCCACAACTTTTTCATGTGGTATATATACTCCCTCCTTCTTTCTGGCTGTCACCAAGAAGCCATTTCCCCCATTTTCTTCGTCCCTTTTCAAGAGTTCTTGTGTGTGAATGGTGAGGGGAGATTAGTGTGTGTTTCTTCCATAACTTGAGTTCCCGAGTTGCGATTTCCAAACCGAGACAACCAAATTGAAGATATTGACGAGGAGCACGATTCTCACCGATTAGATTTCCTTTATTTCATCTTTTTCTAAGCTGAAGGTATTCTACTAATCTAACTCCTTTTTGGAACCTAGGCTGTCTTGCATGATAGCCTTTACTAAACTTATTGCTACCATGCTAGGGAAGACTTCTACCATGCCAAAAAGTTGATTTGAGACTTGTTAAAAATCTGAAGATTTTGGGTCTTTGACCTAAACTGGCCCATTTGGGTTTGTGTCTATTTTTAAAAAATTTATATGAATACTTTGGAACAACTATTGTGAATGGACATGTTGTAATTAACTACTTCCTTGAGATGATTATTTTAGGGTTTCACAAAGTATAAATTTTGGACTTGGATGGCTAGGATTTCTATTTTGTTAGTAATCTAACCCCATTTGAATCAAAAACTTGGAAGAGAGCCCTTGAAATGTCTAAGGCATTTGAACTCTATTTAGATGAAACTTAGTATCTTGACTCAATGGAGTTACAAGAATGTTGACTATAGAGTATATGACTCTAGAATGAAGTCCTACGAGTTTTGGGAAATGATTTGACCACAAATGTGTGATCTTGAATTGAAAGGGTTTATGTATGATTTGTGATTGTTGATACTTTAGGACTTCAATTGAAGTTCTGAGACTTGTAATGAGGTGACCTACCCTTGTTTTGAACCCTATGGTTTTAGGGTTATTGAAGTTGGGAATCCCGACTCTCAAAAGTGGCTTTGTGTGCATGTATTCAAGTTGACTTGTTTATGACCTTACTTGGGTACCTTGTCAATATCCTTAGAATCCAGGATTGTGTCGTGACAATTCTTCCATAGAAAGGATATTCGAATTGTGTATGCCTTAGTACCCTCTATGATGAGAATCTCGAGTCGTCGCAAAGATAACTAAATGGTTATCCCAGACATGTGTGTTGTGATGGACTTGTGAAGTACCATCACATGGTTATTTGATGAATCTTGAGTTGTCTTAAGTCTTCTATCCTTCAAGTGTGCATGATTGATCTTTACCTCTTAGAGAACCTCAAGGGGATTTCATAATGTTATTTATCTTATGATTCTATGGAACTGAACTTGATAAGGTTTATTTGTGAATGATACATGAACCACTATGTCTACTTGAGATTATGACTTATAAGGATATTGTGTGTCTTATCTTCATGATTATCCTCCTATTGAGTTATCAACATGCCCGATTTATGATTCTATTAACAAATGGAATTACAAACTTGAAATTGAACTAAGCTTGGTTTGGCAATAATCAACTTAGGTTTCCCTTTTATACTTGACTTAGTGATTTTGAACTAAGGTTCCTAAATGGAATGAGAACCTAGCTATGCCTCAAACAAGAACATAGAAAATAGTCATGGAACACATATAGTGTTCAAACTCTATTTGGTTGGAATTATAGAGATGACTCAACGAAGCTGCTAGTGAGCTATTTGATAATACCGGCTCAACGATCAATCCGTACGACGCTTGAAATCCATTTAACTAAAATACTAGTTTCGAGATTCTTAATTTAATTAATGGTCATGCTTGATTGTTAGTCGTAAAGTATAACATGCCTACTTGACTTGGATTAGATTGCTCTTATCGTTCTCGTCCTTACTTGATTTCTTAAATGCCTAAACATTTATTTGACTTGATCAGTTCGCTCTTGTCGAACTTGACCCTCCATGTTCATTTGATAATAACATTTACTTGTCC
>CM028378.1:81969744-82060555 GCA_013146195.2 Codonopsis lanceolata | reverse complement strand
ATTCCTATCTCGTGGTAATGGAACGAGATAGAACCAAATCGGGCGGCGATCAATATTAGCTTGGCATGATAGAGTTGCACCGAGGATCCCGGTCTTCCACCTTCCTTCGATTTGATTTATAATCAGGCCGAGTCTCCAGAGACTTCGAGATCTTTAGCTCCCCTGAGAGCTTCTAGGCCAAGAATACAAGCTTCATATTCGTCAGATTATTTGAACATTCGAACTCCAACCTTTTGGCTAGCTGAGAGAGTCGGTGAGGATCGATTAACAAGATTCCTATGCCAAAGCCTCTTTTGCCATGGGTTCGTCAAAGAACATTTCCGCCAACAGTGTCCTAGTCAATGATTTCTAGATACCTTCGTCTGGGAAACCGGCTCAATTGCATCTTCGGTCTTCTGAGGTAGATCAGCCAAGTGGTCTCGCAATGACGCCCCTTTGATAGACTTGAGAGTGACATAGGTTATGTCAAACTCATTTAGAAGAAAAGACCACTGGCTAGTCTATTTGGGGACAAATGATGGCTTACCGAAGATGTATTTGATAGGGTCCATCCCGATATGAGCTTGATGGACCTTCCTTGGAGATAGGTTTTGAGCCTCCGACAGGCCCGTACTAGGCCGGGCACTTTTTTCAAGTCTTAGAATAGTTTAGCTCGCTTCCTCAGTAGCTTCCTACTTATGAAATATATGGCGTTTTCAATGTAGGAATTTTCTTCTCTTGGGCGAGCATAGCCCCTACCGAGGTGTCTCGCGACGGTTAAGTATATAAGGAGAGGTTTATGTGTATGAGGTGGAGCTAGCAATGGGGGATTGGTAAGGTAGGCTTTTATTTTCTCGAAGGCTAGCCGGCACTTCGGCCCCGCACTTGATCAAGGTATTCTTTTTGAGGAGTTTAAAGAGGGGCTCGCGTGGTTGTAGTCGGTTCGATGAAACGGCCGATGTACCGCAACCGCCTAGGAAGCCTTTTTACTTCGGGGAGTTTTCTGGGTGGCATTTCTAAGATGGCTTTGATTTTTGCCGGCTCGATCTCGATGCCTTGCTCGCCATTACTAGAAATCCTGTGGACTTTGCCTCGGTAACCCCGAATGTGCATTTGGTGGGGTTAAGCTTCATCGGTGCTTTCTCGAGTCTTTCAAGAACTCGGAGATCTTTAATGTGAGCACCATAGGCGCCGAATGCACGATCATATCATCGACATAGACCTCCATCTCTTTGTGGATCATGTCGTGGAAGAGGGTGGTGGCAGCCTCCGTAAGTGGCTCCAGATTCTTAGTCCGAATGGCATGACAAGATAACAAGAAGTCCCCAGGAGTAGTGAATGAAGTCTTCTCCCGGTCTTCGCGCCATTTTGATTTGGTTGTAGCCCAAAGATGCCGCCGATTTAAGGATCGGACTTTTGTGAGTCGCGACGCATCTACCACAATATCAATGTTGGGGGGAAGTCATCTTTGGGCGACGCTTTGTTGAGGTCGCGAAGTCTACACAGTATTCTCGACTTTCCGCTGGGCTTGGGAACGGTCACTATATTGGACAGCCTGTCGCCTGTATTCAACTACCCGATGAAGTTGACGCAAATGTTTCATGATTTCTTCTTTGACTTGTAGTGACCATTCTCGCTTGATGCGGCGGAGCTTTTGTTTGATCGGGCGAGCATCCGGTATGTGGGAATCCTGCTCGACTATAGCCGGATCTAGGCCTGCATATCTTCAGGACCGTGCAAAGATGTCTACGAACTCTTTGAGGAGATCAATAAGTGCCTTTCTTTCCGACCTCGAGGTAATCGCCGATTTCGATTTCTTTGATTTCATTGTCCAAATTTCCCCAGTTGATAGTGGACTGTCTTCAAGATTTGCCGATGAATGGCTCTTGCTCTCGGTACTCGATCGACTTTGCAAGCTCAAGTAGATAATTTTTATCTTTTGGGTCCATTTTATTAAATGACTCATTATCATAATTATTATTATTTAATGCGCTTTTAAATTAGGTGCAACTAAGGAATAAGCAAAGACATCCATATTATTATTAAAAGCACATTGTATGGTTATTACATTGTTGAGGACCCGGGGTTTGAGATCCTCAATTATAGGTAGCGGATTGGTAGATGACCAATCCGTAAAGCTAGGAAAGGATCGGGATAGTATATCCGGGCCTACAGTGTCCGCGGTGTCGAGCGGACCGGCCGTGGTGTACCAATTCCAGAGGCTTATTAGAAATAGACTCGAACTCGCAGGAGCTTTTCATAATCGTGCCTCCGCCTATCATACCCGTAAAGTCGCCTCCTAGACCGTCATCATCTAGCAGGCCAAAGATAATCATCTTGGTCTATAGACCAAGCATTTTCAATGGTGACAGCCTTATAATTGGTGCTACGGCCTGTGGTAACTGTTCCATATCATCTCGAGAGAATACCGACATCATCAAAGACTTCCCAACCAGGCATCTTTTCCCATTCTCGTCTATCCGTGGTTCAGAAACATAAGATAGGCTTCAATCTCCCCTTTCGCACAAAATAACCATTTAAGGTTTTTCGATAGGGTCGAGAGGGGATATTCATAAGGAAGCTTTTTTCATTTCTCGCTTTCTTTTCTTACGCCTCTGCTTTCATGATCGCGGCTACTTCACTGAGTAGGCGTGTATCCTAGACCGAAAGGAGGGATACATTCCTTAAGTTCATCTTGGACTAAATTAACTAGCCCTTGCCGATTTCTCGCCGAGACCTAGACCAGCATATAATTCATTTTTCTGAACATGTTTAAAGGGACCATGTTTCCTAGGGAGGTAACTTTCTTACCAATGATGTCGGCTTCTACCATATTCAATGGCGTTAACCACGCTTGGGATAACCTCAAAGCCACCGAGGAAAATACCAAGTTGTCTTCATGTTCTATCTCGAGGATTGGGACATCCTCGCTTCCTTATTCTCCACGATCTTGTCGGCCGTAATAATTACTATGTGATCATCGTGGATGAATTTGACACGCTGGTGTAATGAAGAGGCTACCCCTTTACCCCATGAATCCAAGGGCGCCCCAACAACAAAGCTAAAGGTGGCCGGTATATCCGTGACTTGGAACTCAACCGGCATGTTTAAGGGCCCAACAGTTAACATTAAAGTGACCACCCCCAAGACGCATCGACTGGTGTTGTCGTATGCCTTAACCGCTCTGCGAGGAAGGAGTGAGTTCTCGATATTTTTATCCCCGCTTGGCTAGTGTAATCGGGCAGACATACATTCAAATGAAGACCCATTATCTATCAAAACTCTGGGAACCCGCTTTCTCCAAAATTCCCACGTTGATGTGAAGAGCATCAATGTGGTTAGTTCCTTCCCTGGCAGTGTCTAGATCGGTAAACATTATCACGCTCCCGAAATGAATGTTCCCGATCATCCGAGTGAGCTCTTGGGGAGGTTTCAATAGAACGACCGCTTGGCTTAGCGACTTAGCCTGTATCACTGGGTCTTGGAAGCACACAAGAAGCCCCTGATGGAAATGTTGGCTTGAGTTTTCTTCATCCGAGTTAATAAAGAATCTTCCACCGCTTTAGCCCCAAGATTCGTTACTTGATCTTTCCGCAGTGGTCACCTCTTTCGTGGTGGCCGGTAGGCTCGGCCAGATCGGTAAGGTGGCTAACATCTCCACCAACCCAAGTGGCTTTTTCAATGTTACAGTGTTTTGGCTACCAAGGATGGTGTCCCAAGAGAGCATATTACAGTTAAGCTCTTTTATGGATAAGGGTGGAGGAATAGGAATGAGGATATATGGAAGTGGGTGTTTATTTATTTCAAACTTGGGCACGGAAGGGTTTTCATCAACCTCAATCATATTGATTTGAGGTAGAGGGTTATTGACTACATTTGGTCTGGGTGGAGGCTTTTCAATAACCTTGTCATCTATTAGGTCCTGGATAGCATTTTTGAGGGTGTAACATTTGTCGGTGAGGTGACCATTGGAGCGATGATATTCACAGTACTGGGCATGGTTCCAAGTCCTGGGGGTCGTGGCTTATAATTTTCCAATGGCTTCAACACTCCTTGTGCCATTAGCCCCCGCAGTATCACGCATCGGGAGCTTGCGCTCATCAAAATGCCGGCTTACCCTGCTCGATTTCAAGTTTCGGCCGGGCCATTATTTGCTCCCATTGTATTGATGCACTGCCGTCCGACCCATAATACCATGGAACAGAGCTATAATTTTGGGTAGAAAATGGGGTTGAGGCATTCCCTACCATATTGACGGCTGGAGCTGATGCGGTTGTCTTTCCTTTGGAGTAACGGAAAGAACTGGAAGACGTATTGGTTTTTAGTTGGCCGGTCCGTATATCATCATCAATACGGGCTCCTATCTCCACTATTTCTTTGAAATTGGTATAGGGGAGGTACCGCATATGTTCCAGGTAAATGGGTTGGAGGTTTTTGATGAACATCCGGCATGACTCGGCCGGATCGGGTCTGTCAAAGGTCTGTGCCAGCTTTCTCTTCCACCTGACTGCAAACTCGGCGCAGGTTTCCTTTTCCCGTTGGGTGCACGATTCAAGGTCCCTCCTATTTTCAGGACTGGTATTATCTTTGTATCTTTCGAGGAATGCTTCGGCTATCTGTCCTGTGTATTCATGGTACCGCTATCGACAAAGATTAACCATTGCTTGGCGGCTCCTACCAGGGTGAGGTGAAAATTGGAAGCCATAGCTTCAAAGCTAGCTCCCCGTGACTGCATGCCGGTGGAATAAGATCTTAAATGGGATATGGGGCATCCAGTCCCGTCAAACTTTTCTATGTCGGGCATTTTGAACTTTGAGGGAAGTATTGCTGATGGTTGCAATGTTAGGGCCCGAGTAGAAAATTCCCCTTTATTGAGGAGTTTAAGCATCATGGCCTTCATATTTTCCATGTCGGCCTCCATTTTGGTGGTTGGGGGAGTTGGTTTTTGGTATATACTGGCTGGATTTGGGAAGGCTGGGTTATTTTCTGGTTGAAGGTAGGGATTTTGAGCTGGTGGGTTTTGGGTAATATATGGATTCTGGGTTAATGGAATTTGGGCATTATAAGGGTTCTGGGCTGGATATAGGTATTGGGTTGGATAAAGGTCTTGGGTTATTGGGTTTTGGATAATATAAGGATTTTGGTTTGGTGGGTTTTGGGTAGTATATGGATTCTGAGTTGGTGGGTTTTGGGTAGTGTATGGGTTTTGGATTGGTGGGTTATTGGTAGCTTCAGCCGGGCGACCAGGATCATTAGGAGGTAAATATGTGGTAACTTGGCCTGGTGGGTTAAAGCTTTTGGGTCCATGTGGGGCTATTTAGAGAGTGGGTTAGTTATAGGAAAAGGGAGGTCATTTGGGTTCTGGGTGTTTGGGAGAATATATTGTGGATAAGGCGGGTAAGGATATATATTTGGGTAATAGGGACTTGGTGGAGGATTGGGATTTGGGATAGTGGTAGTATTTGGTGGGTTAGTGTTTGGCTGAGGGATTGGGTTTGGAGGCACCTGAGATGTGGATGCTTCTTGGGGAATAGTAGGGGAAGAATTCACCTCACCACTGGATTTTAGACTCGTACACTAGCCATCCGACTCATCGCACCCACCTTTGGTCAAACCATTCTGCATTGCCGAGGCGGAACATACCTGAGCCCCCGAACTGTACTCCATAGCCGATCGCTCACTTTCTTCGCCATACTTGCTTGGATTCGTGCTCGCCTCGATCGCCTCGTCGGCGATACCCTCGATCGATTTACGCTACTTTCCCGAATCAACCGGCCAAGGTATTATCTCGCCTTTCCAAATTCGGGCAGTCTCGAGGAAAATGGGGTTTGGTAGGTATCGAAGGGATGGAGGCTATCTGGGCTTGAAGTACAGCGTGCCTTTTTATTAATATTTTATTATTATTATTTTCATGTTCCCTACAATTGACCGGATAAGCACCTGCTTTATTTTGACAGTCTCGTGACTTTTCCCCGAATAGTGGATTCTTTCTCCGCAGTATAGGACCAACGTATTCCACCTCGCTTCGACTCCCCAGATCGGATCGTCCCAGCGAAGGGCCTATACTCTTTCCAGGATCCACCATCCGAAATGGTCTAGGTCGAGCATCTGAGAATTATAAATCAGCCCCTGTTTATTATTTATATTGATACTTTTTTTTTGTGCGCAATTACTATGTATATTTTTTTTTTTTGAACTTGCGCATTTTTTTTTTGACATATATATTTTTTTTGACAGGGGCTGACCCACAATTCAGAAATGCAAAAACCGGTCGATCAGTGAAGTGTCCTCGAAAAACTATATGCATTCTAACGTTGGCTTATGCAGGGGTAGGTGGCCATGGTGTAGGGTAACGCCGAATATATTTATATGCGTGCACGTGTGTGCGGTATCTAGAAAGCAGTAAAGTCTTTATTTATTTTACAGATATAGAAAATAAAACAAATTTGGCCTGTCTTGCTGTTATATGTGGATTTTCTCGGCTTTTTATTTTTGAGCGCAAGCAAGCAAGCACACCATTTTAAGAAATAGAAAGAAAAGCGGGGAAACTATCTATCCCTATTAATTACAAATTTTGGTCCTATGTCCCCAAAATAAAATGACAACATGAATGCAGGTATGCACAAATGTACAGAATAAGGTGAAAGAACATGAACTGAAAGAAATAAAAAACAGAGCCGGAAAAAAGTAAAGCCCCAGCTCTTTTGTTGTGCTGCCCGGAATTTATTGTAATATATAATAGATATTTTTTTTTTTGAATTTTTGATTTTTTTATATATATATTTTTTTTTGATTTTTGATTTTTTTATACTCTTAAACATATCCGTAATGCAATCTGAACGAGAGGCTCGCCGCGGATGGAGGATCATATCCACAAATATAGCCACGACCGTAATGGGAACACTTTATTGAAATGCGTAAATTAATATAACGAGCATACTGCAGCCAGAAACAAAGAAAAAAAAAAAAAGGTTTTATTTTATGAGTCTAGCCCTCCATTTTATTTAAAATAAAACAACTCCCCAGCAGAGTCGCCACTGTGAGGTTCCCGGGGTGCGACCCGCGCCCCGCGCGCCCTTGGATAGGGGTGCGCGTACGTGCGGATGCGGGACACCACTGCTCTCGTTCCACCCTCCCTTGTTTAGGGGAAGACGAAATCCAAAGTGCGAGAGGAGTGCTGTCTATATTAGCACGTTGGAATGTGCCTCGGTTGCCTTGAGTGGATTTTGTATCCAAAATGGGAACTAATGGTTTTCCATGTCAAGTTATCCCTTATTTCGGGGATAACAGGATATGGGAATGCATTACCTTTCCATTCTCATTCTCCCCTTTTATCTTTCAGGGGAAAATAGAGAAGTGCAAGAAAAGATATTGCGACGCCCCCACTTATGGATTTATTAAAATAGCCTTATGGCCCATCGATCACTATGGGAGCTATGGGTTTCCCCGCATCAAGTTATCCCTTGTTTAGGGATACCAGATATGGGAATACATCACCCCTCCATTCCCGTATCTCCCTTTTTTAGGGGAGAACAGGAAAGTGCAAAGAGGGAATGTTGCGAGGCCCCACCGATCTCGAAAGTTTTAGAGTCGCCACCTTTATTTTAAGGCAAAAATAAAGGAAAACCGTAAAAGAAAACCGAGATTTTAGAAAGCGGGTTCGGAGGCTAAGTTACGAGTTGGGAAGGTGCTAGGCACCCAACTCGCCTTCGGTCTCAAAACGTTTTTGGTCAAGTATGCTCATTGTTATATTAATCTAGCAAATAAATAAGGTCTTATTTTGACAAGGAAATTTAAATAGATACATTCGTGGCTACATTATTTACGGACTTGCAAATCTCCTTCCAATAATTACAAACATATTTAAGAATATTTGGCCATTATAACGGCTCTTTTACATAATATTTCCTAATCTAATCCGGGCAGCACAACGGCTTATATTGACTACATTGCGTCGGATTTAAATAACAATTTTTGAAAAATAAATAAAAGGGAAAAATACAAATAAAATAAAATACGCTCTTAAAGGTATTACCTTTTAGAGCGGCGGTGTGCTCGCTCTGTCCTTCAGGGAGAGTGAGTCTTTTTGTTTTGAATTGAACTGGGCAGGATGACTGCTTGATTTTTTGAAGTTTGGGCTTATCAACTCGGGCGAGTGTGACTTTATTTGGGTAGGTTTTGGCCTTTCTAGTTGGGCGGAACCTAGACTTAGTTTTTGACTTTTTTAGCTCGTTACTCGGGCAGAGTAACGGCTTACTTTGGGATTTTTGGACTGGAGATGTGAGGTGGATACCTAACAACTAGGCTAGGGATCACTTATAACCTATGGGTTTTTGATTTGGCAGAGTTTGGACGGGGTTTGGAGATTATAGGGGCTTCCACTCACCTATCTCGCACCTCTCGTACTATTGATATCGAAGGAATCGCAGAAGCAGAGCTTCGCTGCGATTTTTCTATCGCGTAAATGAGAAACTGAAATGAGAGGCCGGGGGTCTCTATTTATAGTGAGAAATGAGGACACGCTGGGCATTTGTTGATTTCTCATTCGTGCATCAGCCGCTTGTACCGCGTGCTTCAAAACTTGTACCTATTTGATCTGAGAGAGACGCACAGGAAATCCCATGGTGCGGCCAAGGGACCCCTTGGTGCGGCACCATGGGCTTCATTGGCGGCACCAAGCTGCTTTTGGAGTTTGAAAATTTGTCACTTTACCCCCCTGCAGTTCACTGTTTCGCGCATTCTGCTTTTCCTTTCGCATTTTTGACTCCTGCAACTTGACATTCGTTAAGTTTTAACAGTTCTTGATATTTTATGTCAGTCACATACCAGGGGTACGAAATTGGGGTGTCTACAGTTGGCCCTAACCCTATAAGGCTGCGGGTTAGCCGGGTCATTTAACCGGGCCGCTCAAATCGTAACCCTACCCCTAACCCTGTAGGGTACGGTTTAACAGGGTCAGCCCTATTAACATATGATGCCTTATTTAAATTGTGACGACCCGACCCGGATCCCGATACGAAACCCCAAGGTCGTGCCGCCAAAACACACAAAATAGCAAGCAATTAACAAATAATGGGTAAGGCCATAACGGCAATACGCCAACAACTTAAAACACATGCGGAAGCTAAACATAAAATCACAGTGGCGCCCGAGCTAACAAGCTCAAACTAAATACAACCAAAGAGATCATTAATCTCTCGGTCCAAAAATTTGATGCACGTGCCGCAACATTGGGCACGTAGAGCAAAACTCCCTGTCATGCAATATAAATATATAGCAACAAATAAACCAAGTCATCGGCGACGTTACAGCCGGAACCCAACATTACACTAAGTCTAAGACTCTAGTCTAACATACTCAACGGCTAAAAACATGCCGGAAAACAAACATGATATATTAACCATCATTACAACATAACTAGGATATAATCATCACATCCACCAAGCACGACTAACACAAGTCGGCTACCAAAAGGACAAGTGTTAACCAACATAAGTATAAATATTACATTCACAAATAAGTTTGCTACCCATCATGAAGTTTACATAACTTCACTTTTCCCAACGTCCTTACCAAAAACTAAGGCTACAAAAATAATTTAAAGTAGCAACCTTCAAAAAATCTCACTTCTACCGTAGACTCGGCGGATTCCGTCGAGTTACTAGCTCGACTCGAATCTAAGGAAAACAAAGCAAACGAGTAAGTCATAATGACTTAGTAAGCAATGTCATGGCATGGTATTATGCGCAAAATAGAACATATACATCTCATGTCATACTTATGATATAACATTTCATGATATAATTCTCATCCATAAACACATAGAACATAGTTCTACTTAATTTATCATAAAGTCAACCATATCATATAGAATATGCATCTAAACTCCAATAACATGTAGCATGTTATTTCCACATTTCAACTTATCACCAACCCACATAAACTAATTACGCCATGAGTTTCATAATTCTTTATTTATCATCACTCATATAATAATTCATGAATGGGAGACTATTGTTTCCATTCTAATCATAAATAGCATGTTATATTTTTGGTATAACATAAATCATAAAAATCATCATTTCATTAGCATGTTATATTTTTACTATAACATTTCATCAAGTAATCATCATCTTATGTAAATCGTATCATAACCACGTAGCACAACAATTTATATACGTGCTCGTAAAATAAACCACATAAGAGAGAGAAGATGATTTTCCTTTCCGTTTCCAACGTGTAACTCCTGCGGAAACAAACGTGTCCTCGATAACCCTTTCGTGGTATCGACCTCCCTGAAACAATCCCCGTTCGGGTTCCATAGCTATCAAAGTCATGTGTATTATTCTAACTAAGATCAGCTACTTTCCCACCGTGGCCATCGATGGAGGGGTGTGTGCAAACCCGGCGCGGCGATCCATTGCGATCACGAATCCCACAATTCGTGAAAACAATGCATCATCCCGCCAAAGACTCAAACCAAAAACCGACAGCTGGACTCAAACTCAAGCACAGGTAATATATACTCGCATGCTCAAATAAAGGAAAAAGTACAACACACCGTACTAATCCATTCAAGTAGATATTTACTTATAAATCACATAGTTATGCACTTCTATACTAACTAACGCATAAACATATTAGAGCGATAATATCAAGTCTCTAATACCCAAGTGTTCTTCATACACTTGAAAACGCTCGGCGGCTTGACCTCCATCAAAACTACCCCAAATTCCGTAGGATTTCAATATGCAGTTCTCTATATTCATATAAATCCATAATCGACTCCGTTGAGTCATTTCTACTCTTTTCAAATTTGAAGGCATAGAAGCTATTTGCATCATAGCCCTCCTATTATTCATTAGCTAATGTCCATGGCTAAGTTCTCAAGGTTAGCAACATTGTGCAACCCAACAATCCATACCTTCCCAACAAAACCCCAAAACATAGTTCATAGGTCAACACTTAACATTTAAAGTCAACCATCACATTTCCAGCATGTGTCTCAAGTTAACATTAAATCAAGCATGCTTTCTGATCGATGTTTTAATTAATCTTTTTCCTTGCAAGTGGACAAGACTATTATAGAATAGTATTGGAAGCAAGGGTCGAACCCACAGAGACAAGTGATCACGAACAGTGCAATTTATTGATAACAAATTATTAATCTAAAGGGGGTTTTATATTTAATTCTACTCTAATCTACTATTTATAGATGTTTAACTAATTAGCAGTAATAACATATATGAAGATCTTATGGTGGGTGGCAATCTAGGATTTTGGGTTTCACTTGTATCTCCTTTATGTTTAATTCATAATAATTATCATTCAATGTCTTGGGTTCGTTCACTAAAAATAGATATAGTCGTTGAACAATTGGTTCAGCCTCCATCCCATAAAATTCATCCATTCTATATCCTAAGCACGAGGAACATCAATCTAGTCACCTAGATTTATGATCTATCTGTCACCTAGATCATGTAAGAACTGGTCCTAACTTATCACTCTCGTGCATCGATAGGTCCAATTTATTGTGTTGGTGAGCCGATTAATGCGACATATGCACATTGGTCATGCAGTTATCCGCACCTCTAAGCCTTTATTATTTGCGATTACATTCATTTGTTCAAAGCAAAATAATATAGGGATTGATAAACAACACAATCAACAAGCATTGAATAAACATATATAAGAATCAAAGCATAAATTTGATACAAGTTACCTCCCACCTCCTAGATTATGGATGATTTAGTTCATCATAGACAATGAACAGCACATGGAGATGATCGGATACATGATTTGATCTTCAATACTTGAAATTACAAAATCTAACTATGTTATACAATCTAAAAACTACCTAAAATCTACCTAAAGAGAGCTTTCAGCCGTCCTCTCTCTTCTTTGCTCGGCATCTGACTTCTATATTACTTGGGAGTTGTAATCCAATCGAACCACCGTGTGAAAATCCGAAATAGTCGCATTCTGACCACCTTGCGGTCGCAAGGTGTTGGGTACCTTGCGTCCGCAAGGTCTCCAGTATGTTTGGTCGTTTGATTCCTTGGTTGCTGCCTTTCTGACCCGTACTGCCTACCTTGCGGTCGCAAGGTCTGAGGCACCTTGCGTCCGCAAGGTGTCCAGTGTTGACAGACTTCATTCTTTCTCCATTTTTCCTTTTTGGCCCTTCTTGGAATTTGCACTTAAAACCCTGGAGTTTCCATATTTTCACTAATAACCCTGAAACTTACAAAACTCACCGAAAACATATATTAGTAGCCAAAAGCCTCGTGAAATAGCATAATTTAAGTCATAGAAGCATATAAAATCGACGTATAAAATACATCGATCAAATACCCCCAAACTTAAACTTTGCTCGTCCACGAGTAAACAATAAACTTATAAATACAAAAGCATATAAATAACAAAAATTAAAATCTTTTTGGAGGGTGACACTATTTACACTCCTCTATAAACCCACAAACTCAAGGAGACTCTTTCGAGTGACTCGACTATGCAGATAAATACAAAAACAGATAAAGATTAAACTATGAATAAAACATAAAATCTTTTTGGCTTCAACCTCAAGTTACAAGTGTATGGTATGCAAGTAATCTCAGTTCGATGCTCACCACATGTATGCAGCTTAGTCATATAAAACCAACTGATCTTTTCTTAAAACTGCTACTACTTCTAATTTCTCCGTGTGTGTGTGATCACCAGTCTTAAAGAATATCTTAACTAAAACAGCTTTATTAAGCTAAACACCGCATTCATATGAAAATCAAAGTTTAATAAAAAATTATGCATTAAGAATTTGAGATCTACCATCCAAACTCGGTCAGTTACAAACAGAAAGGTCCCATGGATTTAAAAGACTTATACATCCATCCCATGCACTTCTATGTATGTCATACAATGCTCTCCTATCCCAATTACTTGTAATAGCTAAGATTATGCTAACACAGTGAGCTTTAAGGTAATAATAATGAACATGAAGTGTGTGATCAATTTCATATTACTCACTTGACAGTTAAAACAGCATAAGCATTGGCAAGAAGATCATTAGGTCTTTCTTAGCTTGTAATGTAAGGCCAAGGTGTTGGGGGATTTGATGGAAAGGGATTGGAATTCAAAGTGAGAGAGTAAGACTACCCTTTATCCCTCATACTTCCAAGCAAAAGGAAGTTTTCCCTATTTAGGCTAGGACCCGCAAAGACTACAAGTGGAGGGGTGCTTTTCGTTACTTTTCAGTTTTCTTCTTTCCCCCCCCCCAAACTTGTTTTGGGCAATATATGCTTCTAAAAATATCACATCATTCTAATCAGCAGAATTTTTCTAATATATTCTCTTGAAAGCTATGCTTCCATTTGAATCTTTGTAACACTCTTCTTCTTTCGTTTCATTTTTCGTCGATACATAATTTTCTTTTCTTTTCTTTTTTTTTCTCTTTTTTTCTTTTTTGACGACGGAAAGAAGAAGTCTTCCGAAAAATAGCCTAACTGAAAAGAAGTGGTCCTCCAAAATCACTTTCCCACCCACATCCTACTCTCTCAAAGGGTAGGCTAAAAGTGTATAGGCTTTTAGGGTTAAGTTAATGTGGGTAATAGAAACGATGGCGAATGGGGGTTTAAATAGTGTGCTTAGACACTCCATTCTTTTTCATTAGGCTCAACGGGGACACTAGGGATATTTTTAGTATAGGTCAGGGAATATTTAGGCTCTAACGATCCAAAGATGGCCTAAGTCATTTCTTAATGCCAAATGCTCATGTAGTTTTTAAAGCAAGTAAGACAACACAAAATATCATATCAACTATGGGAATTGGGGGTTGAATGTTTAGCATCACCGGATTTCACATAAGCATTCGCTAAGGCAGGATGGTAGGGACAATTGAGACTAACATGCGGACACGGTTCGAAAGTGTGCTTGAGATATATAAATGAGAAAAATCCAAGGGATCTAACTATCATGCAATTGACCCTAAGTTACAATTTAATGCAACAATTATGTTCGAGTGGCTATGCATCATATTCTTGTGCATATCTAGTTGTAATGAAGTAGGTGTTATAAACTTTATAAAACTATTCTAATCAATCCATAGTTATGACTGGTGTAGGTGCATGAAGAATTTGGAGAAAAGTAAAAGTTTCGCAAAATTAAGTAAATTCCAGAGGGATCTACGGACTAACTATGCGGTTCATTGCATTAACTCCTCATCGATCACGACTAGCACTACCACACCTAAACTCGAGGATGAATATTTTGAATTTTTTTAAAAAAATTTATATGTATATATTTTTTAAGAAATTTGGAGATGATGACGATGACTCTTTTGTTAGGACCCTAAAGGTCCTACCTATTATAGTATTCTGGTCATGCCAACAACTCCGAAAATAAGAAAAAATTAAAAACAGGAAAATAGGGTGAAGATTTAGATGGTCATCGAATAAAGAAATTTTTCTTCACCCTAAAGACATAGCCCAACTCCATTCCTCGTTAGGCTAGGACCTGCTAAGACTTAAAGTTTAAAATCCCCCCCCCCAAACTTAATTTCTATTTTGTCCTCAAAATAGAGGAACATATGAGAGGATTGATGGGGTAGGACAAATATCAAAAGGAGATAGCAACGAAAAGGACGGAACTTGGGCCTCGACTCACGATGAGTCGTGAGGAAATACCGAATGAGGACGAAACTCGGGGATCGTGCCAGGAGGCAGCCCATAATAATTTGAGACATTTTGTCCCACAGTATTAACCCAACCAAACATCCTCTCTTGGTCGGCACGAATTTGTGCCAACTGTTGAGATGCCATCTGGCCTTCTAGGGCAACCTCTTCTAGCCTATTGGAGATCCCAACGAACGGGTCCTCCTCTTCCTCTTCGGGTTCCTCCTCTTGAGGAACCCTCGCTCTCGGCTGCTGGTGATGTTCAAACAAAATGGCCCTCGTAATGGCGGACCGGCCTTGGCCTCTCGCGTGTTTGGGCGGTCTCGCTGCCCCCTACAACTTCGGTAATCAAATGCGGGAGCGAACCCCGCGTTCGTCCTACCTCTAATAAGGGTCTTGATTTGGCCGTTGATCAAGCGGCCAACATCAAGAACCCACCGGTCAAAATGGTGTAGGTCAAGGCACCCTCTCCCAAGTCACGTGTGTGTTGGTGGTGGAGGCATGAGGCGTCCGCATAAACAAATTTATACGGGCTTGGCGTGTCTTGGAAGGATTCTCCCATGGTGCGTGGTCCAAAAGGTGGAGTTACGGTTATAGGACCACTCACACCGGGGAGGCGATGGTCGCATTGACCACCTCGGCAGGGATCTGGGGGTTGAGGTGTGTGCTAAAGTCATCGGCACCAACCGCAAAGTTGGAGGTGCCGAAATAGGTGTTAATGCTTTGGGGCGAAAAATTTACAACCACGCCCCTAACATAAACAGTGTCTAATACACCCCCATCTATGCCAATGTTGCCATTGGCATAGAATTCTCGGACAATGGGCACTACGGCTGCCCTTGCCGGAGAATCTAACAAAAGCCCCCACCTACGAGCTATCAGTTGGGACGGAGGCCAAAGTCTTGACCTTGAATCCCTTTCGGGCACCAAGGACTTGGAGAGTTTGGCCGTTCGATGCCTCGTAGGACACAATCGGGTGATGTCAAAATTTTGTTCTTCCTCTGGCGGGGCCGGGAGGAAGCACCGTATTTCTACGCTTACGGAACATTTTGTTTGATTTTATAAAATTTAAAAACTAAAGGTTTAACAAATAAAAATATGTTTTTAAAATTTTTAAAATTAAAAATCTATATTAAGCATGCAAAAATTTATCTATGTTAAAAATTTTCTAGCACCCTAGCATGCAAATATTTTACGTATAGAATTAAAAAGGGTGATAGTGTTACTTGTTTGCAGCTTAAATGGAGAGAATGCAGCCTGAGAGTGTGAGCTCGATCGTCGTCGGCAATGGAGGTTCTTCTTCTTCTTCTTCAAAAAGTCTTCAACCTTGATGGGGTGTAATGGTGGATGTGAGGGAGGTAGAGGATGAAGACTAGTGAAGGAGGAGAGATTCTTTGAGTGTATGCCGGGTGGAGCGATCTGCGGAATTTGAGAGGATATAGGCTGGCTGCTTGAGAGAGGGAGAGGAATTTTACGTGAATTTCGAAGAAAACCGGCGGCACTTTTTATTTATATAGGGGACCTTGCGGTGTCGCAAAGTGCGCCACACCTGCGTCGCAAGGTCGGCAGTCAAAGCGGTTGGACTTTTGCTGATTCCCCATGACTGACAGTACGTTGCACGAAATCTTCATTTACGGAGCACCTTGCGGTCGCAAGGTCTCCACCACCTTGCGTCCACAAGGTGGGCAGAACTTTCCCACTTGATTTTCTTTCTTCTCTTTTCAACAGTTTGCAGTTTAACCCTTCTGTTAACTTCCGTTATGTTTTGTATCTTTCCTGTATGCAAAAAACTAAACAAAAACTCTAAACTAAAATTATTAGTAACATATAAATACAACACTAAGATGTTTTTCTCCCCCAAACTTAAATTTTGGCATATTTAATTAAAAATTAAATGTCCAAGAGTTAAATTTAACGGAGAAAAACATATTTAAACTAACTAAAATAAATAAATAACATTCAAAATAGTGGGTTGCCTCCCACTTAGCGCCTTTGTTTAACGTCTTTGGCTCGACCAAACTGCAAGCCTAATCTCGGGGTGGTTCATTGTCAGCCAAACGAATTAACTCAATTGTTCGTTCAACTGACATCGGCTCTAAATATGGCTTGAGTCGGTGTCCATTCACTTTAAAAACTTCATTATTTTTGGGGTTTTGTATATCAACGACTCCATGAGGATAAATTAAATGCGATTCTAAAGGGACCAGACCATTTAGATTTTAACTTTCCGGGGAATAACCTTAATCTAGAATTAAAAAGTAATACTTTCATACCTGGATGAAACATTTTGTTGGCTAACCCCATATCATGATACTTTTTGGTCTTTTCTTTATATGTCTTCGCATTCTCATACGAATTCAACCTATGTTCTTCTAACTCATTTAACTGAAACAATCTTTCTTCTCCGGCCAATGTTAAATCTAAATTCAATTCTTTAACAGCCCAATAGGCCTTGTGCTCAATTTCAACTGGTAAATGGCACGCTTTGCCATATACCATTCTATATGGACTCATTCCTATGGGTGTCTTAAAAGCAGTTCGGTATGCCCATAAAGCATCCATAAGTTTAGATTCCCAATCTTTACGATTAGGCCTAACAGTCTTTTCTAATACTGCTTTTATTTGCCTATTGCTAACTTCTACTTGTCCGGATGTTTGTGGATGATAAGGTGTAGCTAACTTATGAGTTACACCATGCTTTCTAAGAACATTATTCAACAACTTATTGGTAAAATGAGTTCCTTGGTCACTTATTATGGCCTTAGGTACTCCATATCTAGCAAATAAATCTTCTACAAATTTAACCATTGTTTTTCCATCATTAGTCTTACTTGCTACTGCTTCAATCCATTTAGAAACATAATCTACTGCTACTAGAATATACTCACAATTATTTGACACTGGAAAAGGACCCATGAAATCAACTCCCCAAACATCAAAAATTTCAACCACTAAATTAATATGCAAGGGCATCTCATTTCTCTTTCCTATTCCACCTGTTCTTTGACACTTGTCACATGTTCTATAAAACAGTTCACAATCTCTAAAAACAGTAGGCCAATATAGACCTGATTGCAAAATTTTCCTAGCAGTCTTGTTTCCACTAAAATGACCTCCACAAGAATATCCATGGCAAAATTCCATAATACCTTGTTGGTCTTTTTCTGGAATACATCTTCTTATTAAAGAATCAGAGCAAATTTTGTATAAATGAGGTGCTTCCCAAAAATAATTTTTAGTTTCCGCCAAAAATTTCTTCTTTTCATAATGATCAAAATCCGGATTAATGATATCAGACACATAGTAGTTGACAAAATCAGCATACCAAGGGTCGGAATCTTTAATGGCCAAGAGTTGTTCATCAGGAAAATTATCATTTATGGGGACAGGATCATCAAGAAATTGACGTTCAAGCAAGGATGAAAATTCTAACCTAGACAAGTGGTCGGCTACAACATTCTCGGTTCCCTTTTTATCTTTAATTGTTATGTCAAATTCTTGTAACAATAACATCCATCTAATTAATCTTGGTTTAGCATCTTTCTTACTTAACAGATATTTTAATGCAGAATGATCAGAAAAAATTATCACCTTCGATCCTAGCAGATATGATCTAAATTTTTCTAAAGCATATACTACTGCTAAAAATTCCTTTTCAGTAGTTGTATAATTCAATTGAGCATCATTTAGAGTTCTACTAGCATAGTGGATCACATGAGGCTTTCTATCTACCCTTTGTCCTAACACGGCTCCAATCGCGAAATCTGATGCATCACACATGATTTCAAAAGGAAGTGACCAATCAGGGCCGGATAAAATAGAGGCAGTAGTTAATTTTTCTTTTAATAAATTAAAAGCTTCTAAACATTCTTTATCAAAAATAAATTATGTATCTTTTGCTAGCAAATTACATAGAGGTTTACAGATTTTGGAAAAATCTTTTATAAATCTTCGGTAAAAACCAGCATGGCCTAAAAAACTTCTAACTCCTTTAACTGAAGTGGGAGGGGGTAGTTGTGAAATAACTTCGATTTTAGCTTTGTCAACTTCAATGCCTTTATTTGAAACAACATGCCCTAAGACAATTCCATGTTTTACCATGAAGTGACTTTTCTCCCAACTTAAAGTTAAATTAGTTTCACAGCATCTTTTAAGGACTGATGTAAGGTTTTCTAAACAGTGATCAAAAGAATTTCCAAAAACTGAAAAATCGTCCATGAAAACTTCTACACATCTTTCAACCAAGTCTGAAAATATAGAAATCATGCATCTTTGAAAAGTAGCTGGTGCATTACATAATCCAAGAGGCATTCTCCTAAAGGCAAAAGTACCAAAGGGACATGTAAAGGTTGTTTTCTCTTGGTCTTCGGGTGCAACAGGGATCTTATTATAACCAGAAAAACCATCAAGAAAGCAATAATATTCATGACCGGCTAGTCTTTCAAGGATTTGGTCAATAAATGGCAAAGGAAAGTGGTCTTTCCTAGTTGCCGCATTTAGTTTCCGCAAATCAATGCACATTCTATAACCAGTTATTGTTCTTGTAGGGACTAATTCATCTTTCTCATTTTTAACAATAGTAATTCCTGACTTTTTAGGAACTACTTGAACAGGACTAACCCATTTACTATCTGATATAGGGTAAATTATACCCGCATCTAAGAGCTTAAGAACTTCTTTCCTAACAGCTTCTTCCATGTGTGGGTTAAGTCTTCTTTGCCTTTCTCTTGAAGGTTTACTACCTTCTTCTAGATGTATTTTATGCATGCACATAGAGGGACTAATTCCTTTTAAATCAGCTAAAGACCATCCTAAAGCTTCTCTATGTGTCCATAAAACTTTTAACAAACTAGCTTCTTGCTCTTCCGTTAGGTCGGCTGCTATGATAACAGGCAAAGTGTTACCTTCCCCTAAAAATGCATATTTTAAATGGGGTGGTAATGGCTTTAATTCTTCGACTTTATGAGAATTAATGGATGGCATAAATTCAGAATTTTCGACTTTAATAGTTTCTTTTATTTTAGCCTCCTTATTTTCTTCTTGCTTATCTTCCTTATTTTCTTCCTCAATGTTTTCTATCTCAATTTCTTCAAAAAGAGATTTCAGAATCTCAACTTCATCATCTTTAATTTCATTAATTTCTTCTTTATCTTTTTCAAGCTTATCAGAATTATCTTCTGATTCTTTCTCTATTTCTTCTTCATCTTTCTTTTTACTAGCTTCTAACTTTTCTCTCTCTAGTCTTTCTTCTTCTTCTATTTCTCTTTCAATCTCCTCAATGTCAATTTTTATGGGAGGGATAGGACTATTATCATAAACTATGAATCTATCTCTATGGCAGCCCGACCCGGACTCCAATGCGGAATCCCAAGGTCGTGCCACAAAGACAAGCTAAAAGATGGACAAGCACCCGCTAAGCATAATGGAGTGAGTCAAAAGATGAGCCATCAAGCTCGAACAGGAAGGTAAAGCCATAACGGCAATACAGAATAATAAAAATCAACACCTGCGGAAGCGAATCATAAGTGGGACCAAAACCTATAATTAAAAACCAAGGAATACAAGGCTGAGAGATAACTATCTCTCAAGAATTCTACGACGCGCGTGACGCAACATTGTGCACGGGCAACAAACCATCGGCAAATCTAAGGCCGGCGAATCAACAAAATACCAACAATACTAGAATGAGTGAGCTAAAGCATGCTCGAAATAATAAGGGTATAACTCCTAAGAGATACAACAGCTCGACCAAGCAAGTCGGCTCCCAAAATAATACAATAACAAAATACTAACATAATCTACCCAAGTAAAGTCTACATAACTTTACATTCGTGTCTCACAAATACATAATAACAATAATAATAATAAATCCAAGCTTAAAGCCCGGAAGACCACCTTCTAGAAATCACTATCCGAAGCCGCCACGCGTACTAACGGGATCACTGCACACACTAAGGAAAACAAACACACGGAGTGAGTCATAATGACCCAGTAAGTTACTAAATGCAATTGTATGGCATATCAAGTCATGGCATGGCATAATGCACAAGCATATATAAAAATCATGGTATCATACTAGTATACCAACAATAAACATGTACTTAGTTATCAAAGCACATAATCTCACATAAGCCACATAGCATATTATTCTTTCACATAAATGCTCATACGTAAACTCTTGAAATCAGAATCTGGGCTCAGCCCTCAATATTCAAACCATGGGTCCAACCCTCAAATGATCATAATCTGGGTTTCAATCCTCAAATGATCACAACTCATCAGTTTTCTTAATGAGTACCTCGTTACATTCATCCACCCTAGGATGAGAAATGGGAGCTCAATATCAGGCTAGGTGGCGCTAATACGAGACCACATCCCACTATTGGCCAAATAGTGAGAAGAAAGGGTACCGATGCGGCGATTCATAGCGAATGTTTCCAAAGGCTATGAATCGTCCCATTGTCGACAAAACAACCAAGACGCCAGCTGGACTCAAATCAAGATGCTCAAGTAGATATTTACTTGAATAAACCAATAAGGACCAAGTCCATCGCAAAAGGACTCATCAAATCAAGTAGGACATAATGCTCTACAATACCCAATAGACAATGCACATAAATGTACACACTTAACATGTTCAACTAACTTGTAAGTTTAGTTCAAGAACCACATATTGAGGTATTCATAATCCTCAAGTCATTACCAATTCAAGAATAGCTTATAAGCTCAATAAATCACAACGTGAGCTCTACTATAGTCCTCTACTCAAGATTAAATCAAAGACTATTATTTTAGCCTAAGAACAATCATAAATCAAGACTTAGCATTTTAGCTTCACTTAAAGGTACACCGGACTCAACCATAGTCTCAACCGTCATATATACTTGACTTCTCAAAACCAATCTCAAGGGTACCAAAACTAACCCGTAGTCAAAACCCCGTAAGTGCTTTCATGTGCACGCGACCAAATTCCCTAAAAGAGAACTCGTTCAAATAATCATTTCTTAAAGGCATACGACATCATAGTTTGGTCTCTAATGCTCCGTGCTCTAACGAGCACGCTCTAAACATACTCCCAATAGGTCTCTATAACATGAGTGTCTCAATTGGTCACCGAATGAGATACTCGGGTACGCACAAACATAACTAAGCAAGACCCGAACATCGTAGGGTTTCAACCCAAAGCTCATTATTATATTATTGACCTTACAACGACTCCGTTGAGTCTTAATTCTACATTTCATTCTTTATGGGTTTCATAATTCCACAATTTAACACTCTATTCAAACATACAATAAAATCCCAAAATTCATTCGGGCTTGATTCCCAAGCCTAACAACCCAAGAACTCATTTTAATCATAGTCAAACGAAACCCAAATGTCGTAGGATTTCAACCCGAGTTCATTAACACATTATTGAACTTATTTCGACTCCGTTGAGTCTAAATACTAAGTTTCATTCTTAAGCATTTCATCAATCTCAACATTAACACCCACTTCAAATAACAACAATTTCTCCAATAATTCGGGCTTGATTCTCAAGCCCTAAAATTCATAATAGCACCCAACATAAATCATAACCCATTTTATAAATCACATAATTTCAATTAAATGATCCTACTCATGATATCTAGTGAGTTCATACATCCAAAGCCCCAATCATAGGCATATTTCCACAATAAACCCAAATAAGATGTAAACATGATTTCTAGCATGCTCACAATCCTAGAGACACAAGATGAAGAGTAACCATATACTACAACAATCATAGAAGCCATCCTACATATGCTCTTAACAAGTTCATATGTTCAAATCAGAAGTTAAAAGTCACACAAGGCAAGTATGTGTACTCATTGACCTCAAATAGCATAGAGTTTGTTTTCCTTAGGATCAATGAGTACAAAATCAAAGAGAGAAGAAGTAACTTACCTTCTAACCCCAATCAAGAAAGAAAAGCGAGAAAGTAATCGGTTGGAAGTAATCTACTCGTCGAGCTCTTCGATTCTATGGCTAGGGCTTGAGCAATGAAGAAGAGGAACCATGAAAGGTCAAGAAGGACCCTCAAGAACTCATGGAGGAACTATGAGAGAAGCCATTCCCGTTTTTGGAGAGTGAGGGTGAGAAATGAGAGTCAAACTCTCAGATTGTGGCTCATATTGGGTTAAAAACTGAGTGGGACAAGTGTCACCACATTGTGGTTGATAAAAATCTGATTTTGGGGCTTGTTTAATCCACTAAATATCTCATTAATCCATTCTTAAAGCATGTTACTAATGTTAGGACATAAGTAATGAGGGTTAGGGAGGTTTAGGTGGGGTTTAGAAAGGGTTTTGGATAGGGGTTTAGGTGTAAAAATCGTAAAGCAGCAAAACAGGCAAAACCAGAGTCGGGGGACCTTGCGGTCGCATGGTCCCCTACCCCTTGCGACCGCATCCTCCCTGGATGCTCAACATGTGATTTTCTGGTTACCTTGCGGGGGCAAGGTCATTCCACCTTGCGAGGGCAAGCCCGGCAGACCCAAAATGGCTCCAAATGCAACCTAAAAGACCCCCAAACACTTAACCAAAGTAATCAAGGTTCAAAACCCTTTCAAAGTTGGTCTAGAACTCCCACAGAACACTCACAACGACCCCCGAAACAACTTGGAACGAATCCGGGAAGAGGTGCAACAACGTACAACCGAAACGACGAATGAACTAGCAATTGAACGTGCATCGAAAGGAGACTTTTAAGGCAAGTCTAAGGGCTAATAAAGAAGCTTGAATACTTCTAGAAAGTTGAATAACAACTAGGGAAACAAGAACTCCAAAGGAGAGACGATTACGCGACTCGATCCCCGAACTACGCGATAGAGACGAACGCTATCTCCAACGCTTCCAAATCATCGATAGACTTAAGGAACACCTCCAACTTGAAGTCTAATACATCTAAACATGATAATAAACCATCATATAAGGGTCTAGGACCAAACCGAGGTCACGAACGCAAAACGCAAGCAAACCCTCAATCGCGTCGCATTCCGACTATCGTCGAGTCACAACTTGTGACTTTAGCAAGTCAACAACTATATGGCATTTCTTAATAGTGTTTTGGTCTTAATATGGTCTCTCATACATATCTAGACCCTCTCGCAAACCAAACATACAGTCAACAAAGGAAGAAGTGCAAGTATAGCACGCAAACCGATCTAACGAAGGAGCGGGGTGTTACAATCTCTCTCATAATCTTCCTCTTCTTCAAAAGTTTCGGTTGATAATTTTTCAATCTCATCTATTGAAAAACAGGCACTTATGTCACTAGGTCTATTCATGGCATCAAACACAGAGATTTCAATAGTTTCACCTAGGACCGACATTGTGAGTTTACCATTCTTCACATTAATCATTGTATTGGCAGTGGCCATAAATGGTCTGCCTAACAAAATTGGGACTTCATTATTAGTGCATATCTTCCTTTCCATCTCTAGAACCACAAAGTCAACTGGAATGATTAGTTTATCAACTTGTACTAGGATATCTTCCACTATACCCAAAGGATATTTAACTGAACGATCAGCTAATTGCAATTGCATATTAGTGGGTTTTAGTTCTCCTAACCCTAACTATTTATAGACCGCAAAAGGCATCAAATTAATACTTGCTCCTAAATCTAGCATTGCTTTCATCTTTTTAGAGCTTCCCAAGGAAACTTGGATATTAAAGCTACCAGGGTCTTTCAACTTAGGTGGTAATTCGGGTTGTAAAACAGAACTTACGTTTTCAGAAACAACAATCTTTTCATTGTTTTCAAACTTGTGTTTCTTAGAGTGAAGATCTTTGAAAAACTTTGCATAAGCTGGAATATTTTTAATAACATTAAGCAAAGGAAGATTAACATTCACTTTGGATAACATATTATAAATTTCCGTAAATTGTTTGTCCATTCGGTTTTTCATAAGTCTTCTTGGAAACGGAATTGGAGGAACATAAGGTGGAGGGGCCACATAAGGTTCCTCTTCTTCTTGATCCAACTCTTTTTCAACTTCAATTGTATTTTCTTTATTTTGAATTTCTTTTTCTTGTTCCTTATTTGGAACTTCTACTTCTACTTCAATTTCTACTTCTTGATTATTTAATTCATTATTCTATTTATTATTAATATCACTATCTTTTTCGATTTCTTTTCAATTTTCTTTTCGAATTTTCTACAGAGTGTGCACTTTAGAAGAAGGATCAGGATCACTTACCTCTTCACCTATTACCTTACCGCTTCACAAGACGGTGATTGACTTGGCTTGCTCAGTTTGACTAGGGAACTTCCCTTCTTCTCTTTTATCTGCTCCAGAACTTTCAATGTGCTTCTTTAGATTTTCAATCTCTTCAAGCATATACTTCATCAATGCTGCTTGACCTTTACTTGCTACATCTTGCTTGGGAACTTCTTCAATTCTCAACTGATTTTGATTTGGCAACTGTGGAGGTTGTGGTGGTTGAGGTTGGAATTGTTGAGGTTGCAAAGGCTTATTTCCTCCCCAAGAAAAGTTAGGATGATTCCTCCAACCAAGATTATATGTGTTTGAATAGGGATCATTCCTTGGCCTTTGAGGGTACATATTCATAGCATTAGCCTGTTCAAAATACATAGCACTTGACGGGCAAAAATTAGTAGCATGAGAATATAATCCACATAAAGCACATGCTTCTTGAATTTGCAAATTTTCAAATTGAGCTTGTGTATTTGAATTATCTTGCAATTGATATAGGCTTCTATTTTTACCTCTAGCACTTTTCTGTTGGGAATTAATACTTAGCATCTCAAATAATTCTTCTAGTGCTTCTGGTGTCATTCAATTAATAGAACCACCAACTGCACTATCAATCATAGTTTGTAAGCCTGGCGAAAGACCATGATAAAATTGAAGTACTAACACATGTTGAGCCAAATTATGATGAGGACACATAATGAGCAGATTTTTAAATCTATCCCATGACTCATGGAATGTTTCACCTGGTTCATTTTGGAATGACATGATTTGTTTTCTATACTCAGTAAGAGATGCATGTTTGTAAAATTTACTCATAAACAAATCATATAGTTTAGCCCAAGTAAAAACACTATTCGGTGTTAGGTTCATAAACCATCTCTTTGCCAATTCTTTTAGTGCACTTGGAAAATATTTCATTTTAATTTGATCTTCAGTCAACCCTCCTAAAGGAAAAGTACTCATCATGTATTCATATTCTCTTAAGAAACTGACAGGATCTTCATGGGACATCCCATGAAAAGATGGTATGGCATTAAAATAATGACCTTTTAACTCAAAATTCCTAACAAAGATCCGCAAGACTAAACATGATGTCACAACATTTAATGAAGGTCTACTAAAATCATTAATAGTTCTTTGATTTATTACCACTTCCATATTTCTTCTTGCAGGTTCTTCTTCTCTTTGATTCCGGTTAACTGGGTCAACTGGATTTTCAGGATTTCTATTATTGTTATTTTCTTCCATTGGAGGATCAACCAGAGGATCCTCTTGATTCAATTGGTCTTGATTATCAGGCTCGGTTTCTAGATTTTCAAGATCTTCTTGATTCTTTCTAATAATATTTAAATCTTGATTTAAGTCTACCAATTTAGGATTCAAAGATCTACGACCGTGCATAAAAATAATTTAAAGCAATTTAAAAACAACTAAATAAAATAAAATAAAATAAAATCTTTTTGTATTTTTAATTTTTATGAAAACTGAAAATTAAACTAAAAACTAAATTAAATTAAAAACTACGCTACCAACAAACTAACTACGTGAACTAGCTTGTCCCCGGCAACGGCGCCAAAAACTTGATCGATGTTTTAATTAATCTTTTTCCTTGCAAGTGGACAAGACTATTATAGAATAGTATTGGAAGCAAGGGTCGAACCCACGAGACAAGTGATCACGAACAAAGGCAATTTATTGATAACAAATTATTAATCTAAAGGGGGTTTTATATTTAATTCTACTCTAATCTACTATTTATAGATGTTTAACTAATTAGCAGTAATAACAGATATGAAGATCTTATGGTGGGTGGCAATCTAGGATTTTGGGTTTCACTTGTATCTCCTTTATGTTTAATTCATAATAATTATCATTCAATGTCTTGGGTTCGTTCACTAAAAATAGATATAGTCTGTTGAACAATTGGTTCAGCCTCCATCCCCGCAAAATTCATCCATTCTATATCCTAAGCACAGGAACTGTCAATCTAGCTGTCACCTAGATTTATGATCTATCTGTCACCTAGATCATGTAAGAACCTGGTCCTAACTTATCACTCTCGTGCATCGATAGGTCCAATTTATTGTGTTGGTGAGCCAGTGTACGACATATGCACATTGGTCATGCAGTTATCCGCACCTCTAAGCCTTTATTATTTGCGATTACATTCATTTGTTCAAAGCAAAATAATATAGGGATTGATAAACAACACAATCAACAAGCATTGAATAAACATATATAAGAATCAAAGCATAAATTTGATACAAGTTACCTCCCACCTCCTAGATTATGGATGATTTAGTTCATCATAGACAATGAACAGCACATGGAGATGATCGGATACATGATTTGATCTTCAATACTTGAAATTACAAAATCTAACTATGTTATACAATCTAAAAACTACCTAAAATCTACCTAAAGAGAGCTTTCAGCCATCCTCTCTCTTCTATGCTCGGCATCTGACTTCTATATATACTCGGGAGTTGTAATCCAATCGAACCGTGTGAAAATCCGAAATAGTCGCATTCTGACCACCTTGCGGTCGCAAGGTGTTGGGTACCTTGCGTCCGCAAGGTCTCCAGTATGTTTGGCCGTTTGATTCCTTGGTTGCTGCCTTTGTGACCCGTACTGCCTACCTTGCGGTCGCAAGATATGAGGCACCTTGCGTCCGCAAGGTGTCCAGTGTTGACAGACTTCATTCTTTCTCCATTTTTCCTTTTTGGCCCTTCTTGGAATTTGCACTTAAAACCCTTGAGTTTCGCATATTTTCACTAATAACCCTGAAACTTACAAAACTCACCGAAAACATATATTACTAGCCAAAAGCCTCGTGAAATAGCAAAATTTAAGTCATAGAAGCATATAAAATCGACGTATAAAATACATCGATCACTTTCATTCAAAACAACCATTTATCTAAGCAAAATGTAAATTCATCTAGCATTTTCATAACCAACATGTAAATTCATCTAACATGTTCATAACCTTCAATTCATGAATTATAGTTGACCAACATACTCTTATATGCATAATAGTCAACTCAACCCAATAAAGTCAAACCTTACATTTTATTCATGTAATCCATAATAATAATTCATTATACATGCTCATAACCAAAATTCATGAATTAGATAGTAACATACTTTTATATGCATGATAGTCAACTCTATTCTTAAAAGTCAAACGAAACATTTCAAACATGTAATCCATTGTAAAAATTCATCTTCCTTGCTTACAATCAAAATAGATATTCATCAAATATACTTCACAAACTTTAAACATATACATATGTGATTCCAACAACTCATAGTATTCCATAAAATCCCCCAAAATCATTCATAATATCAAGAACTCATTTACTACATAATCATCATATCAAACCCTAGGTTTCTAGGGAATTATGTACCCATCAATCTCAAGTCCAAACTCACAAATTGAAGCTTAATATCATACTTCATCAAACATATAAATCAACCTATTCATGCTTCTAGCAAGTTCACTCACCAAAAATCCAAAATTCAAAATAAAATCACAAACATCATACATGTGTACTCATTGACCTCAAATAGCAAGCATCTTTGTTTTCCTTAGGGTCAATGAGCACAAAATCAAGAGAAGAGGGAGTCCAGTAGCTTACCTAGCTTGAGTGAAAACTCAAGAGAATCGAAATCCAAACGGTGAAGTCGTTCCACTCGTCGAGGGCTTCAAGAATCTCAAGTTTGGAGGTCATCCGACGGTTAGATCTCCTTGGATTTGAGGAAGAAGAAGGCTAGGGCTCCAAGCTTCCATGGTTTCCCACACTCTCTCACTCATACGGTTTAGAAAGAAGGGGAATAATGAAGTGTGTTGATTCTTATGTTAGATTTATATCTATTCAATTCATTACATTAGTTTTATACTTCAGTGGCTAATCGGGCTGCGTATCGATTAGCGTGGCAACTGTGTATAGAACTTTGCCTAGTATAGTTTTATAGGACTTCACAGGTTCAGCGGAAGACCTCTCCACAAGCTTCACCGGAAGACCTGCTCAAAGCTTAAAGAAACGGCAGACCGTGTGTCCACCTAGTATCTTATGACGTGTCCTGTCCAGCAATGAATCATTGGATTAATTCAAAATAATCTAATCATTATTGAATTAATCCAAGACATTCCCTGACATATCAAGCCGCCGAAAGCAACTTTCCGAAAAGCAGGAAGACTTTTCGTCCTGAACAGTGAAAGCAGGAAAAGCAGACTATCCCCTAGTTTCTGCAACAACTCTCAGATCTGACACCTAAATCGCCCACCTTTTTTGAAGATCTCATAAATCATTCCCTGCTCTAGATATCGGTGAAGACGAAAATCCTTGACTGACAGCCCCATGCATTTAATGCATTGATGAAAAGAGTCGTTGAAGTATTCGTCTTCTCCAACGGATCTTTTGAAGTGCACCTGCTATAAATACTGCCATTGAAGACTGAAATAAAGACACTGTACAGAATCAATCGAACACTTAAAGGATTGCTCTGAAACTCCATAACTCCAAGTCTTACAGCTCAGTGCAAATCAAGAGATCCTCAACAGATCTAGAAGTCCTCGTCAACAACAAGAAGCTGCTCATCAACATTTATTGTTTTATCTTCTTGTTGTTTACTTTCATTAACTATACTTCTACACGAATTAAATATCCTGCATTTACAGATATTTAATTCCCTAGACCCCAAACACAAGTCAATATTTTGTACACGATCCATTAGGGATATTCCTTGTAATTGATCTAGTGGAAAACATAGTGCACAATTTAAATCCAAGGTTGACTGCCGTGGTGGTGGACGTAGCACTCATTATAGTGTGAACCATCCCAAAATACTTGTGTTATTCCTTACTGTTTGTCTGATAGTTTAACTGCAAAATTACTTTGAATATCTTTATCCATTTACAGCAGAACTTAAGTAACTTGTAAAGGTCTACCGGTAGTCCTTATCGGCAGACCTGGAACAACTACTTTGAAGGTCTTCCGCTACTTGAATCTTTTCGATAGATTGCAAGTATATTTCAAAGCATTTACCAAAAAGTTTTAAGTGTTTAATAAGCTATTCAACCCCCCCCCCTTCTAGCTTATTATTGTGCCCATTGGGACCCACAAAGAGAATGACTGAATTTGCTAGGGGATTAAGCCTTTATACTTCCACAACTAAAGGGGCACAAATGAGATTTCCATGGGTACAATTAGTGATCATTAGGACATCATTAGGACTTAGTATGGGTGTTAGGGAGGGTTTAGAAGAAGTTTAAGGAGGGTAGGATAGGAATTTCACTTCATAAAACCAAACAAGGACAGACCTGATTCGGCACCCATGCGGTCGCATGGGTCCAAGGGAAGCGACTGCATCCTCCTTCTTTCATCCTTTGGTGAATTTCTGCAATCCTCGTTCGCGTCCGGTCCTTCCCGCATGCAGCTGCAACCCTTAAAGCTTCGAAACGGCCTATAATTGAACCCTTAAAGTCCTCAAACACTTGGCTAAACCACACAAGTCTCAAATCACTTTCAAAGTAGTTCTAAACTCCCATAAACAACACCCGAAACAACCCGGTGCGAAACCGGCGGAAGGCGCAACAACTCGCTAACGAAACGTTGAATGAAACCACAAACCGACGAGCAACAACCCATGATTATAAACACTTCAAAAGGCTATTAAATAGGCCTGAATTCTCCTCAGATGATTAACAATAGATAGGTGAAATGAGCTCCCGAAAGACAAGACAATCACCCGGCTCAATCTCAAACTACGCGATAAGGAGAATTGTTATCCTCGGAGCGTCAAAACTTCATGAGACTTAAGGAATACATCCAAATAGAAGTCTAACACATCTAAACATGTTAATCAATCATCATGTAAATATCTAGGACCAAATCGAGGTCAGGAACACAAAACCCGAGTAAACTCTCAATTGCATCGCATTTCGACTATCGTCAGGTTACGACTTGTCACTTTAGCAAGTCAACAACTATATGGCATCTCTTAAAAGTATTTTGGTCTTAATGTGATCTCCCATACACATCTAGACTCTCTTACAAACCAAACGAGCAATCAACAAGGGAAGAAGTGCGAGCATTGCACGCAATTCAAGCTAACCGGGAATCGGGGTCTTACATAAATCAAAAAATTAAAATTAAGTAACAAACATATTGACGGACAAGTGATAATGATTAACAATACGAATTAAAAACATGAAATCGAGTTTTCTTTTGAGAAAATATCTTCTTCAACATCATTATCATCTTCATCTACAATAATAAAATAACATAAAATAAATGTTGGTAAGAAGTTAATACAATCAAATATTTTAATCAAATAGTAAAATATAATACTAAGGTCAACCCGTTTAGCACAGAATTTAAATTGGTCGCATTTTCCCGACCCTAACCCTTTTCGATTTATGATTAGCAAGGTCAACCATGCGGTTCTCGACCCTTTTAACATATCTAATTATGTATCCAAAAATCTCATTTTGACCAATTTTGGAAACTTATGTCTTAGAACTGTAGTTACGACCATGTTTGGGTTTGACTTTCATCCAATACACATACATCATCACAAAGCTAACAGGGGATAGACTTTGGTTTACCAAATGAAATGATAATATATATTACGAATTTGAATTTCAAACAAACAATTAAGTCAGGAAGGTTGATTGGTGTAAGGGGATATCCTTAAGTTCCTATCCTCCTGAGGGGTTGTGGGTTCGAATCTTAATTCTAACATATTCAACCCTTATTTTAGCCAAAAGCTTCCAGCCCTAAATCCTGCCACCCCATCCCAGTTTGCCCGCGACCCTATAGGGTCAGCCCGTTTATTAAACCATAACGCTTTCATGTCTCAGTTAATATGGTCAACCCTATGGTTTTCGATCTTTTTAACATCTCTACTAACAAATGTCAAGTTATAGGGTCAAAAATGTAAAAGAAGAAGAAGAATGCATAGCAGTGAATTGCAGGGGGCCAAAGTGCCAAAAAGCAGCAGAGAAAAGGCTGTGGGCGCTGCCCACAACTATCCTGGGTGTCGTGCCCACAAGCCCTATAGGCGGCGCCTAGGGCTTTCCCAGTTACTGGTGCAGTTAGATTTCAGTGCAACCTTTTCAGCGCACGGTACAAGCCATTAAAGCTCAAAGGTTAAAACTTAACCACGAAGGAATCCCAAATCCTCACCTATAAATAGAGGCACCCGGCTTCAGAATTCAAGGAGTTCACATAGTTGAAGTTTTTCATTGCGTGAAAACTTTCACCACAGTATGTTCTCCCGAGAGAATGCCGAGGAAATTTCCCTCTCAAGCCCCAAAGCTCTGCCAAATCTTCCCCAAACACTTAAACCCTCCGGCCAAAGTGAACCCTAGTTACCCTGCTAGGATTTCGCCCTATTTCACCGGTTCAAAAGAACCCAAAAGAGCAGTTGCCCTGCCAAATTTCAGACGTCAAATCCAGCCAAAGCAAGAAGTTGCTCTGTCTGATTTCAGACGCCAGCAAGCACACAATCAAGCAAACGCAAGCAGTTGTGCTGCCTGGATCCCGAGGAAAAAAACAACTAAACAGAGCAGTCACGCTACCCGAATCACCACAACAGCAAAAAGCAAAAGACTCCCTCTCCCTGAAGGACAGAGTGAGCACACCCTAGGGCCTACCAAAAAGGAGCTTGGAACGGGATAAAATCCCTACGCTTCAAGAGGTAGGTCCATTAAAGTTTTATTTACTTTTTATGTAAAAAAGTGTTATTTAAAATAGTCATATATAACAAAATAAGCAGTTGTGCTACCCAAAATTATATAGCAAATAGCACTAAAAAAGAGCCACTATTATGGCCAATTTTTTATAAATGTATTTGCAACTCTAAAAATGAGGCTGATGTAAGTTTGTATTTATTTCCTTATATATATGCAAATATATATTTAAAATGCTTTATTTAAAGTGTTAATTTTATAAAAGGGCATATTTAGCCAAAATTTTATTTTTAGTCCGAAAGGGCGAGTTGGGTGCCTAATCCCTTCCCAACTCGTAACTTAGCCTCCGAACCCTTTACAAATCTTGTTATTTTTTGTTTTTCTTTGTTTATCCTTAAAATAAAGATGGCGACTCTGTTGATCACATTTTAAGTCTACATTTGAGGCCAAGTGTATTCCACGCGCCTGAAAGGTTTTTTTCTTTTCCAAAAACCACCCGCTTCCTCAGTCGCGGGGGGAATAGGTCGAAAAACAAGGCACTCACATGCAGTTAAGTGGGATTCCATGTAAACATGGAATTAGTGTTATATGGTATGATGGCAAGAATGGAGAAGGGAATGGGGTAGCTGAGATGTGGGTGCATGATTTTTTTCAAATTAGATTGCCATAGAAGGATTCATGAGCATTATCAACCCCATCAATAAAGCATAAATGTGGGATCATGTTCAGAATGTTTTCAAAATTGTTGCTCCAAAAAATCAGAAACAACCTGGGAGCCCAAAAAAGACTAGGAAGAAAGGTGGAGATGAAGGCAAGAAATAGCCTAAAGATGTAATCACAACTGTACAGAGAAAGGGGAAAGTCATGACATGCAGTAGATGTGGTGGACTTGGTCACAATTTAAGGCTTTATAAGGGGTATGGATGTAAACCAATGAAGAAGAAGAAGAAACCACAAACTGTAAGCATTTCTTTATTCAAGGCAGCTTGATAATGTCTTCTTTTTATTGTATTGCATAACGTTTGTATTTTGTAGGGTTCAAGTAACAATGTGGAAGGTAGTAGAGGTAGACTTACTGGAAGGGGAATAGTCAAAATAAATACTCAACAGGCCTCCCCACAAGTAAGTTTTTAATGGTGTTATGTTACACTGATTTGATATGTTGTTGGTTTGCTTGTAGGATTTAAGCAACATTAATGACGGAATCAACCACTCATACACATCACAAACAAATGCACAAGGTAGGTCATTAAGTGCTTCTCAACCAACTCCAAGGGGAGCACAGGGGAATGAGAAAGGTGGTGTCACTCCAAGTGTGTCACAACCACAGCCCAAGAAATTTCCTCCTCTAAGATTTACTGTGAAGAGAAAGCAATGTATAACAAGGGATGCATTGGAAACTCATGTTACTGCCAAGAAGAGGAAGCTGACCAAAAACTGAAGTTACAAGTGAACCAATGACTCTGATTATGATTATGACCCTTTTTCTATTCATGTATATTTATGGAAAAAAAAGTGAACCAATTATGGTTGAATGTAATGCTTATGAATGTTTAAGTTAATTAGCACCTTTTTGTGAAACATTGGTAATTAACATTTTGTTGATCAAATTGTGGTTATACAACCACTATGCTTGGTTTAAGTGAAACATTATCACCCTTTCTAGAATTTCTTAATTGATAGTTTGTTGATCAAATTGGGGTTATACAACCACTATGGTTGGTTTAAGTGACGAAAATTGAGTGAATTGTTGAGTTTCTTAATTCATAGTTTGTTGATCAAATTGTAGCTAGACAACTTGGTGAGTTTGCTAATGACCATATATTTGTTGGTTCAACCATGGATGAGGGACAGAAAAAATCTATATATATTTAAAGTTGGTGAGAAGCATTATGGTTGTGCCACCTCACCACCTTTAGATAAATCTTCATTCTAAATCATCCATATGGAAGTTTTGAAAACCTTTGGTTTTCTAGCCATTAGCTAATAATAATACCTAATAACAATCAATATGATAAGGGGTATTAGTATTAGTATATATAACTTCTTCTATTGTCAATAGTAGAAGACTTATATTTAAAAACTTTTACAACTAATATTACTTCTAACCAATGTGGGATAAAACTCTTCAAGGTTAGATATTACTTCTAATGACTCACTTTTAACATCATACTTTAAACTTTGATATCTTATTCATCCAAAACTTGATTTGGACAAATAAATATATAATTTCTATGTTTTTGCCGAGTAGAACACATTTACATAATTATTTTTGTCAACAAACAAATGATACGTAAAGAAATTTGTGCCTCAAGTTGCACAATTTCTTTTACTAATTAAAAACACTAATTTTTTAATAAGTATTATACTTTAACTCTTGATATATTATTCATCCAAAACTCAATTTGGACAAATAAATATATCATTTCGATGCTCTCACTGAGTAGAACACATTTGCACAATTACATTTACCAACAAACAAATGACACGTAAAGAAATTCGTGCCTCAAGTTGCACAATTTCTCTCACTAAAAACACTAAAAAAAATTTAACAAGTATTATACTTTAAGTCTTGATATCTTATTATCAAAAACTCAATTTGGACAAATAAATATATCATTTTGATGCTCTCACCGAGTAGAATACATTTGCGCAATTACCTTCGTTAACAAACAAACGATACGTAAAGAAATTTGTGCCTCAAGTTACACAATTTCTTTCACAAAAAACACTAATTTTTCAACAATAGAAGAGATGTATCCCACATTGGTTAGAAATTGATGTTGGTTTTAAAAATTCTATTATTAAATACCAATAGAAGAAATGCATCATGCATCATACATTGGTTGGAAAGTGATGTTGATTTTCAAAGTCACTAGAAAACCAAAAGTTTTTAAAGTTTCCACATGGATGCTTTAAAATGAAGACTTATCCAAAGGTGGTGAGGTGGCACTGTGACAGCCCGACCCGGACTCCAATGCGAAATCCCAAGGTCGTGCCGTCAAGACAAGCTAAAAGACGGACAAGCACCCGCTAAGCGTAGTAGTGCGAGTCAGGAGTTGAAGCAACAAACTCTAAACAGGAATGTAAAGCCATAACGGCAAAACCGAATAACCAAAAACTAAAATCTGCGGAAGCGAATCATAAGTGGGACCAAAGCCTATAATTATAAACTAAGGAATACAAGGCTGAGAGACGACTATCTCTCAACAAATCTACGACTCGCGTGACGCAACATTGCAAGACGGACAACAAACCATCGGCAACCTAAGGCCGGCGAAGCAACAAGAACCCAACCTCGATAAACAATACAACTCTACGGCTATAACATGCGGAGGAATAAATCAACTAAAGGAATAAGAGATTAAACACTAACAACTAATCCAATGTCTCTCAACTAAATTGTGGAGGCGTAAAATAACCATAACATAATACTAGAACATGCGAGCTAAACTTGCTCGGAAAGACAACGGAATAACTTCTAATTAAATATAACAGCTTGACCCAACAAGTCGGCTCCCAAAATAAACGACAATAAAATACTAACATAACTACCCAAGTAAAGTTTACATAACTTCACATCCGTGTCTCACAAGATAATAATTACAATAATAATAAAATCTCCAAGCTATTGCCCGGAAGACCACCTGCTATCGATCAAGCGCCCGAAGCTTCAACGCGTACTAACGAGCTTACTGCAAAAACTAAGGAAAACAAACACACGAAATGAGTCATAATGACCCAGTAAGTTACTAAATGCAATGTATGGCATAGCATGGCGTGGCATGGTATAATGCACAAGCATATATAAAATCATGGCATCTTTATAGCATACCAATATTAAACTTGTATTAAGTCACCAAGTAACATAAACTTCATAAACCACTTAGCACATCATCTTTTCATATAAGTGCTTATAGTAAGCCACATAAGGGATAGAGAAGGTACCCAAATGGTGTCGTTGTGTTGCTCCTGCAATACACACTGTTATACTTTATCGTGCAACATCGATGCCCTGTGATGTCATCGACTTTCATCGAGAACCACCCGATTTAGCTAGCAAGCCAATGCGGTACTTATTGATACGGCAAAGGGGCTACTTCCCCATCGCGGCCAACAATGGAGGGGTGTGTGAGGTCCCAGGTACGGCAATCCATAGCGAATACGAATCTTACGATTCGTATAGGCGATGTATCGTCCTACCCTGACATAAAAACCAAATCCAAATAATGCCAGCTGGGCTTTTATGAAATGCACAAGTAGATAATTACTCTCATGCTCAAACAAGAACCAAGACCGATCATAGCGGACATATCAAATCAGTTAGGACATAAAGTTCTACACACCAATTTAACAATGCACGTATTGTACACACTTAACAAAACCAACCAACCTATCCGTTTAGTCCAAGAACCACCTATTGAGGTATTCATAACCCTCAAGTCATAACCCAATCAAACGTAGCATATAAGCTCAAGAAATCACAATGTGAGGTCTACTTTAGCCCTCTACTCGGGATTAAACCAAAGACTATTGCCTTAGTATAAGAACAATCACAATCAAGACTTAGCATTTTAGCTTCACTTAATGGTACACGGGACTCAACCATAGTCCCAACGGTCATATATGTTCGACTTCTTCAAAGCCAATCTCACGGGTATCAAAACTAAGCCGTAGTCATAACCTCGCAAGTGCTTTCATGTGCATGCGACCCAATTCCCTAAAAGAGAACTCATTCAAATAATCATTCCTTAAAGTAATACGAGATCATAAGTTGATCTCTAATGCTCCGTGCCCTAACGAGCACGCCCTAAATAAATCCCCAATAAACCTCTATATCGTGGGTGTCAAAAATGGTACACAATTTAAGATGCTTGGGTGCTCACAATCAAAACCAACCAAACCCGAACATCGTAGGGTTTTAATCCTAAGGCTCACCATCATGATATTGAATCCTAAAACAACTCCATTGAGTCTTAAAATCACACATCATAAATACATATTTCATAAATCCCCAAATTAACATATCATTCACATTTATAACAATTTTCCAAAAATCATTCGGACTAGATTCCCAAGAATTAAATCCATAGAACTCAACAAAACCTTATACCCAATTTACAAATCACATAATCCCAAATAAATGGTCATACTCCTATTATCTAGTGAGATCACACATCCAAATTCCCAAACTTATGCTTACTATCATAATAAACCGAAATAAAAGGTAAACATAATTTCTAGCATGCTAACAATCCTAGAAACACAAGATGAGGAGTAACAATATACTTCAACAATCAAAGAATTCATCCTACACATGCTCTTAACAAGTTTATTCTTCCAAAAATCCCCAAAATTGGGCATACAAAGCATATCAAGTGTTCATTGCCCACAAATAGCATATAAGTTGTTTTCCTTAGGGCCAATGAACCAAAATCAAAAGGAAGTAACTTACCTAGCTTGAGTGAAAACTCAAGAGAACACAAATCCGATCGGTGAAGTTGTTCTACTCGTCGAGGGCTTCAAGATTCCGAAGTTTGAAGGCAATCGGGTGGATGGATCGTCTTGGATCGAAGAGAGAAGAAGGCTAGGGCTCAAAAATCTCCCATGGACTCTCTCTCTCTCTAATACGTATAGAAGAAGAGAAGAAATGAAAGGATTTTCTGAAAATTGTAAAGGGTTTGAGCTTTTATACCTCCACAAACCAAGAGGGCAAAATAGGGAATTCCTTGGTGCAATTAGTAGAGATTAGGATTAATCAATCACTAATCTAACCTTAATTAACTTCCAACTAATGTTAGGACATGTTTAGGGCTAATTATGGGAGGTTAGGAAGGGTTTAGAGGGGGTTTGATGAGGGTAGGATAGGTATTTCTCGTCAAAACACGAAGGGGCAAAAGCAGGATCGGGGCACCTTGCGGTCGCAAGGTCCCCTATAGCTACGCAAGCTCTCCAACCTCTAGGGTGACTTCTTCCATTGACCTTGCGGGGGCAAGGCCATTCCACCTTGCGAGGGCAAGCCTGACAGACCCGAAATGGCTCAAAATTCAACCTAAAAGACCCCCAAACACTCAACCAAACCTAACAAGGTTCAAACCTCATCCAAAGTAGGTCTAGAACTCCCTTAGAACACTCACAAACAACCCCCGAAACAACTCTCGAAACAACTCGGAGCGAAACCGGGAAGAGGTGCAACAACGTGCAACCGGAATGACGAATGAACTCGCAATCGAACAAGCAATGAAAGGAGACTTTTAAGGCAAGTCCAAGGCTAATGAAGAAGCTTAAATACTTAAAGAAATTTGAATAACAACTAGGGAAATAAGAGTCCCAAAGGAGAGACGATTACGCGACTCGATCCTCGAACTACGCGATAGAGACGAGCACTATCTCCAAAGCTTCCAAATCATCGATAGACTTAAGGAACACCTCCAACTTGAAGTCTAATACATCTAAACATGTTAATAAAATATCTTATAGAGGTCTAGGACCCAAACCAAGGTCACGAACACAAAATGCAAGCAAACCCTCAATCGCGTCGCATTCCGACTATCGTCGAGTCACGACTTGTGACTTTAGCAAGTCAACGACTATATGGCTTCTCTTAATAGTGTTTTGGTATTAATGTGGCCTCTCAAACACATCTAGAACCTCTCGCAAACCAAATATACAGTCGACAAAGGAAGAAGTGCAAGTGCAGCACGCAAACCGAGCTAACAAAGGAGCGGGGTGTCACAGGCACAACCATAGTGCTCCTCACCAATTATATATATATATATATATATATATATATATGATAAAATATTTTTATAATTATTACCAATAGAAGATGTATATCTCACATTGGCTAGAAAATGATATTGAGTTTAAATTATTTTATATTATTACCAATAAAAGAGATGTTTTAACACATTGTTTAAAAAGAAAATTTTAGATTTTAAAGTCTTTACAAATCAAGAGATGTATCATACATTTGTTATAAAGTGATGTTGATTTTTAATTATTTTAGATTATATAAAAGACTTACTATTATTAGCAATATAAGATATATATATATATATATACTTTTGGTTTTCTAATAATAATGCATAATAATAATCATAATGATAATGGACATTAGTATTAGTATATATAACTTCTTCTATTGTCAATAGTAGAAGACTTATATTTAAAAAAAAATTACAACTAACATTATTTCTAACCAATGTGGGATAAAACTCTTCAAGGTTGGATATTACTTTCTAATGACTCACTTTTAGCATCATACTTTAAGCTTTGATATTTTATTCATCCAAAACTTGATTTGGACAAATAAATATATCATTTCGATGTTCTTGACGAGTAGAACACATTTGCACAATTACTTTTGTCAACAAACAAATGACACGTAAAGAAATTTGTGCCTCAAGTTGCATAATTTCTTTCACTAAAAACACTAATTTTTAATAAGTATTATACTTTAACTCTTGATATCTTATTCATCCAAAACTCGATTTGGACAAATAAATATATGATTTCGATGATCTCACCGAGTAGAATACATTTGCGCAATTGCATTCGCCAACAAACAAATGACACGTAAAGAAATTTGTGTCTCAAGTTGCACAATTTCTCTCACTAAAAACACTAATTATTTTAACAAGTATTATACTTTAAGTCTTGATATCTTATTACCCAAAACTCGATTTGGACAAATAAATATATCATTTTGATGCTCTCACCGAGTAGAACAAATTTGCGCAATTACCTTCGTCAACAAACAAATGACACGTAAAGAATGTCGTGCCTCAAGTTGCACAATTTCTTTCACTAAAAACACTATTTTTTCAACAATAGAAGAGATGTATCCCACATTGGTTAGAAATTGATGTTGATTTTAAAAATTCTATTATTAAGTATCAATAGAAGAAATGCATCATACATTGGTTGGAAAGTGATGTTGATTTTCAAAATCACTTGAAAACCAAAAGTTTTTAAAGCTTCCACATGGATGCAAGTATTTCACATTGGTTACAAAGTATTCTACTATTATTATCAATAGAAAAGGTGTATCACACATTGACTATAAATTAATGTTGGTTTTAAAAATACTATTATTACCAATAGAATAGATGTATCATACATTTGGTAGAGGGTAATGTTTGTTTTTAAAGTCTTTAAATAGAAGACTTCTACCATTATTATCAATAGAATATGTATATCTCACATTGGTTAGAAAGTGATGTTGATTTTAATTTTATATATAAAAAAAACTTTTACTATTATTACTAATAGAAGAGATATCTTACATTTGCTAAAAAATGATGTTAGTTTTAAAAGTCTTTAGATAAAAGACTTTTACTTTTACCGTCAATGTAATAGAAGAGATGTATCTCACATTATTTAGGAAGAGATGCTGGTTATAAAATTTTTAAAATAAAAGACTTCTTCTATTATTACCAAATTAGGATATGTATTACACATTGGTTAGAGAGTGATGTTGATTTTAAAAGTCTACAATTATTAGCAATATAAGAGAAATATTTCACATTGGTTATAAAGTGATATTGGTTTAATAAGTTTTTAGATGATGTATCTCACATTGGTTACAAAGAAATGTATCTCATATTATTTAGAAATGAGTATTGGTTATAAAAGTCATTAGATAAAGACATTTTTTGTTATTACCAATAGAAAATATGTATCCACATTGTTTAGAAATGAATATTGTTTAAAAAAATCTTTTATCCACTACTATTATTACTAATAGAAAATGTGTATACCACATGGTTAGAATGTGGTGTTGGTTTTAAAGTCTTTAGATAAAAGACTTAAACTTTCATTACCAATAAAAATATAAAATAAGTATCTCACATTGTTTAAAAATGAATTATGATTTTAAAAGTTTTTAACAAAATGACTTCTAATATTATTATCAAGTTAAATGTTAATTTTAAAAGTTTTTAGATAAAAAAATTACTATTATTATTAATACAAAATATGTATCTCACGTTAGCTAGAAACTTATATTAATTTTAAAAGTATTTAGGTAAAAAAATCGTTTAATATTAGTAACAATATAAAAAAAATTATAACAATAAAAGAGATTAACAATCTAATTATAATGTCTAAAAGTTATATTATTATTACAAATATATATATATATATATATATATATATATATATATATATATATATATATATATATCTCACATTATACCCGTGAATAGCACGGGCTAAATAACTAGTAATAAGAATAACAGAGGACAAGAATTACAACAACAAAGGACATGAAAAAATAATTACAATAATTGAGGAAAACAAAATGGGGGAAAACAATTAGAATAACAGAGGACAAGAACCATTATTGATCAAATTCATATCATATGAATTACATGAATACATACAACCTCATCAAAAGACAAAATTGAGGTTTTGTGCTTTTTGTTTTCATAGATACAACCTATGGACCACTAATTGCAGGGTATGTTGAACTATGCCCACTGCTTTCTTTATCAAATTTTTCAAAAGAACCACTTAAGCAAGAATCAACCAAGCTATCACAAGCAAAAACCACAAAACCTTCCAATTAGTTTCATGCCTTCTCTGTGCTCCTCCATCACCTCTCAGGGCTTCATATTTCGTTATCCTTTGAAGTAACTCGGGAATAATCTGGACAGATCGATGAAACATCGGTGGATCGAACCAAAGGAAGAACCCACATGGATATTACAGGAAAACTAGATGAAGAAATTAAAATCAAAACAACTAGATGAAGAAATTAAGAAACTTAATTACGAGGGACAACTTAATGGCACACTCACCAAACGATTGGCACAACTCCAAAACCTTTGGCCAAGGTTAAAATCAATCCAAGATGTTAGCAACATTGCCTTCCTTCTACAGTCACAATAAATATCCATTAGATCCTTCATTCTCAAGTGAAATGAAGGCCTATTTAGGGAAGGACGATCAAAAGCATCTGCCGAAAATTGGCGCTAAATTTTGGTACCTTCACAAATCGTCCATGTACTAATTTAAAGTAATTGCATATTTTGCCTTTCGCAAACAACGCGTGTAGGTATTTAACGGCACAAATTTGACGAAATTGGACGGAATGACCAATTCCGTTTAATGGCATAGTAGAAGGATCTGATTTTTTTCAAATTTCAGTACAGGAACCAATCACAAAAAGGGAAAAAAGTTCAGGGACCATTTGGGAATTTGCCCTAATTAGTAGTATAAGGATTTGATTTTTTTCGAATTTCAGTACAGGAACCAATCGCAAAAAGGGAAAAAAGTTCAGGGACCATTTGGGAATTTTCCCTAATTAGTATTATGTATGTAATCAACAATCACTCAAGTGAACACGAAATCAAGCAGCAATGATGAGTCAAGAAGAATTGGAAGAATTCTTGTGAACATTGTATGCACCTAACGTTGCACACATGCGTGGGCAATATACAAGGAAGTGGACAAGAAACCAAACTAAGGAATTATTGCTGGGAGGTTGTCGCATCAAAGAGAGTAGCAGTAGAGTTTTTAGGGCGTAAAATTATCATCTCTCTCTCATCTCTCTTATTAGTAAATCTCTATATCAAACATATTTATAGGTCAAACTAATACTAATCCCATAGTGACTAGGAATGACAATAATAACAAATCTAATAAATAAATAAACCATTTAACTAATAGGACTTCGTTTATGGTCTAACATTATCTTCCTTTAACCAAGCCTTCAAACTTGATCATGCCTAATATAGTCTTCAATTTTCAAAATAGCTTGGTCTTCAATGACTTCGTAAAAATATTATCTTGATCTTCAGTCTAGCAATACTCGACCACGATCTCTTTCTCTTGAACCAAATCACGAATGAAATGAAACTTGATATCAATATGCTTACTTTGATCGTGAAAAACTGGATTCTTCGACAATGCAATCGCTGACTTCTTATCATACAAAATGTTTGTTTGACCATCTTGCTTCAATTGTAGAACATTAAGTAATTTACGCAACCACATTGCTTGAGTAACACTACCCGTTGCTGCCATGTATTCTGCTTCAGTTGTATAAGCGTAATTACTAGATGTTTCTATGAAGACTACAAAAACACACCAAAACCAAGATAAAATGCATAACCCGAAGTAATTTTCATATTCTCAGTATCACCAGCCCAATCATTATCTGCATAACCAACAAGCTCCACATTATTAAAACTCGAATAAAAAATTTCATCACTACATGTACCTCAAATATAGCGCAAAATCCACTTTCTAACTTGCAAATGAGATTGACGTGGACACTTCATAAACCTACTAATCAATCCAACATAATCAACAATATCTGACCTTATTGAAGTTAAATATCTCAAACTCCCAACTAATCTTCTAATAAGTAGGATCAATAAAACCACCATTACCATCTCTCACCAACTTTAACTTCTTCCCAAAGTGGAGTCAATTTTGGCTTGGCTTTATCCATCTTAAACTTTGTTTTCAAAACATCACTAGCATATATTTTCTGAGAAATAAAAATTTCATCATCTACTTGAGCAACTTCAATTCCAAGAAAATAAGACATAAGCACCAAATATGTCATCTCAAATTAATTTATCATCCCTAAACTGTTCCACCAACCTCAGATTATTATCGATAAAGATCAAAATACCAACATACAAACAAACAATAAGAATATCACTTTGCAATAATTTAACATATAAAGTATGTTCATACGAACATATCTGAAAACTATTCTCCACAAAATAAAAATCAACGTGAGTATACCAAGCTCTATGAGCTTGCTTCAAACCATACAAAACCTTTTTCAACCTATAAACTTTATCTTCATTGCCTTTTTTAACATACCATATAAGATGTTTAACATATGCCTCATCTTCAAGAACATCATTCAAGAAAGCAGAATTAACATCCATTTAATAAATTTTCCAACTATTTTGTGCAGCTAGAGAAATATCATACAGACCATCAAGTCTAGCAACTAGTGCAAATACTTCATAAAAATATTGTCTTTTACTTGTAACCTTTTGCAACTAACCTTACCTTGTAACGATCAACTTCATACCTTGGTATGCACTTTGTCTTGTAAACCCACTTCACACCAATCGTCTTCTCACCACTTGGCAAAGTAGTAAGTTCTCATGTATTATTCTTCTCTATCGCATGAATCTCATCATCCATTGTGTAGCTTCAGTTGGCAACTAATAAGGCTAAATAGGGTGAATAGCATTTTAAAAACATAAGGGGTTGTTTTAAGAACTTTTTCAAAGTTGCAGCGAAAAATGTTAAATGTCAGTTGATTATGTGCCGATGCAAGGTTGAAAGTTTTTTGTTGGCAGACTAATGATATCGATCGACGATGAAATCCTTTTTAAAAGAAGTTTGCTCACCTTTGTCAAAAGGAAAGAACTGAAGAACAATTTACATAATCAGTCAAAGTTACTCATCAAGTGTAAAGATTGACTGACGTTTAAGTAAATTGAAATTTCTTAAGTGTTAAAACAATCAGTCAAATAAACAAAGTTGATAAATAAATGAGACAACATATAAAGTGGTTAACAACACAAAGTTGATAAATAAAGGACATAACATATAAAATGTTCACAGTGCAAACCGCTACATCCGCTATCAAGTTGATCAAACTTAAATTTTTAAAGTAAACTAATTTTATTAATAATTCTAAGTGATTATTAATGGACCGAGCACACCAAAGACAAGTGCTTGTAAAGTATGAGGTACAATCAAAGATACCTCAAATATTTAAGTAGTTGGAAGAGATTTACTGCACAATATAAGTTGAGGGTACAAATGGAAATCCCAAAAAATGATGAACTCTTGCGTGGTGGACCCTCTACTCCCTCTATCTTAAAGAAAAAAGTCAACCTATGACGATGGAACTTCTTTCATCAAAATCAAATATGCATTAAAAACTAAACACAAAAATAAAAGTGATAAGAGCACAATAGAGATGGACTCTCAGTACATGGAGATACTGTTAGCACTTTTTTTTCAACTAAGACCCCCTACTTTACCTTATTTCCATTGTAGAGGGTAGTTTTTTGTATTGTATTATATGATAGAAAAGTGTATCTTGATTAAAAAGTTGAGGTGCTAACCGCATTCCCGCGAAAAATTCTCCAACAGTTCCATTGCCAAGCCACCTCGATAGCTCTTATGGTACGCACAAAGCAATCGCTGATTCCTCCATAATGATCACAGATGAGGACCAAACAAACGAGAGAACATCAACACATGAAACCCCCACCCCCACCCAAAAAAAAGGGGGCAATATCGCAATACGAACTTGAAAAGAGGAAAACTAAAGACCGAGTAAAAGCATTATTTCGTGTTTCCAAATTCAAATCTAACATCCTGATTCAAAAGATGGACAGCCAAGTCCACAATAAGTCTCAAGTTTTTGACATCACCAACTAAAAGCAAAACACCATAGAGAAAAAAAAAACTACTCCAAAGAGTCAGACTCCAGTCAGCTGCTGCCTGCTTGCTTGCCACCCTACCTTAAGTACCTTCAGAAGACATGAAAACTTCCAATTATTAAATGGCCTCCAACATAAACATTGAACCACAGTAAAGATGTAATTTTCCCAAACAAATCAAAAGATGCTTAAAGAAACTTTAGATTTCGATCATGTTTTCGGTTTTTTTTTCAGTTGCCATTCATTTCCACCTTTTTTTCTGTAGCTTGGTGATCCAATCTCATGGTAGGTGCACCAAGTTCAACTATGATGCAAAAAAATCAACAATGAGCAAAACCTGCAAACCAAAGCTTACAGATTGAAAACAAGTCTGAAAACATGCTGGGGTTTATCCGTTTTCTAAAACATATATATTCAGCCTAAACATGAGCTGGGAATGTAAGAAAATAACTCCACTTAAAAACCCCCTTCTTTAAAGGCATATATTTTTAAAAATACTCCCATCGTCCAACAAAAAGATTTGGCATTTTGATTTCCATTTTTTTAAATGAAATTTTGATGTGCATTTACTTGTTTGTTCAAAAACTTTAGAACACATACTTTTAGTGTAATTTACAACAGTTTAAGTTTATTCTGCACAACTATTCAAATCCATCCAAGCAATGGTTAGATTTAATTTGAAAAGTCAAAAAGTAAAAAAAATATATATATAGTGCATAATTACCCTGTAAACAAAAACTTATTGGTGTACCCAACTTGTATATTTCATAAATGTTATATGCAAAGTTAGAATGACATGAGAACCCAAGCTCAAGACTCTTTAAACGGAACATCTCAAAAAGGAACGCAGAACTCTTCGAGCGTAATGGTGGCAATAATAACTAAATATTTTAGGTTTATAGGTTAAATATAGCCACATTAATGTGTTTAACCAGTCATTTAATACATGATGACTTGTCATGACACATTCACAGCAGAAAGATCCACAATTTGTCAAACCATTTACCATATAAAAAAATCAAGATGAATAATTCCAATTAAGAGGCACAAATTTGAGAAGTTTAGTTGTTAGACACAAGTGCAGAACATTGTAGGTAGCATGATGCCCCCACAGTTAATGGTCTCTATAGAAATATTGCCAGCTAACCGAACCATATTTTCTTAGAAAACAACATCACTTACCAAGCCCTTCTGGAAAAAGAAACTTTAACTTGACAAGAGAAGCCTCAGCTAACCATTTATTAAGATCTTTCAACAGACTGCATCTGCTAGATTTACCATGACAATCAGTATGAGGCATACGAAATCAACTATCTTAGAAACTTATGAAAGATCTATTTCATATATGAAGTTGGAAAAGAGAGTTGATCTCTTTGGACTCTGCAATCACTTTTGGTCTCTCCCTATTCATGGACTCTCCACGTTTCATTTCTCCCTATTTTTTCTCCCAAAGTTAACATGTTCACCCTTTTTTAACTCCATGGACCTTTAAACAATAATCAGAAAATACCTGTACAAGTAAAGAGGAGGAAGAGAGAGAGAGAGAGATCATACCTGTACAGCATTGAGACTATAGATGAAACCGCTAGTTCATAAAAGACATGCTTCAACAGCTGGGGCTCCTTGACATTGAGTATCAAGCCTGTTAAACACTTCTGTGTAAGGATAGGTCAAAGAGAGATCCAGTCGGTTGTTTGCATCTCCACTTTCTTTGTACACTTTACTGTTGTCATCTTCAGTACATCTAACATCATTGAAACCACCTTCAACAGGCTCTTTCATGTGGATGATCTTACCAAACAACTGGAATGAACTAATACCAACTTTCACCGGGGGGTTGAAGCTTTGTTTTTGAGCTAGCTCGGTGCCAAAGAAGTGCACGCTACTCTGACTATCAGGTGATAAAGTGTCCGACTGTGAACTCCCAATGTTCAGCTCGGTACATACAGTGTTCACCTCTTGTGTTATGTTGGTGCCAATGAAATGATCATGGGACATTTGATTAGTGTTTTCACTAATCAAGTTAGATAAACCTGAAACACAAATTCGATCTTGCCTGGCTCCCTGCATGCCCGCAGGAAAAGAGTTATAATTCACCAACGATGAGTTCAAGTGCCCCATCAGTGAATTACTCAAACTTGTCATAGGAAAGAAAAAGTTCCGGTCCCCATCCGGTAGAAGCCCCGGATTGTGCTGAACTCGAAATCTCTTCGCAGGGGGAAATGCCGTATGAAGGGATAGTGACTCCTCAACAAACTCGACTTGCCAAGGGCTGACTCTCTTAACATGCGGTAGAACCTCAGGTTCATCCCATGCAACCTGATCCATGAGAGCAATGAGAATTTTGCTTCAATTTTCTAAAGGAAGAGACTAAAGCCTGTTTTAGAGTTCATAGTAATATACATCAGAAGGTAGAATAAACAATGACCTAGTAAAATGATATCCAGACCAAAAATGCCAAACCTTCATGATTAAAATGCAACCAATTAACCATTTCTTAACCGATGCAATTGATATTCTCAGCTGGCTAACACCATTTGAAATGCGACTGTCAACTTGTCAAGTACATTCAATCTATATTTCTTGTCTAGTCCACACCAATTTAAATGTTAATGCAGACTTCAACCTACACCAGTTGATGCAGAATGCACAAGAAAGAGTAAAGGAATTAAAAAGTTAAGTTGTTAAGATATTTTGTACCATTATAGTATTATTGAGGGAGAAATCAGCTGTAATTAGTATATTTGGAGATTAATAGTTGTTCAGGGATATTTAAGTCTATTAGCTTATTTTTTATACTTTGAATTATCTTGCACAGTCAAGGTAAAATTAGGGTTCTAGTTAGAACTATAAATATCAATATAATCTATCCATATGAGCCAGAGTTGACTATTATTTGAATTCTGAAGAATTCTTCTTCGTTGGACCTCCATCGACTTAGCTTGAACTAGTGCAAGCCGGGAGAGTTGGAGAACATTGTGACTTTGAGAGGTAGATCAAGTTAGGATTTTTTAGTTTGTGTCAAATTTTAAGACTGGGTTTAGGGTAGGACTCGGGTTGGTCGGAGCGGTCGAACACGAAATGGAATCAAACATGATCGCAAGTGCCTGCTCAAACTCTCGATCATCTGACTCGATAACGGAGATGAACTTGACCACTGGTGATACTGTATTAGCAGGTCAAGCAGTCGCGTTTCGGTTGACTCGCCCAACATTACAGCTCTACCAAGACGCAGTTGACTACTACTAAGGTGATGACATGCAAAGGATTAAGCAGCACACAAAATTTGACAGCTGGCCACACCCCCTCCTCCCTCCCTCCCTCTCTCCCCACATAGAAGTAGCTTGCCACTGGACGCCTCCAACACTACATCATCCCTTGCTAATCCCAAAAAGACAATCTATCTTCTCCCATGTATTTGTTTTTCAAACAATAAAATCCCACGTCTTCATCATGCCGCCACTGTTGCAAGGGCTGCAATGCCGGCTTTGTTGCCATCCCTACAACCAATGTTGGCCTCGTCACCATTGTTGTAGCTGATGCCGAAGCTGTCGCAGTAAAATATCCCTCACTCAAAATCCTCAACCATTCACCACCCAAATCACAACTTCTACCAGATCTTAACTACAATAATCATATGTGAGTTCGCTACTGAAAATCCGACCCAGTAGCTTTCTAAGTGTGAGGTTTGTTTTGATAGGGTTTTTTCAGTAAGTTTGCAATTAGCGGAGGGACTTCTAGGCTTTTATTTTTTATTGGTTTTGTGAGTATATTGTACGAATTTGATGAGTACACAAAGCATGAGTTTGCAAAAGCTTTCCCATCATTTGTGTGTCACCTTCTTATTTATTTAATTTTATTTTTATTCTGATAAGTAAGAAGTTTGATATAAACAAAAACATCAAAGCAGGTAACGCATCGTATGTAGACAGTATACTATCAGCATCACCACTTAAATAACAAAAAAAACTGTTCACAAACTCTACGAAAGGATTATCTATAGGCAAGGCTAACTCTGTGCACCAACAGAACAAGGTCTGAAGAACCGACTCCTTTATTTCGAAGGCTCTGCAATTCCTTTCCTTCCTCACAGTCGAGCAGCACACTGCCAATGGAGCAACATCACAAATAATATTCCTCCTTCGCTTATACAGGGACCAGCAAATTTCTTTGCTGCTTGACCAAGTATGGCATTACCCACAGAAGATGAAACAGGTTTAAGAATGAAAACCGGATCTCTCTCGCCACTAGACAGTGCATCAAAGATGGTTGACACTCTCCCCATCAGCCTTGCACATACAACACCAATTAACATATATCTTTTTCCAGGTCTGCAGACTGTCCCCAGTTATAGAATAGCTTCGTTTGTAGCCTCCCAAATAAAAAAAAGCCACTCTAGTCTGTGCCTTTCATTTCCACACAATCTTCCAAGGAAAAGAACTCTTTCTGGTCGTCAGCTTAAGATAGTACAATATATCTGAGAATACATTGTTTTTGCCCCTTCCCAAAGAACTTTGTCTTCTTCGTTACCGTGCACCTTCTGTGCATACACATGCTCAAAAAATTGGCCAAGAGGATCTAGCTCTGAATTTGAAGGGTGTTATCTAAAAGAGGGATTCCACACGACGATACCATCAGCAGTTTGTATCATGAGCAGTTTGTAAGACGGTGCTAACAAGTTCATCTTTATTGACTGCAATATTGAACAGAGATGGAAAACCTCTCCATAGTTCCATATCCCCACACCACGTATCTTTCCAAAATCCAACTGAGGCATTTTTATTTTTATTTTTATTTTTTTGATAAGTAAAATCCAACTGAGGCATACTTTCATATTTCAAAAGAAATGAACGCTTAAACAAATCCTAACATTTCCAAATCCCTTTCCACACAGCAACCTCAAATTTTGTATAAACCTCATTGGGGAACCACAAATTATCACCTTTCCTGTAATTACACCACCACTTTATAGCCTCTTTTTCTACCATGAACCTCCAGAATCATTTTCCCATAAAAGCAGTATTGAAATCTCTAAGATTTTTTATCCCTAAACCAGCTCCACTCAAGTTCACGATCTCCTAGTTGATCAAATGGTACTTCCGTTCCTCGATAGGGACTTCCACAAGAAATCTCTTTCTAATTTTGTAACCTCTTTGAATGGGGAGCAAATGGAACTAGGCTTTGCAAGATGTTGTGATGGCTGAAACTTTGCCTACACGTATGTGATTTACATGCAGATGCTTCCATTTGAGCAATTTGTTTCATTTGGAAAGTGGTCTGGTTTAGTCCAAGGCAGTTTTTTATATTGAATGTGACACCTCACAATAAGTTCAAGTAATCATCGAGTTAATTAAGGATTATCATAAGCTTTATTTAAAGGTAAGATAATACGTTTACAGTGTATGGCATGCTTTACCTGACTTCTTCCATCTCTATAATGTCGTCTTACTGGCTCTTAGCTGATCATCCCTTCATAGTCAATTTTGCAGAATATACTCATTCTGGTCAATCTTGATGAAGCTAACCTAAGAAGCTCTCTTTCTAGCCTAAGATATAAAATCATATAAATTGGAGTGTCCATTTACAACTTGCAGGATCCTACACCCAACTTAAAAGGATCTGGCACTGATCCTACACCCATGTCTGCGAAGATCATGTCTTACACGAGTGTTGCGAGTGAAACGGAAAGTTATTGTTATATAGATTGAGGGTACAAATGGAAATCCCAGAAATTATCACATTTCCCGTAATTACACACCACCACTAGCCTCTTTTTCTACCATGAACCTCCAGAGTCATTTTTCCATAAAAGCAGTATTGAAATCTCTAAGATTTTTATCCCTAAACCAGCTCCACTCAAGTTGGAGCACACGATCTCCTAGTTGATCAAATGGTACTTCCGCTCCTTGATCGGGCCTTCCACAAGAAATCTCTTTCTAATTTTTATAACCTCTTTATTACAAAAAAAAAAAAAAAGGAAAGTTACCACTTAATTGTTTATGAAGACAGAACAAATTGAAGCTCGCGATGCCACATCACTCAAGTGGTCGTCACTCATCGCCTGGGTTAAACTTGTCACAGTGGTCGACGGGCGAAGGGAAAGTCGCTAGTGAAGGGAACATCGAGGTCTACATCTCTCTCAATGAAGTCGAAATCGAGGTCTGTAGCTCTCTCGTCCAAGTCGAGGTCTATATCTCTCTCTCGTTGAAGTCGAAGAGTCAAAGATGTGAAGTCAAAGAGTCGAAGGGTCTGATTAAGGTACATCTCTTTTAAAATATACTCTAAAAGCTACGTGTAAAAACTACATTGTTCGCCCTTGCCCTGCCACTTCTCACCTCTTGCATTTCGAAAATGCGATAAAGGCGACTGCCCTAGGTTTCTTAGGTGAAAACGCTCTGTCCAATCTCTAGTAAGGCGGCAACCCCTCGCCTCCCGCCTCGCCTCAAGCGGTCGAGGCGCGCGCCTTGCATAACTGTGTGTGATGGGGCCATATGGGAGGGTGTCACGGGCAATACCTTCTCGGTTAGATCGTATTATTAAATGCTAGTTCATAGATAGAGAATTTTATTTTTCCATTGAAGTTTGTAGCCCCAAACAGAGTGGAGTGTTATGTGCGGGAAGCAGCGAATGAAGCCATTCTTACTGAAGAAAACTTGTGGCATCGTCAAAAATCTATGTTAACCGGTGCTTCATGTGCAAGGGGAATGGCGAGAGTGTTAACCACTTACTGCTCCATTGTCCGGTGGCGGTGGAATCGTGAAATGTACTGTTTTGTTTGTTCAATTTCTCGCGAGTGATGCTGAAATCAATTAAAGAGATAATCTGGTGCTGGCCTCACTTTTGCTAGCATAAGAGAAGAAATAACATCTTGGAGGCAGCCCCTTGGGTGTTTGGTGGACAATTGGAGGGAGAGAAACCACAAGGCTTTCAACAATAAAAAAGGGTCCATTTCTGGTCTAACTCTTTGCTACACTACTTGTATTTCTATTGGCTGGTTATTTTGTAGACTTTATGAATAACTTTTCCATTGGCTAGCTAGACCTTTTGGTAGCGTATACTCCTAGTGTACAAAGCCACCTGTTTTGGCGCCACTGCTATTATATTATTCACTTAATAAAAACAAGATATATGGTGCATAATTATTCCGATATTTGGAGTTAAATTAATCATGCCAAAAGCAGATGCTAATTTTTGTTTGGCTTTGGTGGTCTTTAAATAAAATAAGGAAAAGGAATAAACTAGGGGAATCAGTGCCCCTGTGCAATAGTTGGAAAATTTGGAGTTAACGAAATAAAACAAGTTCTGAAATTGTATAATCTAGAATAGTACAGTTGAAACATCCTAAGAACCTAAGCTATTTTTTGTAAAGTTTTTTTAGTAGTTTGGCATGTCATGAGTGTTGTATAGGTTCATTTTGTTGTATGTGCTGTGTTCAAAAGGGTTGTTCCCCCTTTGTGGCACAGGCGGTTTAACAAAATATTTACTTGTCAACATAAAAAACGAAAAATAAAAATTGTGCTAAATAGTGTTTGACAAGCAAAACCAGTCTAGGACCACCTAAGGCAACTTTCAAACAGCAACAGCCAGAGCCATAAGTAACGAACTCACTGAAGACATTAGAATCCAAAGGCTACAAAGCCAAGCCTACAGTAATGGTAATAAAAAATTACCGTTCAACTAAATGGATCTTAAGAAAGCCAATATAAATTAAAACACCAACAAATCCACCTAAAGAAAGATATAATAAGACACACTAGACTAAAACTAGATATTGCAATGTCTGATGAGCTCCACCACCTACACCCAAAGCCCCTTTATAAGGGTAACTATGCCCAAAACACGAAATCAATCTATAAAAAGAATTCATGTTCACGATATTTTTCTTTGATAAGTATTTCAGGTCCACAAATAACAAAATCTTCTATCATAATTTGCTCACAGAACTAGTAACGCCCCTCCTCCATTACTCACTCTCAATGTTCCAATTTGCTAGCAATGTTATGCATTTCCTTTTTAAGCTTTAGCACATACACTCAAGTACATACCTATGAGTTCCAATCTGAACACCGTAAAAACTATCCTAGTTTTTGTTTCCCCCAATAATTTCTTCGTACAAGCTAAGATAGAAAGTAAACAGAAAACATCAGATGAAGATCTGGTCCGTCCTTTTTTAGTGTTTACAGATTTGTTTTCTGTTATTATTCTAAAAAATTCCAAATCTGGATTCACTTATGGAATTTTTTAAAGGTTTCTAAGAATAAACATTATAATAAAATCAAAATCAAAAATTATTTTCTAATTCAAATCTAAACATTAACTTTGTGCTTTCTATAAATGAAACAAGATGCTATCTTAAGATTGTTAATGAATAAAACCTAGAATCAGGTCATCTCAATGCCATCCTAATAATACTGCACCTACCATTTCTAAATCAATCACACACTGAAATGTGGAAGTTATATAATAGGAAACCATATTTATTTATTTTTTTATAATAAAAAAGAAACTACTAAAGAGAACCAACCCCCTTTTAGTTCAAAGTTCAAACCATATGTCAGCCACAAACTCTCTATCTCGCAGACTAGGTCTTCAATAGAAGCTATCTGCCTTGGAGGCAGGGTCGCAGGGACACGCATAAAGTCATATCCTTAACCCCTAACATACTTTTGGATGTACTAAAATTTTCGTAGGGCGCAGTACACACGTAAATCACCATTTACAAATCAAACCTGCAATCCACTTATAAATGGATTGGTACAAAGAAAGCCCAGGAAAGACGCTGTTGAAGAGCTAATGGAGGCCCTTCAAGCCTAACGCAGCTCACAGACGACACTCGTGACTCCTGAGGTCAGTTCTACAACAAACTAACCTTTTTCTCTTCTTCTCACTAGAGATCATACTTATGTCCAATCTATCAAATATAAACCTAACATGGCTAATTTAAACAAAACAATCACCAGACAATTGTGCACATATTAGCGAGCCATGACCATTGATCATAGATGAAAATGTAAATAATGATTCCATTCTTAGGATAAACCGTCAAAAGTAAAAAGGTTCCATACAGATTCTTTAGGAAGGTCTTTTGAGGACATCCAATAAAGCTGGAATGAAAAGTTATTTAAGAATCATACAGCTTCAAGAATACTAATTCTCACTCTACGTACCAACAGTAAATATAAGAATGTAAACAACAGAGGGTGGAGAAACACTTTCACAAAACCTTTGTCTAAAACAGAGACCCCAAACCACAAGAAATCCCACCACACAAATCAAAGTCCCTTCCCCATGATAAAGTCCTACATCAACCTATCTTCAACAGTACAAGTTAGTCAAACTCAGGAAAATCAGATGCAGAAAAATAGTTAATTTGACAGATGAGGTGCCATGAGTTTAAAGAAAACTTTCACACCAAGGATACAAACAAATGATGGTCATAATCATCAATGGCAACCAATATGAAGTATTCTTTGTAACACATACACATCACTGTTCTGGTCCTCCTGTTTTACAGGGCAAAGTCAAAAACATATATACATATAATTAATTGGCTGAGACAAAACCTTGTTTTCAAACTGTCATTCGCACATTATGTTAAATTTGGGGGATTAGAAACTGATCCACCTAGTTTCTTATGGGGATATACAAAGATTTTAACTCAATATTTTCCTTTCCGTTATTGATTAGTCAGCAATAAGTACAAATTAATAGATTTAACATCTTCGATGAGATGCAGTATAACAAAAATGGAGTAATTTTTATCAAATAAAAATATAAACATATCGCGTGTGATAAGACAACAGAAGCTTATCTCCAGTCGCACTGTCTAACAGTTTTTCGGGTGCCTATTACGTCACCATTACAAACTTATTTCTGATGTAACAAACCAATAAAAGGAAAACACATAAGGTGTTTTGATAACTATTCAAGGAAGACATAACAAGCCATGCATAATAATGACAAATCCAAAGGAATACTTCAACGAAATAGGCTATTAACATGTAATAATACTTCTAATAAGTTGTATATATTGAGCTTAGCTTTAGGGAAAGTCAAAACAGTACCTGAAGCATCCGCCAAGGAGAGCCTGGCCACACCCCTTTTCCAGGTACCAAAACCGATGAAACAGTCCCCTGAAACCATGTCATTCTGGATGAATCTTCAGTCTCCATTGCCATCTTAACCCTAGTACCTGGAGTCCAGTATGCATTCACGGACGACTCCACTACATCTGCCTTAACTACAAAGTCCGCAGAGCCCACCTTAGGGTAGTAAACAATCTCAAACACCATTCCTTTAGCTGCCAGCTCTGCAGCCTCGGCCACAGACTCAGGTGAAACCCTCCCCCTCCCATTCCTTGAAAACCCCTCATTACCTCCACCAGTGACCTCCTCCTCAGTCTGGTTGACTCTTCCCAACCCAACAGGACAATTCCACCTGCCACCACAATCTACATTGGCCCTCACAGCCCTCCTAACCCCTACAAACAGCTCCCCACTCCTCCTGTACCTCATAAACACCACGGAATCGCCGGCAATCAGTTTCTTACTGTTGACAAACTTGCTCCAACCGGTGGTAAGTAAATGCCGCCTCGGTGTGCCTCGATAAATATGCCGAAACTCCCACGATATCCCTTGAACATCCCTTATCACTATGTTCTGCACAGGCGGGTCCGCTGCAAAGTTAAGGGGAGGAAATATCGAATCCGCACAAAACCTCGGGACCGAAAACCCTCCCCCGTTGTTCGCATCGGAAGGAGTCAAAATCTTCGCGAAGGAAACCACCCTATCCTCGTCCGCATCGACTTCCCCCCGGTCCAGATGGCCGTACGATTGGTCCACGCGCAGATCACGTGAGCGGTCAACGGGGATGAGACGGATCTTGGCGAAGACCTCGTCGGTGTCGGGGCTAGCGAGGAAACGAACGGAGAGGACACGAGAGAGAATCGAGGGCTGAGATGAGACGAGAGGAGAGAGAATGGGAGGGGAAGAAGACTGCTCGGTATGTCCTTGAGGGAAGTAATAAACCCTAGAGTCGACGGTTGGGATCTGAACTGAAGTGCCGGCGCATGCTCTCCAGATGGCGGGGTCCACTGGCCGGGGGTCAGTGGGAGACGCCATTGCTTAGTGTTTGAAGTAGAGCGAGAGAGAGTGAAAATGGCGGGAGGGTTATGGGGGCGGTTTTCTGAAGAAGACAGGTCCGACGAGAACGGATCGGTACGGTACAAATGACTGTGTGTGTTGGGACTGTAGAGAGGGAGGAGACAGTGCCGTCTTGGGGTCGGACAACGGTCAGGGAAGCACGAGTGGATTAAAAAAATGCCCTTTAAAGTAACAGCTAATTACGGTAATATCCCACGACAACATAACTACTTCCTGATAAGGATATGTATTATGTATTTCACTAACGTCACCGTTACTTTGTGTCATCTCTTCTTCTTCTCTTGAGCATGGAATTGAATACTTTGTGTCAATTCACTTTGATCCATCACTAGTAAGTCTCTCACTCATTATCCTAACTCCCATGTATCTGCACCAGAGTCCAGAGCACATCAACATACAAGGGTGGTAATGATTGACACAACACGATAATACGAATCAGCACGACACGATTATAAAACACGATTACAGAGACAAATGACACGATAAGACCAGCACGACATGAAACACGACACGAAAAACACGAAATTGTTAATTTTTCAAAAAAATAATTATTTTTATATTTATGATCAAATTAGATATATAACATGAAAACATGATAGTAAGGTACGAACACGACACGATAGTACGAATTGACACCCCTATCAACATATGACATTGTTATTGATAAGAAATTAAATAGTATGTATAAAAGTATTCTAAGTAATTACTTAATTAATTTACCTTCCTAGCATCATAACTGTGGCTTGAGGATTGGTTCCAAGGGAGTAATTAAAAGTTGATCCATCGATGACCCTAAGAGCATCCACACCGAAAACCTTGTAATCGTGATCAACAACTTTACCTACTTGGCACCCTCCATGATAATGTCATATAGTCATCACAGTGTCCTTGCAAAATTGTTCCAACGACATTGAGGCATTGGCATGTTTTGGTAATAAGTTAACTGGGGAATTCGCGGTCATGTTAAGAAGGTTTCTCACTGAGATAGTATCAAACCTAAATTTCGAGAATGCCTTTGATTCGATTATGTTTTCAATCACTTTAATCCCATCAACACATCTTTGCAAGTCCTCGGGCTCATTGAAGTAGTTAGGTTGTCGAGGTGAAAACAAAAATATTCACGTCTATTTCCACACATGTATTAGTTTCCTATGGCCTCTCTTTTTAAATTAGAGAAGTCTTCTATAAGACTATTTTACGGATCTTATTTTATAAGACGGAGTCTTACTTTTTCATAATTTAATTTATCAAAATATGATGGATCGGATAAAGAGGATCCATCTTACAAAAAATATTCGTAAGACCGTCTTAAAAAAAATATCTGTTAGACCGTCTTACCCAAGTTTTTATCTTTAAATTCTTGTTATGTTTGAATTTTTGTAGTTAATAAAATATACTTTTTCAGTTTTCTAATAATCGTTTTATTTGATCCAGTACACCGTTTAAGAATTTGTTATAAATATTTGTGTAATGTGTGGTTTTCTTTAATGCTCTTAGACTTGTTGTCATAATTAAATTGTATAGAAAAAGTAAGAGTAAAGTAGTAAAAGTATGTTTCTAAAAAATAAAGTTTGAAAAGATGAAAATTATTTTGAAACTGATAAAAAAATAAATGAGAACAATCATTTAGAAACTAATGGAGTATGCTTTTTAAATAAAAAATATTACTTTCTCTGTTCCTAAATAATTGTCTTATTTAATTAAGCATGCATATTGAACAAATTAGTTTTATCTATTATAAATAGTAGTTTAACATGTAACTTACTTTAAAATCATGTGCATAGACTTTCAATAAAGTAGGTTAAAAAAGGATTAATATATGATCTGGTCCTGAACTTCACCTTTCTTTCTATAAAGGTGATAGATATTTTTTCATTTCATATATTGGTCCGTAGACTTCCTTTTATCTTGCATATTTGTCCCTCGAACTGTTATCTAAAAAATAATCACTAAATATTTATGAAAACGATACAATTACTCTTATTTGAGACTGAGTGGAATGTCTAGCTGGACATGAAAATGACATAATTTTTTTGCCCACTCACCGTTCTCACCCCCCCCAATTCCCGCCAAACACTGAAATACACACACACACAAACAAGTTTTTTACCAAAATATTGTAGTTTTTATAAAATATTTCCAAATTATAGTATTTCCTAATCTAATTCTCAAACTGTGGTACTTTTGGCCGGAGGAGAGAGAGAGATGGTATAGATTGGAGCTGGGTGGCGATGTAGCAGAAGCCAACTAAAGATGAAGAAGCGTGACCGGAGATGAAGCTAAGAAGGCAGCGCTAGAACAGGGGCGATGAATCGGGAAAGGCGAGCTCGGTGATGGAGATTCGTCGAATAAGAGAGAGAATCAAGCCGACTTCTATTGTGGAGACTTTCCAGATCTAGGTCTTAGATTTGGGGGAGAGTAATAAGGGTGTTGGTGCGGCTTAGAGATGTTGAAGGTGTCTTTTTGGTGGCAGATCTAACTGGAGCAAGGGTGCTAGGGTATGAAGAAGGAGAAGGTTAGATGACCAAAATGGATGTAGAAAACAAATTAAGGGAAGAACCCCATGGAGCTATGTTTTTGAAGAAAGGTCTGTTTCTTGAGAACTTTGTTTTCACTTTAGAAGTGCTTCTAAGTCCTAATCAATCCCTAAGAGGATTTTCTTGAGAACTTTGTTTTCACTTTCCCTGGGAAGAATTCAATTCTCGAAGCACTTCTCACACCCTGGGTTTTATTTTTACTCCCCCCAATCAATTGTAAAGAAAATTTTCTTGAAGAAAGCTCTATTTCATCTTCATTCTCTTTCTCTTTCTGGGTTTCTTCAATTTGGTTTCTTTTAAGTATTCGATTTCAACCTTGCTTACTACTTCATCTTCAGGTTAGCTCTAAATTGTTCAGTTTAATATTCTCTTTTTTTTTTTTTTTTGTTAATATGTTTGTTGTGAACTATTAAGGAACTTAGGAAGGAGAAAGGTGGGTGTGGGTGGGGACATGTGAAAATACTTATAAAAAAATAGTTTCAAAATAGTGTGTGTGTGTGTGTGTGTGTGTGTGTATGTTTCGGTGTTTGGCGGGAGGGGGGTTGAGAATGGTGAGTGGGCAAAAAAATTACTTTAATAATATTTTTTATTCCTTTTATATTTAATTATTGAGAGAGAAAGAGATAGAGAGAGAGGAGTAAAAGATTTTTTTTATCCAGCTAAACATCTCACTCGGTCTTAAATAAGGGTAATTGAGTTATTTCCATAAATGTTTAATAATTATGTTTGAGATAACGGTTTGAGGGACAAATATGCAAGCTAAAGTGAAGTCGACGGACTAATATAGGAAATGAAAAATGTTTATCACCTTTATAGGAAGAAAGGTGAAGTTGAGGAACCAAATCATATATTAATCCTTAAAAAAAATAAAGGGTCAAGGTTTTTTTTTTTTTTTTTTTGAATGGGAAAAAAGGAAAACAAAGAAAATTATTTATGATCGGAGGGAGTAATCTTTTGTTTTTTTAAGAAAGCAAATATTATATATGGCTCAAGTCATTACAAAAAGTTTGCAAAAAGGCTCCGATATGAATCAGCGGCTCATTGCCTTAATAAGTCAATTTTTTTTATTAAAAAAAATATTTTTTATCCTTTACATTTTCCTTTTTGTTTTTTTTAACTTATCACTCCATCCGTTCTACCCAAAGAATCCTCATTTGAAAAGCTTAATTATTAAGTGGATAAATTAGTATTATTCAAGTTAACTATAATTACAAAAATACTTAAGTACAAACAATATGCTTACAACACAAGTGGGAGGTAAAGATGAAATGTTATATAAATTATAACCATAATTTTTTAAAGTTAACTTTTAAAGTGAAACATCTCAAAATAGAATAGTAGACAATTTGTCTGAAACTGATGAATTATGTTTTTATGATCATTTTACAACACCCCGGATTCCTCAAAATTTAAGTAGCCATCGCCTAAGAGTAATTCTAAAAAGCATCTTTTGTTGAATTATGTATGATTTACTTAAAACCATTAAGCTAGATAACCTAAGCAATCCACGGTTTTAACTTAAAAGTATTTCCATGTAATTTGACATTTTGACCATGACTTCTGAATGAAATGTTTGAACTTGGTTTGTTTAAAAAAAAAAAACTTAAAAGTATTTCAGCCGATTACCCATTTACAATTATACACTTCAAAGATATATTTAAAACAGATTATTTTCCTATTTGTTCAAACAAGATTATTTCTAAGACTTTCCTTGTTTGTGTTAGGAGAATATCTCTTGTCTTATTTCTTCTACACAAGATCCCTATAATCTTGTAAAAAGGATTCTCTCATCCGATTTGTTGGATTTCAAATTCAAATCTTGCCTCCAACGGTTTGGATTTAAAAGCAACTCTATATAAAGACCTTTTGAAGTAAGTTTTTTGAAGACACTAAAGTATTTATACTCTCTTAAGCAAAATACTCACTTGAAGTGTCTCAGCCAAAATATTAGCTAGACAATCCTTTAGTCTTATTCTATTACTAGTTCTTGTTTTAGACAATCATTATTTTGATATTCATTACTTCTTCCAAATCCTTAAAGAATCATTTGATTGTCCCACGAGTGTGATTGGCTTTCAATCATACTCCCCAGACACCGGTCTTTGTTGTACACTGATCCATTAGTGATCACCTAGATTATTAATTGAAGGAAAACAATTCCGTGAGGATTGCATTACAAGTCAGAGAATATATACAAGTTACAAGCATAGAGTTAGGCTACAAATTAGCTAACTAATTGTGAAACGTATGGTAACAAATATTGACTAGCTAAATAAAGATATATACAATAATTATAGAATATATGCTAAATGTATTCTAACACACCCCTCAGTCGATTCGGGGAGGTTCTCATATGCTTAGACTGTCCCTGAAATCATTAAATAAAATGCGCGGAAGCCCTTTTGTAAAAATATTAGCAATTTGGTAACGGGACGACACATGAAGCACACGGACTTCGCCACGAGCCACTTTCTCATGAACGAAATGAATATCCATCTCAATGTGTTTGGTGTGTTGATGATGAATATGGATTGCTGGATAAGTATATCGCACTCACATTGTCACAGTAAACCAGAGTAGCCTTTTGAATTGGACAATGCAATTCTAGAAGTAGGTTCCTGATCCAGCAGGAATCAGAAACAACATTAGCAACACCCCTGTATTCTGCCTCTGCACTACTGCGGGAGATAGTAGGCTGCCGTTTGGAAGACCAAGAGACCAGATTATCCCCGAGGAAAACACAATAACCAGAGGTAGAACGACGAGTGTCAGGACAACCTCCCCAATCTGCATCTGTATATGAGATAAGACGATCAATACTGGACTTGTACAAGTGTAGTCCAAAAGAAAGGGTACCCTGAAGATAGCATATGATACGCTTAAGAGCACTCATATGTTCATTAGTCGGAGCATGCATATAAAGGCAGACTTACTGCACGGCATAAGAAATGTCTGGCCAAGTGAATGTAAGATACTAAAAAGCACCTGCAAGACTCCGATACTTAGTCGGATCATCATAAGGAGTATCGGCAGTGGCACTGATTTTGGACTTAGTGTCAACGGGAGTAGGATATGAACTGTAGTTAGACATTCCGGCACTGTGGGTTCCTGGGACGTGCGCCCGTGCCCCGCACGCCCTTGGATAGGGGTGCGCGTACATGCAGATGCGGGACACCACTGCTCTCGTTCCACCCTCCCTTTTCTAGGGGAAGACGAAATCAAAAGTGCGAGAGGAGTGCTGTCTAAGATAGCGCGTTGGAATGCGCCTCGGTTGCCTTTAGTGGATTTTTGATCCAATATGGGAACTTTTGGGTTTCCCGCATCAAGTTATTCCTTTTTTAGGGGATACCAGGATATGTGAATGCATCACCCTTTCATTCCATTTTCCTTTTTTTAGGGGAAAATGGAAAAGTGCAAAAAAGGATTTGCGACGCACCCACTATGGATTTTATAAAAATAGCCTTATGGCCTATTTCGAATCACTATGGGTGCTTTGGGTTTCCCGCATCAAGTTATTCCTTGTTTAGGAGATACCAGGATATGAGAATACATCACCCTTCCATTCTCATTCTCCCTTTTTTAGGGGAAAACGGAAAAGTGCAAGGAAGGAGTGTTGCGAGGCCCCACTGGATCCAAAATTTTTTAGAGTCGCCATCTTTATTTTAAGGCAAAATAAAGCAAAACCAAAAAAAAAGAAAAACCAGAGATTGAAAACGGGTTCGGAGGCTAAGTTACAAGTTGGGAAGGTGCAAGGCACCCAACTCGCCCTTTCGGTCTCAAAAGTGGTTTTTGGCTAAAGTATGCTTTTTGTTATATTTATCTAGCAAATAAATAAAGTATTTAAAGACAGGAAAATAAAAGCAAACACATCCGTGGCTACATTATTTACGTACTTGCAGCCATTTCCTTACAATAATTACAAATATATTTAAAAATATTTGGCCATTATAACGGCTCTTTTACATAGTATTTTCTAACTAAATCCGGGCAGCACAACGACTTATACTGTCTACATTAGGCCGGATTTAAATAACAACTTTTATAAAAATAGTGCCCTTAAAGGCTATTACCTTTTAGAGTGTAATGTGCTCGCTCTGTCCTTCTCGGGAGAGGGAGGCTTTTATTGCTGCTGCTGCTGTGATTTGGGCAGAGTGACGGCTTATTTGTGGTAGTTTTGGCTTACTCACTCGGGCAGAATGACGGCTTAGTTTCGGTGGTTTTGGCCTATTTGGTTGGGCAGAATAATGGCTTATTTCTGGTGATTTCAGCCTATTTACTCGGGTAGAGTAACGACTTACTTTATGGTTTTTGGGCCGGGGAAATAAGGTGGATACCTAACTAAAGGACTAGGGATCACTTTAACCGGTTGGATTTGTGTTTGGAGGAGGTTTGGCAGAGTTTTGAGGCTTTGGGTGGATCACTCACTATCTCACTTCGCTCTCTAATCTTTCAGCGTAACGAGAACGTGGAAAGCTTTGCGGAAGAAATGATGTGTTGAAGGTCGACCCCGAAGCCTCTATTTATAGCCTGGGATGAGGACTTATCGGGGAATAAATTTTCTTCCTCCGTGCTTCAGTGCCTTGTACAGACTGCGGAGAAATTTATACATTACGGCAAACTGTAGCAGCTCTGTAGCATTTGTGAGTGCACTGTAGACCATTCCTGGCGCCACCCACATGATGTCCTGGCGCCACTCCCATTGGAAGCATGGGTGGCGCTACTTTAGGCTTTACTCTTTCATTTTTGACATCTTGACCCCTGCATTTCATTGTTTTGCGCATCCTGCTTTGTCCTTTTGCATTTTCAACCCTGTAACTTGACATTTGTTAATGTTTCAATAGGTCTTGATATTTTATGTCATGTTACATACCAGGGGTACGAAATTGGGGTGTCTACAGAGCCCCTCAACGATGGAGTCTACGGGTAACCCGCAGCTTACTTAGTAGACGAACATCGTTGATAAGAAATAGACTCTCCAATTTCGCTCAATCAATACGATGGGAGAGATACAACAGGTAGCAGTTATAATGCAACAGTTTATAATGCAAACCAAACCTCCATATCCTAGACTTTTTTAGTCAGTTATAGCAGGTTATGACAATTTTTAAGCAGATATTCAAATTAAGTGCTCTAATGGTCGGACCTACCAGTGTAGGCTACCTACGTATTCCTTAATAAAGGAAATCAGACCAAACGTAGTTCGGCCAAAACCTAAACTATCATTCGTGCAACGGTCGTGCCTACCAAAATAGGCTGCCTACGTATCCTTATACAAGGAGTCAGACCGAGACGTAGTTCATTCTGCCAGGGACCAAATGTTGCGGTGCAAGTGCGGCAATGCTAAATGAGCAAGTGCGACAAAGCTTTATCAAATGAGTGCTGCAAAGGTAAATATAACGTGATGTGATGGTTGCGTCTACCGAGATAGACTGCCTACGTATCCTTAGCCAAGGAATCAGACCAATCGTAGTTCGCCTGCGGCTGTGCGGCATGAATTGTCTCCTCAGGAACGCAGCCTTCGTCGGAGGACAAGACCTTTTCTTCTGATCCAGGGTTGCATGCCCCTTAAAAGAAAGTTTTCCAACACAACGATTGATGTCTGGAATTCAATGTCTCCTTAGGAACTCAGCCTTCGCTGGAGAACAAAGCCTTTCCCTTGCCCCTGGGTTGCCTGCCCCGTTAGGAAAGTCTTCCAAACATCATACAAATGCACAGAAAAAAGGAAAATACATTCCTTTCCTTACCTTTGACATGCCCATGCGGCAAATTGCTGCTGCTGTTGCTTTGCTGCTCTCGCTGCACTTTGCTGGGGATTCTTCTTTTGTCACAGTTCCAGCCTTTGCTGGAAAATTGTTTTCCCTGTTCCACTATATTTTCGGCTTTAGCTGGAAAATCTTTCTTGATGCTGCTGCATTTTTCTTTGCTGCTCTTTCTAACCTTGGTTAGAAATTTCCTTTCCTTGCTGCCGCGTCTTTTGGTTCCAGCTGAAATCATCTTTTCTTTGCTGCTGTTTTCTTTTCACTCCATTTTCTAGCTTCAGCCGAAAGTTTCTTCTGCCGCCGCATTTCTTTTGTTGCATGCACTTATAAATTTTCTTTTCTTTTTTTTGTACATGCATTTTCCCATCTCCCGATTTTTTTGTTTTGTTTTTTTTTCTTTTTTTTTTGTTTTTGTTTTTTCTCTCTCTCTTTTTTTCTTCTTTATTTTGCATGCTCGCCATTTCTCTTTATTTGCATGCTTATTATCTGTTTATTTTTCTCCTTTTTTTTTCTTTTTCCTTCTTTCTTCGTCTTTTTTTTTTAGATCTGCCCGGATATACTTCAAATCTGCTAGATTTTGACACTGTTTGACACTTTTGAAGCATTCCTGACTTTATTAATAATGCTTATGCATGCCCCATTTATGCCTAAATGATGCAATTAGGTAATGATGCATGAAATTTATGCAATTTATTCTTGCGATACATGATTGAACTAGTGGTCACTATTTGACCCTACTATGCATGATTTATACTATAAATGCAATTGAGGCTATATGATGCATGTTCTAGGCTAAAACATATTTTTGCATGCTATGTGTTCACGAAACGGACTTTTCGGATGAATATGTGACAAAACATGTATATTTTATACCCTAAAATTTATTTTTCATGCATGCTTATGCTGCAGGGACATAGTAAATGTCATGAGAATATTTACTTTCATGATTGGTGGCATTTTATTTTCTTTTTAGTATACCCCCAATGCAACTTATTGGACAATAAATGCAAATGATTGATGCATGTACTACTTTATTTGATGCAAATGTAATGCAGAAAAATTATAGGATGCTTACTAACATGATGCATTGGCATTCTTTATTCTATCATGCAAGCAATAATGCAAAATGTAGTACATATCTTTAAAATGCAAAATACACTTTTATGATGCCTAGAATGCAAAAATGTTTGTTTAGATGCAAAACAATACATATAATTTTTTTTATTATTTTTTTTTATTCTTTTATCTTTTTTTTCAATATTCCTCTTTTTTTTTTCAATATCCCTCTTTTTTTTTTCAATATTCCTCTTTTTTTGTTTTTTGTTTTTTTTTTGTTAAATGATATATATACAAATATTTATTATGCAATGCAATACAATTTTATATAATGCAATAAATTAAAAATGCAGACTCAAAACGCACACACAAAGTAAAGCTATACCGATATCTAATGGGTAATGGCAAGCTGTATCTTCAAAACGGATTTTAAAGGAATATACCTCCGGGCTCGAGCAGGCTCTTCTGATTATATGCGGGGAGGAAAAGGGGCAGCCGCCTCCTCCTGTTCTCGGTCATATAATTGCTACAGGGCTACACTTGGCATAAGGCTATTGTCATAGCCCCTGCTTTTTCTTCGCAATCAGTCAGGGCAGCAGTGAATGGTCGGAACCCAAGTCGTCTAGCTGTTTCAGGACAACGGCAGTGCGGATAATGACTAGGACAAGGACACTTCTGGTGCTTCTCATTTTGATGAGACTGAGCCCTTTCTGTGCCTCGCAGAAGAAGTATATGGGCTCGGCTGGGCAGACGCCGCAGGCACTGATGGACCACCTTGGGGCTTAAGCTGCAAAAGAGGGATAGTTTGGGGAACAAAGGGGGTAGAGGCAATAATAGATATGTACAGGCACATAATACATAACCTAAATTTCTTTAGCAATTATTCCTAAGTTGCACCTTAGGACCTGTAATATTATATTTTAGTGTTTTAATGTGAGCTTCTGTCATGGTTTTTCTTTTTCTTTTGTCAGTCGAGCCCCTTGCATGCTGAAGACTCGAGGTAGGATGTCGAGGTTTCAAAGAGTGTCTTCCCTCCCCTTTTTCTCCTAATATATATTTTTTATTTTGCTCTAACTTTTGCCTAGGCTGCCCTTTCGGGTTTTTAGCCTAGCAAGCCCTTATTTCTCCTTTTTATTTTATTTATTATTTTTTTATTTGCTCTAATTTTTGCCTAGGCCGCCCTTTCGGGTTTTCAGCCTAACGAGCTGGAGGGGGAAGCACTTGCCATATAGGGTGGCTCAAGCATAATACCTTTTGAGCTTGTCGAGATTGAAGGGCTGAATAAGGTATTCTCTTTCCTAGTTTGTGAGGAGTACGACACTTTCTGACCGGATCTCTTTGACAATATACGATCCCATCCGTGGAGATCTTCATTTTCTTATGGATAATGTCGTGGAAGAAAGTGGTGGCAACCCATTGATAGGTAGCCCCGGCATTTTTCAGCCCAAACGGCATGACATGATAGCAGTAGGTCTCCCAAAGGGGTGGTGAATGAGGTCTTTTCTTGGTCCTTTACTGTCATTTTGATTTGATTATAGCCCAGCATGCCGTCGACGAAGGATCTGACTTTGTGAGCAGCAACGGCGACTACCACAATATCAATATTGGGTAGAGGGAAATCATCTTTGGGCGACGCCTTGTTGAGGTCGCGGAAGTCTACGCAAATTCGGACTTTCCCGTTGGGCTTGGGAATGGTCACTATATTGGACAGCCAGATCAGGTATTTTACTATCCGAATAAAATTGACGTGCAACTGCTCCATGATTTCTTTTTTTTACTTGTAGTGACCATTCCGGCTTGATGCGGCGGAGCTTTTGCTTTACTGGCCAAGCATCCGGATATATAGGAAGACTATGGCTGGGTCTATCCCCGACATATCTTCGTAGGACCAGGCAAATATGTCCACGAACTCTTTGAGATCAATGAGTGCTACCCTTTCATAGCCTTGCAGGTAGCTGCCGATTTTGATTTCTTTGATTTCATTATCCAGCCTCAGATTGATAGTGGACAGTTCTTCAGTTGCTGCTGATGAATGGTTCTGTTCCTGGTGCTCAACTGACTTTACAAGCTCAAGCAAATAATTTTTATCTTTTGGGTCCATTTCATTGAATGACTCATTATCATAATTATTATTATTGAATGCGTCTTTTAATGTAGGTGCAACTAAGAAATAAGCAAAAACAATTAGATTATCATTAAAAGCAAACCGTACAGGGTTTGTTACATTATTAAGGACCTGGGGTTTGAGATCCCCAACTTTAGGGAGCGGATCGATAGATGACCAATCTGTAAGGCTAGGGAAAGGAATAGGGATAATATATCCGAAGCGGTCCACCAGATCTGCGGGCGTCAAAAGCGGGCCGGTCGTAGTATACTAGTTCTGCAGAGGCTTATTAGAAATAGACTCAAACTCAACAGGGAGCTTCTCATTATCAGTGCCTCTGCCTATCATACCCAGGAAGCTGTTGCTTGGTCCTTGTCAGAGTGATCACCTCTTTCCAGGTTTGGTTGTTAGGCTCGGCCAGATCGGGTAAGGTGGCTAACATCTCCACCGACCCAAGTGGCTTTTTCAATATTGCAAGTACTTTGGCTACCCAGGATAGTGTCCCAAGAGAGCATATTGCAGCTAGGCTCTTTTATGGATGGGGATGGAAAGAAAGGAATAAGGATATATGGTAATGGGTGTTTATTTATTTCGAACTTGGGTACACAAAAATTTTCATCAACCTCAATCATGTTGATTTGAGGTAGAGGGTTCTTGAGGCTTTTCAATAACCTTATCATCTATAAGATCCTAGATAGCATCTCTGAGCATATAACATTTATTAGTGAAGTGACCACTACAGCGATGGTATTCACAGTACTGGGCATGATTCCAAGTCCTGGGCAGGGGGTTCGGTGGCTTATAATTTTCCATAGGCTTCAGCACTCCTTGTGCCATTAGCCCCTGCAGGATCACAGACTGGGAGCTTGTAGTTCATCATAATGCCGGTTCACCTTGTTCTGATTTCTGAGCTTTTGCTCGGGCCATTATTCCCTCTGACTATGTTGACAGACCTGTCCTCAACATAAGAGCATGGAACAGTGCCATAATTTTGGGTAGGAAAAGTGGCTGATGCATTCCCTACCATATTGACGGCTGGTGCTGGTGCGGCTACGGCTGTCTTTCCTTTAGAGTAACGGAAAGAGCTAGGAGGCGTATTGACTTGTAATTGCCCCGTCCGTATATCTTCATCAATACGGGTTCATATCTCCATAATTTCTTTGAAATTGGTATAGGGGAGAGATACTGCATATGTTCCAGGTAAATGGGTTGGAGGTTTTTGATGAACATTCTGCATGACTCAGCCGGATCAGGTCTGTTAAAGGTCTGAGCCAACTTTCTTTTCCACCTGACTGCGAACTCAGCACATGTTTCTTTTTCCCTTTGGGTGCACGACTCAAGGTCTCTTTTATTTTCAGGGGCGGTGTTGTCTTTATACCTTTCAAGGAACCCTTCAACTATCTGGTCTCAAGTATTCATGGTGCCACTATCAGACAACATTAGCCATTGCTTGGCAGCCCCTATTAAGGTGAGATGAAAATTGGCAGCCATAGCCTCAAAGCTAGCTCCCCTTGACTGCATACCAGTGGAATAAGATTTTAAATGGGATATAAGGCATCCAGTCCCATCAAAATTTTCTATGTCGGACATTTTGAATTTTAAAGGCAATACTGTTGAAGGTTGTAATGCCAGTGCCCGCGTAGAAAATTCCCCTTTGTTGAGAAGTTTGAGCATCATGGCCTTCATATTTTCCATGTCAGCCTCTATTTTGGTGGCTGGGGGAGTTGGCTTTTGGTATATGCTGGCATGATTAGGGAAGGCTGGGTTAATTTCTGGCTGCGGTGTTGTAGACACCCCAATTTCGTATCCCTGATATGTGACTCTGACATGTGATATCAAAAACTGCTTAAAATTAACAAATGTCAAGTTACAGGAGTCGAAAATGCGAAAGGCAAAGCAGGATGCGCGAAACAGTAAAGTGCGAGGGGTGAAAGCGCCAAAAATGAAACTTGAATAGGGACATGGCGCGGCCTAAAGGTTGATTGGGCGCCGCGCCATGCCAAGGTATATGATGCGCCAACCATGCTACAGTAGCTCTGGGACTTAACGCATTGTACAAGCTGTGAAGGCGGTGTACACGATGATGATGCTCGCTGAGGGAATTCTTCATTCCCGATGAGTCCCTCCTCCCAGCTATAAATAGAAGTGATGGGGCTCACTTTCGGACACACGAAATCAGAGACGAAAACGCTGAGAAATTCTCTCCATGTCTTAACAACGCCGAAGTAGTGAGAGAAGTGAGATAGGTGTGTGTAGCCCACCAAAGCTTCCAAACCCCGTCAAACTCCGCCAAAACACAAATCCACCGGTTAAAAGTGATCCCTAGCCTTTTAGTTAGGTATCCACCTTATTTCCCCCGGCCCAAAATCCATAAAGTAAGTCGTTACTCTGCCCGAGTAATGAGCTGAAAAACACAAAAAATAAGTCGTTATTCCGCCCAACCAAAAAGGCCAAAACCATCCAAAATAAGCCGTCATTCTGCCCGAGTGAACAAGCCAAAACCATCCAGCATAAGCAGTTACTCTGCCCGAATTACAACAACAACAACACAACACAACACAACAACAACAACAAAGACTCCCTCTCCCTGAAGGACAGGGCGAGCACACTGCCGCTCTAAAAGGTACTAGCCCTTAAGGGCGTTCATTTATTATTTATAAAGTTATTATTTAAATCCGGCCCAATGTAGCCAATATAAGCCGTCGTGCTGCCCGGATTTAGCTAGAATAATTATGTAAATAGAGCCGTTATAATGGCCAAATATTTTTAAATATATTTGTAATTATTGTAAGGAAATGACTACAAGTCCGTAAATAATGTAGCCACGGATGTATTTGTTTTTATTTCCCTATCTTTTAATGCTTTATTTATTTGCTAAATGAATATAACAATAAGCATACTTTAGCCAAAAACCACTTTTTAGACCGAAAGGGCGAGTTGGGTGCCTAGCACCTTCCCAACTCGTAACTTAGCCTCCAAACCCGTTTTTTATCTCTGGTTTTTCTTTTCTTTTTTCTAGTTTTGCTTTATTTTTGCCTTAAAATAAAGATGGCGACTCTAAAACTTTTTGGATCCAGTGAGGCCTCACAACACTCCTTCTTTGCACTTTTCCATTTTCCCCTAAAAAAGGGAGAATGAGAATGGAAGGGTGATGCATTCCCATATCATGATATCCCCTAAACAAGGGATAACTTGATGCGGGAAACTCAAAGCTCCCATAGTGATTCGAAATGGGCCAGAAGACTATTTTTAATAAAATCCATAGTGGGGGCGTTGCAACATCCTTTTTTGCACTTTTCCGTTTTCCCCTAAAAAAAGGGAAAATGGGAATGAAAGGGTGATGCATTCCCATATCCTGGTATCCCCTAAAAAAGGGATAACTTGATACGGGAAACCCAAAGTTCCCATATTGGACCAAAAATCTACTAAAGGCAACCGAGGCGCATTCCAACGTGCTATCTTAGACAGCACTCCTCTCGCACTTTTGATTTCGCCTTCCCCTAAAAAAGGGAGGGTGGAACGAGAGCAGTGGTGTCCCGCATCCGCACGTACGCGCACCCCTATCCAAGGGCGCGCAGGGCGCGGGCGCACGTCCCGGGAACCCACAGGTGTCTGGTAAGGATTTTGGGCTGGATAAAGATTTTGGGCTGGATACGGATTTTGGGTTGGTGGATTCTGGGCTGGTGGAACTTGGGTAGGATAAGGATTTTGGGCTGGTGGATTATTGATGGTTTCGGCTGGGCGGCCAGGATCATTGAAAGGTAAATAAGTGGTAACTTGGCCTGGCGGGTTATAACTTTGTGGGTCTATATGTGGGCTATTTTGGAGTGGGTTATGGGAAAAGGGAGGTCATTTGGGCTTTGGGGAATTTTGGTGCTTGGGGAAGGATATGAAGGATAGGATGGGTAAGGGATGATATTTGGGTAGTAGGGACTTGGTGGAGGATTGGGATTCGGGGTATCAGCAGTATTTGGTGGGTTAGTGTTTGGCTTGGGTTTGGGTTTGGAGGCACATGAGATGTTGATGCTTCCTGGGGGACTGCAGGGGGAAAGTTCACTACACCACTGAATTTTAAACTTTGCACTAGACTAGCCATTTGGCTCATCATACGATCAGTCGCTGCACCCAACTTTTGGTCTAACCATTCTTGCATTGCTGGATTCGGAGCGTACTCTGGAGCCCCTGCATCTGTACCCATAGCGAACTGCTCACTTTCTGTTGCCATACTACTCGGATCTGTGCTCTCTGTACTAATTCTGCCCTTGTCTGATATGATACTGATACCATCTGTTCTGATTTCTGCACTTATTTCCCGTATCAACCGGCCAGTACTATCTCTGCCTTTCCAAATTCGGGCCAGGTTTCTGAGGAGAATGGGTTATGAAGGAGGTATCAGAAGGCTGGCTGAAGGCTTTTTGGGTTTGGAGTACAGCGTGCCTTTATTAGTATTTTTTTTATTATTGTTTATTATTTTCCCTACAATTGACCAGATAAGCACATGTTTTATTTTGACAGTCTCAGGACTTTTCCTGGAATAGTGAATTCTTTCTCCAGAGTATAGGACCAACGTATTCCACCTTCCTTTCGACTCCCCAAGATCGGACTGATCCTAGGCGAAGGGCCTATACTCTTTCCGGGATCCACCATTCGAAAATGGTCTAGGTCGAGCATCAGAGAATAATAAATTAGCCCATGCGTATATTATTTTTTTTATGCGCACTTATTATTATTATTTTTTACATCATTTTCATCATCATTTTTTTGACTTGCGCATTTTTTTTTGACTATATAATTGAAAAAACAGAAGTAAAAAAAAAAAAGGAATATATATATATATAATAATACAGGGGCTAACTCATGATTCAAAGATGCAAAAACCGGTCGGTCATTGAAGTGTCCTGAGAATCTATATACATTCTAACGTTGGCTTATGCAGGGGGTAGGCTGGCCATAGTGTAGGGTAAAGTTCGAAATATTCCTATATGCGTGCACGTGTGTGCGATATCTAAAAAGCAGTAAAATCTTTATTTTATTTTTTTCAGATATATAAACAGAAAAATAAAACATATATGGCCTATCTTGCTGTTACGCGTGGATTTTCTCGGCTTTTTAGTTTGAGCGCAAGCAAGCTAGCACATCACATTAATAAATAGAAAGAAAAATGAGGAATCTATCTATTCCTATTAATTACAAATTGGTTCTATATTCCCAAAATAAAATGACAGAATGAATACAAATATGTACAAATTTTGCGAAATAAAGAACATAATAAAATAATAATACATAGCCGAAAATAAAGTAATATTAAAAATAAAGCCCCAGCCCTTTTATTGTGCTGCCGGGAATTTTATTGCAAAATATATATGATTTTTTTTCCGAATTTTTTTTTAGATTTTTTTTGCTTTTTTTTGTTAAAAAAAGAATATTTTTAAATATACTTGTAACAGTTATCGGAACGAAACTGCTGCAAGATGAAGGATCATATCCACAAATATAGACACGGATGTATAGGAACGCAATATTCAAATGCATAAATTAATATAACAAGCATACTTTAGCCAGAAACAAATAAAAACAAAAAAATATTTTATTTTTATTTTTTTTTATGAGTCAAACCCTCCATTTTATTTAAAATAAAACGATCTCCCCAGCAGAGTCACCACTGCAGGTTCCCGGGACGTGCGCCCGCGCCCCGCACGCCCTTGGATAGGGGTGCGCGTACGTGCAGATGCGGGACACCACTGCTTCTCGTTCCACCCTCCCTTTTCTAGGGGAAAACGAAATCAAAAGTGCGAAAGGAGTGCTGTCTAAGATAGCGCGTTGGAATGCGCCTCGGTTGCCTTTAGTGGATTTTTTAATCCAATATGGGAACTTTTGGGTTTCCCACATCAAGTTATCCTTTTTTTAGGGGATACCAGGATATGGAAATGCATCACCTTTTCATTCTCATTTTCCCTTTTTTAGGGAAAAACGGAAAAATGCAAAAAAGGATGTTGCGACGCACCCACTATGGATTTTATAAAAATAGCCTTATGGCCTATTTCGGATCACTATGGGTGCTTTGGGTTTCCCGCATCAAGTTATCCCTTGTTTAGGGGATACCAGGATATGAGAATACATCACCCTTCCATTCTCATTCTCCCTTTTTTAGGGGAAAACGGAAAAGTGCAAGGAAGGAGTGTTGCGAGGCCCCACTGGATCCAAAATGTTTTAGAGTCGCCATCTTTATTTTAAGGCAAAATAAAGCAAAACCAAAAAGAAAAGAAAAACCAGAGATTGAAAACGGGTTCGGAGGCTAAGTTACAAGTTGGGAAGGTGCTAGGCACCCAACTCGCCCTTTCGGTCTCAAAAGTGGTTTTTGGCTAACGTATGCTTTTTGTTATATTTATCTAGCAAATAAATAAAGTATTTAAAGACAGGAAAATAAAAGCAAACACATCCGTGGCTACATTATTTACGTACTTGTAGTCATTTCCTTACAATAATTACAAATATATTTAAAAATATTTGGCCATTATAACGGCTCTTTTACATAGTATTTTCTAACTAAATCCGGACAGCACAACGGCTTATATTGTCTACATTGGGTTGGATTTAAATAACAACTTTTATAAAAATAGTGCCCTTAAAGGCTATTACCTTTTAGAGCGGAGTGTGCTCGCTCTGTCCTTCTCGGGAGAGGGAGGCTTTTATTGCTGCTGCTGATGTGATTTGGGCAGAGTGACGGCTTATTTGTGGTAGTTTTGGCTTACTCACTCGGGTAGAATGACGGCTTAGTTTTGGTGGTTTTGGCCTATTTGGTTGGGCGGAATAACGGCTTATTTCGGGTGATTTCAGCCTATTTACTCGGGCAGAGTAACGGCTTACTTTATGGTTTTTGGGCCGGGGAAATAAGGTGGATACCTAACTAAAGGGCTAGGGACCACTTTAACCGGTTGGATTTGTGTTTGGAGGAGGTTTGGCAGAGTTTTGAGGCTTTGGGTGGATCACTCACTATATCACTTCGCTCTCTAATCTTTCAACGTAACGAGAACGCGGAAATCTTTGTGGAAGAAATGGTGTGTTGAAGGTCGACCCCGAAGCCTCTATTTATAGCCTAGGATGAGGACTCATCGAGGAATAAATTTTCTTCCTCTGTGCTTCAGTGCCTTGTACAGACTGCAGAGAAATTTATACATTACGGTAAACTGTAGCAGCTCTGTAGCATTTGTGAGTGCACTGTAGACCATTCCTGGCGCCACTCCCATTGGAAGCATGGGTGGCGCCACTTTAGGCTTTACTCTTTCATTTTTGACATCTTGACCCCTGTATTTCACTGTTTTGCGCATCCTGCTTTGTCCTTTTGCATTTTCAACCCTGTAACTTGACATTTGTTAATGTTTCTACAGGTCTTGATATTTTATGTCATGTTACATACCAGGGATACGAAATTGGGGTGTCTATAGGCACGTTCAATAATTTTTGCAGCATACTGCGTCTGAGATAAGAAAAGACCATGGGCATGACGAATGACGGCAATACCCAAAAAGAAACTCAAAGGACTCAGATCCTTCATAGCAAATTCAGAGGCCAAGAGAGTCATAATATACTTACGAAGACGATCAGAAGAAACTGTAAGTTATATGTCATCCACATATAACAGAATATAAGCAATATCAGAACCATTCTTATAGATGAATAAAGAGTGATCTGACTTAGTGTGAAAGAACCCAATGGTAGCAACAAAATCAGCAAATCTTTGGTACCAAGCTCGAGGAGCCTGTTTTAATTCGTACAAAGATTTTTTCAAAAGGCAAACATGATCTGGATAATTTTTGTCACGAAAACCCATGGGTTGATGCATATAAAATGTTTCATCGAGATGACCATGTAAGAAAGCATTCTTGACATCCATTTGATGAATGGGCCATGATTTAGAAAGAGCAATACTAAGAACCGCTCTAATGGTGGCTGGTTTAACCACGGGGCTAAACGTTTCATCACAATCTACGCCATGCTGCTGTGTTTTTCCATCACCGACAAGACGAGCTTTATAACGCTCAAAAGAACCGCCAGATTTATGTTTATGACGAAAAATCCACATAGACCGAATGACATTCACATTAGGAGGCCTAGGCACTAATTCCCAAGTCTTATTGTCAATTAAAGCATTAAATTCATCCAACATTGCATTCTTCTGATCATGGAGCGCACTAATGGGATTTTTCGGGATAGGAGAAATATCCATAGTGGTGGAGACATGTAGATTGGATAAGTATTTTGGATTTGGTTTATAGATACCATTGACTGCACGAGTGGTCATGCGATGCGATACGGGATTAGTGGATCTTGGTAGACTATGAGTGACGGTGGTGGGAGATAGTACTGACGTGGCTGCTGGCTGCGGAGTTGAGGAATAAGAAGTCTTGGCTGAACAGTGGACTGGGCCAGTGGAGGCAGGAGATGCCAAGGTAGGTGTAGAGGTTGTAATGGGCGGCAAGGAAGATTGGCCCATTGAGGAGTGAGAAGGGAAGCATTGTGAGCTGTAGAGGAGGGCTCACGGATTGGGCCCGTGTGAGAGTGTGGCCCAGTTTGATGAATAAGAGAGAACGAATTGGGTTGTGGCATTGGATCAGGCTGAGCATGTTGTGGAGGTTGTTGTTGAAGGATTGAATTCAATATTGAAGGATTGATATTATCACTCAAACAATCATAATCCGAAGGAGTTGTTTTGTGAATTTTAGAAAAGGGGAATACATTTTCAACAAAACGCACATGGTGACAAATTATGACTTTACCACTAGACATGTCATAGCATTTGGAGCCACGATGATTCGGAGCCGGACCAAGATATGCACAAGGAGTAGAACGTTTTTGCAACTTATGAATAGAAGTAGAGGGAAATAAAGGGAAACATAGACATCCAAATACACGCAAATCCGAATACGAAGGGTCACTTTGATATAGGATTTGGACGGGGGAAAAGTAAGTTAATACTTTTGAGGGGAGAATATTTAGGAGATATGTGGCCATGGATAGAGCATGATGCCAAAAAGAGAGTGGCATAGATGCATGAGAGAGAATAGTGCGGATGATATTATTTAAAGATTTTATATGCCTTTCGGCCTTTCCGTTTTGAGGAGATGTATGAGGACAAGAAAGGCGATAAAGCAAGCCATGTTGATTAAAGAACTATTCAAGAGTGCTATTAACATATTCCGTCCCATTGTCACATTGAAATGTTTTTATATGACGTTCAAATTGGGTCTTGACTAAAGCATGGAAGGATAAAAATAATTGTTTAACCTGAGATTTGTTTGCAATTGGAAAAGTCCATAAAAATTTGTTGTAGTCATCAAGAAAAAGAACATAGTAACGGTGTCCAGAATAGCTTGCAACAGGGGAAGTTCAAAGATCACTATGTATAATATCAAACGACAAGAAAGTGTGTGACAAAGAATCATAAAAAGGAATTTTAGTATGTTTCCCAAGAGGACAAGATCAGCAAAAAGTTTTACGAGCCTTATTACAATCTATAAACTTATTACTACAAAGAGTATTGATAATAGCATCGCCAGGATGACCTAAACGATTGTGCCAAAGATCATGAGACATAGTAGTAAAAGTTAAATGATTGAATGAAGTGCCTTGTGAATTTGAGAATAGTGGATATAAATCCCCAACACTGTCACACCTCATGAGTCTGATCCCCATCTGTAAGTCATTAACAGAAAAACCAAAAGTCAGTGGTAAATTTACGAATAGAGATCAGATTTTTAATGAGTTTGGGGGCATGTAAAACATTTTGAAGGACAAAAGGAGGATGAGGTGGTGGTAAATTAGTGGAACCGTGACCAACAACCGGAATTAAATGACCACTACCAACAACAATGTTATGATATTTATTGCCTGAATTGAAATAAGAGGAGAGAATACATGCATCCGTCGTCATGTGAGATGTCGCACCGGTATCCATGTAGTAGTTCCCATCGGATTGAGAGAACGAAAGAGCATGCATAGTCGCTTCAATGTCAGTCGGCGTGTAGCTAGCAGTAGAGGGAGCAAAAGGAGGAACCATAACGTTGAAGGCTTGAGGTTTGGGCCCAAGAACACCAGGCCCAACAAAGGGCCTTTGGGCCGAGTAGTTTGGTCTTGGCTGCCAAGAATAGGCAGGGAAGGGACATAGTGGAATCGTCCACCTCCCCAACCAGGCTACCATTGTGACGGGGCCTGCTGACGTGACTGTTGTTGCTGATTAGGCGGCTGATTGGACCGGCCACCACTGGTCCCACCTTGCTGACCGGACCCCTTCCCTTTCCCTTTATTTTTGTTGTTGTTGCGCCCTTTATTATTGCTGTTGCGTTTGGAAACAGGGGAAGAGGAGTTAGAAGACGCTGCCACCATTGCTGCGCCGGTGCGGGTCCCAGAGCTACCAGACTCGCGTGCTGTACGAGCCTTAATTGTATGCTCCGCCATCTTCAACCTTGAGCGACAGCTTTCAAATGACGGTAACGGCTCTTGGTTTTGGATAAAATCCACGGTACCACTAAAAGCTTCCGGCAGAGATCCGGTGAACCGTAAAACTGACCTACTATTCGACACCGAGGCATCGACATCAGCAAGTCTGTCCGCAAGAGATTGAAGGTAATTGGAGTAGGTGTCAATAGAATTATAATCCTCGAAGACAGCATTTGTGAAGTCCTCTTCGAGATAGGTTGCCCGGGAAGCCTTATTGTCCTGGAATAAAGCTTCAAGACGTTTCCATGCCGCTTCGGCTGTGTCATCACGTTTGAGGATTGCATGAAGAAGGTCAGAGGAGATAGTGTCGTAAATCCATTGAAGAACGGCGACATCAAGGCGTTTCCACAACGCAAGATCAGCGGACTTTGCCTTGGCATAAGCATCCTTGGCTGTCTCCTCTATTGGTGAACCAAGTGACCATAGAGATCGTGAGCCCTAGCGAGATTGGTAAATAGGGCAACCCAAGAATGATACATACTTTGTTCATTATCCAGCGTGACGGGAACAAGGGACTTCACGTTGGTGATGGTGAGGGCAGGATTCGGCCATTGAGATGAGATAGAAAGGTAGAAGAAGAAGAAGAGTGGCTAGGGTTCGATAGAGATCGAAACCGGCTCTAATACCATGAAGGAAATCAATTCCGTGAGGATTGCATTACAAGTCAGAGAATATAAACAAGTTACAAGCATAGAGTTAGGCTTCAATTTAGCTAATTGATTGTGCAACGTATGGTAACAAATATTGACTAGCTAAATAAAGATATATACAATAATTATAGAATATATGCTAAATATATTCTAACATTAATAATAGTGCATTTCAAAATACAAGTTTGAACAACTTGGTAGTAAACGTAGTAGTTAACACTATGAACTACTTTAATTGATTTGTCTCTTATTATTCAGCTTGCACAAACTGTCATTACACTTCAGCAGTTTCAATCTACTTAAGTGTCAGCCGGTGAGTTTCATCAGTTGATTACTTAGTTGTTTTATAAATTATCTTTCAGTTCATTCTTTATAACTTGTGATCTTTAGAAAACATTTCAAAATGTGTAACCAGGCAGACCGAACTTATCTTTGCTACTGACAACATCAACTCTAAGAAATTTTCAATATTTCAGCCGACTGACACTATATAAGCTGACTAACAAAAGTTGTATTTTTCGCTGCAACTTTCGAAGTTTTTCAAAACAACCCTTAAAATTTTAAAAGGCTATTCACCCCTAGCCTTATTTGTTGCCAACTAAACTTACACTTTTGAACAACTTTTATTTTTAATCCTCCATCATCTCTTAAATAAGCATTTTGTTTTCTTTTTTTCATTTGTTCCAAATATATTGTCTCATTTTTAAATCATGTAGAAGTAATTAAGAAATTTTTCCAATGTAATTTTTTATTTTAATTTAAAACATTATTAAAGCAATAAAGAAATTTTATCGGAGAAAAGGGTCACGTAAGTGGTGTGATCCAACACACCAAGATTTAATACATTGAATAAACAACCATCACTATTTCATATTTTGTTTTAGGGCTCGTCTGGTCACGCGTTTCGACCACCAAATGCATCGTTTATGCGCGTTTCAATAGAAAAAACGTTTCAATATCGCGTTTATAAACCTCCGCGTTTTGAAAACTTTACTGCATTTTGAACGCTCAAAATTGAAGCTTTTTCCAAAACGCTGCCGTGAAAACACAACTCTGATCAAGAATTCCCCGAAACGCCTACTCGTGTGCTGGGTTTTGGAATAGAGAAGAGGGTTGCTTGGACGGAATTGGCGGGGTGCTGGAGTGAACTGAGAGAGAGAAGACATTGGGTCTGTGCGGCGATGAAAAAAAAGAGAGGTCAGCCGGATCTAGACTTGGGTTTGGGCTGGGGTTGGTGCTGCTGGAGACGGAGATGAAGATGGTCGCGGCCAGACATGATGGTAGACCGAGGGCCTGGAATTAGAGATGGAGGGAGATGACAGAGAAAAGCTGGGGAGAGAGACTGAGAGGTGCTTGGCGTGAGAGAGAAATATGAAAGTTGTTTCCTTTTCCATTTTTTCTTCCCTTACTTTAGAAATATGAAAGCTATTTTGTGAAAGTTGTTTCCTTTTCCCTTTTTTTCATGTCTTACTTTTTCTTGAATTGTGTTGTCACTTTTTCTTAAATTGCCTCCTATCACTTTTTCTTAAATTGCATTTATGTGCATGATGTATTAAATTAAAGGTAAAACATTTTTATAAAAGGGTAGAATTGTCATTTTTAATACTAATCCATTTATAAAAATAATGTTTTGAAATAGTATCCCAAACGCGTTTACAAGCAAAAAGTTGTGTTTTATAAACGCTCCGTTTTAAAAATGAAGCGTTTTAAAAACGCTGCACCAAACGAGCCCTTAATTAGCTTCATTTTTTTTTCTAATTACAACTTACAACCATTACCAAATTCCATAACCTACTGCCAAGCTTTAAACATCGATAATGTTGCTACTTATTGTAATTAGATTTATATCTGCTCATACATTACACTAGTTTTATACATCAGTGGTTAATTGGGATGCGTATCGATTAACGTGGCAACTGTGTATAGAACTTTGCCTAGTATAGTTTTTATAGGACTTCAACAGGTTCAGCGGAAGACCTCTTCGAAAGCTTCACCGGAAGACCTGCTTCAACATACAACGGCAGACCTTGTATACACTCGGTCAATCAGGACGTGTCCTGTCCAGCAATTCTTAATGGATCAATTTAAATTTATCCTTATCAGTTTGAATTTAAATTGAGACATTCCCTGACATCTCAGACCCGCCGAAAGCAGCTTTTCGAAAAGTAGGAAGACTTTCGCAGATTGAACAGTGAAAGCAGGAAAGCAGACTGTCACCTACTGTCTGTAACATCTCTCACAGATCTGACATCTAGATTGCCCAACTTCCAGAAGATCTCAGTACTCATTCCCTGCTCGATATCTGTGAAGACGAAATTCTTGATTGATAGCCCCATGCATTTAATGCATTCAACCTAATAGAGCTGTTAAGACTTCGTCTTCTCCAACGGATCTCAAAGGATGTTTCTGCTATAAATGCTGCCATTAAAGACTGGAGAAATAAACTTGACGAATCGCTCTGAAAAATCTACAACAACTCTAAGTCTTATTACTCAGTCCATTCAAGAGATCCTCAACAGATCCAGAAGTCCTCGTCAACAACAAGAAGCTGTGCATCAACATTTACTCATGTACTTCTTGTTGTTTTCATTCAAAGATATACTTTTGCACGAATTAAATATTCTGCTTACACAGATATTTAATTCCTTAACCCTCAAACACAAGTCAATATTTTGTACACGATCCATTGGGAATATTCTTTGTAATAGATCTAGTGGAAAACATAGTGCACTATTTAAATCCAAGGTTGACTGCCTTGGTGGTGGACGTAGCACTCTTTATAGTGTGAACCATCCCAAAATACTTGTGTTAATTCCTTTACTATTTGTCTGCTTATTTAACTACTTATTACTTTATTTATCTTTACCCTTTACAGCAAACTTTAGTTACCTGTTAAGGTCTACCGGTAGTCCTTATCGGCAGACTTGAACCAACTTCTTTGAATAGACTTCCGCTACTTCAATCTTTTCAATAGATTGTAAGTACTTTACAAAGAACTAACTTAAAAGTTTTTAAGTGTATAATAAGCTATTCAACCCCCCCCCTTCTAGCTTATTATTGTGCCCGTTGGGACCCACAATTGGTATCAGAGCTTTGCTCTTTGAAAACAAGTTTTTCCAAGATTAAACTCTTGAGAGATTTGATCCAATGGCACAAACACACTACATGCTGCCTACATCTAATGCGAACCACATCCCAATATCTTGTGTCTTGGTCTCCTTCCAAGTATTCCACAAGAGCTTCCCACATCTCTTTTGCAGTTGTACATCGGATCACAGAAAATACACATACATCCAGCAGTTTGACTCCTTCAAAAAGGATCCAAAGGAAACCTTGAGACAAGCATACGATCGCTTCAGTGAGGTAATTAATAGCTGTTTTTCTCTTGGTAAAACTTATGCCAAAAAGGAAATGAACATGAGGTTTCTAGGCTCTCTAGGTAGCTTATGGCATGTTAAGACCACTGCTATGAAAGAATCCAAAAACTTAAACAAGATGACTCTCCGTAGTCTCTACGCGAGTTTGAAGGTTTATGAGCTCGAAGTAAATCAAGCTCTAGAGCAGAACAAACTGTTCAGAACTGTGTCCTTGCCAACCATGGTCCAAGAAGAAACCACTGTTGAAAACAAACTTTCCACTTCCTCCTGTGAAAATGATTTTCTCTCAGATGAACAATTTGCTATGTTTGTAAAACGTTTTCAAAAATTTGCAAAATATGGAAGGAAGAACACACACCAACAACCTTTCAGAAAAACTGGTGAAGGCTCATCTAAGGAAGAGCTTGTGTGTTACAACTGTAGAAAACCTGGTCATTTTGCCTCCAAATGTCCAAAGCCAAAATTTGAAGCATACCGAAAACCTACTTATAGAAAATTTCAAAAACAAAAAGGTATGTTGGCTGAAGACATAGAAGACAAACAAGTTGTTACATGGTTTGAGACTGATTCAGAAGAGGAAGAGGATGATTGTGAGCAAGCTAACATATGCTTAATAGCTCATAACTCAGGTCCTACCTATGACTTTGAAAATGAAGTCGAAATCTCACCTAGTTCCTTGGATAAAAGTGAGATCAACAGTGAGAACTTCAGTAAGGAAGAATTTCTCAAGGATAATCAAGATATGCTTGAAGAGTTCAACTCCTTTAGAGTAGCCTATGTAAAACTTGCCAAGAACTGTGAGAAACTTACTACTGAGAAATCTCTAATGGCAGCTGAGATTCAAACTCTCAATAGTTGTCAACAAGAAAGTATCAAACTCAAAGGAGAAAACAAATTCCTTTGTGACAAAATTGAATGTCTAACTGAGCACATCAAAGGACTTGACCTTGAGAAAATTGCCTTGCAAAAGACAATTGACTCTTGGAACAGCTCCAAGGATACCTTTAAAGAAATCCTTTCAAGCCAAAAATCATGTAAAGATAAATCTGGCTTAGGATACTTCGATGAGCCCAGTATGACATTCCCATCTGTCACAGAGAAAGGTGAATCCTCCGAGACTGCTAATGATATCTCTTTCTCTAAATAGACAATCGGAAAAAAAGGGAAACAAGGCCTTGGTTATTCAAGTGTTCCTTATGTTTACCCCAAAGCTCAGAAAGGAAAAGCCAAGATTATTGTTTCAAATGAGAAACCTGAGAAAGTAACGGTAGAGAAACTAAAGTCTGCCGGCAACAACTCTGCTAAGGCAAAGACTGCTGGCGGTAGACCTACTAAATCTCTACCGGTGACTATCAAGTTTGTCTATGAAACAGGCAAGGCACATGTACCTGTTGAAAGTAAACTTAAAGGTATTCTACCGAATCCTCCTAAAAGGGTAATCAACAGACAAGCCAAAGCTAAGTCTGGTGGTAACCTACCTAGAAAGATTCAAAAGAAACCAATTAAGTCTACCGTCAACAAGCAAGTTGAACCAAGAATGAATGTTAAGAAAAAGGATAATCATAATCATTCTTCAGCTAAAGCCACTAACAATTCTCTATGGAATTTCCATTTATGTCATTCTTGCAATTGCCTAGGCCATCTGGCCCCAGAATGCCTGCTAAGGTTTACTCCAAAATCTGAGAGACCTAGTTCTCTCAAGGTTAGGCAGGTATGGGTTCCAAAAGGTTGCTAATCCTTAGGACCCAAAAGAAAATAAAGGGGACCTTGTTGCTTTAAATCTTTTTCAAGTATGCTTCATGGCTATAGATTCAGAAAACAAAGACATCTAGTACCTGGACAGTGGCTGCTCAAGACACATGACAGGAAACAGAAGTCTATTTACAAATATAGCTGAAGCCAAAGGACCCACTGTTATTTTTGGAGACAATGCAAGAGGAAAGACAATTGGATATGGCTCAATCACTAGAGCATATCCCAATTCTGCGACAAAGGATCACTATGTCAATTCAACTCTAACCAGTGCCTCATCAAAGATCGTGAATCCTGCTCTACAATACTGACCGACAATAGACAAGGAAACGTCTATGTCATGGACTTAAATCTTCTAGGGAGATTCTCAAGCCTTTGCCTAGTAGCTAACAACGTTCGTGACAACAGTTGGCTATGGCACTAGCGTCTCAGTCACCTCAACTTCAAACACCTCTCCAAGCTCTCCAAAGATGGGCTTGTCAAAGGTCTACCTACGGTGTCTGCCGACCATGACAGAAGTTGTAAAGCTTGCCAACTAGGAAAACTTTCCAAGTCCTCCTTCAAAAGAAAGTTTGTCTTGTCAACAAACAGACCTCTTCAACTTCTGTATATGGATCTCTTTGGACCAATCACTACAGTCAGTATTTCTGGAGACAAGTATACACTTGTGGTAGTTGACGACTACTCTAGGTTCACCTGGATTGAAACTATGACTTCAAAAGATGAGACATATGATCTAGTCACCGCCCTTTTCAGAAGACCTTAAACTCAAAAGCTTGAAGACATTAGTGACATAAGATCAGACAATGGCACTGAATTCAAGAATAACGGTGTAGAAAGATACTGTGATGACCATGGGATCGGCCACAACTTCTCTGGCTGCCGAACTCCTCAACAAAATGGTGTAGCGAGCGAAGAAACCAGAACACCGATTGAAGAAGAACAATGCCGCGAAGCAAAACTTCCCAAGTACTACGGGCGTCAACTCATGTTTTACCTAGAATGCATCCACGGTACAAACACAAAGATCTAGTACCACTCCTCTTCAATCCAACAAGAGACCCTTCTAGTACCGCTAACCCTTCACCCAAGCAGACTTCACTCTGCCGATGCAGACTTCCAACTCGCTCTTATTGACCCAAACCCATCTCTTTCTTACCCCAAACACCTTTGCAGATCACTCATCCTTCTTGTTCACCAGAAAATGAAGGTTTCGAAGATCCTATCTCTTCTGAACCAGATTTTGGTGAATCTCCTTCTCAACCTACTCCAGAACTCTTAAGGGAAGAACCCACAAGAAGTGATCTTCCTCCAACCATTATTGAAACAAGAGATCATCCTATTTCTCAAATCATTGGTGATCTCAACACAGGAGTTCGTACAAGGAATAGAATTCGAGAAGAGACTATGTTTGCATATGCATTCCTATCTGAACTCGAGCCAAAGAAGATTGATGAAGCTATTGGAGATCATAACTGGATTGAAGCTATGCAAGAAGAGCTGAACCGGTTTGAAAGATGCAAGGTGTGGAGCTTAGTTCAAAGGCGATCATCCGGTTATCGGCACCAAATGGGTTTCGAAACAAAAGAGATGAAGATGAAAATGTCACCAGAAACAAAGCTAGACTGGTTGCTCAAGGCTATCGACAGGAAGAAGGGATTGACTTCGATGAAACATTTGCTCATGTTGCTAGATTAGAGGCAATTAGACTCTTTCTAGCCTATGCCTCGTTCATGGACTTCAAAGTGTATCAGATGGATGTAAAGAGTGTCTTTCTGAATGGTGATCTTCAAGAAACGGTATACGTTGAGCGACCTCCGTGATTTGTTATTCAAGACAAAGCTGGATCATGTCTACCGACTCAAGAAAGCTCTCTATGGCCTAAAGCAAGCTCCCGAGCTTGGTATGAAACTCTATCCAAGTTCTTAATAGAACAAGGATTCGTGAGAGGAAGGATAGACACTACTCTATTCATCCTCAAACACGAGGTCATTCTCTTACGGTACAAATCTATGTGGGCGACATCATCTTTGGATCAAATAACCAAAGCATGTGCAAGAGATTCGAGAAGGCGATGAAAAGCAAGTTCGAGATGAGTATGATGGGAGAGCTTACCTACTTTCTAAATTTGAGATTCAACAGACTTCAGGCGGAATCTTCATTAGCCAAACCAAATATCTGCAAGGAACTAATCAAGAAATTTGGTCTTGATTCAAGAAATTTGGTCTTGAAAGGATTTGAGACTCCAATGTCTGCGATTGTCATCTTGATAAAGATGAAAAGGGAAAACAAGAGAACATGACCAAGTACCGAGGAATCATAGGTTCACTTCTTTACCTTCTTGCCGATGGGCGACATTATGTTTGATGTTTGTGTTTGTGCAAGATTTCGAGGCGGATCCAAAGGAATCACATTTGCTTCTTTGCCAAGCGTATCATCGATATGTTTCAACAACAACAAATCTAGGCATCGGTATTCCAAACACAACAACTTCGACCTAGTTGGATACTCGGATGCGATTATGCGACGCAAAGTGAGCGAAGAAGCACCCGGTGGGACTTGTCAATTTCTTGGAAATAGACTTGTCTCATGGTCTTGCAAGAAACAAGGATCAGTTGCAAACTCAACCACAAAGGTAGAATACATTGTTGCCAGCAGCTGTTGCTCTCAACTCCTATGGATGAAGCAACAACTAGTGGACTACAACATCATGACTGCAAATTGTCCAATTATGTATGACAACACATCAACAATTTCAGTTCCAAAATCGATGATGCACTCGAAGACAAAGCACATTGATATCCGTTATCACTTCCTCAAAGATCATGTGGAGAAAGGTAACATCGATGCGGAATATGTTCCAAATGAGCATCAATTGGTGACATTCTCACAAAGCCACTTTGGATGCCACGGGTTTGCTTATTTAAGGAGAAATCTTGGTATGATTGATCCTACTGCTTAATTTCAATGTCTTATTATTTTTCTTTCATACTGGAAGACTTAGTTTTAGATTGACCGGAAGACGTAATTTTCCCTTTAGCGGAAGACTTAAAGGTTAGTATCTTTACGTAGTATATTTTAACTAAAGAGGTTTCTAAAGCAATAAAGGGGGTCAAGGATAAAAATGGGTACTTAGAAAATATCTAAAGTTCCCGCCTCTGTGCTAAAATTTTTCTTTAAATAGACCTTGAACCGCCCTTTCCAAAACTCTACGAAACCCCTTTGTCTAAAATATTTCTCTCTCTATTCAAACTCTCTCTCTCTCCGTGCAACTGCTCTCTTCATTCCCAAAATCTTCTTGTTTCTTCTTCTCATCAACAACAATGGTATGTTCTTCTCTACTCTACTACTTGGTATTCACTTTCTTGTTTCTATTTCATCTCTTAAGAAAATTGCTTTGGAATTCAAAAGGTCGCTTTTGCGTAACTAACAGTATCCGCCATTGTTGTTCTTAAAAACCTAGAAACTAACAGTCGTTTATATGCTTTGAATGCTTACTCTCTTGAAAACTTCGGTAATACATTTCTCTGGTTTGCTTTCACTAAACATTCTAGGGAAGTTTTCATTCCGAAAATTTTCAATAATTTCAGAAAAACTTGAAATTTCTGTTTGTTTAACATATGAGATAAAAGCCTAATTTTTTATTGCATTTCTTTCGAGCAAAAACATCAAAATCAAGCGTGACAACGGGAAAGGTGCTAGACCCAGAAAAGGACATTCCTCCAAGTTTGGATGTCAACCTTCAGGGATACCCTACTTTTCCATTGCTCATGACGCCATCGTAGCCACGGACCCAAAACTCTATATACCGGAATGTGCATTGACCTCCAATGCATGCGTCACTATTGCCGCCGGAGTCAAGGCTGCGATGACATGAATGCCTCACGGAATTCTTCCACTCTTACGCCTCAACGACAAAGACTACAGTTATTTTCTTGCTGAAGAGTTCTACCAAAGGATGGAGCTCAAGAATAAGAATGCTCCTGCGTGGATGGATTAGAGGCGTCCTATCTCCATCACCGCCAAGACCATCTCCACCATTATTGGTGTGCATTTCGGTGGTGCCCTTGAATCAACTATTTTGAGGCGATCATGCAGGGCCTTGCAATGAGGGAGTTGATACCCCAAGAGAACCATGAGGGAAGATCTTGAGGAATCTCTTCCCGTTGGACGTCTCTGCACAAGCCACCTAATGGACAAGGCTGGTCTTTGTTCAAAAGTGGTGCTCATGATATGTTCACGACAACGGCTTAACCTTACAAGTGTCGTCTACCTTGAGCCGTCTCAACTTCAAGGCGCCATCATCTTCAACGAACTCAAGCGAAGCGGTGGGTGGAAAGAGTAAAGAACAACCCCACAACGCCCGTTCGAGATTGATCAACTCTTCCTTAAAGAGGATGAGCTTATAGTGGTGGCCAAGGAGAAGCAGTGACACCGTTCTTCAACAAGTATAAAGAATACGAGAACAGTGAGAGGCTGCGAAAGGTCTTCGCCCGTCTCCATTGACAAGGTTGCTAAGCCGATGCAGATTATAGTCACTCGACTTCAACATGGAAGCTTATGAAGCGGCTAGCAAGACCTTGAAGGCTTACGCAAAATTTGATGAACAAGTTGCTAAGAACCTCCATCAACAAGCCAAAGATCTGGCGATGAGGCGTAAGCGACTCTTACGGCAGCAGAAAGCCAGGGCAAAAAGGCCGGCCGGGAAGAAGTAGCTCTTGAAGAGCATCAAAGGGCAAATGGATTAGGAAGGAAGATGAAGGAAGGCGAAAAGGACAAGACCCGGCCCCAACCAACTCCATCACCTTCCCTGACCCCATCCCAAGCTCAACCGGCACCAACTCAACCAACTACCTCCTCTTCCCACCCTCTCCTAAAACCAAGCGACCATCCTCATCTTCACTGCACCCTCACCTCAACCAAAACGTGGCGACTACGTAAAACCTTTGAAGACCGGCCACTGAGACACTCCGCCTCTACCGATGAAGCGGTGAGCCCCCAGTCGGGGCTTGCTAAGGAAGAAAAAGAGGTTTGCGGCACCAAGCTTCTACCCGCTACCAACCTTCTACAGGCTCCACTCCAACCATCTACCGTTAACCAAGCCTCTAGCACACCAAGCCAACCTATTCCTCTGAGTCATCTACTCGAGGAATTCACAGGAAGGAGTCTATCCCTCGGGAGGAGCCTACAGACAGGGAGGAGCCTACCGAGCCCCAACCTCCTCCTCCTTCACCCTTCACTACTCTCTAACCCATCTACCCACCTCACCTCACGAAACAAACCACTTCCTCAACACCATCCTGACCAACCCAACTCCCTCCTATCAAACCAATAGACTTTGTTCTTGCCCAGATTCTGTTTGAAATTTCCTCGATGGCAGATCTATTCTTCCTTGACCAACCACAACCTCAACTAACGCCCTTGGCAAAGCCTCTTACATCCTGCCCCCTCTTTACGATTCTCCACAGACCCTTTACAGAACACTCAATCGTCGGTGAAAATTAAAGCCGACATTGAGTTAGACTCTCCACCAACACCTCCTCCTCACCACCTCAAACCATCTCCTCTTCTACCAACACCATTCCAACCCAGACTTCACCTCTTAGACTCCATCACTCCCACCTTTCCAACAGCCCTTAGGCCTCTGAAGCCACTTCTCTGGGGTTTCGCTCATCTTCACATTGGCCAAGAACCCTCTTCTCTCGGCCGACCAATGCTAAAATTTTGTCAAGGTGGGCCGCCATATGAGCGACTGGCGAACTTACAAGCATTTCTACGCTACTGGAAATCGCCATTCTTGGCGTCGAAAGCCAGGCCAGAACTCTTGTTCTTCTTCATTTTCAAGAAGATGTATGGACCCGTTTTGGACAAATGAGACACGAGTTCCGAGACGTCAAGATC
>CM028378.1:81941574-81969644 GCA_013146195.2 Codonopsis lanceolata | reverse complement strand
GTAATAGCCTTTAAGGCGTTCTTTTATTTATTATTTATAAAATTATTATTTAAATCCGGCCCAATGTAGCCAATATAAGCCGTTGCGCTAACCGGATTAGATTAGCAAATATTATGTAAAAATAGCCATTATAATGGCCAAATATTTTTAAATATATTTGTAATTATTGTAAGGAAATGACTGCAAGTCCAGTAAATAATGTAGCCACGGATGTATTTGTTTTACTTTTTCTGTTTTTAATGCTTTATTTATTGCTAAATAAATATAACAATAAGCATACTTTGGCAAAAAACTATTTTTGAGACCAAAGGGCGAGTTGGGTACCTAGCACCTTCCCAACTCGTAACTTAGGCTCCGAACCCGTTTTCAATCTCTGGTTTTTCTTTTTCTTTTTTTTTTTGTTTTGCTTTATTTTTCCTTAAAATAAAGATGGCGACTCTAAAACTTTTTCGATCCAGTGGGGCCTCGCAATACTCCTTCTTTGCACTTTTTCGTTTTTCCCTAAAAAAGAGAGAAATGAGAATGAAAGGGTGATGTATTCTCATATCCTGGTATCCCCTAAACAAGGGATAACTTGATGCGGGAAACCCAAAGCTTCCATAGTAATCTCGAAATCCAGCCATAAGGCTATTTTTAATAAAATCCATGGGTCGCCGAACATCCTTTTTTGCACTTTTCCCTAAAAAGGGAAAATGAGAATGAAAGGGTGATGAATTCCCATATCCTGGTATCCCCTAAACAAGGGATAACTTGATGAGGGAAACCCAAAGTTCCCATATTGGATCAAAAATCCACTAAAGTCAACCGAGACGCATTCCAACAAGCTATTCTTAGACAACACTCCTTTCGCACTTTTGATTTCGCCTTCCCCTAAACAAGGGAGGGTGGAACGACAGCAGTGGTGTCCCGCATCCGCACGTACGCGCACCCCTATCCAAGGGCGTGCGTGGTACGGGCGCACGCCTGGCGACCCACAGTGGCGACTCTACTGGGGAGATCGTTTTATTTTAAAGAAAATGGAGGGCTAGACTCATAAAACAAAAACTTTTTTTTGTTTTTCTTTGTTTCTGGCTAAAGTATGCTTGTTATATTAATTTATGCATTTGAATATTGCGTTCCTATACATCTGTGTCTATATTTGTGGATATGATTCTTTATCTTGCAGCAGTTTCGTTCCGATAACTGTTACAGGTATATTTAAAATATTATTTAAAAAAAAGAAAAAGAGCAAAAAAAAATTCAAAAAAAAGATGTTATAAAAAATATATATATTATATTTACGTTGCAATAAAATTCCGAGCAACACAATAAAAGGGTCGGGGCTTTATTTTTTAAATATTGCTTTATTTTCAGTCCTATATATATTTATTTTGTTCTGATTATCACTTTTATTTCGCAAAATTTGTACATACTTGCATTCATTCTGTCATTTTATTTTGGGGACAAAGGACAATATTTGTAATTAATAGGAATAGATATATTCACCACTTTTCTTTCTATTTCTTAATGTGATGTGCTTGATTGCTCGTGCTCAAAATAAAAAGCCGAGAAAATCCACGCATAACTGCAAGACAGATCATATCTATTTTATTTTCTGTTTATATCAGAAAAAGAAAAAAAAAATTTCACTGCTTTTTAGATACTGCACACACGTGCACACATGTAAATATATTCCGAACTGCTACCCTACACTATGGCCAGCCTACCCCCTGCATGAGCCATCGTTATAATGCATATAGATTTGCAGAACACTTCAATGACCGACCGGTTTTTGCATCTTTGAATCGTAGGTCAGCCCCTGTCAAAAAAAAAAAGATGAAAAAAAAAGTCAAAAAAAATATATAGTCAAAATAAATGCGCAAGCCAAAAAAAAATGATCAGTAAAAAAAAAGATGAAAAAAAATAGGTGCGCATAAAAAAAAACAACGCAGGGGTTTATTTATTATTCTCTGATGCTCGACCTAGACCATTTCGAATGGTGGATCCTGGAAAGAGTATATGCCCTTCGCCTGGAATCAGTCCGATCTTGGGGAGTCGAAAGGCAGGTAGAATACGTTGGTCCTATACTTTGGAAAAAGAATCCACTGTTCTAGGAAAAGTCCTGAAACTGTCAAAATAAAGAAAATGCTTATCCGATCAATCGTAGGGAAAATAAATAATAAATAAATAATGCTAATAATGGCACGCGATAGTCTTAGCCCAAAAAGCCTTCAGCCAACCTTTCTGATACCTCCCAAAACCCATTTTCCTCAGAAACCTGGCCCAAATTTGAAAAGGCAAAGATAATACTGGCCGATTGATACGGGAAGCAGCACGCGAGATCAGATCGAAAGTGTCGTGGGCAGATCGAAAAAGAGCGAGATCGATTCGGAGGGTACAAATTTGAAGCATGGCAAAAAGATTATGTAGTGCGGTCATAAGGAGGCTTCGAGGGGCGCTCAGGCTCGACTCTGTGACATGGTTAAGTCCAAATTTGAACGCACAAATTGATCGTATGATGAGCCAAATAACAAGTCCTATGCAAGGTGCAAAGCCCGGTGGTGAGGTAATCTCTTCCCTGCTTGATCCCACAGAAGCATCAACTCTGATGTGCCTCAAACCTAATTTCGAAACACAACACAAATCACGCCTACTCCACTCCAAATCCCTACTACCCAAATATCAACCCTTACCCATCCTATCCTCCATATCCAACCGAAAATCCTTATCCAACCCAAAATCCATATCCAGTCCAAAATTCCTATCCAGCCGAAAATCCTTATCCTGTCCAAAACCCAAATCCTACCCAAAATCAAAATCCTTACCAGAACCCTTACCAAACGCCTCCTCAAAATCCTTATCAAATACCACAGTCAGAAATTAACCCAGCCTTTCCTAATCCAGCCAGTATATACCAAAATCCAACTCCCCCTCCCACCAAAATGGAGACAGACATGGAGAACTTGAAAAGTATGATGCTTGAAGCTCTGGACAAAGAAAAATTTTCTATGAAGACATTAACGCTAAAACCTTCAGCCATACTACCCCCAAATTTCAAAATGCCCAACATAGAAAAATTCGATGGGACTGGATGCCCTATCTGTCACCTAAAATCTTACTCTACTTGCATGTAATCAAGAGGAGCTAATTTCGAAGCCATGGCCTCCAATTTTCACCTTACCTTGAGAGGGGCTGCTAAGCAATGGTTAATGCTCGCAGATGATAGCACCATGAGTACTTGGGACCAAATAGCCGAAGGGTTCCTAGAAAGGTACAAAGATAATACCACCACTGAAAATAAACGGGAACTTGAGGCATGCACCCAAAAAGAAAATGAAACATTAACAGAATTTGCAGCCAGATGGAAGGATAAAGTCGCCTGCATTTGACTGACGACTGATCCGACGATCATGCGAGAATGTTCATCAAAAACCTCCAGCCCATTTACCTAGAACGCATGCGGTATCTCCCTTATAACAATTTTAAAGAAATAGTGGAGATATGAGTCCGTATTGATGAAGAAATACGTACGGGGTACCTAGAGATAGATACACATACAACCCCAATTTCACTCTGTAACTCTGAATCAGATGAAGAATTTTCGGAAGAAGTCAACGTGGTTGAAAGAATTCCACCTGGTAAGTACAGTAGTGTGTCATGGTCATATAAGACAAATGAATCTGCCAACTTTGTTGAAGGGAGCAGTAATGCCAACAAGAACCTCATAGGACCCTACAGAGCAAAAAGAAGGCATTACGATGAACTGAATGCCCCAATGTCCCTGATTTTCCAAGGCTTAATGGCATTAGGGGCTTTGAAACTAATGGAAAATTATCGACCTCCGCCAAAGCTATCAGACATATGGGACCACTCTCAGTATTGCGAGTATCATCGTAGCACGCGCCATCCCATTGATAAGTGTTATAAGCTCAGAAGTGCTATCCAAGATCTTATTGATGGCCAAATCATTGAGAAGCCGCACCCATGATTGTTTCTTGTGAGAAGTGGAAAATACCCTAGAATATCCTTGTATATACACCTCCAAAGACTCTTTGTACATTTGAATGTATTTTTGTCAAATAAAATCTCCAGGAAACAACTCTTTTCAACTCAGCATCAATTTTCATAAATCTTGGGATCCTTGTTGTTTTCTGGTACCACTAACAATTTTGCAAGGGCTGAAAAATAGAAAATTTGACTACTATCATTTACTCTCTTGAGAGGACTATCCCAGAGGTACGTAACCACTACATCTCATTTAAAAAAAGAAATGATTAAAAAAAAAAAGAGAACAAAAAATGAGAACAAAAAAAAAGAGAGAATAGTTTTTCTATATGTTGTCTTTTGTTTCCCAAAACATGTAAAGACAGGAAAATTCCCCTTCACCATTATTTTCAGTTGCCATCACCAGTTGACAAGTGCATCAATCATTCTTGATTCAAAAGAAAAATCTAGCAAGTCCTACTTTGAGATGTCAAGGTCTACCACCTCAAAAAAAAAAAGAGAGAGAGAAAGGAAAACAAAAAAGCAAAAAGCAAAAAAAAAAAAGATGAAAAAAAGAGAAAAAAAAGAAGAAGGACCGATAGGAAGCCAGAAAAGAAAAGAAAGTTGGAAAAATTGGGACAGCCAAGAAAGCAGAAAAGTCTGGAAAGCTGAGAAGTCCAGAAAAGCCCAGAAACTCAAGGATCATACACAACAATTCAGGACTAGGGGCTTTCAAACCCCAGAGGTATCTTCTTAGCCCATATTAGTACCTACAGCTTATCCTTGTAGAGTATGCTCATTTGGTCTTCGTTATTTTGAAAGCCCAGCCGAGTCTTCAAACTGAGCCTTCCAGAAGTATATTCAAGCCTAATAAAATTCTTGCTTTTCCTATATTAGCGTGTCGAGTCTTCTTCTTGATCTCTGAGCACCACATATCGCCGAAATATCTGTAAAAAAAAAGATGAAGATGACGAGTCAACTCATGAAAAAACATGATAAGTTTATACGAGATGATGATGAGTCATCAAGAAGATATGGACCCGAAAACTTTTAAGAACACATGAAATACAGAGCAGGAAAGTCGTCTTGACCTGAATCACCTTCAACCCATTGCGACCGAGCTATTAAAGGGTACACTAGGGGCTTCCAACCATACTCCCAACCTCTTCCAAATGTCTGAACAAATCCACCAATTGCCAAAGCCTAACCATCTCTAAAATCTAGCTTCTCAAAACTGGGGCAGGTCCACCCTTATATATATCCACCAAGAGTGACAATCTTCTTTGATCCCAAGAGAGAGAAGACGGGTATCTCTTCAAGCACTCTCTCAAATTGCTCCGAGAAGTTAAAAAAAAAAGAGAAGAAATTTCCCTCTCGGAAAAAAAAAAAAAAAAACAGAAGAGAAGAAAAGAAAGAAAAAAAGAGGGAACCTTTCTTGAGCAATGTCCTCAAAATCTTTCTCTCGCAACAAAAGAAAAACACCAATCACTTTTGGACAACCCCATGACTCGCAACCAAAGCCAAAAGCCGACCTCCCAACAATACCTACAACCAGGTATGGAGACCAAATTCTCATCCAAACCCATGGCCCAAAATACCTTTGAGCAAAAGGCCAATCAGATCCTCAATCCTAAAGATAAATCATCCTAAATGCTTAAACACTATACTCTAACCTAGTCACCACCTATAGCTCTGTTTCAATCGGATGAACGTGATCTGGATCCAGGACAGAACTCCTTGCTAAAGACACATAAAATTATCAAAAGATAAATGTTAAGTAGGGTCCATAAAACCTGTGATACTCGGCGATAAACTCTGGATCATGACTCTTCTTTTTGTCCATTAGAGTCATCCACTTTCTATGAGCATACTCATTCATGTCTCCCACAAAAGTCTCTCTCAATCGAGTCTTTATGGGGCTGTCTCCAGTTAATCTCTTCAGAAACTTGCCCATCCCATCTTACAAAATTTGGTTGATTAAATTCATCCTGGGGCTTCTCTCGCCAAACTCATTGAATACATAAAGGCTCATTATCTCCAGAGGCAGCTGTCATTTCCACCTCTGCCTGAATGGGCGAAAAGGCTACAAAGCGGTGATCCTTCAAGAATAAGCAGCTCATCCTCGCATACATCGAAAGACTGGCTCCCTACAAGGTAAACAGCTCGCTAGGTTGAAAACCCGTAAGGGCGGCCTAGACAAAAGTTAGAGCACGAACAAAAAAAAAAACAAAAAAAAGAAAATAAAAGAAAAGAAAAGAAAAAAAATGGTTCCTCAGAGGCATTGATTAGTAGGGCTCACTAGACCTGGTTGAATTCCTTGTTTTAATGATGCACTAGTCCAAAGACTAAAAACTGACCCAACACATCATTCGCCTCAATTTCAAACATCACCATTAACTCCCATACACATAACCCTCTAAAGCAAACTAAAAGTCACATCTCAAGCTCTCATATTGCATTTCCATCACCTTGCCTTATCCTGTCTTAACATGTTTAAGAAACAGATGGTACACATATGCATTCTAAAGTTTTTTTAAGAGAAAGGGAAAAATTTCATTCGCATGCTTCCATCTTTCTACTGCATCTTAAAAGGTCTTCCGCCGCATCGGCCTATGAATGTTCTCCCAGCATCTCGCCAAGGACCACCTCCAAAGTTCTTCAGCAGCATCATCAAAAGCTACATAGAGTGACGTCCATATCCCTAGCAGATCAGCCGGCAAATGGAGCAGAAAAGCCAGAAAATCGGCAGCAGAGCAAAAGAAGGAATTTCCAGCCAAGGCCAGAAATAACAGCAAAAGAGAATTTTCCAACTGAAACCGGAAAAAGTAACAGCAAGGAAGGAAATTTCCAGCTAAGGCCGGAAATTGCGGCAGCAAAAGAAAAAAAAATTCTAGCAAAAGGTGGAACTGCGACAAAAGAAAAATCTCCAGAGGATGCAACAAAAGCAAAGAAAAGAGCAAAGATAAAAATAGCAAGTGCGAAAGGTCGCGCAAAGGCAAAACGAAGGTAAGAAAATGTAAGTATTTTACCCCTTTTCTGTGCATCAATAGCTGTGTTGGAAAAATTTCCTTTAAGGGGCACACAACCCCGGATTAGAGGGAAAGGTTTTGTTCTCCGACGAAGGCAGCATTCCTGAGGAGACATTTCATACCACAGCACATGCATCGCAACACTTGATGATTACCTTTGTAGCACTCGTTCGATAAGCCTTGTAGCACTAGCATTACAGCACATACATCACGGCATTCCGTCTTTTAGTAATGCGATGGATATCGCACTCAGCGCTGCGATGCAATGGATATTGCATCCGTCTTTCGGGTAATGCGATGGATATCGCATTCAGCGTTGCGATGCAATGGATATTGCATCTGTCCTTCGAGTAATGCGATGGATATCGCCTTCAGCATTGCGATGCAATGGATATTGCATCTTTCTTTTCGGTAACGCAATGGATATTGCGTTTTGTGATGCAATGGATATATTGGATCTGTTTTCCGTGTTAGTGCAATGGATATTGCATTATGTTTTGCATCAACGCAATGGATATTGCGTTTAGTGTCGCGATGCAATGGATATTGCATCTGCTTTCCATGTTAGTGCAATGGATATTGCATTAAGTTTGTGTCGATGCAATGAATATTGCGTTTAGTGTAGCGATGTAATGGATATTGCATCTGCTTTCCGTGTTAATGCAATGGATATTGCATTAAGTTTTGTGTCGACGCAATGGATATTGCGTTTTGTGTTGCGATGCAATGGATATTGCATCCGTTTTCTATGTTAATGCAATGGATATTGCATTAAGTTTTGTGTCGACGCAATGGATATTGTGTTTTGTGTTGCGATGCAATGGATATTGCATCAGTTTTCTATGTTAATGCAATAGATATTGCATTAAGTTTTGTGTCGACGCAATGAATATTGCGTTTTGTGTTCCGATGCAATGGATATTGCATTAAGTTTTGTGTCAACGCAATGGATATTGCGTTTAGTGTCACGATGCAATGGGTTTTGCATTTTCATATGCGCTATTTTCACTAGGCTCTAATGGATATTAGGACTATCTTTCCGCATAACACTTGTCTGCATTACGACACTTGATCCACAGCAGAGATGAACTACGTTTGGTCTGATTCCTTGGATAAGGATACGTAGGCAGCCTACTTCGGTAGGCACGACCATCACAGCACTTGTTTGTTACCATTGCAGCATGATTGTTCTGGCTAGCCTGAACTACGTTTGGTCTGATTTCCTTTATTAAGGAATACGTAGGAAGCCTACATTAGTAGGTCCGACCATCAGAGCACTTCATTTGCATATCTGCTTAGAAGCTACGATAACCTGTTATAACCGACTAAATATGTCTAGGTTATGGAGTTTGGATAGCATGATAAACTGTTGCATTATAACTGTTACCTGTTGCATTTCTCTCCCATTTTAATTGAACGAAATTGGAGAGTCTATTGTTTATCAACGATGTTTGTCTACTCAGTAAGCCTCGGGTTACCCGTAGACTCCATCGTTGAGGGGCTCTGTAGACACCCCAATTTCGTACCCCTGATATGTGACTCTGACATGTGATATCAAGAACTGTTTAAACTTAACAAATGTCAAGTTACAGGAGTCGAAAATGCGAAAGGTAAAGCAGGATGCGCAAACACAGTAAATTATGAGGGGTAAAAGTGCCAATAATGGAACTTGAACAGGATCATGGTGCGGCCAAAAAGCTAGGTGGACGCCGCGCCATGTCAAGGAGATGTCGGCGGCAAGAAAGCTACAGTGGCTCTGGGACTTAACGCATTGTGCAACTGGAGAAGGTTGGTGCACATGCTTCTGAAGCTCGCTGAGGGAATTTATAATTCCCGATGAGTCCTCCTCTCCTACTATAAATAAAGGTGATGGGCTCCCCTTCAGACACACAAAATCGATCACGAAGAAACGCTGAGAAATTCTCTCCGCGTCTCAACAACGCCGAGTAGCGAGAGAAATGAGATAGGTGTGTGTAGCCCACAAAAGCTTCCAAACCCCGTCCAAACTCCGCCAAAACACAAATCCACCAGTTAAAAGAGATCCCTAGCCTTTTAGTTAGGTATCAACCCCACTTCCCCAGCCCAAAATCCATAAAGTAAGCTGTTACTCTGCCCGAGTAACTAGCTGAAAAACACAAAAAGTAAGCCATTATTCCACCCAACTAAAAAGGCCAAAACCTTCCGAAATAAGCTGTCATTCTGCCCGAGTGAACGAGCCAAAGTCATCCAGAATAAGCATTCATTCTGCCCGAATCACAACAACAACACAAAAGACTCCCTCTCCCTGAAGGACAGAGCGAGCACATTTCGCTCTAAAAGGTAATAGCCTTTAAGGGCGTTCTTTTTATTTATTATTTATAAAATTATTATTTAAATCCGGCCCAATGTAGCCAATATAAACCGTTGTGCTGCTCAGATTAGATTAGAAAATATTATGTAAAACGAGCCGTTATAATGACCAAATATTTTTAAATATATTTGTAATTATTGTAAGGAAATGGCTGCAAGTCCGTAAATAATGTAGCCACGGATGCATTTGTTTTATTTTCCTGTCTTTTAATGCTTTATTTATTTGCTAAATAAATATAACAATAAGCATACTTTAGCCAAAAACTATTTTTGAGACCGAAAGGGCGAGTTGGGTACCTAGCACCTTCCCAACTCGTAACTTAGGCTCCGAACCCGTTTTCAATCTCTGGTTTTTCTTTTTCTTTTTTTGGTTTTGCTTTAGTTTTCCTTAAAATAAAGATGGCGACTGTAAAACTTTTTGGATCCAGTGGGGCCTCGCAACACTCCTTTGCACTTTTTAGTTTTTCCCTTAAAAAGGGAGAATGAGAATGGAAGGGTGATGCATTCTCATATCCTGGTATCCCCTAAACAAGGGATAACTTGATGTGGGAAACCCAAAGCTCCCATAGTAATCCGAAATGGGCCATAAGGCTATTTTTAATGAAATCCATAGTGGGGGCGTCGCAACATCCTTTTTTGTACTTTTATGTTTTCCCCTAAAAAAAGGAAAATGGGAATGAAAGGGTGATGCATTCCCATATCCTGGTATCCCCTAAACAAGGGATAACTTGATGAGGGAAACCCAAAGTTCCCATATTGGATAAAAAATCCACTAAAGTCAATCGAGACGCATTCCAACACGCTATTCTTAGACATCACTCCTCTCGCACTTTTGATTTCGCCTTCCCCTAAACAAGGGAGGGTGGAACGAGAGCAGTGGTGTCCCGCATCCACACGTACTCGTACCCCTATCCAAGGGCGTGCGGGGCGCGGGCGCACGCCGTGCGACCCACAACTGGCAAATTCACTGGTAAGAAATCCTACTCAGGTTCATCAACATTTTGAGGAACATGAGTGACCTTATCCATTGGATGATTAGTTGATGAAACGTTAGGTGGGACTGGCATTTCATCCTCTTGATAGGGTGTTTCTAATGTTGACTCTGTAGTTGTATGTTCATCAATCATGCTTATAGCTTTAGTCTTCCAGATAGCCCACCATCCGCTTAACTCGGATCGCTGACGAAGGTAGGGTGTCATGTATACCTGTTGTGCTTGAGATGCTAAGATGACGACGTCGTCGCCGATGTGTCTAGACGAGTCCTTTACATCGACAAGGTCAAATATGGCATGCTTCTTAATACCTCACACAACATCTCGCCACTCACAATTAAACAGGACAACATTGTTTCCACCCAAATACTCCAACTCGAGTATTTCTTTCAGGACACCATAATACTCAAGATTTCCTTTACGAGTCACACCGCTATTCCACGTTAATTTTGACTCCCAGTTAGTCCCAAAGGGCACAATAATAAGCTAGAAGGGGGGGGGGGTGGCGGGTTGAATAACTTATTAACACTTAAAACTTTTCATATAAATTCCTAAAACAAGCACTTGTAATCTATTGAAAATATTGAAGTAGCGGAAGTCTTGTAAGGAAGACAGTTCAAGTCTGCCGGTGAAGCACTACCGGTAGACTTTGCTGAATGCTCAAGTCTGCTGCTAAGGAGTAAGTTTACAGATATGAAAACAGTGTAAATCAGTAAGCAACAGTAAGGAGAGAACAAAAGTATTTTGAGATGGTTCGCACTATAAAGAGTGCTACGTCCACCACCAAGGCAGTCAACCTTGGATTTAAATGTGCACTATGTTTTCCACTAGTTCTATTACAGAAATGTCCAATGGATCATGTAGAAAATATTTGACTTGGGTTTGGGGGTTGGGAATTGAATATCTGGACAAAATAGAAATAAGAAGCAAAAGATAAAGTGTTGATGCAGATCTTGTTGTTGTTGTTGTTGAGGACTTCGTTGATCAGTTTATGATCTCTTGAATGCACTGAGTATATAAAAGCTTGATGTTGTTGGGAAGATTCAGAGCATTGTTTTCTTCAGTCTATAATGGCAGCATTTGTAGCTAGCGCCAACACTTTTGGTTCTAAAATTTTGGTAGGAAAACAAAAAGGACCAATTGTTGGCATCCTAAATGTTTTTGCGCCAAAACTTTTGGTTCTAGAATTTTGGTGGGAAAATAAAAAGGACCGATTGTTTGCGTCCTAAATGTTTTGGCGCCAAAACTTTTGATGGAAAATTACAAAAAATTGTAACGGGTAATATTGAAAAAATTGGTGGAAAACTTATTAAGGTCGACTTCCACCGTCCTAAAAAATAATTTCTTATATTGATATATGCATTCTATTAACGAATTATAAATTTAGCATTTTCATCAATACAACAAACAAAAGTTTTAGTAAAAGAAGATATCATTAATAATTAAAGATAATCATTACATCAATATGTTACTAAGATTAATTAACCAACCTACAAGCAACTTCTTGAAATATAAAAATATTGTCTCAAGTTTAAACTCTAAATTAGTAGATCATAAAAAATAAAAATAAATAAAAGAGAAGGCTTGATGATAATTTTTGACCAATGTGCAATGAACGACATTTTGCGCTATTCCCAAAAGCAACCTGAAAAAATAAATGAAATAAAACAATCAATTGAAATAATCACATAGTTTTTTATTTTCCAAGAAAATATAAGAAAATTTCTTATAAGCTTATGTACAACAAGAAAATAACTAGCTAGGTGCATGCTCAAGGATAAATATCAGAAAAAGCCCATGGAAATACATAATATGAATACTTTTGACCACCAATGGAATTGGCCAGCGTTACTGAACCGATCAACTAAGAGCAATCTGCCCACTGTTGTACACATTAATTACTTCATGACCTTCATACTTATACATCATCACAAATCGGACCTCAAATTGCAGCTTCGATATAATAAACATCCACATTTCAACATTATCTCAGGATGCAAACTAAATGCCAAATCAAAATCACTATCTGTCCAACCAAGGCTCAAAAGAATCTCCTTCTTCCCATCCCATGCTTCCTTGCTCAAAATTGACATTGAAATCTCAAAGCAGAGATGAAATTTTGATGCTTTTGATCATAGCCCATTTCTGTAACAACACTAACTGCCTCTTTAAACATATCAGGTCTCACAATTAATGAACATGGCTGCTAAATTATAAGCTTCCCAATCTGGGAATCAGGCACATTGTGATAACATAAAATTTCGACATTTGGGACAATACATTTCTCGAGATTCAGTGAACATAGTCTGTTCAACGTTCAATGCTCTGAGAGTGTGAATCAAATTATCACACATTGATGATATGTTTTGGTATGTGTCATTTTCAGTCAAAATATTTTATCCTGTAATTTCTAAGGCAACTAAATTCCACAACAACTATAATGAAGATCTTATTATAAAAACAACTCCCAAAAAAACAAGGTGTGAAACAACAAATTTCTCAAAACAACAATCAATCACTACAAGAAAAAGTAATATTTAGGTCGCCAATTTTTAGGTCACATGTAACGATGGATCCTAATACCAAGTTTTTTGGGCACCGAAAGATTTACGAGGGTCCCTAATATTTTTTTTACTTTGCCGGGCAATTTTTTTCCCCCAAATATTTCCCACAACAGTTCTTCTCCCAAATATTTCCCGCAACAGTTCTTCTCCCTTTCGCTCTAAAAAAACTCTCGCCCTTTCTCCCTCTCCCTTGCCTGCCAGCAGCGTATATCACCTAGCTAGGTCTATGGATCACCCTTTCTCCCACCTCCCTCGGGTGAAATTCTTGCTGCTGCTTTTGTTGGCCACAGAACATCTCCTTCCCTCTCCACCGAATTGAACAAGGTATCTCTCTCACCTTCTCGATTCTCAAATCCCCCATCTCACCAATCTCGATTCTTCCCTCGCTTTATCTACCTAAGTATATATATATATATATATATATATATATATATATATATATATATATATATATATATATATATATATATATATATATATATATATATATATATTAAAAGGGCTTGGAAAATACGTGTGCAATTGATTAGGTATAAAAAGTGGCTGAGATTTACCGTTTTACGGTGATCCAACGGTCGTAATTCCTTTTATCACTCGCATGTGCGAACGGCGGTTTCGTTCGGTTACGGCTTTTTCCTCTGACTGCGGCATTCGACTCCGGCTTTTGCCAACAGACTCTCAAAGCCAACTCCTCCAGCCTCAACCTTCCGCCTCGCTGTTCCACCTTACTCCGCCGCTGCTTCGATCTCTCTCTCGCAGCGGTCGGAGGAACGCTTAAGGGCTTCCGCCGCCTCTCTAACTGCTCTCCAGCCCACTTCGCCGCCTTCACCGCCGACTGCTCGATCTCTCCCACTTCACACCCAATCTGCTTTTTCTCGTTATTCGCCGCCTCAGGCGCCTCTCTCCCTCTTTCTCTCGGTCCTGTATCTCTCTCGCAACCCTTTTTCAATTTACGTGTTCCCTTTTTTCTGTTTTACACCAATTCCTCTCATCCGGGTTTCTTGGATTTTTATTAAATTTTGTGTATTGGGTATGGAAGGATTGTTAACTGTGTGAAATTGTTAAAAATTGGTTTACTTGCATTTTGCTTCCAGTTTCTTGGGTTTGCAATTGTGTTATGTTATCTTGGGTTTGCAATTGTGTTCGATTATCTTGGGTTTTCCATTGTGTTCAGTTATGTTATTTCCAGTTTCTTGGGTTTGAAATTGCACTCGCTGAGCCAAAAAAAAAAGGTCACATACACTACATGAGTTCTGATGTTCAGTCAAGGACAACAAATAACTATTTGCATATGGAATAATTTATTTTTATTATATAATTCTATGCAACAATCTTTTGTTTCACCAGCACTTAGAATTCTTAATTGGTTACACAATTTTGCATTGGTATGGATACATGTACACATAAATCTAAAATCGGAAAAGAATGGAAAGTTGGGTTTGGGCGAAATTACTACACTGAACAAAGATCATTAGGTACATCCTCTTTCTTCCTCTCAACGCTTTCATCCGTAATCTTATTCGCAAAGACCGAGTAATGATGAATAGAGGCATTCTGGCATAAAAGGTTGCTGAAAATCAACCTGATGATATGATAACAGAATTTGAGTTAAAATTAACCAAGAATAATAAGAAGAAGCAATTACCTCTAAACCATTCAATTTCATCAATTCTGAAATTTTACTAACAGGAAGATCTGCATAGCATCCTTGCTTCAGCTGGAGCACATCGTGGAACTTACTTCCATTTTGATTGAGTGATCTATATGATAGACCACCAATGACGGAAATTTAAAAACCTAATTAAATTATACTCTTATTAAAGATACCCATCATCAAACACAAAAAACTTAATATGCAATCCAAGATTTGGACCTGGTTTGAGAGAACATCTGACCACCCTTTGTATATCAAAAACTTTTTATTTCTTTTATGAATTCATCCAAGTCCTGTGCAGTCCTGTTTCTTTTATGAACTGCTTCTATTTGCTTTTCTTAACCTGGATATTAGTTGATTAATCTTTTTTACTTAATCTCTTCTCTATGCATTAATATCCACCCCCTACTCGATTTGTCTCAATGTTTTTAGACTTTGTTCTTGATCATGGAGCTTGATTCTGTTTTGGGCAATCCGTCTCAATTCTTTTTTGTAATATATTTGATTAATCTAGGACACATTTTTGTTTATCACTTGGTTCTCTTTCTCACTTGAGTCTTGGATTTCTGTTTTGAGTCTTGGTTAATGAAGAGATTAGCTAGCCTTTTGGCTCTCAAAATGGAAAAGCCATTCCCAAATTCAAGGAAAACGACAAAAATTAACTCAACCTGTTTTTGATTATTTCATGAACGATGTGTGATCGTCTTTATAACAGATCTGTTAGCCTATGAATAAATCTTAACATACAACTGCATCATTCCAACACAGATGTTTAACTAATTAATTAATATTTTCCTGCCTGTCTAGAAATATAAAAGTAGAATAAAGGAGCAATAACTCACTGCAATTTTTTCAACTTGCTTTTTGATTCAAGCTTTTCCTTTATCCACCACAGCAGGATAGATTCACATGGAGCTGATTTATCTTAATGAATTCAGTTGATTGGTTATGGTTTCAAGCTTAAAACTCACCCAGTGTAGCTCCTTTCTTTTGATCAGGAAGAAAATTGCTGATATTCCAAAAGAAAGGAGCCATCGAATGATGTCATTGCTCAATCCAGGGTTTGTATTTCGGTTTAGCTACTTCAATTATATATACTCTATCCTTTAGATTTAAGAGCATATGAACTGAGCCCTCTCCATTGTTGTCTGTTGATCATTGCCAATGTAGTTTAGATAATTGAGCTATATGTTATTTTTCCCCAAGGGATGGGAGAGATGGCAAGGGCGCTCAGGCAGAGACCATGAGGTCCTTGGCACACTTACCTATAAAATAATATTAATTGAGCTATGTTAGAAGTATCCATGTCTGTAGTTGTGGAACTTTAACTTTTGGGTTTTATAATGTTAATATCATCCTCCTCTACCTCTTTTTGAAAGCTCCAATGCATATGCCTTACAATTTTTGCCTGAACAAATATCCATGTTGATGTCTGTGCTTATTTACTAAATTTCATTGGTGAAGTGTAAACGTAGATATCATAAGCACTTGAAGTTGATATGTTTGCATTTTGAGAGCCAAAAGGCTAGCTAATCTCTTCATTAGGAATTTGTAATTTTATTTCTATTAATAAAATTTAACAATGTATCGCCTTTGTTTTCTTAAATAAAATTACAAATAAAAGTTTTACATGATTTGTCATTTCCAACATACCATAGTTTGTTATCTTGTTGGAAAATCTTGCCAAATTTCTGTTGTGTACACATATTCCTTCATTTGACATCTTACACTTGCCTTACTAACAAAGATAAAATTACCTTTTGGGCTGATGTCGTTGCATAATTTTTAATAATATGGACCATTTATTTCTTTCTCAAGTACAAGGTGTTAATTGATTCACGACACTATTTGGTGAGGGAATAGGGAGGGCGTGACTATTAAAGCGAATATTCAATCGTAATATTTTGGTTTGGGAAGAAAAACATCATGCAAAACCCACTTCAGTATAGGAGTGAGGGGATTGAAGGAAAAAGTGTTTTACTGATGACTTGTTTTGTCCTTTATCTTATGACACCTGAGTATCCCATTTGCGCTTCTTTCTTACATAGGAAGAAATTTATGCTTCCTTTCTTCTCCTTCCAGAAAACAGGGTAAGGCACCTAGTTAATTGCGTGCTAGGTCCATTTGTCATTCCAATTGCCTGGCATTGTGTACAAATTGATGCATATTTTTGAAGTTAGAAATGTACATATTTATAGGGTTGTTAAAACTTACACACAACCTTTGGATCTCCTCATTTTTGTGTTGCTGGCCGGCCAAATTAACAAGGTGTCTATTTATAACATGAGCCCATCTCGTGAGTTTCCAATAAAGAGCCTGGGGCATTTAAGTTTTGATGTAGCGGAAGTAACTGATATATATCAAAGTTGTTGAGATCGCACACGACTACCAGCGTTGATCTTCCAAATCCTGTTGAGCTTCGGAAACCTACCACGATCTAGGCATCAATTCACCTTGATTCAATGAATACCGGAATTGCAAAAAGTAACTTCTTCATAAAATGGCAAAAACCGCCTCTCAAACAACCCTAAAAGTGTTTAAATATGTCTAAAACCCTAAAAGCAATAAATAGCTGAAATTAAAAAAAAACCCGAAATTGACAAAAAACTTCAATGGCCCGTAACACTATCTAAACAACGTTTTTGGCCATAAAAATGCTCGTAATCGAGTGAAACTTTGTTAGTTTTGTTCGTCTTTTCGAGAGCTTCGTTTTGAAATGTGGCGGGCCCTGTAACTCCACCCGAGTCAAAAGTTATGCCCTTTTCCGCGCGCCTGATCTAAACGGTCGAGATAATCGAGCGTGATACTGTCTGCATCAAGTCTCTACTTTCCTTTTCTATATATTATCAATCAATATCCTTCCTTTCCCATCCATCCTATAATTAAACACGTTATGTACTCGTATCTTGTATAGAACCATCTGGCCTTAATTCACTTGTCCTAGTTGGTATATTATTTTCCAGAATCTAGACTCTGTATTGTTTGAACCTCTGATATTGATTGATAATCTAGACTGCGTATTATTTTCCAGAATCTAGACTATGTATTAATTTGACCTTGTAATGTTATGGATATCCAGATTACCACTCCAGTAGTCTCGAGCTAATTCCTTAAGCAGACGACAAATGCTTAATCGTTTTAACTGTTTATGAATTTATGATTATTATCTTTTCATTAGAATCTTCTATCAAAGCATTGATTTTTGCACAACTTGATATTATTCTGATGTTAATGAATTGAACGGGAAGAAAATTTACTGTAAGATTGAATAGGTTCGATATTTTTCTTCTCCTTAAGGAGCCATTGCCAAGTTTCAACTTATCCTCCATTCGTCTGATCCACAATAAGTTGATCTTTTCCCCATTCCCTGATCCCTAATGCTTTTTGGTGGGTCGTCTTAGCAATTTTCAGGTTTGTAATCCTATCTAGACTATGTATTGTTGGAACCTGTGAGATTGATTGATAATCTAGAATGTGTATTATCCTAATATACAGTGTCTTAACTTTAGCTTATCCTAATATACAGATGTAGCTTTTGCCAATAGAGGTTCTATGCTGGAAATAAATCAATATATCAAGTCTGGTATTAGCAAGTGATTTCATAATTATTGAAATTTGTGTTCTTCTTTAAGCCACGATGCTGTGTCAATTAATCTTTCTCAACTACAGGGTTTCCTTTTTTTTTTTTTCAATTCGCCTATTAATTTGTTTTCTCCCTAACACTTGTCATTTTTGTTCTGAAAAGGTGGATATGCTTATGTTCGTTTGTAACGGACACAAGTTACCTGACATCACTTTCCTTGTCTTTGTTTCCTTTCTTGGCAATCAACTATTAAAGTTATTTTGTAATATTTTAGGAGTAATTAATATGAGGGATTACTCTGTGCGTAGGCTGTTTGGAAAGCAGCTAAAACCATCAGAGGTGGCATACCCTTTTGCTTTCCACAGGTTGGCTTCTACCTTTTACTTTTACATCTTTGGATTATACTTTTCTTAGCAGTTGATGCACATTTTAGTTCGCTAATTTTGGTTCACTAGAGCAGCATGGATTTGCAAGAAACCGGTTGTGGTCACTAGACAGTGATGTTTTGCCTTTGCCTCCAGCTAACAATCAATCAACAGTCGATCTTATATTGAAATCTACAGAAGAGGATCTAAAAACCTGGCCCATAAGTATGCTTGTTTGTGGTTTTGTATTTCAATAATTTGGTAGTATGGTATCTATTACGAGTACATGAGACTAAAGCGTGTGGAAAATACTTGTTTATATGTGTCTCTCTGTAGATTTGAGTTGCGACTTTGTGTTTATGTCGGTCCTGGTAAACTCACGTTGATCCCCCATCTCAGAAATTTAGATAGCAAGGCTTTCTCATTTATGCTTGTTCTGCGTAATGACTTCTCCGTATCAGATGTCAGGTTTGCTTGTAATTCACCAATACTTGTTATATTTTGCATAGTTGTCAATTGTCACCTAGAATTAGTAATACTAATTTGTGATCTTTGACATCACAACGGATGGTACTAGCTAGTGTGCACTATTTTCCTTGATTGTATGTTATAAGTTGCGCACAATGTGTTATATGAACTGTCGGTGTTTGTCCGTCGTGATACTGAAACATATACTGGGTTTATAGTTAATAGCTAAACATACGAGTTGCAGTAGTTGGCTCCTTGCTAATGGTCATATTTTGTAGTCCATGTGTCTCTTAATCTACTGGTCTTTGTTCCTTTGAGTTATGGTACACTAGTAGTGATCTGCAGGCAACTGGGGAGTTGTTCTGTGGTGTGGCTGATTACTTTATGATCCAGAAAAAGGGCTCTATGGTGTGTGGCTAGTTGGCTTGTGATCCAGAAGTAAGGCTGTGTGGACTTGGTTAGCATAGTCTTTAATTGAGGGAGGGCAAATTGAAAGTTGAAACATTGCAATATTCCTTAAACGGTATCTTCTTATCTAAATGCAATCGATGTCCTTGTCCAGAATTCTCAGGTTATGATGTTTCTAATTACTTATATCCCGGATTGTTTCTTTAAATTAGTACTCCCTCCGGACCTATATATAAGCAAAAATAACCGATTTCACACAGATTAAGAAAGTAAGTTAAGTTAGTTAAATTGTCTTGATTTTATATAAAAAAAAGTATACTTACTAAAATACCCTTAAGAATCCCACTCATCAAAACTGATGATAATTAATGCAATTTTAACTCATTATCATCAATTCATTATAACTCATTTTATTAGTGACTCTTTGTGTATTGGGAATATGCACCCATCTTGAAAAACAAAAGAATTAACAAGGGGTATTTTTGGTACAAAACTTCTTGAAAGTTGTGAATAGAGTTTAATATGGTGATTTGTGCTTATATTTAGGTCCAAAAAAATTTGGTATTTTTTGCTTATATTTAGGTCCGGAGGGAGTATTTCTAAAACATGGTCAATTCCCTTTCTCCATTTCATAAATTTTCTGATATATGTTTGAACTTACATCTTCATATGTGGTTGATTGATTGATTACTAAAGTAGTAAACTGTTCTCCATCTTATTTGGATATAACTTGAAATTTGCCTTTAATCTGTTAAGAAAATTGCCATATGAACAAGGGAAGCATAAAACACAATGCAATATGTGATGAAATTTCTGTCAGGATTATATGCAAATAGAAGATCATTAGGGCTGATGTCTGTATAAAGAGATAAAAAGATGTCCTGATTTAATCCATATGTTTTTAATTGAAAAAAATAAAAAATATAGAAATACAGTTCAAGGAAAGAAGGAAATAAGGTTGTGGGTTCCCGGGATTGCGCACGCGTGCCCTTGGATAGGGGTGCGCATACGTGCGGAAGCGGGACACCACGCTTTCCATTCCACCCTCCCTTTTTTAGGGGAGGACGAAATTAAAAATGCGGAAAGGGTGCTGTCTAAAATAGCGCGTTGAATACGCATCGGTAACTTCAGTGAATTTTTGGTCCAATATGAGAGCTTTGGGTTTTTTGTATCAAGTTATCCCTTTTTTAGGGAATACTAGGATGCAGGAATACATCACCCTTTCATTCCCATTCTCCCTTTTTCGGGGAAAACGGGAAAGTGTAAGAAAGGATGTTGCGAGGCCCCACTATGGAGTTTATGAAATTTGCCTTATGACCTATTTCGGATCACTATGAGTGCTTTGGGTTTTCTATATCAAGTTATCCATTTTTTAGGGGATACCAAAATAGAGGAATACATCACCCTTTCATTCTCATTCTCCCTTTTTTTTAGGGGAAAATGGAAAAGTGCAAGAAAGGAGTGTTGCAACGCCCCACTGGATCCAAAATGTTTTATAGAGTCGCCATCTTTATTTTAAGGAAGAAATAAAGAAAAACCAAGAAAGAAAAACCAGAGATTGCAAAAACGGGTTCGGAGGCTAAGTTACGAGTTGGGAAGGTGCTAGGCACCCAACTTGCCCTTTCGGTCTCAAAAGTGTTTTTGGCTAAAGTATGCTTTTTGTTATATTTATTTAGCAAATAAATAAAGTATTAAAAGACAGGAAATAAAAGCAAATACATCTATGGCTACATTATTTACGGACTTGCAGCTGTCTCCTTACAATAATTACAAATACATTTAAAAATATTTGGCCATAATAACGACTCTTTTAAATAGTATTTTATAACTAAATCCAGGCAGCACAACGGCTTATATTTTTACATTGGGCCAGATTTGAAAATAACTTTTTTATAAATAAACACCCTTAAAGGCTTTACCTTTTAGAGCATGGTGTGCTCACCCTGTCCTTCTCGAGAGAGGGAGTCTTTTTTTTTATGCTACTGCTCCTGCGGTTTGGGCAGAGTAACGGCTTGTTTTTTGTGGTTTTGGCCTTTTTACTCGGGCAGAGCAACTGTTCTTTCTGAGTCTTTTGGACAGGGGAAATAAGGTGGATACCTAACTAGAGGGCTAGAGATCACTTTGACCGGTTGGGTTTACTTTTGGCGGAGTTTTGGCAGGGTTTCGAGGCTTTAGAGAAGGATCGCTCCCTATAACTGCTACCTATTGCATTTCCCTCTGACCCGGGGTTGCAGCCCCTTCAGGGAAAGTTTCCAAACACAAACACAAATGCATGGAATGCACTGCCTTCTCAGGAACTCAGCCTTCGTCGGAGAACAAGGCATTTCCCTCTGATCCGGGGTTACAGTCCCTTCAGGGAAAGTTTTCAGACACAAACACAAATGCATGGAATGCACTGCCTCCTCAGGAACTCACCCTTCGTCGGAGAACAAAGCCATTCCCTCTGATCCGGGGTTGTAGCCTCTTTAGGGAAAGTTTCCAGACACCAACACAAATGCATGGAATGCACTGCCTCCTCAGGAACTCACCCTTCGTCGGAGAACAAATCCTTTCCCTCTGATCCGAGGTTACAGCCCCTTCAGGGAAAATTTCCAAACACTAACACAAATGCACAGAAAAGGGGAAAAATACTTACCTTTTCTTACCTTTCTTCTTTGCTTTTGCGACTTCGCAGCTGGCTAGCCGCTTTTCTTTGCACTTACTAGGATTTTTTTTTCTTTGCAATTCGGCTTTTGGCTTTGAAATCTTCCCCTTTTTCGCTTTCTGCATTTTTAAACCCCGGCCAAAAATTTCTTCTCTTTGCTGTTGCAACTCCGGCTTTAGCTGGAATTTTTTCCCTTTTTTTTGTTGCATGCACATATATATATATTTTTTTCGCATTTTCTTTCTTTTGCATGCATTTTTCTCTTTTTGCATTTTCATTTTTTCTTTCTTTTTGCATTTTTTCTTTTATTTGCTGCATGCGTGTATACATATATTTTCTTGCTTGCATCTCTTCTTTTGCTGCATTTTTTTATTTTTGCATTCTCTCTTTTTATTTTTGCTTTTTGCTTTGTTTTTCTTTTGTTTTTCTTTTTTCGTATGCTTTATTTTTACAAAATTCTTACCTTTGCCGCCGATTTTCATGTCTTCCCTGCTTATTTTGCGGTTGATCTGCTGGGGATACAATTTTCCCTTGCTTTTGGATGGATGACCACCAACTTTGGTTAACAAAGTTAACTTTCTTAATTTTCCGTTAAACTTCAGGGGTCATTTTGCAGCTTTGGAAACTCGGGGACTTAAGTGTTGCAGCTTCAAACTTTGGAGGGGAAAAAAGATAAATCATTTTTCACCCCTTATAATTGACGGGCAAGGGGGAGTGAAGCTTACCGCTTCACTTCTTATTCTTTCTTCCTTCTGCTTCTTTGCGACGCAACCATTGTTGTTACTTCTAATTATTTTTCCATTTTTGCTCATTTTCTCAATTTTCTTCCGCCAATTTGCGTGTTTTCCCTAGCAGATGGTTTCTTCATCTCGATCTAGGAAAGGGAAGGCTCCAATGCATCCAGAATCGGGCGAGAGGAGGAGGGAACTCCCTCCTTTGACCCAGAATTATATCAGATATCGCTACTCCAAGGATGATTGGGGTAATATTCACCGCAATGGGAACACTCACGTGTCCAACCTTCCAAGTTCCTCTGTAAGTTTTTCTTTCTTACTATTTGGAAAATTTCTTAGATCTGCTAGATTTTTGCACTGCTTTGGGATTTTGGAGCATTCCTGACCCTGCTTATAATGCTTATGCATGCAATATTTATGCTAAAATGATGCAATTTGGTGATGATGCATGAAATTTATGCATTTTATTTTTGCAATGCATAATTTAACTAGTGGGCACTATTTGGCCCTGCAATGCGTGATTTATCATTATTAATGCAATTTGGGATATATGATACCTCCGCCCAATTAGTTTGTGCAACTTTTGTAATAAGGTCGTTTCCAAACTTCTGGCTGCTAGACTTGCTAATATTTTACCTTCCATAATATCCGACAATCAGAGTGCTTTTACGAAGGGAAGGATGATTCGGGATAACTTGCTTTTAGCTCATGAACTCACTCATTAGCTAAAGAAGAAAGTGAATGGTTCTAATGTTATCATCAAGTTAGATATGGCGAAGGCTTTCGACAGAGTCTCCTGGTATTTTTTAATACAAGTTCTTCCGAAGTTTGGATTCGGAGAATCTTTTATTGATATGATATGGCGAATCATATCTAATAATTATTTCTCTGTTCTGGTTAATGGCTCTTCAGTTGGTTTTTTTCCCTCCACCCGCGGTTTGCGTCAAGGGGATCCTCTATCTCCCAGTCTATTCATTATTGCGGCGGAAGTTCTTAGTCGGGGCTTAAACAAACTTCAACATGATCATCCTAGCTTTGCCTTTTCCTCCTTAAGTGGCTGTCCCATTATTTCCCATCTAGCGTTCGCGGATGATGTCGTTATTTTTTGCAATGGTAACCGACACTCCTTAGCACATCATCGTAGACTTCTTGAATCTTATGAGGCTGTTTCGGGTCAATCTATTAACAAAGGAAAAAGCTTCTTCATGGTCTCTAGAAATACTTCGGAAGCGAGGGTGGCCTCTATAAAAAGGCAGGTGGGTTTTAATAGCAAACTTATGCCGGTTACTTATCTGGGTTGCCCGCTCTTTGAAGGAAGGAAAACCAAAAGTCTTTTTGATCCGCTCATTAGCAAACTTCAGTCCAAAATCAACTGTTGGACGGGGGCCTTTCTCTCTCAAGCTAGTAAAATCACGCTCATCAATTCGGTTTTGCAATCAATCGTTATGTACCAAATTGCTGTCTTGGATCCTCCAATAGCAGTCATTAAAAATATTCACAGGCTCTTTGCTAATTTCTTTTGGGGTTCTGTTGATTCCAAGCTGGAAGGCCATTGGGTATCTTGGGATAAATATTGTCGGCCGACAGCGGAAGGGGGCATTGGTATCAGATCTGTTTCCGATGTCATTGGTGCCTACTCTATTCAAATTTGGTGGCGTTTTAGAACTTCAAACAGTCTCTGGAGTCAATTCTTAGCAGCCAAATATTGCTCTAATTCTCATCCTACTATAGCATCCAATAATGGGTCCTCTATTTGGCGTCGGATATGTTCGGTTCGTGACATTTCTGAACAACATATTAAATGGATTATAGGACATGGCAACTGCTCGATGTGGTTTGATGATTGGATGCCTATTTCTTCTCTTAAGCCAATGTTTAGCAACATTGTCCAAGTTAAAGATGCTTTCAGTTCTAATTCTAGCTTGTCTTCAGCTGCTATTTCTGAGATTGGTCCAATGGCTGCTGCTGCCATTTCGGCTCAGGAAATCGCTCTATCCCCTCAGCCTGATCTTGCTTGCTGGTGTCTAACCAACAAAGGTAACTTCACGTTTTTCTCGGCCTGGCAGCTCACCCGTCAAAAATGGCCTGTTGCTCTTTTAAATCAGTTTATATGGCAGAAATATATCCCCAGAAAACTCAACATTTTTATGTGGCGTTTATGGGGGCAGAGATTGCCGCTTGATGAAAGTATTATGAAAAAAGGAGTTCAACTCGCATCCCGCTGTTCTTGTTGTCACATAGGTCATGCTGAATCTTATTCCCATGTTTTTCTTAACAGCCCCATGGCAACTTATTTATGGGATTTCTTTAATGGGCTCGGTGGTATTCGATCTCACTCTCCTTCAATCCATCAGATCTGTATGGCTTGGTGGTTCAGGGATAATAATTATTTGCTGCATTCCTTAACTCCAGCTTTCATTCTGTGGGAGTTATGGAAGAACCAAAATTCTTGCTTGAAGAACGGAATTCGTCGACCCCCATGGATCCTTGTTGACAAAGTAAAGACATCTATTATTCTTTTGCTTCAGAGTGCTGGGCTGTCCCCTATAGCTGGAGGCTCGTGGGATTTTCTCTTTTCTACTCGTCTTGGTCGCGCTTTTCCGAAGACCATCCGATCTCTATGTTGGATCAAACCTTCTCCGGGCATGTTTAAGCTCAATTGTGATGGTGCTAGTAGAGGCAATCCAGGACTAGGATCTGGAGGAGGCATTATAAGGAGTGGTTCGGGTGACATGTTGTTGGCCTTTTCTGATTTTTATGGCCATTGTAGCAGTACTCAAGCCGAATGTAAAGCCTTGCTTAGTTGCTTACGGGTCTTCGCTGGCTCAGACTCAAAGGGTGGTCTCATTCAATTGTCGAAATCGACTCCAAAGGTATTGTTGATAGTATCAATGGAGGTGGGTACATATCCTGGACTTTCATTTATTTAATGCGTTCCATTAAACAGATTATTCGGGAGTTGGGGATTGTTATTATTCACAATTATCGGGAGCCTAATGCTGTAGCTGATGCTTTGGCTAATTTTGGTTGCGATCAGAGACGGGACTTTATTTTTGAAAGTATCAGTGATCTTCCAGCTCAGATTCGAGGTCTTATTGCTCTTGATAAGATTGGTACTGCTTATGTTCTAATTTCTTAATCGTTTTGTATTTTTCTCTGTAAGTTTCCTTTTTGAGGCAAGGCTCCTCCGTCCTCACATTTATAAGGGTCAGGCTGGTTGTCCTCCTCAAGTTTGTATTTATTTTCTCTAATCAATAAAATCTAGCAGGGTACCGCTCCTGTTTCATAAAAAAAAAATATGATGCATGTTTTAGGCTGAAAAATATTTTTATATGCTACATGCCTATGAAACGGACTTTTCAGAATATAATGCACATTTTTTTCGGGCATATTTTCGGACACTTTTTCAGATATATGCAAAATGAAACAAAGATATTTTATGCACTAAAATTCATTTTTATGAGATGCTCATGCTGCCTAGACATAATAAATGCCATGAGAATATTTTCTTTTCATGATTGACAACATTTCATTTTATTTTTAGTAATGCGATAATGCAGCTATTTGGTTAATAAACGCGAGTGATAAATGATTAATACATGCATATATCATTTTATTTGATGCAAATGCAATGTAGAAAAAATTTATAAGATGCTTGCTAATATAATACATGGGCATTTTTTTATGGATGTGAAGATGCGTTATATATATTCAAATGTAGAACATACACCTTATGATGCCTTAAAATGCCAAAATACATATTAAAATGCAAAAAGATGCAATTTTTTTCATGGGATGCTAAAGATGCAAATTAAAATTTTTTTGAAAATGCTAAAATGCGATAAAGATTATTCATTTTTTTAATTATTTTTTTAGATACCCGAAAAAAAATTTTAATGCACAAATACATTTTTTTAAATGATGATGCCGAGAATGCAATTAAAATTTTTGAATGCTAATATGCAATATATATATATATATATATATATATATATATATATATATATATATATATATATATATATATATATATATATATATATATATATATATTTATTTATTTATTTATTTATTTATTGCCATGATGCCCAAAATACATTTCAAATGCTAAAAGATGCGTTTTTTTAATTATTTTTATGCATGGATGCCAAAATGCCAAAATTTATTATTATTTTTCTTCTTACATGTAAAGTGATGTTTTTTTTTTCTTAAAAAGGATGCATCACGAAAATTATCATGCTGCAATTTATGATTTACAAAATATGATGTATGCAACATGTTTATTCTTTATTATTATTATTTTTTATTTAATTTTTTTTATGCGAGAAAAATAAAAGATAGTAAACTTACCTTTTCTTTTTTTCTTTTTTTTTTTCCACCAGAGCCCTTAACATGGGTTTGGGCCACTTGTGCCAATGTTGCAGATATTTATCGCTTGCTGCCCAAGGCGACATAAGATTTGGTACGTGAGGGACTCTGGTTTTAGCATTTTCCTGCACGCCTTTCGCCTCTTCTAGAGCTTTTTGCCCATATTTGACGTAAGGGTGGATACACACACATTCCATTTTAGTTGGGGGGGGCGCCACTATGACTTTGCTTATTATCTATTCCTATCAGCATAGGACTTTGAGCCGGACTATACCTCGGCTTCGGCCATGATGAGGTGGAGGATCTCATGGGCTTTGAGCCATAATATAAATCCGCGACGAGATCTTTATGGCGCTGCGTAAAGTGGCTTTCCGGATAATGCTCCGGAGAGTTCTAAAAATGACCTGCTGCGGGTCAGCTGCCGCTGTATGCTATTTTTCTTTCTCAGTACATCCCTTTTTGCCAACTTGTCCACCTCTCTCAGGGTTTCTATCCTGGCATGCCTGCTAGACTTTGATCAGATTGCTATGACTCAGGTGTGCAGTCTGGGCCGAGCTATGCCTCTATGGATAGGCCACCGTAATGACTCACCGACTCGATGGGTTTGCCCCTGCGTGGAGGTATATTCCTTTTCCTCGCTACGTTTTTTTCTATATATATATATCTCTTTTTTTTACAAAGATATATATATATATATATATATATATATATATATATATATATATATATATTGCAGCATATGTTTCTTTTTGCTGATGATTTTTTTCTTTTGCAGGTCTGGGCTTTTTCATTTTTTTCACTTTTCGTCGGGTTGGCTACGCTAGTATTTCCACGCACCATCTTACTTACTTGAGTTCGTGGATGAGAATGGAGCTCGACCTGATCGATCTGGCGGCCGCCTCGGAGAAAGAGAGAGTGAAGGAGCGGATTGCCGCCTCAAGTGCAGTAC
>CM028378.1:81907777-81941474 GCA_013146195.2 Codonopsis lanceolata | reverse complement strand
TTTTTGCTTCCAACCTGAATCGACTGGCCGACTAAAATTGAATATCTCGTATTTGTTTTGAGTTTTATCTTTCATTTGGAACTCTTAATTAGCATTGTATATCGATTTTATTGTTTCTTTATCCCGATAAATGCAGCTTTTATTTCTTGTTAAAATTATTTCGACCCCAAGAAAATATACTTTGTCAACCTCCTTAGAAACCTGAAGTTGTATATGAATTATTTTCCGGGCAAATGTTCGCTCACCCTTTTTCTATTTTCCTTCAGCCAGTGTAAGATACCAAAATTTCGTTAATTTAATTATAATTCTAGTAATTATGTTCTATAATCGTGGTTGTGTAAGTTTATTTTTGAGCATTTCTTGTGGGTTTATTACGTTGATCTCTTTATAAGTTAGGCTTCGATTATTTAGAAAATGTGTGGTTGGGTTTTGCTTTCAATTGAGCTACCTAGTTAAGAATTTAGAATTTAAAATAATATGAATAATAATAGTAATTTATTGATTATCTACACATTCTTATAAGACAAAGCATAGCTGGTATGGAAAAATATTAGAATAGTTTGATCTTTTAATGAATTTGTATAAACCGATAATAGTTGCTCGGTGATGTGTAACAACAAGAGAGCTAGACATTTTTTTTTTCATTGTGAGACTTGAGGGGAGCATTATGAGTTTTTGACTGATCGTGTACGAAAAGTTTAGAGGACTAAACTTATTTTAAGGGAGTGAGAGTGTAATATCCCTAATTTTTTATTGTATTATTTTGGAGTAAATGTACTTGGGCTGATATTTATGGTTTGACCTAATTTGAATAAAATAGTTAATTGGGCCTATTTTAATTTAATAGTAAGCCCACTTAGTTTTGATACACCTTTGAGTTATTTATTTGTGATCGAGCTTGAGCCAAATTGATGGTCCAATAATAATAATAACAATAATAATGACAATAATAACGATAATAATAATGATAATGATAATAATAATAACAATAATAATGATAATAATAATAACAATAATAATGATAATAATATAATAATAATAACAATAATAATGATAATAATTATGATAATAAAAACAACACTTATGGTGGGAACTCAAGGGTTGTTTTCGATGACTATTTAAGGGGGGCGATTTCCCTCAGTTGAATCATTCACAAGAGTAAGAACACAGTGTGAGAGAGGTTGAGAGACGGACGTCACGACGTGAGTCTTTTGGCAAAGTCGCAAAGTGGGCGGAACCGACGACGATAGAAACTCTGTGCACGAGGGAAATCGGTGGCGAAGTCTTGGAGTGAAAGGAACCACGACACCGAACCTCCTGCATTGAGGTCGAGAGTCCTTGCTTTAAGATTCGGGCAAGAGGAGTTAACGCTTTCGAGTTTTGGTGATTGTGTTTCGTTACTTACAAGATAGCAAGGTAAGGGATTATACTTCTTTAAAGTTATTTGATCATCCTATTTTATTCGGTAGGTTTCTGTTATAACTTTATTGGTATAACCTTTTCTTTGAAAACCCATGTTCGGCACTCGCCGATATTTTCTTTGAACTCCGTCGAGCCTATTTTGTTCATAATCCGAATTTTGAAACTTTTGTAACTCATGTTTGACTTCTTGAAATATCAATCCATTGGAAAAATGGATTACATATATTTTTGGACGTTTGGCTTTATTTGGAACTCCTCTGTGATCACTAAGTAAAATAAGTTGTTACATGAAATATGTAACATTTGTGAACTTTGAATTATTTGACACCACTGGACATGAGGTGAGGTTATCCGGATATACTTTGCAGGCCGTTGGGCATCAAAGCCCATCGCTTAGTCAGTCGAATTGACCACTTAAGTGATCATGGAATCTGTGGGTGTTCTTTGTTTCCAACTGGAATGGGACGGTTGACGAAAATTGAATATCTCGTATTTGTTTTGAGTTTTATCTTTCATTTGGAACTCTTAATTAGCATTGTATTCGATTTTATTGTTCCTTTATCCGATAAATGCAGTTTTTGGTCTTGTTAAAATTATTTGACCCTGGCAAAATATAATTTTTGTGGTCAACTCCTCCTTAGAAACCGGAGGGGTTGTATATGAACTTCGGGCATTGTTCGCTCACCCTTTTTCTATTTTTCTTCAAAGGTAAGATACCAAAATTTGTTAATTTAATTATAATTCTAGTAATTATGTTTTATAATCAGGCTTGTGTAAGTTTATTTTTGAGCCAACTCTGTTTGGGTATTACGTTGATCTCTTTATAAGTTAGGCTTCGATTATTTAGAAAATGTGTGGTTGAGTTTTGCTTTCAATTGGGCTACGGAGTTAAGAATTTAGAATTTAAAATAATATGAATAATAATAGTAATTTATTGATTATCTACACATTCTTATAAGACAAAGCATAGCTGGTATGGAAAAATAGAAGAATAGTTTGATCTTTTAATGAATTTGTATAAACCGATAATAGTTGCTCGGTGATGTGTAACAACAAGAGGAGCTAGACAAAGCTTTTTTTTTTTCATTGTGGAGAGTTGAGGGGAGCATTATGAGTTTTTGACTGATCGTGTACGAAAAGTTTAGAGGACTAAACTTATTTTAAGGGAGTGAGAGTGTAATATCCCTAATTTTTTATTGTATTATTTTGGAGTAAATGTACTTGGGCTGATATTTATGGTTTGACCTAATTTGAATAAAATAGTTAATTGGGCCTATTTTAATTTAATAGTAAGCCCACTTAGTTTTGATACACATTTGAGTTATTTATTTGTGATCGGGCTTGAGCCAAATTGATGGTCCAATAATAATAATAACAATAATAATGACAATAATAATGATAATAATAATGATAATAATAATAACAATAATAATGATAATAATAATAACAATAATAATGATAATAATAATGATAATAATAATAACAATAATAATGATAATAATTATGATAATAAAAACAACACTTATGGTGGGAACTCAAGGGTTGTTTTCGATGACTATTTAAGGGGGGCGATTTCCCTCAGTTGAATCATTCACAAGAGTAAGAACACAGTGTGAGAGAGGTTGAGAGACGGACGTCACGACGTGAGTCTTTTGGCAAAGTCGCAAAGTGGGCGGAACCGACGACGCATAGAAACTCGGGTGCACGAGGGAAATCGGTGGCGAAATCTTGGAGTGAAAGGAACCGGCGGCACACCGAACCTCCGGCAGACGAGGTCGAGAGTCCTTGCTTTAAGATTCGGGCAAGAGGAGTTAACGCTTCGTTCGAGTTTTGGTGATTGTGTTGTGTTACTTACAAGATAGCAAGGTAAGAGATTATACTTCTTTAAAGTTATTTGATCATCCTATTTTATTCGGTAGGTTTCCGTTATAACTTTATTTGTATAACCTTTTCTTTGAAAACTCATGTTCGGCACTCGCCGATATTTTTGTTTTGAATTCCGTCGAGCCTCTTTTGTTCATAATCCGAATTTTGAAACTTTTGTAACCCATGTTTGACTTCTTGAAATATCAATCCGTTGGAAAAATGGATTACATATATTTTTGGACGTTTGGCTTTATTTGGAACTCCTCTGTGATCACTAAGTAAAATAAGTTGTTACATGAAATATGTAACATTTGTGAACTTTGAATTATTTGACACCACTGGACATAAGGTGAGGTTATCTGGATATACCTTAAGGCCCGTTGGGGCAGTTAGTCAGGTCGAATTGACCACTTAAGTGATCATGGAATATGCGGGTGTTCTTTGTTTCCAATTGGAATGGGATGGTTGGCGAGAATTGAATATCTCGTATTTGTTTTGAGCTTTATCTTTCATTTGTAACTCCTAATTAGCACTATATTCGATTTTATTGTTCCTTTATCCGATAAATGCAGTGTTTGGTCTTGTTAAAATTATTTGACCCTGACAAAATATAATTTTTGTGGTCAACTCCTCCTTAGAGACCGGAGGGGTTGTTTATGAACTTGTTGGGCATTGTTCGCTCACTCTTTTTTCTATTTTTCTTCAGGTCGTAAGTAAATTTGAAATCCTTTTGGGATCAGGTGGACCATTTGAAGGGTGACTCGGACAAGAATAATTTTCTTAGCTTTGAAAGTTAATTTTTTAAAGGAATAAACATTTGTTTGGGATTTATGGTGTTAATTACATTTTGGAGTTTGTATTAGACAGTTATGTATTTTGGATGAGAAAATTTGAATGTTTTATTTTGGATATATTGTGGGTTAGTATTTAGAAATGGTGACGTGGCCAAATTGTGGGACCGCGATGTCAGTACCGAGTTTAGGGCGTTACAATAAATAAAATCCCAAAACTCAATCTTACATAAAGTTTACATTTGAAAATTTCAAAATATTAATATTATATTATCATTAGAGTTGAATATAATTAAAAATATACTTGACCGATGGAGTATCATTTGTACCCATATTCAATGTTAACAAGAAGCTAGAAAACTGACGCAGCGAAACAATCACACATGAACTCTTTTAACGAGAAATTCCTTAGAACAAGCCTATGACGGCTTAGGGTTCAAGCACAAAGCAAAAAAACTCAAATTTTATTCAAAACTGCCGAAATAATGTTTAAAAGGGTATTTATATGTCATAACAAACCAAACCCTAAAAGGAAAAGAATTAAACAACTAAGACGAAAAAACTCAAAAGCTTCAAAGGCCCATAACAGTACTTAAACAGCGTTTTTTGGGCTAAAAACGAATTGTTCACAGGTTAAACTTCATGAGTCTTGTAGATCTCATCGAGAGCTTCGATTTGATATGTGGCGGGCCCCGTAATTCATCCGGACGCGAAAGTTATGCCGACCGTTAAATGATTTCTACTAGTGCCTGACGGAAACTAACGGAAAACTGAGAAACCAACCCGCCGACTCAACTTTCAGAAACTGCCGCTTGACCCCTGAACTTCGAACTCTTCCCAAATGCTTGCATAAGTATGTCTCAATCACTTGTTCTATATCAAAAACGAAAAAAGATATTTGGGTTAGATGGGGGTATAAATTATTAAATATATATGGATAAAAATGTTAGGTGGTCAAAGTTTTGAAACAACCTGAACAAGATTAAGAAAATGTCTCTATTAAGACCATCTTACGGATTTTAGTTTGTACGACGAAACTAAATTTTCTCATAATTAATCAACCTATTAACACATGATTGGTCGAGTCAAGTGGATTCGTTTTAATAAAATACTCGTAATACTGCCTTTCCTAAAAAAAAAGTCGATGAAGAAAATAGGTTTATAAAAATTAAAAAACAAGTCTCTTGTAAGACAGTCTTACGAATCTTAATTTGTAAGATGAAGTATCATTCTCTTATAACTTAACCCACCAATACACGATGAGTTAGGTAAAAAGAATTCATCTTATAAAAAATATCCATAAAATCATCTTACCCAAACTCTTATCAAAATGAAAATGGGGAGTACAATCTATATTATAAAAGGACTTGGAAAATACGTGTGCAATTGATTAGATATAAAAAGTGGCTAAGATTTACCGTTTTACGGTGATCCAACGGCCCGTAATTCCTTTTATCACTCGCATGTGCGAACGGCGGTTTCGTTCGGTTACGGCTTTTTCCTCCGACTGCGGAATTCGACTCCGGCTTTTGCCAACAGACTCCTCCAGCCCCCTCAACCTTCTGCCGCCTCTCTGCCCGTTCCAGCCTACTCCGCCGCCGCCTCGCTGTTCGATCTCTCTCTGCCGCAGTCGGAGGAAACGCTTAAGGGCTTCCGCCGCCTCTCTGACCGTTCCAGCCCACTTCGCCGCCTTCTCTGCCGACTCTGTTCGATCTCTCCCACTTCACACCCAATCTGTTTTTCTGTTTTTCTGGCTGTCTGTGCGCCTCTCTCCCTCTTTCTCTCAGTCCAGGTATCTCTCTCTGCAACCCTTTTTCAATTTACAGTGTTCCCTTTTTCTGTTTTTACACCAATTCCTCTCATTTGGGTTTCTTGGATTTTTATTAAATTTTGTGTATTGGGTATGGAAGGATCGTTAATTGTGTGAAATTGTTAAAAATTGGTTTACTTGCATTTTGCTTCCAGTTTCTTGGGTTTGCAATTGTGTTCAGTTATCTTGGGTTTGCAATTGTGTTGAGTTATCTTGGGTTTGCCATTGTGTTCAGTTATGTTATTTCCAGTTTCTTGGGTTTGCAATTGCACTCGCCGAGCCAAAAAAAAAAAGTCAGATACACTATATGAGTTCTGATGTTCAGTCAAGGACAGCAAATAACTATTTGCATATGGAATAATTTATTTGTATTATATAATTCTATGCAACAATCTTTTGTTTCACCAACACTTAGAATTCTTAATTGGTTACACAATTTTGCATTGGTATGGATACATGTACACATAAATCTAAAATCAGAAAGAATGGAAAGTTGGGTTTGGGCAAAATTACTACACTGAACAGCATCATTAGGTACATCCTCTTTCTTCCTCTCAACGCTTTCATCCAGAATCTTATTCGCAGCACTGAGTAATGACTGAATAGAGGCATTCTGCACATAAAAGGTTGCTGAAAATCAACCTGATGATATGATAACAGAATTTGAGTTAAAATTAACCAAGAATAATAAGAAGAAGCAATTACCTCTAAACCATTCAATTTCATCAATTATGAAATTTTACTAACAGGAAGATCTGCATAGCATCCTTGCTTCAGCTAGAGCACATCGTGGAACTTATAGACCACCAATGACAGAAATTTAAAAACCTAATTAAATTATACTCTTATTAAAGATACCCATCATCAAACACAAAAAAATTAATATGCAATCCAAGATTTGGACCAGGTTTGAGAGAACATCTGACCACCCTTTGTATATCAAAAACTTTTTATTTCTTTTATGAATTCATCCAAGTCCTGTGCAGTCTTGTTTCTTTTATGAACTGCTTCTATTTGCTTTTCTTAACTTGGATATTAGATTAATCTTTTTTACTTAATCTCTTCTCTATGCATTAATATCCACCCCCTACTCGATTCGTCTCAATTTTTTTAGACTTTGTTCTTGATCATTGAGCTTGATTCTGTTTTGGGCAATCCGTCTCAATTCTTTTTTGTAATTTATTTGATTAATCTAGGACACATTTTTGTTTATCACTTGGTTCTCTTTCTCACTTGAGTCTTGGATTTCTGTTTTGAGCCTTGGTTAATGAAGAGATTAGCTAGCCTTTTGGCTCTCAAAATGGAAAAGCCATTCCCAAATTCAAGGAAAACGACAAAAATTAACTCAACCTGTTTTTGATTATTTCATGAACGATGTGTGATCGTCTTTATAACAAATCTGTTAGCCTATGAATAAATCTTAACATACAACTGCATCATTCCAACACAGATGTTTAACTAATTAATTAATATTTTCATGTCTGTCTAGAAATATAAAAGTAGAATAAAGGAGCAATAACTCACTGCAATTGTTTCAACTTGCTTTTTGATTCAAGCTTTTCCTTTATCCACCACAACAGGACAGATTCACATGGAGCTGATTTATCTTAATGAATTCAGTTGATTGGTTATGGTTTCAAGCTTAAAACTCACCCTAGTGTAGCTCCTCTTTTTTGATCAGGAAGAAAATTACTGATATTCCAAAAGAAAGGAGGCATCGACTGCTGTCATTGCTCAATCCAGGGTTTGTATTTCAGTTTAGCTACTTCAATTATATATACTATATCCTTTAGATTTAAGAGCATATGAACTGAGCCCTCTCCATTGTTGTCTGTTGATCATTGCCAATGTAGTTTAGATAATTGAGCTATATGTTATTTGTCCCCAAGGGATGGGAGAGATGGCAAGATGATGGCAAAGGCGGGCATGAGACCATGAGGTCCTTGGCACACTTATCTATAAAATAATATTAATTGAGCTATGTTAGAAGTATCCATGTCTGTAGTTGTGGAACTTTAACTTTTGGGTTTTATAATGTTAATATCATCCTCCTCTACCTCTTTTTGAAAGCTCCAATGCATATGCCTTACAATTTTTGCCTGAACATATATCCATGTAGATGTCTATGCTTATTTACTAAATTTCATTGGTGAAGTGTAAACGTAGATATCATAAGCACTTGAAGTTGATATGTTTGCATTTTGAGAGCCAAAAGGCTAACTAATCTCTTCATTAGGAATTTGTAATTTTTTTCTATTAATAAAATTTAACAATGTATCACCTCTGTTTTCTTAAATAAAATTACAAATAAAAGTTTTAATTTTTTTCTCTATCGTTGAATGATCATAATGTTTTAATTGATTATCGAGAGATATCGCCTCTGTTATTTTTGACACCCTCCAGTACTGACATCCTCCTCTACTCGTGTCATGCCATAGGCACGAACACAAAAACTAGTCTTTATTAAAACAACTGTTCTAAAAAACGAACTAGACAATGCCCAAGCATTTGGTGCTACAAAAGGTACCTAAAATCTGACGAATTGGTCAATAAATTGTTAAAAGTCCTATGTACCTGCGTAGGTGCTCTAGGCTGATTTTATTATTTTTAAAAGCTTTGGCCCAAAATAATGTCACTTGAGTCTTTTAAATTAATAAAATAATACTCTCTCCGTCTCTAAATAATTATCTTAGTTGATCCGGCGCACAGTTTAAGAAAAAACAATTGACTTTATTATTTATGTTGGTTTAATATGTAGTTTCCTTTAAAGTTCATGTGTATGTGACTCATAATTAAAGTAGAGTGAAAAAATAAGGATAAAATGATAAAAATGATATTCCAAAAAAGTAAGTTTCAAAGTGAACAATTATTTTGAAATGAACGAAAAAGAAAAAATGACGATAATTTAGGGACGGATGAAGTAATAAATATCGGTTTAGAATTATATTGAGCTCCCTCTATTATATTGGGCTCCCTCTATTACAGACAAGAAGTTTATTATACAATTTTAAATGTTTCATTTTAAGAGTTCTCATTTAAAAATCATGTTTATCATTTTTATAACATTTCAATTTTACTCTTTATATTTAATATTAACATATTGATTATATTAAAACATTTTTATAATTATACTCAACTTTAATATTGATATTATATCTTAATAATTACTTTTTCAACATGGACAATTTGGCTCGAACGGATGGAGTAATTTGTCAATGTACAAACAAAGTATTGAGCTATTGAACCTTGGAATGTATTAAATTGTTGGTTTTCCTTTTAAATTTAACATTATAACTCTTTAAAATAAGAAAAAACCGTATAATATAATTATAATTTTAAATTATTTGATGATATTTAATATTAATATATTTAAAGATTTAATGATTGTTAATTAGATAATATTAACACCGAAGTGCCAATGAATCACCGGAAAAAACTGGAGAATCCAAGAAAGTTCACAGATTTCTTGGGCATCTCGACCAAACAAATTCAAACCCACAAAGAAATCTAGGAAACAATTCTACAAAATTGGGTTTACGAAGGCCCCATGCCTCGGATTCCTTCTGGGTTATTATTCTTCACATTAGGTTTCGTTTGTTTCACGAAAAATAATATCTTGAAAACGTTTCATTTTTTGGTATTTAGTAACCTTTGAAAAATATAGTCAATATAAAAACTTTTCCGAGTCAATAGAAAATAAAGCTTTCTTTTCCGGCAAATGACTTACGGATTTATTTTCTGTAAGTCATTTTTCGAATGTTCGAGCATCTCTGCGCGTCATTCCAAAATTACACATATTTACCTACACGCATAATATTTCACTCAACAAATAAATTGTTTAGAAATATAAATGGAGTTTATGCATATTATTTATAAATTATAATATAATTTTAAAAATACTCACAATGTCCTAAAATTAATGTCCACTATATTATATTATTTATTATTTAAGGGCGTCCCAAACATTATTTATTTTATTTTTTAAAACAATTTTTCCATATCAATTATAAAGAAAAAAATATTTGTGAGCTTGAAAAAAGATAGATCGTATTGATTTGACACCATTAATGATAAATTGAGGATTATTAAAAGAAAATTACTTAAACTTCAACACTATTTTATATTCAATATGTGTATTAATATTATAATATACTTTTCGTATTTATTCATATATTGTTTTCCGTAATATTTTCTGTGTATTTGCCAAACATTTAAAAATATTTTTCGGCATATTTTCAAAAAATTTAACAAATGCCTGAAAATAAAATCTTTTTATTTTCCAAAAATCATTTTCCGTAAAACAAACGAAACATAAATTGGAAATTTTGGATTTATCTTATTTGACTTGTGGTTGATGATTCGTTGGTGTCATTCTCCCATGTATTTACTCGATCACTCAGCATCAACTTTCTTCGTTTCTTCCCTGATGTGGCATAAATATCAATCATACCGGGGGTGCCGAAATTCGTCGTGATCCGTGAGTCGTTCGTCGACCGAATTGATGATGAAATCGTCGTCTGGGTCGGATATCTGGCTGTATGTAGTTATCTGCAAAACAAACACCGTGAGTGGTGGGGGATGTCCCCCAAAACCCTCCGGCGTGAGAATCAATACAATATCAAAATATGGGAGGGCGCGTAGCCCCCGTGTGTGGAGTGATAACTGTAGAAGAGAAATAGCGTATGAGAGTCTGCCCTACTATGAGATAGTATAGTTTATTTATACCTGAGGGGTTAGGGTTTACTTGTTGTGCATGGGCCAGGCCCATGGTATTCAGTAGTCCTGTGATGAATAGTGGGCTAGTGTAGTGGTAAGCCCCCTCGCCCAAGCGAGGCCCAAAATCCTTTGAAGGCAGATTAAATATAGGCACTTCAGTAGCCCCCTGGTCCTTATTCCTTGGGATTCATCTCAAGGGTAAAGAGTATAATTTTCTGTCAAGCATGACATCTACTCAACCGCGAGATGCTCGAGCGGGAGAACAGTATAAAACTCATCCGCGAGTAACCTCGAGCGGGAAGACAATATAAAACTCATCCGCGAGTAAAATCGAGCGGGAATATAGTATAAAACTCATCCGCGAGCAAACTCGAGCGGGAAGATGATATAAAACTCACCCGCGAGTAAACTCGAGCGGGAAGACAGTATAAAACTCATCCGCGAGCAAACTCGAGCGGGAAGACAGTAACGAGCAAACTCGAGCGGGAAGATGATATAAAACTCATCCGCGAGTAAACTCGAGCGGGAAGACAGTATAAAACTCATCCGCGAGCAAACTCGAGCGGGAAGATGATATAAAACTCATCCGTGAGCAAACTCGAGCGGGAAGATGATATAAAACTCATCCGCGAGCAAACTCGAGCGGGAAGACAGTATAAAACTCATCCTCGAGCAAACTCGAGCGGGAAGACAGTATAAAACTCATCCGTGAGTGAACTCGAGCAGGAGGACAATGTAAAGCTCAACCGTGGGATGCCCGGACGGGGAGCGTCAGATAAAGCTCGACCGCGAGATGCTCGAGCGGGAGGGTAATGTACCTCCACGTAGTGAGGGTCTACAAGAATCCGAGCAACCTCACCATGGTGAGAGCCGTCTGGAAATCCATATGCTCAAGCGAGCAGCTCAACCGTGGGATGCCCAAACGGGGAGCGTAAGCGCATAATGGAAATCCAGAAGCCTCACCATGGTGAGGGTCTTCGAGCAATCCAGTAGCCTCAACATGGTGAGGGTCTTCAAAAATCCGAGCAGCCTTACCGTGGTGAGAGTCCTCTAGAAATCCATATGCTCAATCGAGAAGTGCAACCGTGGGATGCCCAAACGGGGAGTGTAAGCACGTAATGGAAATCCAGAAGCCTCACCGCGGTAAGGGTCTTCAACAATCTGAGCAGCCTCACTGTGGTGAGGGTCTTCGAAGTGATAATAAGAAACTCAGGCTCTGGCGCGAGTCTAATCTGAAGCTCGAGCTATGGTACGAGTGTAGCGTGCACGGGCACGAATATAATAACATGAAGCTCGGGCTGAGGCACGAGCATGACGTGCACGGGCACGATAGTAATAACATGAGGCTCGGGCTGTGGCGCTAGCATAGCGTGCATGGGCACGATAATGATAACAAGAGGCTCGGGCTGAGGCGCGAGCATGGCGTGCACGAGCACGATAATAATATCTGGCTTCGGGCGTGGCGCGGCGTAGAGTCCGAGCACGATAACAATAACATGAAGCTTCGGGGGGCACGAGCATGGCGTCTGAACACGATAATAATAACATGAGGCTCGGGCGTAAGCGCGAGCACAACGTCGCACGATAATGATAACAAGAGGCTCGGGCTCGACCATGGCTGCAGACACGATAATGATAACATGAGGCTCTGGGCGTAAGCGCGAGCATAGCGTCGAACGCGATAATGATAACATGAGGCTCGGGCGTGGCTCGGCGTGGCGTCTGCGAGCACGAGTAATGATCTGGCTTCGGACTATAGCACGGCGTAGCGTGCAGACACGATAATGATAACATGAGGCTCGTCTTTGTGGCTCGGCACTGCGCGCAAGAATAATGACATGAAGCTTCGGTGGCGCGAGCATAGCGTGCACGGGCACGATAATGATAACATGAGGCTCGTGCTGTGGCTCGAGCATGGCGTGCACGGGCACGAGAATAATGACATGAAGCTCGGGCTGAGGCGCGAGCATAGCGTGCACGGGCACGATAATGATAACATGAGGCTCTGGCGTAAGCGCGAGCATGCGCGTGCGGCACGATAATGATAACATGAAAGGCTCGGGCGTAGCGCGAGTAGCGTCTGCGACACGATATAATAACATGAGGCTCGGGCGTAAGCGCGAGCATAGCGCAGCATGCACGATAATGATAACATGAGGCTCGGGCGGCTCGGCGTGGCGTCTGCACGAAAGTAATGATCGGCTTCGGGTGGCGTAGCGCGAGCCGATAATGATAACATGAGGCTCGTGCTATGGCTCGAGCATGCGCACGAAATAATGATAGCGCACGAGCACGATAATGATAACATGAGGCTCGGGCGTGGCGCGAGCATGGCGTGCACGAGTAATAAAAAGGCTCGGGCGTAAGCGCGCGCGTGCAGGCAAGATAATGATAACAAGAGGCTCGGGAGCGCGAGCGTCTGCGAACACGATAATGATAACATGAGGCTCGGGCGGCTCGGCGGCGCGAGCACGATAATGATCTGGCTTCGGGCCGCCTGGCGTGCACGGACACGATAATGATAACATGAGGCTCGTGTTGTGGCTCGAGCATGGCGTGCACGGGCACGAGAATAATGACATGAAGCTAGCATAGCGTGCACGATAATGATAACATGAGGCTCGTGTTGTGGCTCGAGCATGGCGTGCACGGGCACGCGATAAGGCAGGCGAGCATAGCCGCACGATAATGATAACATGAGGCTCGGGCTGCGCGTGATAACATGAGGCTCGGCGTAAGCGCGGGCGCGATATAATAACATGAGGCTCGGGCGTGGCGCGAGCGCACGAGCACGATAATGATAACATGAGGCTCGGGCTGTGGCGCGAGCATAGCGTGCGAACACGATAATGATAACATGAGCTCGGCGGCGCGAGCGGTGCACGATAATGATAACATGAGGCTGCCGGGCGGCTGGGCGTCGCACGAGTAATGATCTGGCTTCGGGCAGTGCGGCCGCGTAACACGATAATGATAACATGAGGCTCGTGTTGTGGCTCGAGCATGGCGTGCACTGCACGAAATGAATAATGACATGAAGCTTCGAGGCGGCAGCGCTGCACGATAATGATAACATGAGGCTCGGGCTGTGGCGCGAGCATAGCGTGCACGGGCACGATAATGATGTCATGAGGCTCGGGCTGTGGCTCGAGCGTAGCGTGCACGGGCACGATAGTAATGATCTGGAGCTCGGGCTGGGCCGCGAGCATAGCGTGCACGGGCACGATAATGATAATCTGAAGCTCGGGCTGGGCCGCGAGCATAGCGTGAGCACAGTGTGCCGGGCACGAACTGGACTAAGTGCTTGGTTCTGGCCAAGGCTTTGAGCGGGCAAGGCCCCTATCGCCTTGGGCGAGCTTCCAGAAGATTGCCTAGTGGGCAGGGCCCAACTCTGAACGGCGACTAGCAACCGGGCATGGCCTTTCTCCGATGTGGGGACATCGGATCGGTTGTTAGTATATCAACTAGGTGTAGAGATATACGACTAACAGTGTTGCTCGGTCACTATAGGAACCCGAGGTAGTTAGCCGCTATCTTGTGGGCAGGGCCCCTACCGCCTGGCGGGCATCCAAGTACGTGAACCGGGCATGGCCCCCTCCCCCCGGGAAAATTAGTTCACTAATACTGCAGTATGAGGAAGGTTGGTGGCGGGGCCCTATCTGCTCGCCTGGCGAGCAGATTTTGTCAAGCAATCCGAAAGCAGTTTGTATAAATGAACATATTAACAATTTGGATGGACAAATATGAAAGAACTTGCCTTTTTGTTGATAAGATGATAGTGGCCCCAACAGGGCTGAGGGTCTTGCCTGCTAGTGCATTAGGCCGTCCGAATAGTTGTAAAGATATCTGGGCTTTTCCGTTTGAGGGCAGGCCCCCTACTTTCCGGCTGTAAGTGTCTACCTTGAGGTCGGGAAGTAGTTATGGTCGTTGCAGTTTTCCTTCTGAGGAAGTCTGGGTTGGCACCAAGAGTGTGCCTAAGGCGCTCAGTGCGAGCGGAATCAACTCTAACGAGGAGGGTGTCATGGTTCTCGCAGTTACCAAGGCTTAGTTGACTTGGTTTGAGTACCTGAAAGTTTAGTGCATTATTTGCGAAGCAAACATAATCCCCTTTTAAATAAAATTGGGGTATGTATTATGCATTTAATCTTATGATGATAAGATGTTGTATATGCTAGCGATTTATGTAAATGACAATACATAAATATTGTTATTAGCATGATTGAGGAAAATAACATCAATAGTGTGATATGCAATCAAATCATGATCTGTATAGATAATTCACGCGCGAATTTAGGTGTAGCGGTGAATAAAACAGTTTCATTATCATTTGTCATGCTTGGGCAAATAAAATATGGTGCAATTAGCTCCATTGATATGTGAAATTTAATAAGTGAGTGAGTATGCACTTTCTTTTTTCATGCGCGGCCGGGGATTAGTAAAATCATAAGGCGCGTAAAGGCGGTGTCATACATATGGTCGCAGATGCAAAATATCTTTAATTGCATGCATTGATGTAGTATAGTGTGACATGCATCATCATGGTGAACAATTTGATGTGAACATGACATAATTATGAGCATAAATGTATTATAATTACTCTGATTTATGTCGCAAAATAATTGTCACAGTTGAATCTCATGCATTATTCACCAATTAATGATAATTTTAATCGGTTCATCATGTCACATGTATTAATCGCATGGCAATTTATTTGATGTTATAGCTATCTCGTATAGCGACAAGTTTGTCATTTATTAATTTGTCGTAATTAATAATTGCAAAGAAAATTAATTACATGCATATTCATGTAAGTTATAATGTCTCATGTTAATTTGGAGCAATAAATTAATCATGCGAATCATTTATAAATTATAATTTGTGTTTCTTTAACTAATTATTTGTTAACATCATAAAAAATGAGGTCATATGAGCAAATTTTGCAAATATTGAGTGTAAAAATGGAAAGAGTCCACCTGATTATTGGCTCTGAACTGGATAGAAAAGTGATGAACCGGGTCATGGACCCTTGCTGTGGAGGAAATTAATGGAGGATGATGTCAGCCATTTATGAATTCACAAAGAGTTACACGGGCCGCCTTTTAGCCGGGATGATGAGCACGTGTCTTCTAGGCCCAAGACTAATCTGCAAGGATCACATCACTAGGCTGATTAGGCTATGGTTTCAGTTAGGGCTCAGAAAATTCCCTAGGTCCCTTTTGCTGAGATAAAAAATGTTAGAAGGGGGTCCTGTTCCGCCGGTGTTCTCCGTTGTCGTCCAGCGGTTGCTCAGGGAGACAGTCACTTCAAGCGGCGCGTATGGACGCGTGAATACTTGGATGGTCGCGATTTCTGCGGGGTCGAACTCGCCTTGTTGAGACGCAGGTACTGGTGGTGTTTAAATCCCATGAACGTTCTGGAATGGTGCAGATCTAACAGGCCGGAGATTTGCCGGCGCGTTGCTTTAGCCACCGCCTTCAGCGACTTGTAGTGGCGCGTGAGGGAGCGTTAGAGTTCTGATGGGGATAATTCTGATGCCGCAAGACTCGTCTTGTCAAGGCGTATCCCACGGCATTGTTTAATTCTGTTACGAGCCTTTTCTTTTCCGCCCAATCCGCATGGAAAGTTTCTTCGATATTATGATCAATGGTGTTCCGGCACCCCGTACACGAAGCTCAGCCATGAACGACGGAGTCCGTAAGTTGAGGGAAACAAAGTGTAGTCGTTCCCGGCAACGGAACCAAACTGATGTGGCATAAATATCAGTCATACCGGGGGTGCCGAAATTCGTCGTGATCCGTGAGTCATTCGTCGACCGAATTGATGATGAAATCGTCGTCTGGGTCGGATATCTGGCTGTATGTAGTTATCTGCAAAACAAACACCGTGAGTGGTGGGGGATGTCCCCCAAAACCCTCCCGCGTGAGAATCAGTACAGTATCAAAATATGGGAGGGCGCGTAGCCCCCGTGTGTGGAGTGATAACTGTATAAGAGAAATAGCGTATGAGAGTCTGCCCTACTATGAGATAGTAGGGTTTATTTATACCTGAGGGGTTAGGGTTTACTTGTTGTGAATGGGCCAGGCCCATGGTATTCAGTAGTCCTGTGATGAATAGTGGGCTGGTGTAGTGGTAAGCCCCCTCACCCAAGCGAGGCCCAAAATCCTTTGAAGGCAGATTAAATATAGGCACTTCATTCCCTTTTTTTTTCTTATTATTTTAACATGTGTTCCGCTAACTTTTTGGCTTAAAGAGTTTATGTTCACTTTACCTCACTAAATCCATTTCTCTTATCAGTCAAAAACACTTTTACTCTTCGTCTCCCTCTCTCTGCTCTCCTTACAGAGTTACAATTAGTGCTTGTTTGGTGGAACATTTTGACAAAAACATTGGTAAAAAACATAGCATTTTCTCTTTAAAAATATTTCAATGCTACGTTTTAAAACGCAACGTTTTAAAAATGTGCAGTGTTTTAAAACGATCCAATTTGGAGCGTTTTAAAAATGTGTTGCGTTTACTACTATTTTGTTTATAAAAATGGCGTTTTGAAATAGTTTTCCAAACATGTTTACAAGGAAAAAATTACGTTTTGAAAATGCTGCATTTTAAAAACGCTGCGTTTAGAAAAAGCTGTGTTTTAAAAATGTTGCGTTTAGAAAAAGCTGCGTTTTCAAAACGCTGCTCTAGACGAGGCCTTAATCGTCTTCCTCACTTAAACCATAACCCTAGCTTTTTACCAGTTCGCCTTTACTCTTTCATCTCTATATTCAAAACTCAATCTGGTAATTTGCTTAGCATATAACTTTAATTTTGTGTTATCTGTATCTATCTCTTACAACATCTCAAAATTTCACAAGTACAATGGATGATAATACGAATGTTGGATGCCTTTTTAACATCGCTTCACTGAACAAGACTCCTATTGGACAACAATTGGTCCAAATGTTCACTGCTTCTGGGCTCATGCCCCTTCTATCCTTTAGCATCATAACTTACATCCAAGCTTTTACATAACAATTCTTCAACAACATGAACCTAACCCCCAAACACTTTCTCTTTCTCTCTCTCTGGCTCCATAAATGGAGTTCAAGTGGTATTTGATGCAACCTCTATTACAAATGCCTCCCCAAACCTAAGAACTGTTGGTTCAACAAGCCTCACAGTCCCTTTGGATGTATAAAATGGTCGATGGGTCACCATGAGAGACACCCACCGTATGGAAAAGGCTGCTGATAGATTTAAAAACTGCTTCAAGACTCTGCACTACGCACTAGCTGGTGTCATAGACAAGTGCCTATTAATCAAGGGTGGAAGCCATGACAAAGTGACTGAAGCTCAATTGGTAATGATGGAAGCCATTGTTCAAGATCATAGGATGAACTGGGCAATTCTGGTAGAACTTGTAGATGGAAATGTCTCTAAGTATAGAGAAAATTGGGAATCTGGAGATGCAAAAGTAACTCATCACCTGTTACTCACTCACTTCTTAAGGCAGTATTAAGACATCAACTGTAAAACCCTAGAATATTACTTGCTTGTTTTATGCTTGAGTTCATACATTCATATTCATTATAGTTTGTTAACTTAGCTCATTCATATGTTCGTTGACATCGGTTTCTATGCTCAAATGCATCTTTTCTTCATGATATGCCTTGGGACTTTGCTTGTTTATATATGTTGAAAGTATATGGATAAGTGTTAGACATCATTCATAACATCATTAACATGATTTAGATGTTGATTGAATGCTTGTTGCATCGACGGTTTGGTTGTTAGTTTGCTTCTAGTTGTCCTTCTTCGTTTGGCCTTTTTGGTTGTCATTCGTGAGGTTCTGTTTGAGTTTAAACCAACTTTGAGTGAGGTTTGAACCCTTGATGTTTGGGTTATGAATTAGAGTCCTTTAAGATTGAATTCTATACCCTTTTGGCATTGGAAAACTTGAGGATGCAAGGGGGAGAGACCTAAGCCAAGCAATGGAACAAGAAAGTTGAAGATTGCATTCTTCTGAAGCATGCGCTCGCATGCAAGAGGGCCATGCAGCCGCTTTGTTGCCTGTCCCTGTTACGGGACTGTTTTGATTATTTTGCAATTTTCCTATCCTAACCCTACCCAAACCCATCCTAACCCACTCCTAAACCTTCCTAACTATCATATAATATATCCTAACCATCTAATCGAGTTTTAGGGTGGATTAGTTGGGGTTAATCAAGGGGAGATCACCACATTAGTTGGATAGATCACCCATTTAATTTCTAACCTATATGGGCCACAAACACTCCATTTAACCCCTCATATTCAGCTTACCTTCTAAAAAATGGGAGAGAGCCTCTTGAGAGCTAAGAGAGGGGTCTTCTAGGGTTTCTTGAGAATTCTTCATGGATTCCATAGCTTGAGAGCTCCATTACCCAAACCAAGCCATAAAATTGAAGAGGAGGTTGAGGAGAACATTTCCCACCGATTGGAATTTCGATTTGGTTGATTGAAGTGTTGATTTTAGGTAAGTTACTACCTCTCTTCCTTTTTGTTTTTGCCTCATTGACCCTAGGGAAAACAATCTTTGTGCTATGTGTGGTCAATGAGTGCATTCTAGGGCTTTTTAGACATGCTATGAACCCTAAATGCCTAAATGATGATTTTGGTTGGATGAACTTGTTAGAGACCATGATTAGTATGATATTCATGTGTAGAGTAGTATGTTAATCCATTCTATGTGATTTATTCAAGTCTAAAGAGCACGATTGGTGAAGTGACTTAAATGGGTTTATGCATAAAATGTGATTTTGCTCTATGTTGCCTAATTAAGTGTTTTGTTGGGATTATGTGGGCCTAATGAACTTGGGAATATAGTCATTGATGATAGTTATGAACATAGGAGGGTATTGTGGCCAATGACTTCTATGCCCTAATTTTTGGAAAGTATAGATTGGACTCAACGAGTCAACCTTTGGGTTAGTATGAATTTAAGGAACTATATACTTAAGTCCTACGGAATTTGGGGTAGATTTAATGGAGGTTAAGCCTCCAAGAATTTTAGAATTGTATGAAGGACACTTGATTATTAGAGTCTTAATATTATGCTATAATGTGATTTTATGCTAGTTGCGAATGAAATGCATGACTAGTTGATGGTAGAGTATGTGCCTACTTGTTTGAGTATATGAGTATACATTACTTATGCTTGAGTTTGAGTCCAGCTGGAGTCGGTTTGTTGAGTCTTTGGCGGGACGATGCATGGTCTTCACGAATTGTGGGATTCGTGATCGTGATGGATCGCCGTGCCGGGTTGCACACATCCCTCCATCGATGGCCACGGTGGGGAAGTAGTCGATCTTAGTTATAGTAATACACATGACTTTGATAACTATGGAACTCGAGCGAGGATTGTCTCGGGGACGTCGATATCCACAAAAGGGATATCGAGGACACATAAGGTTTGCACGTGTCTTTGCAGGAGCGACACAGCGGAAAAATGACAACGGTATCATATCTCTTTTATATGAATTGACTCACAAGTACTTATATGTGAATAATGTGCTATGTGAATATGATATGATATGATGGTTGAGATGGTTTAGTAAATTGTTATACTTTATGGATAACATGACATTTAAGGTTGTTAAGCATAAATGCCTTGATATGAATATTGTTGGAATGTTATATTATGCCAATAACATAAATTATTATAGTTAAGCATAAATGCCTTGACATGATTTTTAATGAAATGTTATACTAAGGTGGTAGCATGATTTATTATTGTTGAGCATGATGCCTTGACAGGAAGTTATGTTTAGTAACTTACTAAGTCATTATGACTTACTCCTATTTGTTTGATTGTTTTCCCTAGATCCGAGTCGTGCTAGCGGATCGAAGTGACTATCGAGTTGCGTTGGTGAAGTTTTTAGAAAGGTTGCTACCTTATAGTTTAGTACCTTTTCTTTTGGCAAGGACGATGGGAAAACTAAAGCTATGTAAACTTTATGAAGGGTAGCAAGACTTATTGTGTGTTTGGTATTTGTACTTGTTGTTAGTACTTATTCTTTTGGTAGCCGACTTGTAGTAGTCGTGCTTAGTGATATTGATGATTATATTTTAGTCATGTTATATTGATGGTTAATTTATCATATTTGTTCCCCGACATGCTTTTAGCCGTTGAGTATGTTAAAATAGAGTTCTAGACTTAGTTTAATGTTGGGTTCCGGCTGTAACGTCGCCGATGACTTGATTTATAAATTTCTAAATATTTATATTGCATGACAAGGTGTTTTATTGTGCGTGCCCAATGTTGCGTCACGCACTTCGAATTTTTGGACCGAGAGATTTATTATCTCTTTGGTTGTATTTAGTTTGAGCTTGTTAGCTAGGGCGCCACTGTGTATTAATGTTTCGCTTCCGCATGTGCTAAAGTTGTTGGCGTAACACCGTTATGGCCTTACCCATTATTTGTTATTTGCTTGTTTCTCGACGGCACTACCTTGGGATCTCGTCTTGGGATCCGGGTCGGGTCGTCACATCAACAATGTTGTTTTGCATGCTCATGTAATTATCCCAGTAAGACTCATAAAGTTTGAAACTGGTGATATCACAAGAGCAATCAATTCTAGCAGGTTTGTCCAACTAGCCGCTCAAGCCGCCCCAGCTGCTCAAATTGCTCAAGCTGCTCCTGCTATTGCATTAAGGTCTGAAGGTTATGGCAAAAGAAAAAGAAAAAACTTGCTTTTGGATAAAGAAGCTGAAATTGAGGAGGAGGCAGCTGCTATGAAAGCTGCTGATGCTGCTCAACCAGCTATCGCTCAACAAGTTGTTGTTCAACCAACTGCACCTACTAGGGTGAGCAGCCCAGCCCATAAACCTGTACAACCCATTGTGCTCATGCCCATGGGATGATACATAATGTTGGGCTTTAGAGAGGTGAGATGCTCGCGGTCAAATTTTGATGAGCTCTTGAGTAAACACTAAATGAAATCAATAATAGTAATAAATAATAATAATTTATTTTTTTTTTAATTTTTTTGGCGGCACCTCGAGATTTTATTAAAATAAAAGAAATAATACAAACTTGAGGGGACAATGCCCTTATAAATGGGAGGACGTAGGAGCCTAACCTCGAAAAGGAGATACAAAGCGAAAGAGAAAAACCAAAAGCTAGTGAATCCTATTCCGAATGTGTGGAGTGCCATTAGCATCTAAATAAAGAGAACCACTGAGGGGGCAAAGATCGAGCATCATTAAAGTCGACGCCAAGGAGTCACATCCCAAATGCAAAATCACTAATCAAGTCAAATAAATAATAATGGAGGATGGACCAATAGTATAATACTATAATAGACTAATAGACTAATATATTACGCTAGGTAAAGCCCTAAAAGTCTATGTTCTATTCTCATATCCTCAATTCCTAATCGCATTATTCATTCAAGACTTCAGAGTTCAACCGCCTTTACTGGTCTTCAGCCATTTCCTCCACCACAGCCTCATCCTCACCTTCAAGCCCTCAGTCACGTTTGTCTTTGACCCTCATCTTCAAGTCTTCAACTTTCAATCTTCAAACTTCAACAATCAACTTCAACGCCAACGCCATTACGCCGATGTCGTTGTCAACCGTCTTCACGGGTTCGACCTTCATCTAGTCATCTTTGCTATTCCGATCTTCGATCTTCAGTCTTTGGGTGGCCAGTCTTCACCCTCATCGAGGTGAGGTTAATCATCTATTTCTCTTTCTCCCTTATAGACTTAGTATTATGTATTTGGTGTTGAATTTCTTTTTTTTTTCGGACAAGCAAACTGAAAATTAGTGATGAAAAATTAAAAATTGATTTTGCATTTATTTCATTTTTGGGAAAGCAACTGAAAATTAATGAAAACTAGTTGATGTTGATGTTGAACACTTGAACTAAATAGTTTATAAACTCGGTTTATTTTTCTCAGTTTATTTAAAAACAAGAAAATCGATTGGAGAGCCCATCAAGCCCATGCCCGCCCAATGCTCGTCTACAGCCCATTCACTAATGCCCGTAGGCTTGTCACAGTACTGGGCTTTTAAAAATAAGGCTTAAATCGCAATTTGATCATCTTACTTTTTCACTTTTTGCAATATGATCACTCTATAATTTTTTTTTCTATTTCATCATCGTATTTCACCACATATAACACATTAATCACTTCATCCAAAAAATTGGATGGAAAGCTTTAAAATTTTAGATAAACATGAAAATACCCTAATTCTTCTTTGCAACAGAGGCAACCCTACCATACGGAAGGGAATTCCATTGATTCACACTCATGAACACTACAGGCAATTGAAGGGCATTATGTAACGACACAAACACGTCTTTCCACCTAATTTCATTCAATTTCCCATTTTTCAAATACTTAATATCAGATTTCAACAACCCAGAAAACAAATTGGAATTTTATCATGCAAGAATCCAAAATCAAAATCAAGAGTATACTTATCTAGTGCTTTTATAGCTTTACCAATCTCTCTCTCATTCCTCAAAACCCTAACCTTGTCTTTCTCCTCCTTCAATTCCTCTAGAGTCTTCACAATCTTTTCCTCCTCAGCTCCATTCCAAAATTTACCTTTTCCTTTCCTTCAGGATAACCGATTTCCCTTCAATTTCTTCTTCGGTCTCTTCTCTTTTTCTCGCTCCCTCACATCAAACCCCCATTGAATACGGTAGAAAATCTCAAGAAAATCCTTGAAGTAGCCAAACTTGACGATGACTTTAACATTGGAAGCGAGGGTTTTAGGGTGGTTTTGGTGTAGCCAAAGCACTGCCGAATAAAACCCTTCCTTGTCCGACTTTTTGGTATCTCTAACCACTCTCAGGTAACAAATCCGTTTCAGCTTGATCTCCCCAACCCAAAACTAGAGCTGTCAAAATGGCCTTACGGGGCGGGTTTTCCCGCGGGCCTGAAAAGCCCGCTGTCAGCCGGGGTGGGGCGAGAAAGCCCATAAACATGACGGTCCCTAAAACTCATAGCCCAACCCGCCCAGTGTAAGGTCGCGGGCGAAACGGGAAAACCCGTAAAAAATTGAATTTATTTTTGGCCCTGCATTTCATTATTTTACACATCCTACTTTGTCTTTTGCATTTTTAAACCCTGTAACTTGACATTTGTTAAATTTTAACAGGTCTTGATATCGCATGTCATGTTACATACCAGGGGGTACGAAATTGAGGTGTCTACAGTGTGTCCCGAACACACTCCCACATTGCTCGGGGTTGGCTATGAAGTATCCCAATGCCACTATCATAATAAAATTTTGCTCGCTGGTGAGGTACTAAGGCAAACCGTATGGAAGCGAGCCATAGAGGTAATTCCCATAATGGCATTATACGATGATTTGAGATCGATGACGAGGAAGGTGATGACCTCCAGCCTCGTGTGCTCTCCATCGCCAATATAAACTTCTAGGTCAACCGTGCCTTTAACTCTGCCTTGTGATTTGTGAATCCTTCCAGCGTTCCTAAGTAAGGCTTCAAACGAGCATTAGTAAGACCGATCTCTTTGAAAAAATTATAGTACAACACATCCCGGCATGCTCCTGTATCAACTAACACTCGATGCACTTGCCAATTGTTGATCAAAGCTGATACAACCAAAGGCTGCTCGGAGGCTAAAGCTATGCTTCCTAGTTCACTGTGAGTGAAGTGAATAGTCTGCTCGCCTAGCCGTGTTACTGGTGGCATGCTCATCACATTTGAAAGCGATTAAATGTGCTTTCCGAGTTGTGTCGAGGTAGGCTCCTCCTCGAGAATCATGTTGACAATGTCGTGTACTTGAGGGGCATTTCCCCTGTTTCCCCCATTTCCTCCCCGAGCAGGAGGATCATGACGATTATTTCCATTGTTGTTATTACCCTCTTTGAATCTATCAAGACGTCATTGATTGATCAAGCACTATATTTCCTTCTTCATGATAAAACACTCCTCAGTGACATGCCCTACATCATTGTGATAAGCACAAAATTTTGTGTTATCCCGTTATTGAGTTGTGTCCGGATTCATGGAGTAGAGAGCAGGAAGATCATTCTGGATCTGCATCATAATTTCCTCCCTTGAAGTATTCAAGTGAGTAAAATGATGCTCTCTAAATCGTTGAGTCGAATCAGAAGTCCTGTTTCGATCTCTCCAAAAATTATTGTTGTTTCCTGAGCTAGGAGTTGTAGTTGCCGCCGAGCTACTCTCTGCTTTATCTTTGCCTTTTCCTTTCTGATCCACCTTTGTCGAGCTGAATAACTGAGCCCGAGCAAGCATATCGCCCTGAGTTGCAGGTGGATGCATTACCAACTCCTATTTTAGGCCCTCACTTCGCATGTTATTCAAAAAACAAAGTGTGACCTCCCCTTCAGTCATGCCCGTGACTTGCTTGAGTACCTTTGTGAATCGTTCCACATAACTGTGGGAAGATTGATCAACTCCCTGGACCACCTTCCAGAGGTCAAAACGACTTTTTGGTAGTGCACCAGCAGAGCCAAATTCGGCTAACAATTTTGTCCTCGGATCCTTCCATGCCGTTATAGATCCTCTTGGGAATCTTCTCAACTAGCTATGAGCTTTACCCTGGATAGCCCCTGAAAACGCTTTCATTGTTAGGGCCTCATTTCTAGTTGCCAAGCCAACTTGGGCCTCAAACAAACATAACCAATCTCATGCTCGGGTTTTTCCCAAGTACTTGTCAAAGTTGGGAAAAACAACCCCGTGAGTCGGAGGTGTGTTTTCAATCCAGTCCACAAAAGAACTGCCATCCGTTGGTCGGACTGTCCCGTTAGGTTGGCGACCAGCCTCCCATCCATCCATCCTCGCCCGTACGATTGCCAAGACCTCAGCCATTGTCTGAGGTTGTGCTGGTGGTGGTACCACGGGGATCGCCACGGGCTGAACTATAGCAGCCTGAGGTGCCTCAATTGGTTGTGCTATTATTTTTTGGGGAACCCATGGTGGTTTAGGGACATCGTGATGGTCTTCTCACTTGTCATGCTGACGTGTGTCAAATCGTCAAAATTAATTTTCCTCCTTCTTTAATAGCAAGTATAAAGTAAGTCGGGATCGTATCCGCAGGGAACGTTGTATTTATTCCTTTTTAGAATTTTACTAAGTAAATAAAAAACACAAATTTAGATTTTAAATTAACTAAGAATGAACTAACAAACTAATTAACTGAAAATAAATGATTTTAATTAAACTAACAGATTAAAGCTTGATTTAATTCAATAAAATAAAATCCAACCAATGAACCAATTTTCATCTCGCATTTTACTTCTGATCATAGATGCAAAAATATCTTGTTAAATTACAAATAAACCGGTTATAAGTATCGACAAACGCCAAATACTCAATCTCTCCTTACCGTGTTGATAATCAAGAGACGATCGTAAGATTTAATAACCCGGTTGCATTAAGAAAAGAGAGACCCGATTCAAAGCCATGCTTATTGAAGCAATAACATGTAACAAAGATTATATGTCCCCGTAATACGGTCTGATTATGCTTGTGATGCCTAAAAGGTGTATTACTTACCACTTTGTTAAGACTGAGGACAATTACGGATCAACAGTGTTAACTAGCTATAGACTATTATGTTAATTAATATTCTGGCCATAAACATTAATTAGACACAATACTCTTTCAACGTGTTAAACGGAGAACGAACAAATATTTGTAACAAAACAAGAATTAATTATATTAGATCTCACATAAGTAAAAAGCTTGAGACTTAATTGTTCATTGACTGGAAGAAAGAATTTAGCTACTAAACATGATTAAAATAACTTACAAAAAACCAAGAGTTTATGTTCCCAGCAAGTGTTGAACTTAAAAGAAGATTACAAGTTTCTCACACTTTCTCCCTTAGAACTGTTAGTGCCTACTCTCTCTCAAAGTTACTGCCTGATTCTCACAATTCCCTAGTCGAAAAAACTTCTCTGATCTGCCCAAAATTCCAGCATAAATACCACTCATCTCTCCACTAAAGCCACTACTTGGTAGTTTTAAAACTACCAATAACTTCCTAAAACCACCCAAAACTTCCAAATCAGTTTTTCCTTTAATAAATAAATAAATTAGGAAGAAATAACAGCTTTCCTAACTACCCAATAGATCTGCTAGAAAATTCTCCAGCAAGTTGACAACAGCTTCAGCTTTGAAATTTGGACAGCACATGCCCACGTGACATTACGAACTTCCATTTGCTTGCAATCCAACCTTTTTCTTAGCTTCCCTCTGTTGCAGCTCCCCTCACACCTACAAACATAAACAAGCACAAAACCAACCAAAAGTGTAATATTTACTCTATAATAAATCATAAAACCGACTATTTCTATCACATTTTCGTGCTCCCATCACATGCTCACGGTGAGGTGATGTCCGACGAGACCGATGAGAGTAATGAGAACGAGAATGATAGGAGTGTTCATGCTCATCTCTTCGGCTCGGCCTGTTGGCAAGTTGTAACTCAACGACCATACTGGGCTCTCTAGCACGGCGTCTATCCCATCCACGCCTCTCCTCGTGGATTTCAACCACACGAGTTCCTTGATTGTGGCTGCCACCACTTTCTGGTCGGTTTCAAGCTGGTGCTTGATCGATGGCTAAGGGGGGTCTGTGTGGGGCATGACCACCAACACTAGGTGCCCTTTCAACCATTTGTGGAGAACTCATTGTGGGCACGATTGGGATTAGCTATTCCTCTATGGGAACTGGTGGTTGACCCAACGCGGCCAACTATTGGTTCAGTATGAACATCTTATTCAAGTATTGAGCCTGATTGCGAAGAGCCAGAGTTTGTGCTTGCTCATTCAGTGGGGCAGGCTCTGCCACCTGATTAAGTCGAGCAGCCTCTCGACGTTGATTCATTTGATCACATAGCTTAACCGAATTGGCCCTCTGTTATTGCAACTGATTTCTCAAATCGGGTTGAGGTAGATCATTCATTAGGATAAAGCTAGCCTCACCTAGTGGTGCATGTTGAGCTGCTGCATGTGATCTGGTCATTACTCCGCCTATTAGGGGAAGCCCATTACATGGAAGTTGATTAGGTTGGGGAACCCCCTCATGTCGGTTATTGATTGGTGGTCAATCTCCTTGATGAATAGACACATCACCACCAACATTTCCATTTGCCCCAACATGTCCCTTACCGTTCTTAGCCATGTTAATAAAGTTTTTGGTAAAGTGTTTTGAAGATTTTCATTTCCCGACAATGGAACCAAACTGATGCTACACAATTTGGTCTTGCACCGTTCCATGCGGTGTTTAGGATATCTAGGCTTATGTGAAGGTATGATCCTGTGAAAACCCTGTCAAAAGAAGAAAACCTTAGAAGGAATGCAAAGCAGGGCCTCGCGAAACCCCTTAGGTGAGAGAGTAAGTCTTTAGCTTGTATAAAGCAAAATGTCAGAGTTTCAGTGTGTAAAATGAGCATACCTTTGAAAAGAAGCATTGTAAGGTATATATAGCCCTTTTTGGGAGTGAAATCCAGGCTGAGTCATTAATATGGAGAGATCATAGGCCTTTATAACCATAAATGTGGGTTGACCGCGTAACTGACGGAATCGTGGCTTAAATTTCAAGCTCGAAAATTATCAGACAGTTAAGCTTGGGATGTATATCTAGTTTATTCGAGCAGCCTTGCTCTCTGCTCGATCAGATTGGTCGGAAGATTCCTGCTCGGGATGTATGTAGAATGTTTACACCGGGCTATCCTACTCGGGTAACCTCTTTCCTGGTCCCTGTCCTTAACGTGCTTATTGTTGGGTAAATCTCTATAGTCTATACAATTTTATAGAATTTAAACCAAATAAAATAAAGGAAACAAAACCGTTAGAGCTGCTGGTTGAGGAAGACTTGTGATGTCTACTGGTCGCTCTGAACGAAGTCTGCTGTTGACTTATTACGAAGTCTTCTGGTGACTTGAAACAAAGTCTGCTGGTAACTTATTAGGAAGTTTGCTGGTTGAAGGAAACTGTAACTGAGGCCTGTGTATCACACAGTTTCCTTGAAACGTTATTCGTCACACTCCCTATAAATGCGTGCAGTTCGTACACGGGACGATCGTCTCCTAGGATACAACGGTGGTACCGGATAACTATGCACTAGAAGGTCCCGTGAACTGATATAGTGCAAGAAATCTATCACCAAATAAGAGGCCAAAAAGAAGATGCTCAATATGCAATGCAAGTGTATAAGCGGAAGAGGAATTATGTGTTCTATGTATGTGTGTGGACTGTTGTGGAGAATGGTTCAATTATATAAGCCATAAAATCAACACTTTTTAATTATGTTGGAATATGCTTCTTGATAATTGACTTATCACCTTGCATATTCTGAATATTTTGATTTGATTGTCCCCATTATGTGTGTCGTAACAAGTGGCTAAAAGGTCTGCATACCGGTTAGTATGGTAACTTGTTTGACAACACATAGGTCTTAGATTAGGTCGTCCTAGTCTAGTCCTAACATTCCCATATATGATTGAACAGAACAGCACTTCATATGCACAAGCACCAGCAGGCTCGCTGAAGTTTCAAAAGGTTCTTCGAAAGACTAATCAACAGCAGACTTGTTATATGCACTAAAAGGATATCTTGAAAACTCGCCTCAAGTGGACGTGCTATAGTGATAAAATCTCTAAGAACCCTTCACCGACAAACTCGTCAAGTGCATCTCGGAGATACCTAGAAGACCTATCAGCAGACTTCCCACGGTTTGATTGTTCACATCAACAAACAGCAGTCATTTCTTTAAGAAGGACTCACCTTTGAACAACATGCCACCAGACTTCATTCTGCATGTGCTTTAGAGAATTCAAGGCTGCAACAGATCAAGGCTAAGACAAAAAGTGCTCAAGCTTCGAAGGATATCCAAATCTTTGTGAAGCCTGTCACCGTTGATACCGCAAGATCTTCTCACTTACGTGGTCTAGAAAAGAATCTACTTTATTGGACAGACCATCTTAACAGTGCATCAGACGTCAGACTCACTTTTCAGAGACTTATCAACGACAGTCTGACAGGGAACCAGTTCAGGATCTTCAAGACAAAGCCTTTATCCATCAGTCAAAGGTCCAACATATCTATCCAGTGGATTTCAACAACATCATCTCTAACGGATAGAATGTCTACCTTAAAACTTCAACGATCATCTTGACATCGGCCTATAAAAAGAAAATCTCTTCTACTCCTCATAAATGGTGAAAAAAGAAAAGCAAGAGCAAGAGAGTGATTGTATCTACAAAAAGAACTTAGAAGAAGAAAACAGATCTACAACGAGTGTCAGCAGATTTTCATTACTGCTGAATACATCTTCGTGTTATCAGTAAAACCAGCAAAAGAAAAACTCAGCTGGTTATTCTTGAACAGCAAACTCCCACTCCTACTGTTCACAATCTCATATCAGCACTCTTAACACTCTACTGAAACTAATCATCAAAATTGGTTTCAGACTTCAACTCTGCTGATCAACCTCTTGTGACGATATCTTTGACATAAAAAAATGTGTATGAATATTGATAGCTTTTCAAATAATATTTCAAGAATCTTTCTAAAAATGATTTCAAAACAATTCTTTTTGTTCTTGAATGACTAGAAGACTTGGAAGATTGCTGAAGACTGTGTGGATGACTCAGAAAGCTCTGAAAGTTTCTTCTAGTAAACAAAGAACACAAAAGATCATTCTTGTTTAGCAAAATGTCTTCATGAAAGATACTTTAAAATATTCTTTTGAACTATTTTTGTTCCAAAAATTCTAAAGATTTGGGAGATTGTTGAGGATTGTGTAGATGATTCAGAATGTCCCGTAAATTATCTATTAGAATATTTGGAATTTTTAAAACATGTCATATCTCCTAAATTTATTTTGTACAAAATTTACTACACTATTTTTGTTCATCGATATCAACACAACTTCATTTCAATACCCTCTGCCTTCAAATTTATCTATCCTTCTTGGTATTGAAATCCTTGATTTAAGTCTCTAAGCTGTCCAAATTCATACTCCCTAGAGAGACTTAATATCGTAATCATGAATCGCCGCCTTTCCAAGACAAACGTCCACTCCAAATCGAGCCTTGACATGATTACTTCGTCGTTTCATATATCAGTCATTACAGCTCTACAATGGATATTCAAACGACGCTCTTGAAAAGTGTGTTCTTCCCCGCTTATTCTCGTAGATATATATATATATATATATATATATATATATATATATATATATATATATATATATATATATATATATATATATTCATTACAATAATTCTCTGATTTGATATTTCTCAATTGTTATCCTTTGTTTCCCTTCCAACAATTGGTACGATTATTATCAGTGTTTTTCTTTTCTTCCGAGAAAATCTTCATGGCCGCTTCTTCTTCCCAGTTGTCTCTAGCCCAATTGCTCCTCCTAAATCTTTCTTCATAACCAGAATAGGCTCTCAGTTCTACATTCTTGGTCACACGATTCAAGGAGAACAATTTCTCCTCGACAATACTGTTGGAGCTAAGATTATAGATCTTCTTCATAGTAGTGAACTCGTCTTCATCCTTTCTTTTCTCAAAGAATTGTACAACCTTCAATTGGTTGATGAGTTCTACTCAAGGATGCGACTGACAAGAGATGGTTCTAGCTTCAAAGATCGCATTCGAGGCAATCGAAATTGTTCTCAATGCCGAAATCCTATCAAGAGTCTTCCAGACTTTCTCTGTTGGACCGTAATCTCTTGTCGATTCGACTCGAACAACTCATGGCTTCACCGTACTTGCTACCACTCTCGCGATGTCTATTGTACATGGGACATCAACAATTATCCTTTGGATATGTACTGTATTGGTGAAATTCGAGTCGATGCCTTCTTTGCGGGCTCGAAGCGACACCTAAGACTTCGAAACTTCACCATTGCTGTTCTTGACTCTCATCCCATCAATTGGTCCGAAGTTGTCTTCTCCCTCATCTGCCGGTCCGTCGTGGGAAGACAAGTAAATGGGTCTGGTATTTGCATGTATGCTAGGATTATCAGTTATTTCCTATGCTCCTACCATCCCATTCGTTCCACTGATGAACGCCTTCATGTTACTGGAGACCTGCTAATCACTCGAGAATTATTTGGCAACAGAAGCTTTTCTGATCAAGATAGAAACTATTCCTTAGATTCTAGCACTGGTAATTTTGGATATTCAAATTAGATTGTATTATTCAATTTACTAGTACTTTCTCAAATTATTTGGCATTTTCTCTTTTGTCGTCTTCTTTGTCAATTGTCCATCTCTTCTTGTATCTTTCCTTATCCTTTTGCTTGCAACCATTAACGAGGAAAGTTATGACATATCGTTATGACTTATACTCATATCATTATGACATATCTAAGTTTTTGTCATAAGGAGGAGAATACATAAGAAGAAAGAGTTATGAGGATAGTCAACCTCTTAGGAAGAGACATTAAAGTATGATTTCCTTAGAAAGAAAATTAGCTAACAAGGGCGAAACCCAAATCACCATTGAGCAACTAGAACACACACTATGTGACACTCTTTTCCCTAAACTGATTCTTTGTGAATCATGTTCTAGCCTTTGTGCCACTTCTGTTAAAACATACTTTTACACTAAAACATCTCTGCTGAGTTCTACCTTCAACAGAGATTCTACATTTTTCAACAACAAAATCAAATGTTTAAAATACTTTCAAAAAAAAATTAGTATCAGAAGTTGATTCTTTGTGATCATGTTCTAGCCTTTGAGGCACTTCTGTTGAAACAATCTTTGTGGCACTTATATATTTTTCAACGTAAAAATCAAATGTTTTATCAAAAGTTTTTGATAAAAATGTTTTGAAAATTTTCAAAAATTAGTATCGAGTAAACCTTAACAATCTTCAAAACAAATTTTCAACTAAGGATTTGCTGTCCCTTCTTGCCAAAACAATTCCTCATATATAAAAATCTCTATGCAAGAAAGGAACTCAAAACTTTTTAGATCCTGTTTAAATTCTTTCAAAATTTTAAGTGATCTAAACTGTTTTCCTTACTATTGTTTTACACCTTTCGCCAAGTACTTGGATTTATCGAGTCTGTAATAGCAGTAGTAGACTATGCAAAGCCATCGCTCTTGTAATTAACAACATAGGGCATGCCTAGGGATAAAATGATCATTCATTGCGGGCATGTTATTGCTATGTCTTAGCAGCAGACTCACGAAGCTTCAAAAGGTTCTTCAAAAGACTCATCAACAGCCAAACTTGTTATATGCACTAAAAGGACATCTTGAAGATTCGCCACCAGCCAGACATGCTACAAAGTGACAAAATCTCTAAGAACCCTTCACCGACAAACTCGCCAAGTGCATCTCTGAGATACCTAGAAGACCTATCAAGAGACTTCCTATGGTTTGATTGTTCACATCAATGCATGCCAGTCATTTCTTTAAGAAAGACTCACCTTGAACAACATACCATCGACTTCATTCCCCGCACATGCTTTAGAGAAGTCAAGACTAATAGCTTGTTTGGTGGAGCTGCTTTTGGTCAAAACACCGTAAAAAATGTTTCTCTTTAAAAGTGTTTCAATGCAAAGATTTTAAAACGCTATGTTTTAAAAATATGTTGCGCTTACAACTACTTTGTTTATGAAAATAGCGCTTTGAAATAGTTTTCCAAATGTGTTTATAAAATAACACCTGCTTTTGAAAATGATGCGCTTTTAAAAACGTCCAAGAAAAGTTATGTTGAAAACGCCGCACTGCACGAGGCCTAAGACAAAAAAGTGCTCAAGTCAAGGATATCCAAATCTTGTAAAGCCTCGTTATCGATGCGCAAGATCTTCACTCACGTGGTGTAGAAAAGAATCTATTTTAATGGACGCATTCATCTTAACAAGCAGCATCAAGTCAAACTCACTTTTCGTAAACTTATCAACATACCGACAGCAACCAGCCTCAGATTTTCAAGACAAAGCTCTTATCCATCGGGCCAAAGTTCCAACATATCTATCCAAAGGGATTTCAACAACATCATCTCTAACTCCGATAGAATGTCTACCTTCAAACTTCAACGATCATCTTGACATCTATAAAAGAAAAAAAAAAAAATCTTTCTACTCCTC
>CM028378.1:81862465-81907677 GCA_013146195.2 Codonopsis lanceolata | reverse complement strand
GATGGCTTCAAATAATGCCTTCCATCTCCTTTTATTATTCATTTTTTTCATCATTTTTTTTATCATTTTTTATATGCTCTAATTTTTCCTAGCGCCTTTGGTTTTCAACCTAGCTAGCCTTTTTTATTTATTTATTTATTTTTTATGCCTAATTTTGCCTAGACCGCCCTTTCGGGTTTCGGCCTAGCTGGAGGAGGAAAGCATTAGGCTGACGAGGATGGCTCGGGCGTAGTACCTTTTGAGTTTGTCGAGGTTGAAAATTTGGACAAGGTCTTCTCCTTCTGGTTCGTGAAAGCACGGCACCTCTGATCGGATCTCTTAACGATGTATGGTCCCATCCGAGACTTCCATTTTCCCCTAGTATCAACATAACTAGGGGGTTTTCTCAGCACGAGGTCTCAACTTGAATATCTCGGCCTTTGACTTTTTTATTGAAAGCTCGGGCGTCGCCTTTGATATGCGGGTATGCTCCAAGGCTAACGGGCGTCGTTCATCAATTAGGGCCGTTCTTCGTACCGCCCTTTGACCCGATCAATTTCGATATAAAATCGGCTTCCATCATTACTCTTAATGATGGAATTTCCCTCTATGGGTAGTACCGCTTCCATGCCATATGCTAGAGAGTAGGGGTAGCCAGTGGGTGTCTTGGGAATGGCGTCACGGTAGCCCGAAGGGCTAGTGACAATTTTTACGGCGGTCTCTTCTGTATCGGCCATTTTTCTAATGATGTTCTCGAGAGTTTTTGTTGGGTGCTTCCGCGGCACCATTAGCTTGTGGCCGGTAGGGAGAGATTTGTGTCTTTGGATTTTGAACTCGTCACAGCGAGGCGGTTCACGTCCCCTTGAAAATGAGAGCCGTTGTCGGAGATGATCTCGAAAAGGTACCCATAGCGGTATATGATATTGGCCGAATAAATTCGGACACCTTTCGGGCGTTTAGTACCTTGTAGGAAGAAGCTTACCCACTTTGTGAAGTAATCGGCGGCTACGGGGCGTATTCATGGCCATTGGATCCGCCGGGTGAATTTGGCCTATGACGTCGATACCCCATGTTGAGAAGGGCCGAGGGGTACGTGGAGTTGTATAGGGCGTGTGGGGGCACATCTTTGTAGATTGGCAAGCGTTGACATTTGTCGCAATGTCGCACCAGGATCTGATCGGTTTCGAGCGTACTCCAATAGTACCCATCGGATGACTTTCTTTGATAGCATATGGCCATTCATGTGGGGCCACATGGTACCACCATGTAGTTGATCCATAATTTGCTCGGCTTTGCTTTGATTGACACATAGTAAAGTTGAGGCCTTGATAGTGTCTCTTATGCAGTTGCCTTGGCGAGCACGATTGGGAGGCCCGTCTTCTTAGGGAGACTCTTCCTCTTTTGTCTAAGGGGGGATAAAGATTTTTACGGAGCGATTTAAGATATCGGCATACCGGGGCTCGTGATGCGCCGAGGGGCTGCGTTGATTTTGAAGCTTGATGCGCAGGAGTGACCTTCTTCCCGACTATGAATGGTGAACTTTAGTTTCGGCGGGAATACGGACTAGTGGCCTTGAGTGGCGGAGGCATCGGCGAATTGATTCCTATCTCGTGGCGGGTAATGGAGCGAGATAGAACCAAATCGGGCGGCGTTATTAGCTTGGCATGATAGAGTTGCGGTAGGGATCTGGGTCCTCCATCTTCCTTCGACTTGATTTATGATCGGGGCCGAGTCTCCAGTAGACTTCGAGATCTTTAGCTCCCCTTTTGAGAGCTTCTTCTAGGCCAATACGGGCTTCATACTCTGTAGTATTATTTGAACATTCGAACTCCAACCTTATAGCCGGCGGAGTATGAGAGTCGGTAGGATCGATTAACAAGATTCCTATGCAAAGCCTCTTTTGTTCGCGGCTCAGTCGAAGAACATGCCAGCCGAGGTGTCTGGTCGGTGATTTCGGGATACCTTCATCACAGGAAGCGGGCTCGGTTGCATCTTCGGCCTTGAGGTAGATCGGCTAAGTGGTGCAAATGGCGCTTCCTTTGATAGACTTGAGAGTGACATAAGGTTATGTCAAACTCATTAGAAGAAAGGACCACTTGGCCGGTCTGTTTGGGCGGTGATGGCTTCGAAGATGTATTTGATAGGGTCCATCACGGATATGAGCTTGATGGACCTTCCACGGAGATAGGTTTTGAGCCTGAGTGGCCCGGACTAGGCAGGTGCGGCTTTTTCGTCTTAGAATAATTTAGCTCGCTTCCTTGTAGCTTCCTACTTATGAAATATATGGCGTTTTCAATGTAGGAATTTTCTTTCTCTTGGCGAGCATAGCCCTCTTGAGTGTGCTGTGACGGTTAAGTATATGAGGAGAGGTTTATGTGTATGGGGTGGAGCTAGCAGGGGATTGGTAAGGTAGGCTTTTATTTTCTCGAAGGCTAGGCGGCACTTGCGTCCCAGACTTGATTGGTATTCTTTTTGAGGAGTTTAAAGAGGGGCTCGCGGTGGTAGTCGGTTGTGCGATGAAGCGGTGATGTCTTTAGGCCTAGGAAGCCTTTGACTTGGTGGGAGTTTTTTTGTGGCATTTCTAGGATGGCTTTGATCTTTCTTTGGCTCGATCTCGATGCCTTGCTCGATTACTAGAAATCGGGACTTTGCCTCTGGTAACCCAGAATGTGCATTTGGTGGGGTTAAGCTTCATCGGTGCTTTACGAGTCTTTCGAAGAACTTAGGAGATCTTTAATGTGAGCACCGTAGGCGTCATTTGGAATGCACGATCATATCATCGACATAGACCTCCATCTCTTTGTGGATCATGTCGTGGAAGAGGGTGGTGGCGCCCTACGGTAAGTGGCTCAGGCATTCTTTAGTCAGAATGGCATGGACGGTGTAACAATAAGTCCCCAGGGAGTGGTGAATGAGGTCTTCTCTGGTCTTCGATGCCATTTTGATTTGGTTGTAGCCCGACATGCGTCGGCGAAGGATCGGACTTTGTGGAGCTGCGGCGGCATCTACCACAATATCAATGTTGGGCGGGGAAGTCATCTTTGGGCGGCAGCTTTGTTGAGGTCGCGGAAGTCTACAGTCGACTTTCGTTGGGCTTAGGAGCAGTCACTATATTGGGCGGCCAGTCGGGTATTCAACTACCGAATGAAGTTAGCAGTTGTTTCATGATTTCTTCTTTGACTTGTAGTGACCATTACGGCTTGATGCGGCGGAGCTTTTGTTTGGCCAGGCGAGCATCAGGATATGTGGGAATCCGGTGCTCGACTATAAATTTGGATCTAGGCGGGCATATCTTCGTAGGACCGAGGCAAAGATGTCTGAATTCTTTGAGGAGATCAATAAGTGCCTTTCTTTACGGACCTTGGAGGTAGCTGCCGATTCGATTTCTTTGACTTCATTGTCCGGCCCAGGTTGATAGTGGACAAGTCTTGATATTCTTGATGAATGGCTTTGTTCACAGTACTCGGCGACTTTGCAAGCTCAAGTAGATAATTTTTATCTTTTGGGTCCATTTTATTAAATGACTCATTATCATAATTATTATTATTTAATGCGTCTTTTAAATTAGGTGCAACTAAGGAATAAGCAAAGACATCCATATTATTATTAAAAGCACATTATGCGGGGGTTATTACATTGTTGAGGACACAGGGGTTTGAGATCCTCAATTATAGGTAGCGGATTGGTAGATGACCAATCAGTAAAGCTAGGGAAAGGATCGGGGATAGTATATCAGAGCGGTCTACAGTCTGCGGGTGTCGAGGAGCGGACCGGTAGTGGTGTACCAGTGCAGAGGCTTATTGGAAATAGACTCGAACTTCGGGAGAGCTTTTCATAATCGGTGCCTCAGTCTATCATACCCATTGTCTCCTAGGCCGAGTCATCATCTAGCGAGGGCAAAGCATAATCATCTTGGTCTATAGACCAAGCATTTTCAATAGTGGCAGTCTTATAAGCGGTGCTACTGGGGCTCGGGGTAACTTTGTTCCATATTCATCGAGAGAATCTTGACATCATCAAAGACTTCCCAACCGGGGCACCTTTTTCCATTACGGTCTATCCGGGGTTCGGGAAACATGAGATAGGCTTGATTTCCCCCTTACGTACAAAATAACCATTTAAGGTTTTTCGATAGAATTTGGAGAGGGGATATTCATAAGGAAGCTTTTTCCTTTACGCCTTTCTTTTCTTACGTTTACGTTTCATGAAGCTACTTAATTTGGAGTAGGCGTGTATCTAGACAGAAAGGAGGGATACATTCCTTAAGTTCATCTTGGACTAAATTAACTAGCCCTTGGCGATTTTTAGAGACCTAGACCGGGCATATAATTCATTTTCGGAACATGTTTAAAGGGACCATGTTTCCTAGGGAAGTAACTTTCTTTCCAATGATGTCGGTTTCTCGGCCATATTCAATGGCGTTGACCACGGACTTGGGGATAACCTCAAAGCCAGCGAGAAAAATACCGGTATCCTCATGTTCTATCTCGAGGATTGGGATATCCTCTCACTTTCCTTATTCTCCACGATCTTGTCGGCGGAATGATTACTATGTGATCATCGTGGATGAATTTGACACTTGGTGTAATGAAGAGGCTACCCCTTTACCCCATGAATCGAGGCGTCCCAATAACGAGGCTAAAGGTGGTGGTATATCCGGGACTTGGAACTCAAGCGGCATGTTTAAGGGCCCAGCGGTTAACATTAAAGTGACCACCCCAAGACACATCATTGGTGTTGTCGTATGCCTTAGCTTGTCTGCGAGGAAGGAGTGAGTTCGATATCTTTTATCCCGGCTTGGCTAATGTCTTGGCGGGACATACATTCGGTGAAGACCCATTATCTATCAAAACTTCGGGGAACCCGTTTCTCCAAAATTCCCACAGTGATGTGAAGAGCATCAATGTGGTTAGTTCCTTCCCTTGGCAAGGTCTAGATCGGTAAACATTATTACGTTCCCGAAATGAATGTTCCTATCATCTGAGTGAGCTCGTTGGGGAGGTTTCAATAGGAATGGCTGGCTTAGTGACTTAGCCGGTGTATCACGGTGGGTCTTGGAAGCACAGTAAGCCCGGATGGAAATGTTGGCTGAGTTTTCTTCATCGAGCTAATAAAGAATCTTCCACCGTTTTAGCCCGTATACGTTACTTGATCTTTTCGAGTGGTCACCTCTTTCGGGGTTTGGTGGTAGGCTCGGCCGGATCGGGTAAGGTGGCTAACATCTCCACCAACCCAGTGGCTTTTCAATGTTACAGTGTTTTGGCTACCAAGGATGGTGTCCCAAGAGAGCATATTACAGCTAAGCTCTTTTATGGATAAGGGCGGAGGAATAGGAATGAGGATATATGGAAGTGGGTGTTTATTTATTTCAAACTTGGGCACAGAAAAGTTTTCATCTACCTCAATCATATTGATTTGAGGTAGAGGGTTATTGACTACATTTGAGTGCAGGTGGAGGTTTTCAATAACCTTATCATCTATTAGGTCTGGATAGCATTTTTGAGGGTGTAACATTTGTCGGTGAGGTGACCCTGGGCGATGATATTCACGATCTTGGGCATGGTTCCAAGTCACAGGCGGGGTCGAGTGGCTTATAATTTTCCAATGGCTTCAACACTCCTTGTGCCATTAGCCTGCGATATCACGGTGGGGAGCTTGCGGTTCATCAAAATGCCTTGGCTTACCATTCGATTTACGAAGTTTCGCCGGGCCATTATTTGCTCCCCTGTATTGAGGACTGTCAGACCCATAATACCATGGAGCAGAGCTATAATTTTGGGTAGAAAATGGGGTTGAGGCATTCCTACCATATTGGTGGAGGCGTGCGGTTGTCTTTCCTTTGGAGTAACGGAAAGAACTAGGAGACGTATTGGTTTTTAGTTGGCCAGTCCGTATATCATCATCAATACGGGCTCCTATCTCCACTATTTCTTTGAAATTGGTATAGGGGAGGTACCGCATGTGTTCCAGGTAAATGGGTTGGAGGTTTTTGATGAACATCCGGCATGACTCGGCCGGATCGGTGCATCAGTGCGTGCCAACTTTCTCTTCCACATTTGCAAACTCGGCGCAGGTTTCCTTTTCCCGTTGGGTGCACGATTCAAGGTCCCTCCTATTTTCGGGACTGGTATTATCTTTGTATCTTTCGAGGAACGCTTCGGCTATCTGGTCCCAGGTATTCATGGTACTGCTGTCAGACAGCATCAACCATTGTTTGGCAGCTCCTACCAGGGTGAGGTGAAAATTGGAAGCCATAGCCTCAAAGCTAGCTCCCCGTGACTGCATGCCAGTGGAATAGGATCTCAAATGAGATATAGGGCATCCAGTCCCGTCAAACTTTTCTATGTCGGGCATTTTGAACTTTGAGGGAAGTATTGCTGATGGTTGCAATGTTAAGGCCCGAGTAGAAAATTCCCCTTTATTAAGGAGCTTCAGCATCATGGCCTTCATATTTTCCATGTCGGCCTCCATTTTGGTGGTTGGGGGAGTTGGTTTTTGGTATATACTGGCTGGATTTGGGAAAGCTGGGTTATTTTCTGGTTGAAGGTAGGGATTTTGGGCTGGTGGGTTTTGGACAGTATATGGATTCTGGGTTGATGGAATTTGGGCATTATAAGGATTCTGGGCTGGATATGGGTATTGGTTTGGATAAAAGTCTTGGGTTATTGGATTTTGGATAGTATAAGGATTTTGGTTTGGTGGGTTTTGGGTAATATATGGGTTCTGAATTGGTGGGTTTTGGTTAGTGTATGGGTTTTGGATTGGTGGGTTATTGGTAGCTTCAGCTGGGCGACCAGGATCATTAGGGGGTAGATATGTGGTAACTTGGCCTGGCGGGTTAAAGCTTTTTGGGTCCATGTGTGGGCTATTTAGGAGTGGGTTAGTCATAGGAAAAGGAAGGTCATTTGGGTTCTGGGTATTTGGGGGAATATATGGCGGATAAGGCGGGTAAGGATATATATTTGGGTAATAGGGACTTGGTGGAGGATTGGGATTTGGGATAGTGGTAGTATTTGGTGGGTTAGTGTTTGGTTGAGGAGTTGGGTTAGGAGGCACCTGAGATGTGGATGCATCTTGGGGAATAGTAGGGGAAGAGTTCACCTCACCACTGGATTTTAGACTCTGTACCAGACTAGCCATTTGACTCATCGCTGCACCCAACCTTTGGTCAAACCATTCCTGCATTGCCGGAGGTGGAACATACCACAGGCCTGAATTTGTACCCATAATTGTTCACCTTCTTACGCCATCTTGCTCGGATGCGTGCGAATCGGATTACGCTCTGTCGATCTGGCGATACCCTCGATCGATTTACGCTAGTTTCCCGTATCAACCGGCCAATACTATCTCTGCCTTTCCAAATTCGGGCCAGTCTCGAGGAAAATGGGGTTTGGTAGGTATCGAAAAATTTGGAGGCTATCTGGGCTGGGAGTACAGCGTGCCTTTTTATTAATATTTTATTATTATGTTTATTTTCATGTTCCCTACAATTGACCGGATAAGCACCTGCTTTATTTTGACAGTCTCAGGACTTTTCCTGGAACAGTGGATTCTTTCTCCAGAGTATAGGACCAACGTATTTCACACGCCTTTCGACTCCCAGAGGTGGGTGGTCGGGCGAAGGGCCTATACTCTTTCCGGGATCCACCATCCAGAAATGGTCTAGGTCGAGCATCTGAGAATTATAAATCAGCCCCTGTTTATTATTTATATTGATTCTTTTTTTGTGCGCAATTATTATATTTATATATTATATATTTTATTTTTTCGGACTTGCGCATTTTTTTTTGACATATATTTATATATTTTTTTTTACAGGGGCTGGCCCACAATTCAAAGATGCAAAAACCGGTCGATGCGTGAAGTGTCTGAAAAACTATATGCATTCTAACGTTGGCTTATGCGGGGGTAGGTGGCCATGGTGTAGGTAACAGCAGATTCGGAATATATTTACATGCGTGCACGTGTGTGCGGTATTTAGAAAGCAGTAAAACCTTTATTTATTTTACAGAAATAGAAAAATAAAGCAAATATGGCTGTCTTCTTTGTTTATGTGGATTTTCTCGGCTTTTTATTTTTTGAGCGCAAGCAAGCAAGCACACCATTTTAAGAAATAGAAAGAAAAGTGGGGAAACTATCTATCCCTATTAATTACAAATTTTGGTCCTATGTCCCCAGAATAAAATGACAGAGTGAATGCAGATATGCACAAATGTACAAAATAAAGTGAAAAAGACAATGAACTGAAATAAATAAATGAAAAATAGAGCCGGAAGTAAAGCCCCAGCTCTTTTGTTGTGCTGCCCGGAATTTATTGTAATATGTATAATATATATATATATATATATATATATATATATATATATATATATATATATATTTTTTTTTTTTTTTGATTTTTTGAAAATTTTTTTATATATATTTTTGATTTTTGATTTTTTATACTCTTAAACATATCCGTAATGTATCGGAGCGAGCGCTACCGGATGGAGGATGATATCCACAAATATAGCCACGGCCGTAATGGGAACACTTTATTGAAATGCGTAAATTAATATAACAAGCATACTACAGCCAGAAACAAATAAAAACAAAAAAATGTTTTATTTTATGAGTCTAGCCCTCCATTTTATTTAAAATAAAACAACTCCCCCAGTCGCCCGTGAGGTTCGAGGGGTGCGACGCCCAGCGCCCTGGATAGGGGTGTGCGTGCGTGCGGATGCGGGACACCACGCTCTCGTTCCACCCTCCCTTGTTTAGGGAAGACGAAATCCAAAGTGCGAGAGGAGTGCTGTCTATATTAGCACGTTGGAATGTGCCTCGGTTGCCTTGAGTGGATTTTGTATCCAAAATGGGAACTAATGGTTTTCCATGTCAAATTATCCCTTATTTCGGGGATAACAGGATATGGGAATGCATTACCCTTCCATTCTCATTCTCCCCTGTTTTCTTTAGGGGAAAATAGAGAAGTGCAAGAAAGGATATTGCGACGCCCCCACTATGGATTTATTAAAAATAGCCTTATGGCCCATTCAGATCACTATGGGAGCTATGGGTTTCCCGCATCAAGTTATCCCTTGTTTAGGGGATACCAGGATATGGGAATACATCACCCCTCCATTCCCGTATCTCCTTTTTTTAGGGGAGAACAGGAAAGTGCAAAGAGGGAGTGTTGCGAGGCCCCACTGTATCTGAAAGTTTTAGAGTCGCCATCTTTATTTTAAGGCAATAATAAAGAAAAACCAGAAAAGAAAACCAGAGATTTTAGAAAGCGGGTTCGGAGGCTAAGTTACGAGTTGGGAAGGTGCTAGGCACCCAACTCGCCCTTTCGGTCTCAAAACGTTTTTGGCTGAAGTATGCTTATTGTTATATTTATCTAGCAAATAAATAAGGTATTATTATGACAAGGGAAATTTAAACAAATACATTCGTGGCTACATTATTTACGGACTCGCAGCCGTCTCCTTCCAATAATTACAGACACATTTAAGAATATTTGGCCGTTATAACGGCTCTTTTACATAATATTTCCTAATCTAATCCGGGCAGCACAACGGCTTATATTGGCTACATTGCACCGGATTTAAATAACAACTTTTAAAAATAAATAAAAGACAGAAAATGTGAATAAATAAATAAAACGGCGCTCTTAAAGGTATTACCTTTTAGAGCGGCGGTGTGCTCGCTCTGTCCTTCAGGGAGAGGGAGTCTTTTTGTTGTTTGTGTGTGTTGTTGTGTTGATTTGGGCAGAATGACTACTTTATTTCTGAGGGTTTGGGCTTATCAACTCGGGCAGAGTGATAGCTTTATTTGGGTAGGTTTTGGCCTTTTTGGTTGGGCGGAACCTAGACTTAGTTTTTGACTTTTTTAGCTCGTTACTCGGGCAGAGTAACGGCTTATTTTGGGATTTATGGACTGGGGAAGTAAGGTGGATACCTAACAACTAGGCTAGGGATCACTTATAACCTATGGGTTTTGATTTGGCAGAGTTTGGACGGGGTTTGGAGACTATAGGGGCTTCCACTCACCTATCTCGCACCTCTCGTACTAATATTATCGAAGGAACGAAGCAGAGCTTCGCTGCGATCTAAGATCGCGTAAAACTGAACGAGTGAAATGAGAGGCCGGGGGTCTCTGTTTATAGTAGAGACTGAGGATACGCTGGGCATTTGATCGTTTGTTCAGCCTGCATCGGTGAGTTGTACTCTGTGCTTTAAAACTTGTACATTTTCAATGTGAGAGCAGCGCACAGGAGAAGTGATGGTGCGGCCAAGGGACCCCTTGGTGCGGCACCAAGGGTCCTTGGTGCGGCACCATCATGCCTTCCAAGTTTCAACTTTTTGCATTTTCCCTCCTGCAGTTCACTATTTCGCGCATTTCGCTTTTCCTTTCGCATTTTTGACTCCTGCAACTTGACATTTGTTAAGTTTTAACAGTTCTTGATATTTTATGTCAGTCACATACCAAGGGTACGAAATTGGGGTGTCTACAATGCCCCTAGACCACCAAGGGTTCCCCAACAAATAATAGCACAACCAATTGAGGCACCCCAGGCTGCTATAGTTCAGCCCGTGGCGATCCCCGCGGTATTACCACCAGCACAACCTCAGACAATGGCTGAAGTCTTGGAAATCGTACAGGCGAGGATGGATGGATGGGAGGCTGGTCGCCAACCTGACGGGACAGTCTGACCAACGGATGGCAGCTCTTTTGCGGACTGGATTGAAAATGCACCTCCGGCTCACGGGGTTATTTTTCCCAACTTTGACAAGTACTCGGGAAAAACCCGAGCAGGAGATTAGTTACGTTCATTTGAGGCCCAAATTGGCTTGGTAACTAGCAATGAGGCCCTAAAAATGAAAGCGTTTGCAGGGGCTATCCAGGGTAAAGCTTAGAGCTGGTTGGGAAGATTCCCAAGAGGATATATAATGGCATGGAAGGATCCGAGGACAAAATTGTTAGCCAAATTTGGCTCTGCCGGTGCACTACCAAAAAGTCCTTTTGACCTCTGTAAGGTGGTCCAGGGAGTTGATGAATCTTCCCACAGTTATGTGGAACGATTCACAAAGGTACTCGAGCAAGTCACGGGCAGACTGAAGGGGAGGTCACACTTTGTTTTTTGAATAACATGCAAAGTAGGGACCTAAAACAGGAGTTAGTAATGCATCCACCTGCAACTCAGGGCGAGATGCTTGCTCGGGCTCAGTTATCCAGCTCGACAGAGGTGGATCAGAAAGGAAAAGGCAAAGATAAAGCAGAGAGTAGCTCGGCGGCAACTGCAACTCCTAGCTCAGGAAACAACAATAATTTTTGGAGAGATTGAAACAGGACTTCTTATTCAACTCAACGATTTAGAGAGCAGCATTTTACTCACCTGAATAATTCAAGGGAGGAAATTATGATGCAGATCCAGAATGATCTTCTTGCTCACTGCCCCATGAATCCGGACACAACTCAATAACGGGATAACACAAAATTTTGTGCTTATCACAATGATGTAGGGCATGTTACTAAGGAGTGTTTTATCATGAAGAAGGAAATATAGTGCTTGATCAATCAATAACGTCTTGATAGATTCAAATAGGGTAATAACAACAATGGAAATAATCGTCGTGATCCTCCTGCTCAGGGAGGAAATGGGGGAAATAGGGGAAATGCCCCTCAAATACACGTCGCTGTCAACATGATTCTCGAGGAGGAGCCTACCTCGACACAACTCGGAAAGCATATTTAATCACTTTCAAAGGTGATGAACATGCCACTAGTAACACGGCTAGGCGAGCAGACTATTCACTTCACTCACAGTGAACTAGCAAGCATAGCTTTAGCCTCCGAGCAGCCTTTAGTTGTATCAGCTTTGTTCAACAATTGACAAGTGCATCGAGTGTTAGTTGATACAGGAGCATGCCGGGATGTGTTGTACTATAATTGTTTCAAAGAGATCAGTCTCATTGATGCTCGTTTGAAGCCTTACTTGAGAACGCTGGAAGGATTCACAAATCACAAGGTTAGAGTTAAAGGCACGGTTGACCTAGAAGTTTATATTGGCGATGGGGAGCACACAAGGCTGGAGGTTATCACCTTCCTCGTCATCGATCTCAAATCATCGTATGCCATTATGGGAATTCCCTCCATGGCTCGCTTCCAGACGGTTGCCTTAGTACCTCACCAGCAAGCAAAATCTTATTATAATAGTGGCATTGGGATACTTCACAGCCAACCCCGAGCAATGTGGGAGTGTGTTCGGGACACACTGTAGACACCCCAATTTCGTACCCCCCTGGTATGTAACATGACATGCGATATCAAAGCATGTTAAAACTTAACAAATGTCAAGTTACAGAGTTTAAAAATGCAAAAGACAAGGCAGGATGCGTAAAACAGTGAAATGCAGGGGTCAGAAATAAATTCAATTTTTTACGGGTTTTCCCGTTTCGCCCGCGGCCTTACACTAGGCGGGTTGGGCTATGAGTTTTAGGGACCGTCATGTTTGTGGGCTTTCCCGCCCCGCCCCGGCTAACAGCAGGCTTTTCAGGCCCGCAGGTAAACCCACCCCGTAAGGCCGTTTTGACAGCTCTAGTTTTGGGTTGGGGAGATCAAGCTGTCACCAGCATCATCGGTGACGAGTTCAGTGGTGGTGAAATGAAATGAATAAATTAATCTTTTTTTTTTAATTTTAGTTTCAATATGTACACACAAACAAATTAATTTATTTAGTTCCAATATGTGCACACAAACAACACAAAGGGCATTGATGTCTTTTTGATCATTTTCATCTAAGATAACAAATGGGTCTTTCATTTCATTGGCCCAACCCGCCCCTAATAGGTGGCGGGACGGGCATGCATGCGGGCTTTTGCCCTATTTGACAGCCCTACCCAAAACCTCGACCTCAACGAAAAACCCCAAGTGGATCCCACCGACACCGAAATGGAATCATCCGATGATCACGAGGACTCCATCGGGAACCCATCGATGATGGGTTTGACGGAAAATTTATCACATACGTTCTTGTCCACCGTAAACCCCTGTCTAGATTTCATTTTCCACGTCATACTTGACTCCCCACGGGAAGCTTTCATCGGATGGCTGGAATCGGCTTGGGCCCACAACCTGTCGACAACGCTGAAACGGATTTGTAACCTGAGAGTGGTTAGAGATACCGAAAAGTCGGACAAGGAAGGGTTTTATTCGGCGGCGCTTTGGCTACACCAAAACCACCCCAAAACCCTCGCTTCCAATGTCAAAGTCATCATCTAGTTCGGCTACTTCAAGGATTTTCTTGAGATTTTCTACCGTATTCAATGGGGTTTGATGTGAGGGAGCGAGAAAAAAAGAAGAGACCGAAGAAGAAATCGAAGGGAAATCGGTTATCCCGAAAGAAAGGAAAAGGTAAATTTAGGAATGGAGCTGAGGAGGAAAAGATTGTGAAGACTCTGGAGGAATTGAAGGAGGAGAAAGACAAGGTTAGGGTTTTGAGGAAAGAGAAAAAGATTGGTAAAGCTATAAAAGCACTAGATAAGTATACTCTTGATTTTGATTTTGGATTCTTGCATGATAAAATGTCCAATTTGTTTTTGGGTTGTTGAAATCTGATATTGAGAATTTGAAAAATGGGAAATTGAATGAAATTAGGTGGAAAGATGTGTTTGTGTCGTTACATAATGCCCTTCAATTGCCTATAGTGCTCATGAGTGTGAATCAATGAAATTCCCTTCTGTATGGTTGGGTTGCCTCTGTTGCAAAGAAGAATTAGGGTATTTTCAGGTTTATCTAAAATTATAAAGCTTTCCAACCAATTTTTTGGATGAAGTGATTAACGTGTTATATGTGGTGAAATACGATGATGAAATAGAAAAAAAAAATTATAGAGTGATCATATTGCAAAAAGTGAAAAAGTAGGGTGATCAAATTGCCATTTAACTTATTTTTAAAAGCCCAGTATTGTGACAAGCCTACGGGCATTAGTGAACGCGCTTTAGACAAGCATTGGGCGGGCATGGGCTTGATGGGCTCTCCAATTGATTTTCTTGTTTTTAAATAAAAACTGAGAAAAATAAACTGAGTTTATAAACTATTTAGTTTAAGAGTTCAACATCAACTAGTTTTCATTAATTGTCAGTAGCTTTCCCAAAAATGAAACAAATGCAAAATCAAATTTTAATTTTTCATCACTAATTTTCAGTTTGCTTGCCCGAAAAAGAAAAGAAATTCAACACCAAATACATAATACTAAGTCTATAAGGGAGAAAGAGAAATAGATGATTAACCTCACCTCGATGAGGGTGAAGACTGGCCACCCAAAGACTGAAGATCGAAGATCGGAATAGCAAAGATGACTAGATGAAGGTCGAACCCATGAAGACGGTTGACAACGACATCGGCGTAATGGCGTCGGCGTTGAAGTTGATTGTTGAAGTTTGAAGATTGAAAGTTGAAGACTTGTAGATGAGGGTCAAAGACAAACGTGATTGAGGGCTTGAAGGTGAGGATGAGGCTGCTGATCGATGTATTTTATACGTCGATTTCATATACGTTTATGACATAAATTGAACGATTCCACGAGGCTTTTGGCTACTGATATGTGTTTTTCAGTTGTTTTATGAGTTTCAGGGTTTTAGCTGAAATTCTACAAATTATAAGGTTTTTTGGTGAAAATTCCAAGAAGGGGCCAGAGTGTAAATTGAAGAAGAAACGGCAGAGGACAAGGCTGGACACCTTGCAGCTGTAAGGTGTTTCTTACCTTGCCTCTGCAAGGTAGGCAGAAACTCAGAAGATGAAGCCCCGTATATTGAAGACCCCTTGCAGACACAAGGGGCTGAAGACCTTGCGGCCGCAAGGTGGTCAGAATGCGTTTTTGGGAGTCTTCAAGCCTGACTGAAATTCCTAAACCCCCTACAACTCCAGGGTATAAATAAAGGACGGTAGCCAAAGCTTTAGGACGGCCAGAAATTAGTTTTTAATAGTTTTAGAATAGAATTTAGTGTGTATAACATAATTACTTGTTATAATTACATGGATTGAAGATCGATTCATGTATTCTATCATCTCCATGTACTGTTCATCTTCAAGGATGAACTAAACACCCATTAATCTAGGAGTTGGGAGGTAACTTGTATCGAATCTATGTTTTATATATATTTTTATTCATTCAATTCTTGTTGATTGTGGTGATTATCAACCATTCTATTATTTCACTTTGAACAAATGAATGTAATTGTGAATAATAAAGGCCTAGCTAGAGGTGCGGATAACTGCATGATCAATGTGCATATGTCGTACACTGGCTCACCATCATGATAAATTGAACCTATCGATGCACGTGAGTGATAAGTTAGGGTTAGGTTCCATATATGACCTAAGTGACAGTTAGATCATATGTTCTTATGCCTAGGATATAGAATGGATGAATTATTTGAAGATGGAGACTGAACGGTAATTCAATAGGCTATATCTATATTTTGTGAACGAACCCAAGAGATTGAATAATATTTTATTAAAATAAGTCATAGAGGAGATATAAGTGAAACCCTAATCCTAGATTTCCCTCCACCATACGATCTTCATAAATTGTGATTGCTGCTAATTAGTTAACATTAGAATAATAATTAGTTTATATTAAAATCAATATAAAAACCCCCCTTAGTTTAATAATTTGCTACCGATAATCGTGCTATCGTTGATCTTCTTGTCTCTGTGGTTCGACCCTTGCTTCCCAAAACTATTCTACAATAGTCTTGTCCACTTGCAAGAAAAATAATTAAAATAAGACATCGATCAAGTTTTTGGCGCCGTTGCCAAGGACAAGCTAGTTTGCATAGTTAGTTTGTTGGTAGCGTAAATTTAATTTCAGTTTTTAGTTTTTATAAAAATACAAAAATACAAAAAGATTTTATTTATTTTAGTAGTTAGTTGTTTTTAATTGCTTTATTTATTTTATGCACGGTCGTAGATCTTTGAATCCTAAACTGGTAGAACTAAATCAAGATATAAATAATATTGGTAAAAATCAAGAAGATCTTGATAATCTAGCAACCCAGCCTGATAATCAAGAACAATTGAATCAAGAGGATCCTCTGGTTGATCCTCCAGTGGACAATATTAATCAAAATCCTGAAAATCCGGTTCATCCGGTTAATGTGAATCAAAGAGAAGAAGAATCTGCTAGAAGAAATATGGAAGTAGTAGTAAATCAAAGAACCATTAATGATTATAGTCGACCCACACTAAATGTAGTAACATCATGTCTAGTCTTACCGGAAGCAGTAAGGAATTTCGAATTAAAAGGTCATTATTTTAATGTGATACCTTCTTTTCATAGAATGCCAGCCGAAGATCCAGTAAGTTTCCTTAGAGATTATGAGTATATGATGAGTACTTTTCCATTAGGAGGGTTGACTGAACACCAAATAAAAATGAAATACTTTCCAAGTACATTAAAAGATTTGGAGAAAAAATGGTTTTTTTTTCGGCAAAGCAGGGCAGCACCTGCGGGATTATAGTAATAAACAAAGGCGAAAACAAACCAGAGGGGGACAAGTACAACCAGCCTTACCCAATAAATTGGGGGACAAAGGAGCCTGGCCTCAAAAAACAGAGAAATACAAACAAAGGGGCCTAATTATGCTTTCTAAAATTATACGGGCCTAATCGATCATGAACCAAAGCTCGACTAGCTTCACTGGGAAGATCAGATACCGAATTATAACTCAGAAAAAATTACTTAGGCATAACAAGAACATCAAAATTAGTTGAACAATAGAATAACAAAAAGATTTAAATGCTCATATCTATCACTCTGATTCACTTTTATTTGCGAGAAAAGCAACCTTCATTTTCGTGAGTCTAGACGGACTTGATCATGTCAATCCTGCTCGGGTGAATCATTTGAACACTCCACGGCCAGATGCATGATAGATGAAATGCATTGCTCTTTAAGAAAGAAACCTGTGTCGTCGTCATCTTGTATCAAGTCGGTATCCACGACTTCATTTAACGAACCAGACAATGCATTGTTCACCCACTGCTTCAATGTTAGATCCCCTGTAAACATTTCATCTGTTGGCTTCTTTCTAGTCAGCATTTCCATCAACATTACACCGTAACTGTTAGAGAATAATATCTTTTAATTATTCTTGTTGATTTGTAATGAGTAATTAGTGGTAATTACCTTGTAGAGTTCTTTCCTAATTGTGTTACCTTCCTTCTATAGGTTTCTTGTATCCTACTACTAGTGTAACCCTAATTGTAAATCCCCCTATAAATATGTGATTTATTCAATGGAAAGGCTATGCCATTATTCCTAAACCTTTATCAGTTTCTACATGGTATTAGAGCTCTGCTCCTAAAACCTTTTTGTCTTCCTCTAGCCGCCGCTCTAAACACCCCCTACAATGGCTAACGGAAATCACTCTCTCACTGTCAAAAACCCTCTTGATCCCACTCAAACCTTCGACCTCATCAATATCTCCCACCACAACATCACCAAACTCACCTCTACCAATGACATAGCTTGGAAACTCCAAGTTGAGGCCACCCTCATTGGCTATGACCTCTACAAATTTGTAGACGGGTCACACCCATGCTCGCCTCCCACTGTCCTCACCAAGGATGCCCACACATCTAAGGACGTCCCCACTCCAAACCCTCACTACCAGCCTTGGATTCGCCAAGACAAACTCCTCTTTGGGGCTCTTGTTGGCTTCTGCTCGCTCCCCTGGTTCCTCGATCCAACAAAGCCGCCATCGCCGTGAAGCATGGGACATCTCGCTCATACCTATGCCGCCCAACTCGCGGTCACATTAAACAGATCAAAGATTACCTCAAGCGAGCAACCAAGGAACTCGATCGATCACCGACTACATGCGTCGTCAAAAGTCGGGCCGATGAACTCGCCGCCTGGCAAACCTCTTGACCACGAGGATCTCATTGAGACCATCCTCTGTGGTTTAGATGATGACTACCGCCACATTGTGGATGTGGTCAAGGACGGATACTCCCATATCGCTTGATGAGCTTCATGAAAAACTCATCAATCGCGAGCTTATTTTGAAGCCTCGCCTCGGCCTTGGTCCTTCGCATCCCTACCTGCCAACCTCGCCGCCCGCACCAGGAGCAATAGCTCGACAGCCACTTCCTCGCAAGCTTCGGATCATCCGCCCTCGCAACCTCGGCCACCTTCCCAACCCTCGGCATCCGCCTCCTCGGCCACACGGCGACCGTGATCGGGTAAGTGTCAAGCATGTCGCAAGGGCCACTCTGTTACTCGCCCAAACTTTCAACCGACGCCACCACCTCTATGCCCGCTACTCCCAACTCCGGCAAGTGGCTCCAAGTGGCAACCACGGCTCACCTTGCAACCACGGCAGCACGGGACACTAAGTCGGGCTACTCGATAGTGGTGCCTCTCATCATGTCACTAGCGACCTCGGCAATCTCGCTACACTCAAACTACACGGCATGGATGACATGGTCATTGGTGATGGTAATCGGGTTAACTATCTCCAAAACCGGTTTCTCCTCCCTTCATACACCCTCACACACTTTTTCCCTTCATAATGTTCTATTTGTTCCTCGACATGAAAAAGAATCTTATATCCATATCTCAATTTTGCATCTCCAATAAAACCTCTATTGAGTTCTTACCAACTTCTTTTCATGTGAAGGATCTGGACGTGGAGACTACTTGTTGGACCTGACAGTCTAAGGATCTGTGTATGAATGGCCGACCACGCCTCCCCGCCCCACCCTCTCGCTTGTGTCGCCTCCAAAGTCTCTCATCGACCGGCATCATCGCTCTTGGCCATCCGTCTGTCCCATCCAAAGTCGATATTATCTAGCCTAGGTTTAGCACTAGACACGCCGCTGCTCTGTTCATTGTAATGATTGCCTTTCTAATAAAAAGTCATAAAATTCATTTTCATCAAAATACTATCGTGTCTACTCTCCCTCTTCAAACTATTTATACTGATGTTTGGACTTCCCCCCTTCCCTCTACTGATGGGTTCAAATACTATGTGATCTTTGTTGATCACTATACCCATTACATTTGGCTTTACCCGCTGACTCAAATAAAGAGGTTGCCACCATCTTTCCCAAATTTAAAGCCTTAGTGGAAAATTATTTTAAAACAACCATAGTCACCCTTTACTCTGACAATGGCGGCGAGTATATGGGGCTTGCTCGGGGACTCGCTTGGCCGCCTACGTGTCCGCCCATGGCATCTCTCACCTTACCTCGCCTCCTCACACCCCGAACACAATGGGTTCTCCGAACGCCGCCATCACCACATTGTTGAGGACCGGTCTCCCTCTCTCTCTCTCTGCTTCTCTTCCGCCTTTCGGGTCGTTTGCTTTCCAAACCGCGACCTATCTCATAAATCGACTACCTACACCCACCCTTGCTCGCCAATCTCCCTACCACAACCTTTTTGGCTCTCTGTCGAACTACGCCAAGCTTCGTTCTTTTGGTTGTCTCTGCTATCCTTGGCTCCGCCCTTACTCCGCCCACAAACTCGCCGCCGCTTCCACTCCGGTGTGTCTTCCTTGGTTACTCGCTCACCAAAGTGCCTATCTCTATGAGCACCACCAAGCTGTACATATCGCGCGTCATGTTCGCTTTGTCGTGTCCACCTTTCCCATGTCCACCCCGGCCACCGCGCGAAACCTATGATAGTGTGTCTTGCTACCCCTCATGAATTGCTCGGTCCCTCATACACACCACGGCCGCCCTCCAAGGTTCTCTGCCCCCGTGGCTCGCCACTAATCGAATTTGGTTGATCTCGGCACGCCCCCAACCTCCTCCCACATCGCCTATCAGAATCGAGGATACCACCGCACTGCCTCCTTGTCCCTGGCTCGCCTCCACCTCCTCGGCCACCAGCTCACCTCGCCGAGGATTGCACCTTATACTGCTCGGCCCTCCCTCGGCAACCAGCACCATGCCCGAGGATCACACGGGCTCGCAAGTCCATGCCCACTACGTTGGTTCCCATGCCCGCCGCCTCCAGCCTCCCGTGCCCGCCGGCACATCCTCCATAGTCACTGCTCCAAGAACAACATCTTCAAACCGAAGCTCAAAATGAGTCTGTCGGCTCAGCTAGCAATGGACAGTGAACCCACATGTGTTACTCAGGCTCTCAAGGATGTGAAATGGCATCAGGCCATGTCTGAAGAGTTTGATGCCCTTGCTCGCAATGGGACTTGGGATCTAGTCCCTTCAGGAGATGCTCGCAATATCGTTGGTCGTAAGTGGATCTACCGTATCAAGAGACATGCCTTGATGGTACCGTTGATCGCTACAAAGCTCGCCTAGTAGCCAAGGGATTTCACCACGACTGGGGTTGACTACCATGAGACTTTCACCGGGTGGTTAAACCGACCAATCGCTCGCCTTGTTCTCTCATTGGTCGCTTGTCAAGGATGGGATCTTCGTCAATTGGATGTGAACAATGCCTTTCTTCAAGGCACCCTGTCCGAGGAGGTATTCATGGCTCAACCGCCTGGGTTCACCGATAAGGACTGTTGGTCCCAAGATAGGCTCAATCTAGGCTAGAAGGGGGGGGGGATGAATAGCCTAGTTATGTTTTTATAAAACTTTTTCGTAAACACTTCTTAATGATTTGTAGAGAGGTTTAAATAGAAGTGTTTAGGCAGCGGAAACAAAATAGATTAGGAATTATCAGGACTGCTGTTTAGGTAGTGCGATCTGTGAATCGTTAAACACAAGCGCTAATAAGAGTAATAAGAACAGCTTTAAGCAAAGACAAGGGAATTTGAAGTGGTTCGCATCTTGTGAATAGTACTACATCCACTACCAAAGTGGTTAGCTTTGGATTTTAAAAGTGCACTTGTTTATCCACTAGGTTTATGATTTAGATCTCTAATGGATCGTGTACAAAATGAGTTTTTAACCAAGTGTATAAAGGTGTGAGAGACAATCAATGATTAATTGTTCTCTACACGTGCAGAATTAAGAATGCTTTAAAGACAAACTAAATGAAGTCGAAACTAATTTAAGATGGCGATCTGCAGCCTTCGTAAAGTTTGGTGAAGTGTTAGTCCTTGTCCTTTGATCTCTTGAATGCTTGAGTATTGAAGATGAAGCTTGAGAGTTAATTGCGCAAGAGTTATTCTTCAGATCTTCAAGACTTGAATAAATACTAGGAAGAGATCTTTTGACCGTTGGACTGATGCAAGGCAAACTGTGTCCAACGTTTAATTGCATTGAATGCAATTCGGCGCTTTGAAGATGTAACGACCACGGTCATCGAGAGATGCGCAGTAGAAGACATTCCCAAATTGAGTAATGTTTTTGCAGCTCACAGCCTTGGAAAGTCTTCTTAGCCAAAACGGGTAATGTCTTTCTCGTCTTCGCCAGAAACACCGACAGCTTGTCAAGATGCGTAGTTGACTTCTTGAAAGTGAAATCTGATTGACGACATAATGACTAGATATTTTCGAAAATATCTGAATAGGTGTCCACGTGTCATAATATCATGAATTGCCTTAGCTTGATCGTTCGGCATTGAGACTTCAAAAGTCTATTTGGTCCTTCAATTTGTAGAAGCTTTGGAAAACCGCGCCTAGACTAACACTAAAACAGTTCTAAATAAATTGATTCTAAGATAATTGCCACACTAATCGGTACGCAGACCTTTTAGCCACTGTACACTAGAATCAGAGGATGACTCAACCAAATCTAGAAATAGGAATCAACAAGGACAAACCTCAACATGTGTGTCGACTTCGCGAGGCTATTTATGGTCTCAGCGTGCTCCCCGAGCATGGTATAATGAGCGCGCTTTCTTCTTGCCTCCGGCTTCCAAAACTCGGTGGTCGACACATCACTGTTCATCCTTCGCATCAGGGCACCATCATCTATCTCCTTGTGTATGTGGATGACATCATTGTCACTGGAAACCAGCCCGCTGGGGTTCAGACTTTCATCTCTATGCTCGCTACTCGCTTTTCTCTCAAGGACCTTGGTGATCTTCACTACTTTCTTGGGGTTGAGGTTGTTAAGCGCCCAAGTGGTCTTCTACTCTCCCAGCGTGGGTATATAGATGATCTCCTTGCTCGCACAGGCATGACCGATGCTCGCCCAGTAGCTACGTCTCTTGCTACCTCGCCTACCTTGACTCTTAACACGTGCACCGCTTCTCTCGATCCGATGCAATTTAGAGCAATGGTCGGCTTCTTCAAGACTGCTCTCACTCGGCCGATGTTGCCTTCGCTGCCAACAAACTCTCCCTTCATGCATAGGCCGACCACTGAGCACTGGATTGCGGTCAAACGAGTTCTTCGGAATCTCTGTGGCACAATTGATGCGGGCATCCTCCTTCATCGCCAGTCTCCCCCTGCTCTCCGTGCCTTTACTGATGCCGACTGGGCTGGCAACAGGGATGACTACACATCCACCAGTTCCTACATTGTCTATCTTGGCGGCAACCCGATCTCCTGGAGCTCCAAGAAACAACGCATCAGAAGCTCGCTCCTCGACCGAAGTGAATACGGGCAAGGTCGCCACCGCTGCCGAGGTCGATGGATTGTTTTCTTCTTAGCGAACTCGGCCTCGCCCTCGACTCAACCGGTCATTTATTGTGACAATGTGGGCGCTACGAGTCTTTGCTCTAACACGGTTTTTCATACTCGCATGAAGCATGTGGCTCTGGACTTTCATTTCATTCGGCAACAAGTTCAGGATGGGCTTATGAAGGTTTTCCATGTCTCCTCGGCCGATCAACTAGCTGATGCTTTGACCAAGCCTCTTGCTCGCCAACGGTTTCATCACTTACTACACAAGATTGGTCTCTCCTCTCGGACGTCCATCTTGCGGGGGCATGTTAGAGAATAATATCTTTTAATTATTCTTGTTGATTTGTAATGAGTAATTAGTGGTAATTACCTTGTAGAGTTCTTTCCTAATTGTGTTACCTTCCTTGTATATGTTTCTTGTATCCTACTCCTAGTGTAACCCTAATTGTAAATCCCCCTATAAATATGTGATTTATTCAATGGAAAGGCTATGCCATTATTCCTAAACATTTATCAGTTTCTACAGTAACTGTAGACATCGCCTCTAGTTGACACTATTCCACTGGTTCCGTACTCTAACCAAGACATACGAGTGTAATAGCAAAATGTCAACCAATGAAAATAATTCAAAAAAAAGAAAGAAAAGAAAATCTGCAGTTAAAAATTTGGATTCCAAAGTTGAAACGCGATGCAAATAATAGGAAATTACCTGGTGCCAAGTTCCTAATTGTGCCTAAAGTCTTTGTGAGTGAAATAAACTGATCTTCACTGAAAAGTTTGGAAATTCCAAAATCACTGACGTGTGCAACCATATCTTGATCAAGCAAAACATTGCTAGGCTTCAAATTGCAGTGAACAATCGGTGTTGCATAACCGTGATGTAGATATTCCAAGGCAGCCGCAACATCAATCATTATGTTTAACCTTTGTATCAAACTTAAATGAAAGCAGTCTGTGTACATCCAGTTCTCTAGGTTCCCATTAGGCATGTATTCTAATATCAAGGCTCTGAATTCTAAGTTGCAGCAGCTGGTAATAATTTTAGTAAGATTTTGGTGACGAATATTACGCATTATTTCACATTCAACTTCAAAACTATTGTATGCTCCCTCCAACTGCAAACTGAAAACCTTTACAGCAACAACCTTCCCAACTGAAAATGTTCCTTTATATACCGAACCAACACTACCCATACCGAGTAGATTGCTTTCTTTAAATCCATCTGTTGCTTTTCGAAGTTCATTATATGATACCCTTCTCCAGTCAACATGTGTATTATCTCTCACACTCTGTGATCTCATATTCTGATCTCTGTACTTGATCAACAAGAAGATAAAGGCCAGTAAAATGATGGCACATAAAATGGGGGGTAAAGTATATTTGAGAATCATATTTCTTGACCTTGATCGTTGGTGAATTTCAGATTTGCATACTGGAACTTGCAAGCGAGGTGCACCGCATAGTGCTCTGTTATGCATGAATGACTGAGCTGTGAAATTTGCAAATTGTCCTCCGGTGGGAATCTCTCCTTCCAGTATATTGTATGACCCATCAAAGAACTGCAGATACTTAAGTGCCTCCAGAGACTTTGGAATCACTCCAGTTAAATTATTGTTGGATAGGTCCAATAACACCAAGCTTAGCATGTTTCCCATCGACTGAGGTACTGGTCCTTCCAGCTTATTATATGCCAGTGAAAGAGAAGCCAACATTTGGAAACTTCCAATGGTGCTAGGGATATCACCAGACAACTGATTGTGGGATAAGTCTAGTTTAGTTATGACCCTCAGCTTTTGGATATTAGACGGCAAAGACCCACTTAGATAATTCGTGGATAGATTGAGACTGAGAAGATCTTCAAGGCTCCATAATGCCAGAGGTATTGTGGAAGTCAAGTTGTTGGAGTCTAGGTACAGATTTCTCATGGATTTAAGTTCACCCAAGCATGCAGGTATATGTCCATAGAGTCTATTATCACTTACAAATATGTCTCCCAAGTTTCGTAACTGACAAAGACTATCTGGAATGGATCCTTCTAGTCTATTATGTTCAAGATACAGTCGCTCTAGTTTTTGTAAATTTCCCAGTGTCGATGGGATAAATCATGTCAACTCATTGCTATCAATACTTATGGTAATCGGACCACTCAAGTTGCCAATTTCACTTGGAATAGAACCCTTGATATTGGATCCAAATGCTTCAAAGTTTCGTAGAGAAGTAGATAGATTACCAATTGAAGTTGGGAGGAAGCCATTGAATTGATTCAATGCTATTCCCAGATACTTCAATTGTCTGCAATTTGTTAGAGAAACGAGAAATCTTAGTTCTGGAGTGGAAGATTCCCTGGTCAAATTGTTCTCCCCAAGGAGGAGCCACTGCAAGTCTCTCAAATTACCAAGTGTATTTGGAATCGGGCCAGTTAATGAGTTGCCTGTCAAATGTAGTATGGTAAGCTTCGAAGAATTAGACACAGAGCTCGGGATCATTCCGCTGAATCTATTGCCTCCTAGATAAAGCTTCTCAAGATTGGGAAGCCAAAGACTTGGAAGTTGGCCTAAGAAGTAATTGTCAGCCAGGCTCAGAAAAAACATATTTGAAGCATTGAAGATTCTGTTTGGAACATGGCCAGTTAGGCTGTTATCAGACAGGCTAAGAACTTCCAGATTAAGGTTAGCAATCGCGTCTGGTAATGCACCTGCCACAGTATCCACACACTTTCACTTAACATGCTTTCATATGAATGTAGCAATTGCCTGCATGCCCCAAATCTAACTACAAGTCCTAAGAAAGATAACAGACAGGTTTGATTGAGTTGAAAGGGAAGGAATTCTAACACTTGCGATTCCCTACACTACTTAGAGTACCATTGGAAAAACATTTCAAAACGTTGTTACACCCAAATGTGGTTAAGAAATGGCAAAAACCCGACATGCCAATTTAACAATTTTGAAACGATGAGTTACACAGATGTGCGATAAGCTGAAAGAAAAATACTCTCTTGCCCTTTAAAGTAAGGATGACATTGAGGTTTGAAACATATTAACTATTGAAGCGGATAGGAAATCATGTGGTAACAACTTTGAGACATGTCCTGTTTTGTTTGGAAGTTGGAAGAACTGATAGCATCGAGATTCACGTACCCTTTCAAAGATGAGCAGGATGGCAAAGAAGATAGATAGATAGAGAGAAAGAGAGAGAGGCATGTCCTGTTTTATTTTGGAATTAGGAAGAAAGGATTCCTTTTATTCTTCCAATTTAGTCCTTTTCTTTATAGTGGTAACCAATGACTTAGCTCTTTTACATTCAAATTGTTCACATTCCTTTCACTGGCGAGCATTTTTAATATCAGGAAACTACTACAGCTCGTACATATTAAGCTTTGAAGCATCTGACGTGTCATGTAAATAAGCATGAACCCAAGTTTCTAGAGTCACTTTTCAAATCGAAAATTAGTTTTGCCTCGACGTAAGCTTCTCTTACAAGACGGGGCATGCAGGCTGCAGCTTTGAAAATAAATGCCTATTGCTTATGAACAAGTTCCATGATAAAATCAATTAGAGTATCAAGAAGATAAAAAGAAATTTGAATGTAAAGAATACCTGTCAACTGGTTAGCTTCTATAACAATACGTTTGAGCAAAGTGAGGTTCCCAATTGTTGAAGGTATGCTACCGATGAAATTATTATAGGACAGAAATAAGCTCCGAAGCCCTCTGCATTCCCATATGTAAGATGAAATTTTGCCAGTGAGTTGATTGTGAGAAAGATCTAGTGATTCAATAACAGGAAGATGCCAACTGCAAATGTCCACTGATAGGATTCCAGACAGGCTATTGTTTGTGAGATCAATAACTTTCAGCGAAGACATGTTGAAGATGGAAGATGGGATATGCCCCATTAGAGAGCAACTTGGCATGCTCAATATTTCCAAATGTGTAAGATTACCTATTTTAAATGGAATGGTACCTGCATAATTGGCTAATTGTCATGCTAAAAGCAGCACAAAGTTTTGCTTGATCACGAAAATGATGCACATATCATATTGTGACTCGAAATTTCCATATTTGGTAATACCGGGTTAAGAGGGGTCGACCCGTTACCCGTTATAATCAAACTCATTTCGTCCCGTTTGATATTCCGGTTCTAATGGGTTTCAACCCGTTATCCATCCCAACCCGGCCTAACACACCCAATTGCTAGGCCTACTTGGTATGTAAGCTTTTCTTTCACAAAATGTTCAAGCATTTTCATTTCAAACCGTCAATAAATACAATTCAATACAATTTAGTCTAACACGAGTATGAATAATTGATACTTTTATTATTTTCTTTTCATAATTATTATGAATAATTTTTGATTTTTTGTATAGTTGTTAAGATATTTGTTAATACATGCTAGATAATTTTTATTAATTGATAACTTTTATAACTTGCTTAAATAATAATGAATAATTGGGAAAATAATTATGAAATAATTCAAAATCTAAACTTCTCGAATTTCAAAATGAAAGAATTTTAACATTTTAAAAATAACTCAATCACAGTGGTGGTGACCAGCGGTTATAGCCGCTCCATTGCTAAGTGGCAATTTTTCAGGCCATCCATTTCTTCAAAAATAAATAAAAATTGGTTTTCCACAAATGTAAGGTCATCTCCGACCCAACCCCGAAAACCCCAAAATGCTATGGAAACCACACTAAATCACTCCAACCAGTATCATCTAACCCCGTGTTGATGAGACTCACTTGATTTTTAAATAAAAAATTAGTTTTTAAATACAAAAAATATTAATAATATGATATTATTAATTTAAAAATATTTAAATTGATAAATAAATAATAATAGGTATTATAACTACATAATAAATATTATGAATATAATTTATTTTAAATATTAAACACTATAAGTTCAATAAATTATAATTAATTGCTCTTAGGTAAGTTCTTTTGTAATTATCAATAAAAAAATAAATACATAATAATACTAAATTATTTAGAAAACGCAATCTCATATTTATATTTAAAAATGCATACATATAAAAAAACACCTCATGAGTTTGTATTTATCAAATAGTTAGTAGCTCAAACTCAAGTATATTAAATTACTTATTTTTAAAACATTATTATTAGTTATACATAATATTATAAAAATAAACTTATTAACTATAGTGAAATTATTAATTGTATATTTTTAATAATTACAATTTAAAAGGTTAAAAGGAAATGAAAATATAATATGCTTAGGAATATTCCTTTTGAAGTAGTCCCTCCGTTTTTAAATTATTATTCTTATTTTCTTTTTCGTTCGTTTTAAAATAATTGTCCTCTTTCAAAACTCTCTTTAAAAAAAAAACACTCTTGCTACTCTACCCTCACTTTTTCTACCTACTTTAATTATATACACATATCAACAGATCAAAGATATTAAAAGAAACCACACATTTCACCAATATTTATAATATAGTCAATTATTTTTTCTTAAACAGTGTACCGAGTTAATAATACCGATAATTTAAAAATAAAGGGAGTAAGATTCGATGCAAAGGGTTGAAGTTGGAATTGTTAATGGTGTTGAAATAGTGCCATTTTGGTGTCCGACAAATAGATGGGTAAGACAGTTTTACGTGTATTTTTTGTAAAACAAATAATTTTTATCCGATGCACCGTGTATTACTAGTATTAGTGGATTGAATTGTTAGGGAGTAGGCTTCATTTTAACAATTAAGATCGGTTTTACATGAGACTAGTCTTGGTGCTAAAACTTTCCCAAATCTGGGTTTTTGGGTTGGAGATGCCTATTTTCTTTGGGGGTCCAAACCACTCCAACCTACCCCCGAACCCTTTATCAAATTTGGGGTAGTGAATAGTTCTACCCCAAATTTGGAGTTGCACTATTCATACCCCAAATTTGGTATTGGTGGGGACCTATGATATATATTAATTTTTAATGTATTATTAAATCTCAAAATTATTAATAATATGATATTTTTTAATTTAAATGTATTAAAAACTAAAAAAATATCTAATATTAGATAATATAAATAATAATAAAATAAATAATAACAATAATATTATGTAATTTAAATTATTGAACATTTTTAATTCAATAATTTATAATTAATTAACATTTTTTCAATTATTTGTATATATTATACTCCCTCCGTCCCTTAATAATCGTCTTGGTTGATCCAGCGCACAGTTTAAGAAAAAAACAATTGACTTGATTATTTATTTGGTTAATATTAGTTTCCTTTAAGCTCATGTATACTATAATTTAAAGTAGAGTGAAAAAGTAATGGTAAAGGTAAAAGTGATATTCTAAAAAGGTAAGTTTCAAACTAGACAATTATTTTGGCACCGACGAAAAAGGAAAGGAGGACGATAATTTAGGGACGGAGGGAGTATTATATAAAAATAAATAAATAAATTATTATTATATTATTATTTTCAAGTTCTTGTATGTTTATTAAATTATATTTCTTCAATTTAGTTAAAAAAAATTACTAATTTAAAAGTATTATTTATGGCGTAAATAATATTATAATAATAAAATTATTTAATATTCTAAAATTATTAATTTTGCAATCTTAATAATAATTATTTAAAAGGTTAATAGCAAATTAATATACATGTTGATAAATAAAGTAAAAGAAATAAAAATAGAATATGCTAAGAAATATTCTATTTGTGGAGAGATTTGGGGTTATGGGTTGGAGTTGGAATAATGTTTTGTGCTGAAATGAACCAAATTTGAGGTAAAATCTAACCAAATTTAGGATGAGATGGTCTAAGAAGCTATGAATACGGTGGTGGTTTCGAGGTGGTCGGGGGCGGCGATAGGGAGGGACTGAGTGGTTCGGCTGACCATACTCGTAGTGGGCGTGTTGTCCAACCCATCACTAATGAAAATAATTATTAATAATTTTCATGAATATGAACATGAACATGTAGAAGGTTTAGTATAGAAGGCAAAAGTGAAAACATAATACCTCCCAATTGGTTGTTTCCAAGACGTAACTCTAGCATAGTGAAATCTCCAAATATTTCCGCGTTATGCCGCCATGGAAGGCGTTGTTCTTTGAAGTCGAGTGAAGTGAGGAAAGTGAGGTTTCCAAGGTAGGGAGGAATGTTGCCGGTCAAAACCCATGTCGGAGAGATTCAAGGCGGTGACTCGCTGGTAGGTGGCATCGCGAGGAACGCCGACCAGTACTCGGGGGGAATGGTTGCAATCCGGTTGTTTGATAAAATGTGTGAGTTGGTTAATTGAGATTTGAAGTGGAGGAGTGTGGATTGGTCGGTGGTCTGTGCGAGAACAAACAAGTTAACAGCCGATAAAACGACAATAGGAACATGAGATAACCGGTTTGGGCTCGATGTGGCATAAATATCGATCATCTTAGGGGTGCCGAAATTAAATTAAGTGATCAGGTGAGTTGTTCGTCGACCGAATTGATGATGAAATCGTCGTCTAGGTCGGATCTGGATATTTCCGGCCGTTTGTAGTTATCCGCAAAACAAACACCGTGAGTGGTGGATGTCCCCCAAAACCTCGGCGTGAGAATCAAGACGGTATCAAAAATAGAAGGGGCGGCGTAGCCCCAGGTGGTGTAATGAAGTGAGTCTTGTAGAAAAAAAGAGAGCGTATCAAAGAGTCTGCTCTACTATGAAATAGTAGGGTTTATTTATACCTGAGGGGTTAGGGTTAGGGTTTATTTGTCATGCATGGGCTAGGCCCATGGTATTCATTAGTCTATGAATCCAATGAATAATAGTGGGGGTGTAGTGGAAAGCCCCTCGCCAACCAGGCCCAAAAAGCCACAGGCAAATGAAATTTAGGCACTTCAAGTAGCCCCCCGGTCCTTATTCCTTGGGATTTATCTCAAGGATAAGGAGTATAATTTTCATCAAATATGACATCTACTCAGCCGCGAGATACTCGAGCGGGAGGATAAATAAAGCTCACCGCGAGTAAACTCGGCGGGAGCGTAAGCTTGCAATAGGCGCGGTGTACTACTCTACCGCGAGTAACACTTGAGCGGGAGGACAATGTAAAGCTCAACCGTGGGATGCCCAAACGGGGAGCGTAAGCCGTAGCTTGGCGCGATGTACTACTCAACCGCGAGTACCACTCGAGCAGAGGGCAATGTAAAGCTCAGCCGCGAGTAGACTTCGAAGCGGGGAGCGTGCAGTAGGCACGGTGCAAAATATGCTTACTCAACCGCGAGTAACACTCGAGCGGGAGGACAATGTAAGGCTCAACCGTGGGATGCCCAAATGGGGAAGTAGCGCATGTAGGCGCCAGTGTACTACTCAACCGTGAGTAACACTTGAGCGGGAGGAGGACAATGTAAAGCTCAACCAGGTGGGATGCCCAAAGCGGGGGGCGTAAGCGCTAAAGCAGTACTACTCAACCGCGAGTAACACTCGGCGGAGGACAATGTAAAGCTCAATCGTGGGATGCCCAAGCGGGGGCGTGAGATAAAACTCGACAGCGGGATGCTCGGCGGGAGGGTAATGTACCTCAACGTAGTGAGGGTCTTCAAGAATCAGAGCAACCTCACCATTGTGAGGTAATGCGGAAATCCATTATGCTCGAGCGAAGCTCAGCCAGGTGAGCCCAAATGAGCGGGGAGCGTGGCGCATAATGGAAATCGTAAGCCTCACCATGGTGAGGTCTTCGGCAAGGCCTCAACATGGTGAGGGTCTTCAAAAATCAAGCAACCTCGCCCAAGGTGAGTCGAAATCCGTATGCTCTTAAGCGGGGAAGCTCAAGAGTGGGATGCGCAAAGCGGGGCCAAGCGCATAAAGAGAAATCCGAAGCCTCACCATGGTGGGTCTTGAGCAATCGGCTCGGACCTCGACATGGTGAGGGTCTTCAAAAATCCGAGCAAAAGCCTTACCATGGTAAGAGTCCTCTAGAAATCCATATGCTCAATCGAGAAGCTCAGCCGTGGGATGCCCAAAGCGGGAGCTGACAAGCGCGTAAAGGAAATCCGAAGCCTCACCGCCGCGGTAAGGGTCTTCAACGATCGGCGAGCCTCACCGTGGTGAGGGTCTTCTGAGTGATAATAAGAAACTTCCGGCTCTGCCCGCCGCAGTGTAATCAAGCTCGAGCTATGACACGAATGTAATATGAAACTCGGGTCGTGGTAATAAGCATAGGGTGCGCGTGCACGAGAATAAAAACGTGAAGCTCGATTACGACATGAGCAAGGCGTCTCGAGGGCATGGAGCAATGATGATGCGAGACTCAGCCGTGGGCGTGAGCATGGCGACGGCAAGCACGTGAATAACAATCAAGCAAGCTTCGGGTTGTAGCCGAGGCGTAAGCGCACTGAAACACGATAATGATAACATGAGGCTCGCAGCGGTGGCTCGGCATGGCGTCTGTACGACGCGCACGAATAACAACATGGAGCTAAATTTGTGGCTCGGCGTGAAAGCGTACGCGCATGGAGCACGATAGTAATGATCGAAAGCTCGGTGGGCGCTGGCATCGCGTGCGAACACGATAGCATGATAACTCGAGCTGCCGCGGGCGAGCTGGCGATGCCCAGCACGAGAATGATGATCAAGCTTGGCCGGGTGGCGCGAGCATAGCGTGCACGGACACGATAGTAATAACATGAGGCTCGGTGCCGAGGCACGAGCATAGCGTCTGTGAGCACGATAATAATGGCGTAATGAGGCTCGAGGATGTAGCTTCGAGCATGGCGTGTTCCGAACACGAACGCTTGTATACGCGAAAGTTTCTGGCCGCTGTGGCGCGTAGCGTCACTGCGGCACGGCTTGCATGATAATGATAACATGAGGCTCTCGGCCGGGCGCGAGCATAGCGTGCGTACGAACGAGATAACAAAGATAAAGCTCGGGCTATGGCGCGAAGCGTAGCGTGCACCCGCACGATAATGATAACATGAGGCTCGGCCGAAATTGAGAAGCGCGAGCATGCGTGCACGAACGAGATAACAACATAAAGCTCGGGTACAGCGCGAGCGCAGTGCAGACACGATAATGATAACATGAGGCTCTGGCTGAGGCGCGGCATAGCGTGCGTAGACACGATAATGATAACACGAGGCTCGGCCGGCGTAGTGCGCGAGTGTGGCGTGCAGAGGCGATAACGATAATGACATGAGGCTCGGGATGTAGCTCGAGGTGGCGTCAAAACGGCAGGCACGATAATATCAAACATATAAGGCTCTGGCCGCGAAATGGCGCCCGAGCGTAGCGTCTGTGACCGGCATGATGATGATAACTTTCATGAGGCTCGGGGCGTGGCTCGAGCATGGCATGCTGCGCACGAATAATGACATGAAGAACCGCCGAGGCGCGAGCATGGCGTCTTGCAGAACGCACGATAAGTAACTTTATGCTTTACGGCTTCGAGGCGAGATAGCGCGAGCATAGCGTCTGCAGCACGATAGTAATAACATGAGGCTCGAGTGGCGCGAGCATAGCGTGCATGGACACGATAATAATGACATGAGGCTCGGGATGTAGCTTCGAGCGTGGCGATGCGGCATGAAATAACAAAGCATATAAAGCTTCCGGGCGTAAGCGCGAGTGTAGCGTCTGCGCGAGGCACGATAATGATAAGCTTCGGGATGAGGTGCCGAGCATAAGCGTGTCTGAGCACGATAATGATAACATGAGACTCGGGCGAGGCGAGCTTGGCGTCTGCGCGCACGATAATGATAACATGAGGCTTCGAGGCTGGCCAGCGCGCGTCACGCAGCGCGCACGGTAATAATGATATGAGGCTCGGGATGCCAGCTTCAGCGTGGCGTGCGAGGCACGAGATAACGCAGCATAAAGCTTCGGGCGTGGCGCGAGTGTGGCGTGCTGCGAGCACGATAAGTAATGACATGAGGCTCGGGATGTAGCTCGGCGTGGCGTGCGAGCACGAGATAATAACGCCATAGCTCGGCGTAGTGCGAGAGTAGCGTGTGAGCACGGCATGATAATGATAACATGAGGCTCGGGGAGGCGCGAGCGTTAGCATCTGCAGACACGATAATGATAACATGAGGCTCGAGTTGTGGCTCGAGCATGGCGTCGAGAATAATGACATGGCTTCGAGTGGCCGACATGGCGTAGCGTCTTGTGAGCACGATAGTAATAGCATGAAGCTCGAGCGGGAGGCGCGAGCATGAGCGTCACGGGAAACACGATAGTAATAACTTTATGAGGCTCGGCGAGGGCGAGTATAGCGTCCGCGAACACGGTAATGATATCTGAAGCTTCGGGTTGGGCGCGAGCATGCGTGCACACGATAATGATATCGGCTCGAGGCGCGAGCATAGCGCTTGAGCACGATAATGATATCTGGCTTCGGTGAGGCTGCGAGCATAAGCGTGTCTGAAGCACGATAATAATGACATGAGGCTCGGGCGTAGCTCGAGCATAGCATGTGTGCACGGTGTGCAGAACCTGGCCCGGACTAAGTGCTTAGTTACGGCCATGGCTTTGGCGGGCATGGCGAGGCGAGCCTAGAAGATTACTAGCGGGGCGAGCCAACTACGAGCAGCGGCCCAGCAGCCGGGCATGGCCTTTCTCCGATGTGGGCTCATCGGATCGGTTGTTAGTATATCAGCTGGGTATAGAGATATCGACTAACAATGTTGCTCGGTCACTATAGGAACGAGGTAGTTAGCCGCTATCTTGTGGGCGGGGCCCTGCTGGCGGGCATCAGTATCGTGAGCCGGGCATGGCCCCTCCCCCCACGGGGAGAATTAGTTCACTAATACTCGGGTATAGAGGAAGGTTGACCGAGGCGGGGCCTATCTCGCCGCTGGCGAGTAGATTTTGTCAACAATCCGGCGGTTGTATAAATGAACACATTAACAATTTGGATGGACAAATATGAAAGAACTCACCTTTTTGTTGATAAGATGATAGTGGCCCCAACAGGGCTAAGGGTCTTGCCCACTAGTGCATTAGGCCGTCCGAATAGTTGTAAAGATATCTGGGCTTTTCCGTTTGAGGGAAGGCCCCCTACTTTCCGGCTGTAAGTGTCTACCTTGAGGTCGGGGAAGTAATTATGGTCGTTGCGGTTTTCCTTACGAGTAAGTGCGGGTTGGCACCAAGAGTGTGCCTAAAGGCTCGATGCGGCGGAATCAACTCTACCGAGGAGGGTGTCATGGTTCTCGCAGTTACCAAGGCTTAGTTGACTTGGTTTGAGTACCTAAAAGTTTAGTGCATTATTTGCGAAGCAAACATAGTCCCCTTTTAAATAAAATTGGGGTATGTATTATGCATTTAATCTTATGATGATAAGATGTTGAATATGCTAGTGATTTATATAAATGACAATACATAAATATTGTGATTAGCATGATTGAGGAAAATAACATCAATAGTGTGACATGCAATCAAATCATGATCTGTATAGATAATTCACGCGCGAATTTAGGTGTAGCGGTGAATAAAACAGTTTCATTATCATTTGTCATGTGTGGGCAAATAAATAATAAAATATAGAGTTCAATTAACTCAGTTGATATGTCTAATTTGATAAGTGAGTGAGTATGCACTTTCTTTTTTCACGCGCGGCCAGGGATTAGTAAAATCATAAGGCGCGTAAAGGTGGTGTCATATATATGGTTGCAGATGCAAAATATATTTAATTGCATGCATTGGTGTAGTATAGTGTGACATGCATCATCATGGTGTACAATTTGATGTGAACATGACATAGTTATGAGCATTAAATGTATTATAATTACTCTGATTTATGTCGCATAATAATCGTCACATTAGAATTTTATGCATTATTCACCAATTAATAATAATTTTAATCGGTTCATCATGTCAAGTCGGCATGTCATATGTATTAACGCATGGCAATTTATTTTATTATAGCTATTTTGTGTAGCGTTGAGTTATAATCGTCAATTATTAATTTTCATAATCGATATTTTTAAAGAAAATTAATTACAAAGAAAATTAATAATTGCAAAGAAAATTAATTACATGCATATTCATGTAAGATATAGTGTCTCATGTTAATTTGGAGCAATAAATTAATCATGCGAATTATTTATAAACTTTAATTTATGCTCCGTTAACTAATTATTTGCTAATAATAACAAATTGAGGTCATATAGGCAAATTCTGCAAATATGGAGGGTAAACTGGTTCACAAAGCACACCTGAAATAGTAGGGAACCGGTTCAGGTCAGACCCGAACCGGACAGGAAGAAGGTGAACTGGTTCACAAAGCCATGCAGTGATCTGGGCCGGTTCAGTTGAACCATCAAACATTCTGTTAACTTTTATTAACGATGTATAACGGTAGTTAATTGAAGTGGAGGGAGCTGTGTGAAAGATGATGAGACAGCAGGCGCTTGAGTGACAAAACAGCTGGGGGTGACGTCACGGATGACGTCAGCCCTGTGCATTGCGCAGACAATTGTCGGGAGTCAAATCTACCAGTCGGCGCGTCACCGGACGTCCAGGAGGTCAGCCGCTTTAGGAGGCGCGTGTAGGGGCGTTGCTACTCCGTTGACCTCGATTTTTGGGGCGGTGAACTCGCCTTATTGAGACGCAGATACTGGAGTGTTTAAATCCCGTTGAGGTTCTGAAAACGGTGCCGATAGTTGATATCGAATCTCTGCCAGTGATTACCTTGAATCTCCTCCTCCAGCAACTCTTGGCGGCGCGTGAGGGAGCGTAACAGCTCTAATCGGGGTGATTTTGATGGCGTCCGGATCGTTTTGTCAAGATGCATCCCACGGGTAACATCTGTCCGTCGTTTGGTGTTTATTTCATGGCTTAGCTCGCAAGAAACAGCCTTGAATTTTGTTGTTTGTGTGAAGATGATGGTGTTATTCGTCTCCGGCACCCATTAACGAAACTCTGCCGTGGTTGTTAGAGTTCGTGACTAGAGTCGATTCCCAGCAACGGAACCAAACTGATGTGGCATAAATATCAGTCATACCGGGGGTGCCGAAATTCGTCGTGATCCGTGAGTTGTTCGTCGACCGAATTAATGATGAAATCGTCGTCTAGGTCGGATATCTGGCTGTTTGTAGTTATCTGCAAAACAAACAACGTGAGTGGTGGGGGATGTCCCCCAAAACCCTCCGGCGTGAGAATCAGTACAGTATAAAAAAATAGGAGGGCGCGTAGCCCCAGTGTGTGAAGTGAGTACTTTAGAAAAAAGAGAGCGTATCAAAGAGTCTGCTCTACTATCAGATAGTAGGGTTTATTTATACCTGAGGGGTTAGAGTTTATTTGTCATGCATGGGCTAGGCCCATGGTATTCAGTAGTCCTGTAATGAATAGTGGGCTGGTGTAGTGGAAAGCCCCCTCACCCAAGCGAGACCCAAAAGCCTTTTTAGGCAAATGAAATTTAGGCACTTCAGGGCCATTGTTGGACGAACAGAGAGTTGGATTGGAGACTTTGGAGTGCAGTGAAGTGATTATCTGTTTATAAATCACTTTACAAACGCATGTACCTCACCGGCTATACAACAGTAGAGGTGGCAACTTTGGTCGCGCCCATATACCCGCCTAGATTGCCTACCGCTCGATGGGTATAGAGTCTATAGACACATGCAGAATTTTAATTGGACACAAATAAGCATGTATTAATTGACGTGGGCTTATGTGGGGAATGATTTGAACACTTGCTATGTTTATTGACTCACAGAGTTGATATATTTCTCGATCATTCTTCAATTCTTTCCTTTTCTTGTATGATTTTCTGTATGGTGGCTTTGTTTTGATCAACTTGCATGAATGGTTTCTATAAAATGGGTGCCCATTGCCAAAACTCAAACCGCCCAAAATTGACTAGTAAATGTAAATCCTCTTCCCTTGAAACCAAAACCCTTTACTTTGTTTGTTTAGTAAATGTAAATCCTCTTCCCTTGAAACCAAAACCCTTTACTTTGTTTGTTTGTTTCGGTGCTGCTCTTTCTATTATTCTTTATGGATTTGCAAATCTTTATTATTCTTTATGGATTTACAGATCTTTAAATGATAAATTACGGGTCGGTCCCTATTTTGAGATTTACAACGGCTTCGGTGCTTTTTTTCTTCCCAATCATATAAATCAATTTTTGTTATATTCTTCCTAAATTTCCCTCTTACCTACTCTTTGATCGATGTGTCGCTTTCTCTTTCCAAGGAGCTAATTAATGTTTTGCCATTTCAGAAGTCTGTATATATGAGCATCAGTCAACAGCGAGGATATATAATCCAGAAAAGAAGAAACGTAAGGTCCAGTAATCAATCTATTTTCAATCTTTTTACAACAAGGGTTACCCTATTTCGCAAGACTGTTATATGGATCTTACACTACGCTTAGCCCGTGGGATCCTCGTCTTCTCAAACAAAGTACCGTAGAAGTTAAAAATGATTGAAGGTGAATCAACCCGATTATCACCCATCTTTAAACTCCAATGATTACGACATGCTCTATTCTAGTCTTCTAGGCACACAGGTGAGATTTCATAATTGATGAATTGTGGGAAAAATTGGTGGGGGTGAGCCACGTACCCCACAATAGGGGTGGTAAAAATTTATCCAACCCATTGGGTTATCCATTATAAAAGACTTATTGGTTATTATCCATTAACACCCAATTAAGTTAATGGGTGTTAATGGATAATATCCATTAACACCCATTAACAAAATGGATAAGGCAAAACACACAAATAGGCCACCCAACTTTGGACCTTCTTGCAATTCAGCCACTGAAACTTTGGTTCATCTATTTTGGCCACCCAACTTTCATTATGTTGCAAGCGAGCCCATTTTTTGGATGGTCGTTAGATTTTACCGTTAAGTCATGCCAAATATCTATTTTACCCCTGAAGGAACAATTATATTTAAAAAGGGGTCAAACTGTAAATAATAAAACCTGGGGGTGTTACAGATCTATTCATATTCATTTTCATCTCTCTCTCTTTCTCTCTCACACACACACACACGGAGATGCGGAAAATGGAGGTGGAGGCATCCTCCTTCCTCTCTTTCACCCCTACGCTTGAATCCGGCCGGTCCCTAGCCATCCATGTCTCCATTGGTTTTGATTACGGGCCAAGCTCCATGGTTGACCAATCATTTTCCTTCCTTCGGCGGCGATTGATTCGCCTCACGCCCGGCCTCCATATCCGCCCACTTCATCTTCCCGGTGAATTCTTTCACCCATCTCCATATCCCTCTGTCACAAAATGATTGATACCAAAGGGGTAAAGTTGGGGGCATTGATGGAGATAATCGCGAGTGCGTGTTTGAGTCTGGGAGAGTGTGACGCTTAGTTTCCCTCTGGTTCCGCTTTGTGAGTTCTATTGGGTTAACATTTTTCGAGTTTGAAACCACGGGTTAAGACAGGTGACCCAAATTAAGTCAAGAATATTAACACGTGGTGTTGGGTAATTACAGGTCGGGTGGGCTTTTGGATCCCTTCCCTAATCATCATGGTATTTAAAAGCAATCAAAGCTTTCCACCACACATTTCTCCAGCTCTCTCCCTTCATCAACATTGCTGGCTTCCTTTGGTATCAATCATTTTGTGACAGCTCTCTCCTCCGTTCAAACTCGCCACCGGTGTCCTTCGTCTTCCTCCGGCACCAGCCATCACCCGACCCCTCTGCTCAACATCTCCCAGTTGAGTCTTCATCTCCGTCGCAATCCTCCACATCGCCATCTGCACAGCCGGACCCTCCTCTAAGCCCCGCTTAAATTGCCTTCTGGGGATAGGTCGACTTTTCCGAGGTGACTTTTAAGTCCGATTGTGGAAATGCCCGAATGGGGATTTTGATGAAAGAGAAATTAGGTAACGAATTGGGAAAAATCGGTCAATCTGGAGAACTGATCGCGATAAAAAATGAGGTGGGGGAGTGATTTCCATAGATTCATCCATCGGGTGGAGAGCTAGCCGGTTTGAATGAGATTGATTAGATCGTCGGGCATGCGGCTGATTAGATCTTCCGATTTTACCAAATCTTTGTGTGTGTGTGTGCGAGACAGAAAGAGAGAGAGATGAAAATGAATATGAATAGATCTGTAACACCCCCAGGTTTCATTATTTACAATTTGACCCCTTTTTAAATATAATTGTTCCTTCAGGGGTAAAATAGATATTTGGCATGACTTAACGGCAAAATCTAACGGCCATCCAAAAAATGGGCTCGCTTGCAACAGAATGAAAGTAGGGTGGTCAAAATAGATGAACCAAAGTTTCGGTGACCGAATTGCAAGAAGGTCCAAAGTTGGGTGGCCCATTTGTGTGTTTTGCCAATGGATAATTATGGATATTAACCGGTTATCCATCAGATTTATCCACTAATGCCACCACTATCAACCGCCTCCACCCACCGCCGGCCACCGCCACTGCCCACCATCACCACCTATCGAATTTATCCACTAATGTCACCACCGTCAATCGCCTCCAACCACCGCCGCCATTCCCACCTCCGGCAACCACCATTTCCCACCTCCGGAAACCGCCACCAGCCACCGCCTCCCACCACCCGCCCGCCACTGCTGGCCACCACCACCGCCTCCCACTGCCGACTCTTTACTTAAAAATAATAATTAACTCTTCACTTAAAAATAATAATTAAATACATCACTACAACTAGCAAGATTAGAACCTGAACTAAATTGCCTTACAACAAAGCTTGTTACCATCAGGCTAGACCACTTCTCTCTCTAGAATTCTCTCTCTAGATTAATACCCTTATTCTCTCTCTAGAATTCTCTCTCTAGATTTCCTTCTTAGGGTTTCATCTTAGGGCTATGGCTACGGCTCCGGCCGTGGCTCGGCCGAGAGGATCATGGGTGGCGCCCTTCTCCTACATTGAAGAAATCCTTTGCATCTATACTGACTGATTGCGCTCCTCCCAGTATCCCCATCATCCCGCCGTCCTCCTATAAGGGTGAGCCCGCCCTTAGACTGACACCTTCTCTTGTATCTGATCTATCCAAACCATTCCAATTAACCCTTGTTGGTAAATTCTCGCATGGACGTCCTTCAATGGAGGCTATGCGTCGTGAGTTTTTAACATTTGGCCTCAAGGCGGATGTCAAGATAGGGCACCTAGATACAAAGCATGTTCTTATCCAAGCACACCATGAAGCCGATTTCCAGCGATTGTGGATCAAGGACCAGTGGTTCGTTGGCCAATATCCAATGCGTGTATTCAAATGGACGCATGATTTCCGCCCGGATGTCGAGAGCCCGATTGTACCTGTTTGGTTTGCCCTACCTAATCTGCCTATCTATCTTTTCAATAAACAAACCCTATTCTCCATGGCCAACATGATTGGTAAACCACTCACCATTGACAATCTAACGGCTAGTCTTCAAAGACCTAGCATGGCAGGGTGTGTATAGAGATTGATCTCACAAAGCCTCTCCCGAATCGAATTTGGATTGACAACGGCATTCCTTCTTCGGAGGGTTTCGGCAGCCCATTGAGGCCGGCGACTTCCTTCCTATTGTACTTATTGTCATCGTCTTGGCCATGATGGACATGAGTGCAAAGTGTATCTCAAGACTCTTCCAAAGAGAAAGAAATAAATCGCGATCTCCCAGATTTGCGGCCAAAACAAGGCCCCAAAAATTCTATGGCATGGAAACCTAAAGAGGCGCTAAAGCGCCCAACCTCAAGCGATGCTCCCGATCAAGTCATACCAATTTAGAACCCCAAAACATTGCTTCGAGATAAGCCCTAATAACCCTAATGTTGACTTTAGTCCTTTGAAGGCCACCCCTCAGATGACTCATGCTTGGACCTAAGGCACCGATGGGTAAGGATGATGTGAATCGTGAGCAGACAAAGTAATGATAGCCCGCCAATTGGAGTTAATAATAATAGTGAGCCGCTTTGAAGTTGTAGATTTTGACGAGTGATAACAATATCAATCGGGAGAATCAAGCCATGCGGTAGCCAAGCTCCCACGTGAATAATCCAAATCCGTCGCCTTCAATTGTTTCCCCAAACAGGTTCGTGGTTCTCGAAGTTATTGAGGAAGAAGGAGAACAACACTCAAATTTAGAAGCTTTAAACATTGATCCTGGTATACCTACTAAGGTCAATTGTCCCAAAAATTCGGTGCACATGACGGATCGTCTTACAAGATCCAAGTCCCAACGATCGGCTTCTTCTCGAACGGTTTCCCATGGATATTAAGGCCATCTTACGGAATGCTGCGGAATTGGTAATGACACCACTATTGCTCGTATTAAAAGCCTTTCTCGTTCTCATCAAGTTTCTCTTTTTGCTGTGTTCGAACCTATGCTCAGTTTGGATCGGGTTCAATTAATCACTCGCCGTCTTCGCTTTCGGTATAGCTTCTTTAACTCAACTAGTTCCATATGGTTTTTTGCTAAATCATCTTTTACTTGCTCCTTAATTCAAGAATCAGCTCAACAGATTTCTCTCAGAATCAAACACTATACTTGGTCCTCTTGACTATTCTTACTTGCGTTTACGCGAAATGTATATTTGTTGATCGTCAATCCCTATGGTCGGACTTGATTGATATTAGTGCTCGGTGTGCGATTCTCCTGGATTGTTGGGGAGACTTCAATATAATCTTGCATCCGGGGAAAAATCTGGTGGCCGTAGCTGGGACCAATCGGGCGCTTTAGATTTTCATGCATGTATCTCGGCTTCGGGATTGATAGATCTTGGTTACACGGGCTCTCAATATACGTGGTGGAACAAAAGGGAAGGGAATGCCAACATTCATCAGCGTATTGATCGGCTTCTATGCAATTCTGTTTGGTTGGATTTCTCTATTTGCTTCTTACGTGGTCCATCTTAATCGTACTTGCTCGGATCATAGCCGCTCCTCCTCTCCTTTTCCAATTCCGGGACTCCAAGGCACTCTCCTTTTAGATTCCTAAATGTTTGGACCAGCCATGCTTCTTTCCTGGACACTGTGAGGATGGCTTGGGACTCTCCTATAGCTGGTCGTCCTATGATCAAATTTTCCCTCAAACGAAGTTCTTGAAGCATACTCTTCGTAAGTGGAACAAAGAAGTCTTTGGGAATATATTTACTGACTCTTAAGGGCCCGAAGATTACGTGGCGAGAACACGAACTATTTTTTGAGCTTAATAGCTCTAGTGAAAAGCAGATCGGCTCTCATGAATGCCCGAGCAAAGCTGCGTTTGGCTCTATCTCGTGAGGAGGCGTTTTGGCGTCAAAAGTCTAAAATAAAATGGTTTAAGGAGGGGATGGCAACTCCAAACTATTTCATTCTCTTGTTAGAGGGCCAGCGCCGCCTCCATATTCACACGATTTGCGATTCTTGGGATCTCCGCTTGAAAGTAATGAGGTCATTAAAAATGGAATTGTTGATTACTTACTTCATTGCTTCAATCGATTCTCCTCCTATGCCTCGGGATCTTGATATGATTCCTTCGCTTATTTAGCAGTTGGAACAAGATTCTTATAGCCCCTCAGACTCTTGAAGAAATTTGGGATTCTATTCGAAGTCTTAGTGGGGATAGTGCGGTGGCAGATGGATTTTACGGTCATTTTTCTCCTCTGTTGGGACATAATTAAGGCGATCTTTACGAAGCTATTCACACGAATTCTTTGCGGGTTTTACGCCTAGATCGTGGACTAGTACTCTTATTGCCACCATCCCAAAGGTTGATCCTCCATTGTCGGTTAAAGATCTTAGGCCTATCGGCTGTGCAATTTTGTAACAAGATTATTTCCAAGGCTGGCGGCTACCCGTCTTGCCTCGATTCTCCCTCATATTATTTCTCCAAATCAAAGTGCCTTCACAAAAGGAAGAGTTATTCAAGACAATGTTACGCTCGCTCAAGAAATGGTTTCTTATTTGGGGAAACGGGTGATGGGTTCCAATATAATCATTAAAATTTGGACATGGCCAAGGCTTTTGACAGAGTTTCTTGGGCGTTCTTAATTCAGGTCCTCAGTAAATTTGGTTTTCATGAGGTCTTTATTGATTTAATTTGGAGGTTAATTTCGAAAATTGGTTTTCGGTTTTAATAAATGGTGAAGCTGGGTTTTTCGGTCTTCTGTGGTCTTCGTCAAGGGGATCCCCTTTCTCTAGCTTGTTTATTATAGCGCGGAGGCTCTTAGTCGAAGCTTAAATAATCTTCACGAGAGATAACAGTAGTATTCGCTATTCTACCTCAGTGGCTGCCCAGTGATCTCTCACTTATCATTTGCTGATGACGTAATTGTATTCTGTAATGGTAGTCGCCGCTCCCTCCGAAACATTCTCGACTGGACCATTATATGGCTATTTACAGGCGGATTGATTAATTCGAAAAAGCCAAGTCTTGGTGGATCCTTCTATCTCTCCTTCTCGTGCGGCTATTGGCGCCCATTACAGTTATAGTCTTGGCGGACTTCCTATCACATACTTGGGTTGTCCTCTTTATGTGGGAAGGAAATCTAAGCGTCTCTTTGATAATCGGCTCACAAGCTCCAAATGAAGGTGGATTCATGGGTTGGTTCATTTCTTAATCGGGCGTGTCACATTGATCAACCATGTCCTCAATTCTATGACGAGGCCATCTCTTTGCTTCTCTTGAGCCTCCGGTTTACGTTATCGAGAATGCTTGATCGGTTCTTTGCAAATTTCTTAAGGCGATATAGAAGGTAGGTCAAAATCTCATTGGGTCTCTGGTCGGCTTGTCTCCTATTCGCTCGGGCGGCATAGGTGTTACTTCTTTGTTTTCCCTTGTTAAAGCTTATTCGATTAGGCGTGGTGGAGATTCGCTCTCAAAAAAATCGTGGTGATTTTCTTAAAGCCCGATATTGCCACTCCTCGCGTTTCGATTTCTTCGTGTCGAGGTACTCACACATAGCGGCTTGGTAGCATTAAAATTTGTGTGAGCCTTGCATTGGATGGGCGGGATGGGCAATATTTCGGCTTGGTTGGACAATTGGATTCTGGGCGGTTTCTCAATCGTCCGCCGGTTGCTCCATTGAATCGTAAGGGATTTATTTGATTTGCATGGTCGATTACTCGGTTGCTGGGTATTCCTTCCTACAGTGCCTTAGATGCTATTTGATTACAATATCACTCTTTACGCAATCGACACTCCCTATTGGAATTGCACCACTTCGGATTCTCTTTAAGTTCGGCTATGGATTTGATTGCTCTGCTCTGACTTCTAGTCTCTCCTCAAAATTTGTATGGAACAAGATCCTCCCCAAGCATATTAGTATATTCCTTTGGAAGTTGTTCAAGGGCCGTCTTCATAGATGAGGGATTATTAAAAAGGATTTCAATTGGCTTCCAAGTGCATATCTTTGTGCAAGATCTCGATCGAGAATCTTTCTCTCATCTGTTTTTGCATGGTGATCTTTGCTTTCGGTTCACTTGGCGGCATTTTTCAAAGAAATGTGGTCTATCTCTCAGTGGCGAGTCTATTCAAACCATTGCATGGCTTCTTGGTGTCAGGCAAGGGTGTGGTATCCCTTCTTCTCCCATCCATTATTCTTTGGAATATTTGGAAGTTCCTTAATGGGATTATTTTTGATGGCAAGTCAAGTCCTTTTCTCGAGATTATACACTCGGTTGATCATGATCTTAACTCTATTCTTTGTGCCTCAATTATATTGCTTTCCATAAAAGTAATGGTTTTGCTCCTTCATTTGCTTCTCGGAAAACCATTACGGTTCGAGAACATTTCTTGGGTTAAGCCTCCCAGGTACTCTAAAGCTTAGTCGGATGGAGCTTGTCGAA